>JAPTHN010000006.1:54438418-55065944 GCA_026936325.1 Platynereis dumerilii | reverse complement strand
AATAATACTGATGATTTCACATGTCATGCCCCGCTTGGCAAAAGCACAGTAGATTATCTCCTTAGCACACAGATACTATCTGAAGCAATATACCATTTCAATATCTGTTCAAAATTGGTAGAATCTGATCATATCCCTATAACGTTTTCCGTAAAATGCAAGGTCACCGGAGATAAAAGATGTTTGAGAAAATCGAATAATTGCAATAATGAAGTACGATTCCACTATGTTTTTGACAAAAACAAAGTTCCAAACTATAAAGAATCCTTAAAAGATGAGTTGGCTCAAGACAAATTGGTCAATCTTACAGATAACCTGAGTAGTGAAGCCAATGTAGATACTTTACTTGAGTCCACATATGACTATATAGAGAGTTGTATCCAGAACAATTTTAAAAAGAAACATTTCAAAGCTTCCACAAACACTTTCCCAACAAATATATGGTACGATAATGAATGTAAAATCGCCAGGAAAAAAGCAAATGAGTTCGCTAAAAAACACAATTTAAACATTGAAATACATAACTTAGAATATAAATCATTGTACAAACAATACAAATACACCATTCAGAGAAAGAAACGGCTGTATCAAAAATCCAACAGGGATGAATTAGACAGATTACAAACTACAAACCAAACAGAGTGCTGGAAACTCTGGAATAAACTCACCAATACACAAACAAAAACATTAAACCAACCAGACATAGACAAATTTCATAAATATTTCACTCAACAAGTGCATCCACCAGCCTGCCCCCATTTTGATCTAGAACACATGGATGAAATTAATGATAAGGTAAACCAAATACTGTTAATTGATGAGGTCCCAGATAAAATTAGTTTGAGCATATGTGATAGTCATATCACAGAGGCTGAGGTTGAATTAAACTTAAAGAAACTCAAAAATAATAAAGCTGCAGGAATAGATGGAATAAGTGGTGAATTCTATAAATATGTAGCGGATGAGTTAACAGCACCTTTCTGTGCTATCTTTAACTACATACTTGACAAAGGTGAATACCCCACCCAATGGGCAGAAGGGCTTATAAATGCTCTTCATAAAAAAGGTGACTCTAGCAATCCAGATAACTATAGAAAAATAACTATAACAGTAGCAATGGCTAAAGTTTTTGACTCTATCCTAAATGCCAGGCTATATTTTAAAAACGATGCCATGTCCTTAGATGATCCCTTCCAGTTTGGTTTCACACCATCACGTGGAACAACGGACTGTGTATTTGTGCTAGACACCATAGTTAGCTATCAAAATTTTTACAAGAAACCTATATATTTATGCTTTGTAGATTTTACTAAAGCCTTTGACTACATAAATAGAAATGCCCTGTACTACAAACTGCATAAAAAGCAAATAGGTGTAAAGATGCTTAAAATTATCATGAGTATGTTTGAAAAAGCTCAGGCTAAGGTACACCAGCAAGGCAAGCTAAGTACATCAATCGACAGTGCCTTTGGTGTTCTTCAGGGTGGTATCTTGAGCCCCAAACTGTTCAATGAGTTCCTCTCTGATCTCCCAGATTACCTAAATAGGGCAGATGGAATAGAAATAGAAGGGACCCTATTTACACATCTTCTCTATGCAGATGACATAGTCCTAATATCTGAAACTGCTCAAGGTCTGCAGAACAGCATTGACTCGCTGCATAAATTCTGTACAAAATGGCACTTAATTGTAAATACAGCCAAAACTAAAGTAATGCAAATCAGTACCAAAAGTAAAAATAATTTTGTTTATAATAAACAGAACATCGAAAATGTTGACAATTTTAAATACTTGGGTCACACCATTAGAGCTCACAAAAACATTCATAAACAAATGCCAGATTACATTGCCACCCAAGCGCAAAAGGCCTTATTTGCCCTACATGGGCGCATGAAACCACTAGGTCATATACCGCCGCCTTTGAGTATCAAAATGTTCGATAGTTATGTCCTTCCAATTCTGGAATATAACAGCATGTTTTGGTCTAGTAAAACTGAAACAACTAAAATTGAGAAAATACAGATTGGCTACCTTAAGCACATCCTTAGCGTTAGAAGACAAACGCCAACACCTTCCGTGTATGCAGAGACAGGTAGATTCCCTCTAAGATTAAGACAGCAATTAGCAACTGTAAACTACTGGGCCAGAGTGAGAAGTATCCCAAGTCATGATATTCTAAACAAATGCCTATCTATCCAAGAAAAGCTTCACAGTGCCGGTCAAGAAAACTGGTATAGCAAAATAGGAAAAGTAATGAATGATGCTGACATCACAAATTGGGCATCAGTTGAACCTGACTCTTTAATAAAGGAAGTAAAATTCCAACTGTATACTAAAGAACAGACTAAAATTCTCAGTACAATAAATGACTCAGATAAATTTCCAAAGTTACGCACATATAAACTATTTAAGACCAGTTATTGCTTAGAACCCTACCTAAATCTAAATCTCTCAAAGAAAACGTACAGCAACATCGCCAGATTCAGAGTAAGCTCCCATAACCTAAAAGTTGAAACGGGTAGACATAATATACCTAAAACTCCTATAGAATTGAGAAAATGTGACAAATGTAACAATGGTGATGTAGAAGATGAAGTGCACAGCCTTTTAACATGTAATTATAATAATGTCCCAAGAACAGAGCTCTTAAGAAAAGTAATCAAACTAATACCTGACTATAATAATCTTGATTGCAACCAAAAGTTCAAATTAATTATGTCAGATAAAAGACCCGAAATGATACAAGCCCTAGGCTCCTACCTCAACAAAATAATGGAATAAAAAGTAACATAAAAGAAAAACCAAAATGAATAAACTGTCAAAGTCTTTTAGCGATAAAGAGCCTCCCTATTTGCTGAACTGATCAGCGTCTTACTCAAATGATGAATTTGTATACATGAAATGCCTATCAGCATCTGTCAGGACTTTCAGTAGCACGTACATGAGCGGTTACCGCTGGTGCGTGCCTGAAGCCATTGTCAAGGCAAACTGAACAGTTTCAAAACCCCTCAATTTGTGACAATTGTTATGTTGCTGTTAAATGCCAAAATTTTGGACTACCAATCAAAGGACACACTTGCATGATGCTCAGAGTCTGTGCACACAGCTCTGAAAAAGAATTTGCTGTTTTGATAATGATGTTGCTTTTTATACTAATTTCAATGATAATGATGTTGTTTTTCTATACTAATCTCAATGTTGTTTTTAATAGAATGTAATACTTTGGCTAGAATAACATTATTACATTAGTAATGAAATTTGACTGGGACCAGCCTATTAAGTAGTTATAAATATGATGATTTAAGATTTAATATTAAGAAATCCATGGATTTCTGAATATACAATAGTATGATTGTGCGAAACTTTTTGTACACCAACTTAAGTAAATTTGCCTCTGTAAAATTACAATTAGTTAGCTTTTAGAATAATAGATGTAGTGATGTAGTCCTCTTGTTTACATTGTGTTTTATATTATTTTTGATGACATATGTATCTGTGATGATATGAGAATGTCAATAAAAGATTATATTATATATTTAATTTGAGACAAAGATTGAGTGCCCCCTGCCCCCCCCCCTCCCCACCCAAATTACAGAAATTCTGGGGGAAATCCCGAAATTATCTGTAGACATCTTCCAACATCATAATATCAAAGCCCCCCCCCCCCCAAATTACAGAAATTCTGGGGGAAACGAAATTATCTTTCGGCTACTACATAATTATCCAAGCTCCTCCAACTAAAACTGCAGTTCAAAAGTCGGAGGAAAGTAAATTGGTAAAATTGTCAAAATATTTGAAGAAAGGGGAGGGGCAGGGGTTCAGCCTGAGATTGGGTTTTAAATTGTACTTGTAGACTTTAGAATTCTCTAGAATTTTCCAATGTGATTGAAAGGCAATGTCCAATGATTCATGCAACGACCACCAAATAACGACACTCAAAGAAAAGTGGTTAGTCCACTTATGAATCACCTAACAAGCTTACAACTGAGCCTGCCAAAGGCCAGTGTTAGGCACCAAACCATGCCTGTTTTTTTCGGTGCCACGCATTTTGACTGGAGACTTTTGTCTGGCCATGATCGACCAACAAAAACGGCAAAGACAGCGCTACTCACCCATAGAACACCACAGTCCACAGCACACAGCCTCTCTGCATACTTCCTTCAACAGTTTTTCCAACGATTCATGAGATTTCTCGGCCGATTTTCGTTTCAAAACATCAAAAACACGAAAAGCGTCGAACTGACTTTCACTTTGTGTACTACGTGTATTTCCGATTGCGCATGCTCGCAAAAAAATCGGTCAGGGAATCCCCAGGAATTCCTTCGATGACGTCATAATTTTTTCTCCACCAGATGGCAAATACCTTAAGATCGATTTTCGCGCCACCGCGTGTTATCCAAAGTTGCAATATTTATTGAGAGAGAATATCAAAGACTAAAAATACAGAGAACACAGCAACCTGCAGCTGGGAAAGTCATGCATCTGATCTGAGAGACCAGTGATTTCTGAACAAAAGTCCTCGTAAAAAGAAATTACATTTATTTTTTTTAAACTCAGGATTTTAGGCTTCAGCAAAGCGGACCGTCACTGGCGTCAGGCCACAAGTCTTCGCCCGAAATATACTTAATTACTAAATAAAAAACAACTTCTCTAGAAAAGAATCAGGGCGACCGTCAGATTTTTTCAGTACACTTAAATTTCTTCCTGCACCTGCATATTCTGCAATAGAAACTGCAGAATTCTGCAGAAAACTGCAGAATTCTGCAGTTCTGAAAAAAATTCTGCAGTTCTGTAGGAAACTGCAGAATTCTGTAGAAAACTGCAGAATTCTGCAGAAAACTGCAGAATTCTGCAGAAAATTGCAGAATTCTGCAGTTCTGAAAAAAATTCTGCAGTTCTGTAGGAAACTGCAGAATTCTCCAGAAAACTGCAGAATTCTGCAGTTCTGCAGCTCCATGCAGTATTTGTGAACCTCTGGTACTATTAATGCATCTCATAAATTGCAATGCATCTGCTAAGTTCAGACCTCTTTGACAAGGGTCTTGCCACTACCCAGGAAAACGTTGGTTGCGGTTTGGGGTTGAGTGGGGGGGGGGGGGGGGGTCTGGGGTTTTGATGCTCATCTGCAATGCATTCTGCAGCTTGCAAAATGGTCTGCTTCATCTGCATGGTCCGCATTTTACACTGACCCTGCAAAAGGGTTGCAAAATGGCATTTTTGCGAGCTGACCGTTCGCCGAAAAATGTGTCGTACGGCAAAAAGAAACAACGACGGACAAAGACTGCCTACTGCAGTCTATAGACCTGGTTGTAGGGTACCTGAAACTTTTTTCTGAATGAAATTTGGTTAAGAATTGACCGAACAGAGAGGCAAAACGTCCATGGAAGTTTATTTTGATAGAGCACTGTCAGTAGTTTATAAAATGACATTTTTGCGAGCTGACAGATCGCCGAAAAATGTATCGTACGGCGAAAAGAAACAACGACGGACAAAGACTGACTACTGCAGTCTGTAGACCTGGTTGTGGGGTACCTGAAACTTTTTTCTGAACGAAATTTGGTTGAGAATTGACCGAACAGAGAGGCAAAACGTCCATGGAAGTTTATTTTGATAGAGCACTGTCAGCAGTTTATAAAATGACATTTTTGCGAGCTTACCGATCGCCGAAAAATGTATCGTACGGCGAAAAGATCAACGACGGACAAAGACTGACTACTGCAGTCTATAGACCTGGTTGTAGGGTACCCGAAACTTTTTTCGGAATGAAATTTGGTTGAGAATTGGCCGAGCAGAGAGGCAAAATGTCCATGGAAGTTTATTTTGATAGAGGTCATTCCACAAACTGCTACCTGGTAGAACTGACGAATTCTGCAGTTTCCTACAGAACTGCAGAATCTTTTCAGAACTGCAGAATTCTGCAATTTTCTGCAGAATTCTGCAGTTTTTTGCAGAATTCTGCAGTTTTTTGTAGAACTGCAGAATTCTGCAGTTTTCTGCAGAATTCTGCAGTTTTTTGCAGAGCTGCATAAAACCCCCCAGGCTGCATATCTCCTACAGAAATACAGATTTTGCTGCAGAAACTTTTCAGAAACACTGCAATGACTGAGGACTACCAAAACCCCGACCCCCCAAACCACAACCCCCCAAACCAACCCCCCAAACCACGTTTCCTTGGTAGTGGCAAGCCTCATGTCAGAGAGGTCTGAACTTTGAAGATGCATTGCAATAATCTACAGGAAGTAACAGAGGTTCAGAAATCATGCAGGGAGCTGCAGAACTGCAGAATTCTGCAATTTTCTGCAGAATTCTGCAATTTTCTGCAGATTTCTGCAGTTTCCTACAGAACTGCAGAATTTTTTTTCAGAACTGCAGAATTCTGCAATTTTCTGCAGAATTCTGCAGTTTTTTGCAGAACTGCAGAATTCTGCAGTTTTCTGCAGGATTCTGCAGTTTTTAGCAGAATTCTGCAGTTTTTTGCAGCTAGCTGCAGAAGTGCATAAAACCTCCCAGGCTGCATATCTCCTACAGAAATACAGATTTTGCTGCAGAAACTTTTCAGAAACACTGCAATGACTGAGGACTACCAAAACCCCGACCCCCCAAACCACAACCCCCCAAACCAACCCCCCAAACCACGTTTCCTTGGTAGTGGCAAGCCTCATGTCAGAGAGGTCTGAACTTTGAAGATGCATTGCAATAATCTACAGGAAGTAACAGAGGTTCAGAAATCATGCAGGGAGCTGCAGAACTGCAGAATTCTGCAATTTTCTGCAGAATTCTGCAATTTTCTGCAGATTTCTGCAGTTTCCTACAGAACTGCAGAATTTTTTTTCAGAACTGCAGAATTCTGCAATGTTCTACAGAATTCTGCAGTTTTTTGCAGAACTGCAGAATTCTGCAGTTTTCTGCAGAATTCTGCAGTTTTTAGCAGAATTCTGCAGTTTTTTGCAGCTAGCTGCAGAAGTGCATAAAACCTCCCAGGCTGCATATCTCCTACAGAAATACAGATTTTGCTGCAAAAACTTTCAGAAACACTGCAATGACTGAGGACTACCAAAACCCCGACCCCCCAAACCACAACCCCCAAAACCAACCCCCCAAATCAATGTTTCCTTGGTAGCGGCAAGCCCAATGTCAAAGAGGTCTGAACTGTACAGATGCAATACACTAGAGGAAGTAACAGAGGTTCAGAAATCATGCAGTTAGCTGCAGAACTGCAGAATTCTGAAGCTTCCTGCAGATTTTTTTTTGAAACTGCAGAATTCTGCAGATTTTTGCAGAATTCTGCAGTTTTTTGCAGAATTCGGCAGTTTTTTGTAGAACTGCAGAATTCTGCAGTTTTCTGCAGAATTCTGCAGTTTTCTGCAGAATTCTGCTGTTTTCTGCAGAATTCTGCAGTTTTTTGCAGAGCTGCATAAAACCTCCCAGGCTGCATATCTCCTGCAGAATTACAGATTTTGCTGCAGAAACTTTTCAGAAACGCTGTGGTGACTGAGGACTACCAAAAACCCCGATCCTTCATACAACAATCCCCCAAACCACGTTTCCTTGGTAGCGGCAAGCCCCATGTCAAAGAGGTCTGAACTTTGAAGATGCATTGCAATAAACTGCAGGAAGTAACAGAGGTTCAGAAATCATGCAGGGAGCCCCAGAACTGCAGAATTCTGCAGCTTCCTGCAGAGTTTTTTTTGAAACTGCAGATTTTTTTTGGAACTGCAGAATTCTGCAGTTTTTTTTGGAACTGCAGAATTCTGCAGTTTCCTGCAGAATTCTGCAGTTTCCTGCAGAATTCTGCAGTTTTTTGCAGAATTCTGCAGTTTTTTGCAGAACTGCAGAATTCTGCAGTTTTTTTGCAGAACTGCAGGAAGAAATTATATACTCCTCGATTTTTTTGGGGGGGGGGGGGTTAAATTGATTGAGCTATGCTCTGTGGGAATTATAATATATTCATGGTAATAAACGTCAGATGTAAATCATGTAATTTTTTTTTAGCATATAACCTCCTATTTTTTTTTTGGAAAGCAATTAATTTTGCAATGCTAAGAAATCAATTCAGCCCCCTGCGTAATCTTTTTTTTAAGGTAGGGGATTTGGATTTTCGATTTTAAATAAATAATTCTTTCTGAAAGTCTTTTTTTTTTTTTTTATATTTTTATTGTCAGCCAGGTGTCTTGTTTAGTTTACATGGTGAATAAATAATTGGTGGTTTAATGTAAATTTAATGTGGATAAATATGTAAATTTATAAAATCAGTTATCGTTGATAACATTCCACTTCTTGTTATATTTCGCCATTTCATTGTTCTTTCTTGCTATGTACCGCTCAATTTCTTTTATGTTTTCTATTCTCTTCAGAAATTCTTCGAGTGTTGGTCTTCCCTTTTGCATTTTCTGTTGGTAGATGTGCATTTTTGCTGTTATGATAATAAGATTAACTACCTCTTTCCTGGTGTTTGCCAGCATGATGGTTGTAGGAGTAAAGTTAATATTGCACTGGATTGATTCTTTTGCCCATCTTTGGTCTTGAAATAAATAATTTCTGGTGGGATATTTCTTAACCAGGAATTGCTTAATTGGTTTAGGAATGAATATTCGGGCACTTCGCTCACTTGAAATAAATAATAACGGCTGCCGTTACTGTGAAACAAATAATTTTCCTCCGAGGAAACAAATAATTTTCCTCCGAGGAAAACTCCAAATAGTCTCTCCCTAATTCTCTCCCCAATTCTCTTTGCTCATTCTCCTGAACGTTACTTTATTTTGACAATTTAACTCCACATTGCACATATATGTTTCTAAAGATGTTAATGCCAAAACACTACTGAAAATAGTAAAATTGTTTGCTAGTCTTTCTCCATGTTGTATAAATTTACAAAAATAATTTAAAAAGAAAAAATATATAATGGTAACATAATATGATAATACTGATAATAGGAGAAAAGCAAATTTGTGTTTGTATGAGTTCCATTCACTCCTCACTCACATCAAATGATTTATCATGACCATTTCACACTCCTCTGCCCAAGTCACGCTACTGTCACCCTGCATGGCATGAAATAAGTCATAACTGGGTCATGTGTGATCTACCAAAGGGAAAGGGGGCATATAGCATTGTAGAGGGTGGACATTTTACCCTTTGCAGATCTAGGGGCTTCTAGGCTCACTCATCCATGATTGGAAGAACTAGAAGGAGTGCCTGGTACAGATCTATGGTGAGTAAGATGTTTCTTAATTCTTCTTTTTAAAATTTAAAATATTATACATTTTGTCACAGATTTTGAATATTTTCAATAACAGAGAATGTTATGGTATTTGTTTTTTCTTTTTGCTGCATGTTTAATGTGTATAGTTCTTCATAATACAAAACAATTATTGATGTGCCACACAATTCATTTCCATGTGAAAATATTTCAATGCTTTTTGACATACATTCTTTGACAGACTCAATCATAGCAATTGTACATTTGTCAAGAATCGTGTGCATGTAGCACATGTAGGCCCATCTTATCAGTGATTGGTGATATGAAAGGGTAACTTATAAATCCAATTAGCCATTGCCTAAATGAGTTCAGACCAGTGTACTGTGGGAAGGCTTTTAATGGTAAAGTTTTGCTGCTTGTTCTTCTGCAGAGCACTGGATATAAATATTGCTTGTAGATATTGCCATATCAAATTTATAGGACATTATGTGCACATCATGTACATGTATAAAATTGCATTATATTGCATAGACTTTGAGGCTTATATAATGTACATCATTATATAGCAATGAAAATAAGAGATTGATATAACATAAAAAGATCTTTTTGAAAAAGATAGCAAACAAGTATCAGTGTATCAGATTTTACACGATTTGAGCACAAAAATTGAAAATCATAGGCTAATTCGTAGTGAGCGAGCATGAGATTGGAAAAGTAGTTAAACTTTTTTGAAGGGAGGGGACAAAACACTCAAAATTGCCTCAACTTACAGAGTGTCTGGAATTAGTCGTTTATAGTTTCAAAAGTCCCACGTTCCAAACAGCAAAAACATCCTCATCGTGATTTTCACCTAGCAAGCGGAATATCATCTATAAATTTATAAAGCTTTAAAAATGGTGTTGTACCGCTCGGAACCAATACCGAAACTAATACCAAAACCGAGGTTGTACCACTGAAACCGAAATTGAACCGAAGTTGAATCTAAAAACAGAATCCTTTGGTTGTCGTATTTTCTACCAGTTTATTCAGAAAATGACGAAATTATTGACAAAATTGTGACCTGTTCACTCATCCCAAGCACGTGCCATCTTACTTTTCTTTGAAATTCTTTGCCGAAAAAAATTGGTTGTGGACTAGGCACTGAACCGCAGACCGCAAAATCGTATTTGTTCACTTTGCGCATCACAGGTTTCTTTGCCGATTCACCAAGAACTGAAATCACGGTTCTAGGGACAGAAATAACAGAAAACTAAACCAAATCAAATATATCAGAACCGCTCAACACTATTTAAAAAATATTGCCTGAATGCGGGGGCATGTAGAGGAATAGGTACTAAGGGGATAACCTTTAGATATTGAGGGGGACTTGGTGTTTTTCTCAACAGGAAACTATTTATTTCACAAAAATGGTGGACTGTTTTATTCATTTCAAGTGCGCGACATCCTAAAATATTTGTTTCTAAATCAAAAGATATTAGGACCAACCAAATTTTGGACATTTTGAATGCAGACCCTCATATCAATCACAAATCATGTTTGATTCTGTTTTTTTTATTTCAATGTTGTGAGTTGCAATGTAATCACAGCCAATAAATATTCTGAAGCTTTTTAATATCCACACTGACCTAATTTAAAATTCCACACAATTGAAAAATGATCACATCATGTTGTGTGTGACCTCGTCTGTATTTATTTATTTCATCTAAACTGAGCAAGAAATTAATTTCCCTCTGCCAACATCTGAAGAAAAGCTGAAGTCCTGCAATTGCAATCAGTTTAATTATTACATTATCATTAACATGTAAATACATTTACTGGTGAAGTTTACCATTAAAATGTTTATAGCTTTTGCTTTTATTAGCTTTTTTTTGGCTTGGTCATGCGGTATGAAAAACGAGTAAGCTAAAAAAGGGAATTCCAAAACAGGGTATTCCCCAACCACAATGGATTATCATAGTGATGAAAGTACCTAAAAAAGAAACAGCTACAAAAACTTGTATACCAGAATACAATTTAGCATACAAATTGGCCTGCTGATGGAAGGTGTATCCTGCCTTTAAAATGGTCTTTGCCAACATGTTCTGCACTGGAAAGTATAGGGGCCTATTACTGTTACATACATGTGGCTCCAGAGGGAATTCAAGCCTGCTCTTTTTTAGTAGTACCCTATTTCTATTTTCTAACCATTTCAAAACATTGAAAATCTCAGTTTTCAAAATTGATTTCCAGAATAGCAGTGACTTACTGTATTGATGAATATGTGGATGATTCGGACTTTACATCCTGTATTTATTCACTGGTTGGCTGATTACTGCCAGGAAATTTTATATGCAAAAAGAGTGGACTGTTGCACTGTGAAAATGGCACTTCGTGTGTCATAATGCTGATGATTTGTCATGAGAATACCAATACTTTCAATGTTAATTTGATTTAAGGAGACTAATCCCACTTGTTGGTGACAGGCAAACAAAAGGATTATGCTGATTTTCACTCTAAAATCAGTTATGATAAATCAAATGGCCTTCTCTTGATCATGACTAATCAAACAGCTTCTATGTTTCCCATTTTGAAAGTAGAGAAGATGACACTTCATCGGCTATCATGAGTCACGAAGTGCCATTTTCACAGTGCAACAGTCCACTCTTTGTGCATATCAAATTTCCTTGCTGTAAACAGGAGGACACTGAGCAATGGAGCAAATAAAAGGATATGTTCTACTATCCAACGTTGATGGATGGATGATTAAACCTAATGGCTATAGGAGCTGGACTTTGAATTAAAATAACACTTCAGCAAAGTAGATTCTCTGGGTGGACTTTAAAATGTATGCACCTAAAATTCCCAAAAACAACAAAAATCCTTGAAAACAGAACCAAGTGGGTCTGAGAGAGGTCCCTCCCATGATATATCACAGAATTTCAGTGGTAATGCTCTAAATGGCATTTGAAGTGGCATTTGGGGCTAATGGGTCAATCTTTATATATTTTTTTTGCAATTTAACATGTGTCAGAATTTGATCTGTAATTGCACATCCAATGAGTGAGCAAATAGAGACAAATGAACTGTGATTATAAGATAATTTCTGTGGAATGTCTGTCATATAATTCAAATGTAAAAAGGCTGGTCTCTCTTTACAATCACATCAGGCATGTAGTCCCTTTGACCTTTTCAGATATACTCTTAAATGTTGTGTTCCGTTTAAATTTTTTTTGGGGATGATTCGAGAAGTAAGGATGCACCCATTGTAACTCCATCAGTAGGGGAGTTATTTTAAATTTATAATTTCTTGCTCAGTTTCAGGGAAATAAATAAATTCTTTCTTGGCAGTCTTTATATAAAAAAACCAATACCTCACAAATGTACATACAGTAGTGTGAAAAAGTCATGAACCACCCCACATTTACTATGTTTGATTTCCAAATTATGTTTTGAGTCCAAATGATGTTGTAGGCCTAAGCTAAGTCTCCACAAATGGGTCTCCAGGCTTAATAAAGCTTAATGAGTACTCGTATTGATATTCTAATGGAGGGTAAAGTACGCTAAAAAAGAACAGAAAATCGGTCTCAAAATGTCCTCTGAAGTGACGCACTAAAATTTGACATTTTTCGTTCAATCGGGTGTTGGCATGTGCAGAGAACGCCAGGAGAGAGACAGAACACTGAGAACAACAGTGTTCTCAAGACTTTTCCACAGTACTGAATTGAAGTTCATTGTTGATTTTAAATTTCTATTTATAGAACATGATTCCATTAAGCACTGCAGCACTGGTGGTGGTGTTATTGTCAAACACCTTAGCACAATGTCCACCAGGAGGACCGGATCTGGAGATGTCATCTGTCTTCTCATTGGCTAAAAACATTCTGCTTGGTCGAGATGTAACTCCTACTGAGCAATGTTCGTTTGGTGATCTCAAGTTTTGCAGACGACGGCAGATCAAGCTAGAGGTAAATTATTGTGAAAAAGAATAAGGCTAACAACTATCAATTCTATCAATGCAAAATATATTGTAGTGGGTTGGGTATAATAGGTTGCTCCTGAGCAATTGGCTTGGAGGCTGGCCCTTTAGCTCAACTGGTAAGACATCTGACTTTATGGACAAGATGTTGTATGGTGCATAGGCTGCTGACTCAGGGGCAGCCAGTTCGAATCACGCTCATGTGGCAGATGGCGTCGGGTTGAGAAAGTTGAATGGAGTGTGTCAAAATCTAAGAAGAGTTGGGCATATTGGTTGGTTGGGTATAATAAGTTGGTCCCAGCGCTCAATACAAAATATAATGTAATACAGTGTGATGGGTTGGGTATAATAGGTTGCTCCTGAGCACTTGGTTTGAGGGGCCAGCTCTTTATAGCTCAACTGGCAGGATTTTTTAGACATGAATGTGATAATAATTTACATGTTTAAGAAAAATATGCCATAAGGTTATCATAAACTGAAAAAAATCATAAACTGCACAATACATTGTTTTATATTTAGGCCTCGTATAACTAAAATACTGAATTAGCCTAATTTATTGTGCCAACTTTTGGTGTAAACATGTGCATGTCTAGATAACAGTGGTGTTTTAATGGACAGATTGGACACATAACTTCAAATGATGCACATGACTACTACATGTGCATTATTACATTGGAGATTAGTTATAAAAGCAAATGTTAATGGTTTACCAGTGAAGGCAAAACAGATTTGTCGTGATAGCATGGCAGTGCCATGGCATATAGCTGTTAGTGGTGGTGGTTTCAGAAATTCAGACACACTTCAATTCCGTAAAGTCCGATTTACAGATTTGACACTTCGGCAGCTTGTGTAGCCTTAACATAGCACCTCATCCATTTCATTGTTAAACAGGGGTGAGACCAGGTAATAGGGGTATCAGACAAGCCATCGAACAAAGCTATAAGTGCAACAGGAGCTGAGCTATGTCAAAATTTCATCGGGTCAGTGGTACATGGTGTGAGTATGTCCGACACGACGACATTTTGTTTTGTAGCTCAGCTCCTGTTGAACTTACAGCTTTGGTTGATGGCTTGTCTGATACGCCTATTACCTGGCCTCATCCCTGTTTAACAATGAAGTAGCTAAGGTGTAATGGTAAGGCTACACAAGCTGCTAAAGTGTAAAATCTGTAAATTGGACTTTACAGCGTTGTCCTCCCGCCTAATCCTGTCAATTAACTCAACACTACTGCCCCAATGATCCAGAGCCCCTGCTACCATTGTTGAGATATGAAAGCAGCCTTGGCATTTGAGTAAGCTTGATGCATCATATAGATGCATCATATAGATGCATCATATACAATGTCAAGTGGGGATAAATAACTATTATACTCCCCGAATTTCCCTGAGATTTTGACAAACACCAGTCAATCTTACTTTTCCAATTGAAGCCTGCTATCTAACCAGTTGAGCTGAAGGGGCGACCCTCAAACCAAGTGCTTAGGAGCAACCCATTTTAATCCACTTTATTAACACCATACTGATTGCAGGTTTTCTGTACATTGAAAAAGACAGACAATTTTTCACCCCAGCCGACCTATTTCATTGGAGAAAATCGACCAGTGGAGCTGTGTGATACAACATACATGGATTATAACAGTCGCAATGATGTTGTGGTAAATAACAAATGAAAATATTTTTTTTATCAAATGTACTTGAGGCCTCCATGAGCAGTGTCTCTGAAAATGTCAATTTGTCATCTGTGGGCAAGGATAATCGTGGCATGGGTCAGTTTGTACTGACACTAGCTGATACGTTTGTTTATTCTCTTGAAGTTAATGAAACCTTTCTTGGGTTGTGCATACTATATGATTCAATATATGTCGTGCATTTTCTATCCACCGTCATGTGTTCTGATAACAGCCGAAAACCTTAGAAAATTCAACTGAAGATTGCAATCTTTAGCCAAAGGGCCAAGGGAAGGGGTTGGGGTGCTTTGCACAACTGGGATCAGAGAGGGAGTGCACAGAGTAGTGAGCTATTTATAGACACACAGAACTATAGTCTGTTTCCCCTGAGTTGAGAGCCGTGCTTCAAACAGTTCTTAAACTGCAGCAGCATTGATAAAATGTGTAATGAACTGTTTATCATTCTGGAAACCACAGAGGTCTTGGTGACACTGGGAGTTGTGTCTGTGGTGTAGATATTCAATAAAGGGTGCACATATAAGGGGTTTCACCTCTGCTGAAAACCCCTAAAAAGTTACCCGATATGCCCATGGACACTGATGAAGCAGGACTTGATCTATCTGATGCTTGATGAGAAACAGATGCATTAGCACAAGATAGTGAAGGTTTTGGTGTTAAAGGTGTGGAATTTGATATGCCTGTGTGCATTTTACCACTCTCAACTCAGGGGAAACAGACTATAGCAGTGCCATACCAAGCTCGTAGTGAGAACTCTAGGGGAGAGCGGGGCACAGTGAGACACTTTTTTTATTTTCAAGTCTTCCAAAATGTTGGCAGGAACGAGTTAAATGAGATCAGGTCCACATTATAGATAATGACGTTGGGTATATTGTCACATAGTTTCAGATTCCTACCTTTTACAGGTTTGGAGAAACTTTGAGTTATGTACGTGCTCGTTAAGTGTCTCACTGTGCCCCGTGGGCGGGGCACAGTGAGACAGCAGGCGGGGCACAGTGAGACAGGGCATTTGCTGTCATAACCGCAAATCATCAGGACCTGCAGAATTGTTCTATCAATTGTTGCATCAGAAACTACTGTACTCTAATAAAAGCAGCTGGCTAGGTGATTTTTTAGGT
This sequence comes from Platynereis dumerilii, assembly GCA_026936325.1. Lineage (NCBI taxonomy): Eukaryota > Metazoa > Annelida > Polychaeta > Phyllodocida > Nereididae > Platynereis > Platynereis dumerilii. The sequence continues at coordinate 55,049,988 of JAPTHN010000006.1, read as the reverse complement.
CCTTTTTTGAGCATGTTTTGAAACTTCATCGCAAGGGACACATGCACGACTTATTTAACCTGCCGCACCTGTTACATCCTAATCAAAATCCTTCTTTGACGCTTCCCTGTGGATATTACTCACTAAAATCAGTAGTTTATAGCAGGTATTTTGTTTTTAATAGTGAATTGTGAGCCATGCATTACATTCATGTCCTTTCGAGTGTATTTTGTGATGTCTCACTGTGCCCCGCTTCAAACTGTCTCACTGTGCCCCACACAGCTCTGTTTATAAAACTTTTGAATCCTGCGGACCGGATGCCTGCATTGTGGTTCGTCATCTCACTAAACTAAGACAAGCAACCAAGGTTTGAATCCCTGCCAATTGCTTTGCATTATACCATTTTTCTTGGGAATTATAACAAAAAGTTGTTTAGCAAAATTATTTACTTTTACAGGCTAAAAACAAAAATATTGAAATTCCACTCTCGATATGCTGCGTAAGCATTCAAGATATAGGACAGTCTCTCACTTACTTAATTTTTGTACTATACAAAAAAGGGTTGATCTGTAAACAGTACCAGGTAGATGCTACGGGCTTTGTCTCACTGTGTCCGCCGTCTCACTGTGCCCCGCTCTCCCCTACATTATAATACTAGATCACTTCTTTTTCAGATTGTTCTTGTGACTTACAAAAAGACGAGTGACGGCCAGGGTTTTCTCGACTGGGATGAAGAACAGGGCCAGAAAGCTATTTATAACTACAACGAGGTCACCAGTGGTCCTATTTTGAATTCAACATGTGGCCTAGAAGAATTTGTAGGGGGAGGAAGTTCCGAAGGATTTTGTCCTCCTCAAGCTCCGGTCGTTAAATGTCACAGTAAGTGTTGGAAAGTGGAATTAGGACAAAATATTGAGGTGAATGATTCAATAGACCAATTTCACTGATGGTTCTCTCAGTTAACACCAGGGGAAATTGGTGAATACTTAAATCCCATTGGCTAATAGATTTCCCACCCTTGCCTCTGATTGGTCCAGCCAAGGGGGACCCCAAGCAGGAGTATTTTTAGTGCATCTTAATATAACTTTTAGGGCTGAGGCTTTATAATTTAGTCATTCTTTCGGTTTAACTTTTGAAAGTTGTGATTTTGGATTTAGAGTGTATACATCTCCCATGTACGAAAAGCAAATTAAGAATCTTTGAATTACAAAAAAGTTATTTGGGGTCAATGTTTGGGCCATTCAGTGAATGGCTCAAGAGAAGGGAAGAGCAGTCTTGGGAAGAGGGTGATAGATGGATAATGACTGTTTATATGCCTTGGTGTGACTGAAAAAGTGTGACAGACATTATCGAATTGCAGAACAGCAAAAACATTGCAACAATGAACAAGACAATTGACATTTCTCTGCACTTCCTGTCATTAGTTACAAACAAATACACTTGGAAATATCAATTTGAAAGAATATCACTTATCTTACTAAACTTCTTAATAGTAGTGCTTATAAATAGTACATTGTCCTGTGTATATTGAGTCTCATATCTACTGTACAAAAGTCAAATTGGACCATTTTGTGTTGTGTTCTAAATGGAAAAGATGACAGGGAGCTGCAGATTTATTTCCTCAAGTGCATACTACTTCTCATGTTAATGATAACTAGAGTTTCGATCGGGACCGATGCGAAGGGAGAGCTCTCGCATGTCGAGTGGGCGTGGTGTAGTTAGGTTGATGTCACCTTTTCGTCACTGGGAATGAGTATTAAAAGAAATAGTGTGTATCTTTCATTAGATATATTTTAATGTAGCGAACTGTGACTCTGTTGCATATATGCAGCATCAGTAACAAAGCACCCGGGACTAGTTTTTGCACTGTATTTGGCATTTTTCCGAAAGTATATATATAGAATGGTCTGCATTTGGTCAGCATTTGGCCTGCATGATGAGAATTTTGGTCTGCATTCTCCTAATCTCCTAGAAAAATTCTTAGTTATTTATGCTCATTACCTTTTTTTTAAACTACCACTTAAAAGACTGGATTTTATTATTTTAAGACAGGGTCTTGTAATCAACTGTGGATTACAGAGAGTGGAAATCATTGATGATGGCTTAAATGCAATTAATAGAAACAACCTCGATTGGATGAAATTCTAGATTATACAGCCTGCAAAACAAAATTTGTATAGCCTTCTTGAAATAAACTTTGTTGATAGGGGTATACATGGGTCTCAAAAACAGATGGGGTGTCAAATGTTGGAATTTAAAGGAAAAATTAATGTCTCATGTCCCATTTTATCGAAGCATAAATGATAAAGAAATGTATCAAATGTTTGTCACTTTTTATTAGTCAATCTGTCAGTGTCTCTCGATTTTTAAGAGGGCCAGTGTCCCTGTGTCACTTTTTAAGAAGGGCAGTGTTCCCATGTCGATTGTTAATTGCCATTGATTATTGAACTTCCTCAACAGCAATAGGTCAGGTGTCATCTTCAAGTGAACTAATCCACTCAATTACAATTAGACAGTTATGTTTTTCCACTTTTCTGAGTTGAATAAAACAAGTTTCCATATTTTTTATTTCGATTTCTTGTAGGCCTATATAGGCCTATAATAAAAAATTCTAATAAATTGTTTTTTTGCAATCTATCATTTTGAAGAAAAATAAAGTCCTGATATTCAGTCATAACTGTCCCCATGTCCCCGGGTGTTACGTCCCCATGTCCCCGGGGGTTACGTCCCCAAGTCCCCGGGGGTTACGTCCCCAAGTCCCCGGGGGTTACGTCCCCAAGTCCCCGGGGGTTACGTCCCCAAGTCCCCGGGGGTTACGTCCCCATGTCCCCGGGGTTACGTCCCCATGTCCCCGGGGTTGCGTCCCCATGACCCCGGGGTTACGTCCTCATGACCCCTGGGGTTACGTCCCCATGTCCCCGGGGGTTACGTCCCCATGACCCCAAGGGTTACGTCCCCATGTCCCCGGGCGTTACGTCCCCATGTCCCCGGGGGTTACGGCCCCATGTCCCCGGGGGTTACGTCCCCATGTCCCCGAGGGTTACGGCCCCATGTCCCGGGGTTACGTCCTATGTCCCCGGGGTTACGTCCCCGGGGGTTACGTCCCCATGTCCCCGGGGGTTACGTCCCCATGTCCCCAGGGGTTACGTCCCCGGGGGTTACGTCCCCATGTCCCCGGGGGTAACATCCCCATGTCCCCGGGGGTGACGTCCCCATGTCCCCGGGGGTTACGTCCCCATGTCCCTGGGGTTACATCCCCATGTCCCCGGGGGTTACGTCCCCATGTCCCCGAGGGTTACGGCCCCATGTCCCCGGGGGTTACGTCCCCATGTCCCCGGGGGTTACGTCCCCATGTCCTCGAGTGTTACATCCCCATGTCCCGGGGGGTTACGTCCCCATGTCCCCTGGGGTTACGTCCCCGGGGGTTACGTCCCCATGTCCCCGGGGGTTACGTCCCCATGTCCCCGGGGGTTACGTCCCCATGTCCCCGGGGGTTACGTCCCCATGTCCCCGGGGGTTACGTCCCCATGTCCCCGGGGTTACGTCCCCATGTCCCGGGGGTTACGTCCCCATGTCCCCAGGGGTTACGTCCCCGGGGGTATGTCCCCGGGGGTATGTCCCCGGGGGTATGTCCCCGGGGGTATGTCCCCGGGGGTATGTCCCCGGGGGTATGTCCCCGGGGGTATGTCCCCGGGGGTATGTCCCCGGGGGTATGTCCCCGGGGGTATGTCCCCGGGGGTATGTCCCCGGGGGTATGTCACCATGTCCCCGGGGGTAAATGGTTGCCCCCTCCTTAGTAGATATTAAATGGTCGCCCCCTTATCCTATCTATCTATCTATGTATCTATCTATGTATCTATCTATGTATCTATGTATCTATGTATCTATCTATCTTGTTATCTTAGCACCTTAGTAGATATTAAATGGTTGCCCCCTTATTCTTAGGAGATATTAAATGGTCGCCCCATTAAATGGTCGCCCCCTTATCTATCTATCTGGCAAAACAACATACACATAGAACTCGCATGTGTTCCGCTTGCGACACAAATTCTAGTTTTGTTTTCAATGTGCAGTCCCCCCCCCCCTGTCCTAAGCCCACTCTGCCCATTATTTGCAATGTCAGAGAAACTTTTCTTGGACAAGAGGAGTGACCATTGGTCAGGCTGTCATTGCACATGCCACATTAACAACAACCACTTACAAATGCAACCATTGGTTAGGCAAGATCCTTGTGCCTAAATTGACAGCAGTTCAATAATCCAAATAGGCATGTAGTGCGTGCTTACTTGACTAGAAAACAACCTGTCAATTTCAGCTGCAATCATTAGGGGAAAGCTATCGCTCTCCCAATAACATAACAACAAAAACTGCCCACCAGGAAAACGCAAATTGGGGAAAAGGGCGTAGAGAAAAAATGTTACTAAACTCATGGCATCGGCCTACACAGGGAAAAGCAAAGGAATTTAAAGACTATAAAGAGCAAGAAAACGATGTGATGACCAAAATTGTATTTTGTAGATATGGAATTGCTTTGTATTTGGTATGTAATATGTCCTATCAATTCAGATCGCTACAAAAATCTTCTGACGGTTGTATTCCACACTGATAAGGAGGACACATTGGGCACACAGTGCTGTAGGGAGCTTCGAACCAGGTAAATTGCTTTCCTTTTCCTTTGCACATGTGACAAGTAACTTCTCAATCTGAAGTTTGTCATTCGAATTTACTTCTTTTTAGTTCCTTTGAGTCTTGATCCTGAAATTTTGACTAAGGTGTGAGATCATATTTAGAATAGCACATATGAATCAAAATTCTACAGATACTTCCTATAGTCCTACCACTTGCTCCTGAAGCTATATATTTTTTCCCTGTTGACAAAAAAGCTTAATATTTTCATTAAATAAATATTGTGAAGAGACAGAAAGGAAACGTATCTATTCCCACCACACTGAAAATGAAATGGTTCTTGGTTGGAGTTTACAGTGCTGCAAACAACGAAAACATTAGACAAGGGTTATAAGATTCTTAAGATATATGAGGTTTATCATTACTTTTATTCAATGAAATATGATAAAACATCCAAAAAGAAAATAAGGAGTCTTTTAACTGAATAAGTTAAATCTGTACACAACAAAGCTTCAACCTGAGTCTAGTGAGTAAGTACACGCAGACGGTGATTAAGCAAGACATGTGATTTTTTTATAACAAAGTTGGTGCGAGACTGAAAGGGGAAACTGCCAAACCTGACCATGCTTCATAGAGCTTTGCCAAGATGTTTCTAAATTCATTCTGGGGAAAACTATCAGAAGGACAACAAAGTGAAGATCATAATTCTCTCAGATAGCATAGCAATACACCAATATTTACATATAAAGCAAGTTATGAAATTTGGAATATTTGTTTAGAACACAAAAAATCTGGCGAAAAGAAAATTTGGAAACCTGATCAAAACATAAACCTGCCTAAACCTGGAAAATTAAAACCCTGAAACTAAAAAAGGCAACCGAAAATCAAAAAGTCTTAGCCACCAAAAAATTCCTGAACCAGCATACTGAAATCCATAAAAAAAAGTATCATAACTTGAAAATTATATTAATTTATTTTTTTCAGCAAGACTGACGTTTCGGTGAGTGATACATCAACCAATGCCATGATTCCTTCACTTGCTACTTCAGAACAGCCATCTGTGTACCTCGGGACATTAAGGGACAATTTTTTTCTTGGTGAGATATCAGTATCGATGCATTTTCTTTACAAAGCCATGTCATAATTAACCGATTGTTTAGTGACATCATAATTGCTCTGACCAATGATATATAATTAAAAAAATAGGCTCCTAGCTTAATTCGTGTTTGAGCAATAATTTATTGAGAGTGGGATTGTCGTTGTTGTATTGTTGAAAATGTCTGCAGAGTCGACTCAACACATTTTATAGCAAGTGGAATTTCATTCCATCCCATAAGATACGATACAATGCCATATATATTTATTTGACATTAGCGAGAAGAAGATGACCAATACAAATATCATCATAAATTTGCAATCACATTACTTATTAAGTGGTCGAGCAATTACATGAATTATTTGGTTCTTTATAACTTTGCAAATTTGTTATTATGGTGTGCATTCACTCAATAGTCTTTAGTAGACTGCTAATAGATACTAAATTTTTGAAGTGTCTTGAAGAAAAGATATGAATTATATTATAGATACACAGACTCAAGGTGATGTTTTGTTAACTCTGCAGTTTTTTTTTAGGATCCAGTGAAGCCTTAACAGTTGCCATGGTGACCACGCAAGATAATGACACAATAGTCCACTGGTTGGTTGCCAACGTCCGATTCAGCAGTGATGGTCGGTTGCAGGTTGAGGACGGCCTGACCATTGTGTCATATTCGGTATGTCACAAAATTGTGAATTGATATTTGCTGTAACCATTGTCTCATTGCTGCGTCCTCATCCTACCAACTTACCAAGTAAATAGCTATGAATGAATACAAGAAGTGAAACTCCAATCATCCATCTAGCCACCTTGAGACATGCCATCCTATTCTGATTTGATGACTAGGTCACCTTTTATTTAAAGCTGGATTGTATGTCATCTTTATGTCAGGATCCTGATGCACACATTGGACCGCTTTTAAGTAAACTAGGTTCCGAGTCTGGTTCAAACTCCAGTGCTTGAGCTAGGAGTAGGCCACCAACTTACAAAAAAACGCTGTTGCTTTATATTGCGAATTTGTGAAACGTCCTTCATTTTTATAATTGCACTTCTTGCGTTACAGGAGGTTTTACCGGAAGTAAGAAGTATTGAAGGCCAGTTGCTGGTTTTTCGCCAATCTGTCCTTGTCCAAGATGGCAGCTATCCATTGTGTTCACAAGCGTAAGTAGTGCTAAACTTGTATAATGAATAAAATTTTCAAGATGGAGCAGGTTGAAAATATATTAGTTTCCCAGTCATGACTTACTCAAATCTCTGACGCTGATGTTCTCATTAGTCCAAAAAATTCAAAATATTGGTAATTCTGAGTTAAAAATCAGAATAGTAGAATAGTTCTATTGGTCGATGAATGTAATGTTAACTGCACTCCGACTACTCATCCGCCAAATTTCCAAAGTGTAGGCTGCCCATGACCATCCTTAGAGCTCTATCAATGTATTGAAAAGTTTTTCTTATGAGATGAACTATGACATTGATGTCATAATGCATTAGCTACTGGAGCTAATTTTCGCTGCCAACAGGGTTGAATTATATCAACAACACAAAATATAATGTTTGCTTAATCCATCAATAAATGCCTTCTCAATACATCTCTTTCAGATGTAAAATGAACATTGGCCAGTGGTGGAGGGACAATATGATGACAGTATTTTCTTCGACAAAAATGAAAGTTACCATGGATCATTATGCAGTTTGGAATTTGATAAAGTATAAGAATCATCTACCAAGAGAAGTCTGTCGAGAATTTGACTCCACCTTAGACGCTTATAAAAATACAGTATTGTGTCCGAAAGCTGCCGCTGGAGGAGCCACCAGTCAAAAACTGTTTCCTGTCTCATTGTGGTGTTTTATTGTATTAGGTTGTTTTGTTCTTCGTAGATATTAAATGTTCTGGAAGATAAATAGTGATCAAAGTGTGTGGCAGGAATGATGTTGAATATGTTTGTTGATCGTACCAGACATTATGTATAGATGTTATTTTAAAATGTGTTGAATGTATGCGTGTACAGTTTTTTTTTCAGGAAATGTTGAACGGGAAATCTGTGTTGTGCCCTATTTGTTAGATTTTGTTGCTTTGCCGCTTATTAAAATTCTTAATTGCGATAGTCCAGACTTCAGAGTCACCAGAGACTTAATTTATCCAGTGGATGCTTCATTTTGATATTTTGAAGTTCTGTGTTAGGTCATGGTGTGGAACTGGTGGAATGACAAGGTGATGTTTGTCTGGCGTACTCTGCACCGTAAAATTATTTAAGACGTAACCCTGCTAGTAGATAAAGTTGTAGGAGATAACTTTATATGGATAACCAGTGTTAAGCATTGACACAATCTGATACAGGAGGCTTTGTACATACTCTAAAAAATTCAGACAAAATTGGTTTTTTAGATTCAAAATGGTTTTTTGAAAAACCAAATTTCAATGCAGAAAACCAACATGGACTTTTTAAAAAATCCATGTTGGTTTTGCATTGAAATTTGGTTTTTCAAAAAACCATTTTGAATCTAAAAAACCAATTTTGTCCCGATATTTTTAGAGTATAGTCCACAAAGGCTAAACGAATAGCAGAGGGTTGGGAAATCTGATTTGAAAACTGGAGCATATCAAAGCATCATATAATTGATATACACTGTATTGCAAAAAGACTGTATAAATTTGGGAAACATACAATGGTGCTTTAATAGAGATTTTTTTGACCGAAATATTGTGTGCTAAAAAGTGTAAGAAAATAAGAGATTTTGTATTTAAGAGCAAACTAAATTAGGCACCTTCTTGAATTATACGCTAGATGCTTGGATCTTCAAGTCCAACATTGCAGGTTCTCCCATCCAGCAAAAAAAAACGTTTAGGAACCTGGAATCTATAAGCAGTAAAGATTCATCTTTATGTCTTTTAAAATCCATTTGATATTCACAAAACCAACGCAGCCAGTTTTCAGTAAAACTTGTCAACAAGACTATGAGAAGTAGTGCTGGAAGCTAAAGTAGAGCAAACATTTTTTGTGTGATGAAAAGTTTGATACCTCATAGATTCAAGAGAACTTCAGATGAAAATGCTGAAGCTATCAACAACGGAGTTGAACAGAAGTTTTGAATAATGTTTTACATGTTCTGCAGGCTACTCAGAAGAATCAGGCGAGAGGAACTTAGCGATCGATGCTGTCATACAGCATGGGCGAAAACTTCAGTCTCACAAATGAGCAGAGAAAATATATTATATATATGCTATAGTATTAATTTGACATCTTTTTGAAACCAAGCTTGTTACAAAATTGACGACGCTAATCATAAACCAGAATTTCAGGACATAACCACTGTAGAAAGCAAGCCAGGGCTGCACCCCCCCCCCCCTAGAATTTTGCTGACATTTTTCGAACACGTAAAACTTTCTAACATGTAAAACTTTCAAATCGTCTATGGTTTTCCGTGTTGCGCATGCCTCCAGACCAGACTCTACCCTCCCCACCCCCCCTCCCCGCAGGATTCAGCCCAGGCTACAGCCCTGCTAGCTTTCTGTAACCTCTGTAATATATATCATTGAATCTTGTAGTGCCAAGATTTTTGGTTGTAGACACTAATACAAAGAAGGCTTATTGTGATATATTGCCTTTAATACATAACATAACTATAATACCCAAGGTGATATTGTTAATGAAATGCATGTCCCCAAAAACCTGCATTTGGATCAAAATAAGAGAAGTGCTACTTGGATTTTGGCCTTATTTTGAAAGAAAAAGCAAATACTTGCCATTTTTTAAAGATGGTCGCTGATTTAAAATAAAGTTTGGCTATCGATCCTTTTGGGTAGAATAAGCGTTCAGCATTGCAGCTCCAACGAAATAGTTCCAATTTCATGGCACATTCACGAATTTTCTATTCGAAATTGAGATTTACCAGAGTAAGACTCGACAATCGCGTGCTCTAAGGAAGTAGACAAGGCCATCAGCTACTCAGAAACAGCCCTGGTTTCTTCCAGACAAAATTTTGTGAGTTCCCCACAATGGGTTGGTGTGGACAGCTCGCTGGAGCTCATGGAATTTCACACTTGCCGCTAGATGGCAACACATTACAACATGTGTTCTGCCAAGGCTGGAAAAACCAGTGGCAATGAAACAGCGTTCCACTTGTAGACAGGATATTTGCACTTATCTGCTGCGCTATACCTGCTTGTCCACTGAAATACGGACAGAGACGAGTCTGGGTTGGTTGATAAATTATGATGGAAATTTTGGAAAGTGCAACTGAGCTGAACAAAGAAAACCTTAGTCATAATGGAAACATAAAGATTGATGCCCTGATTCAAAGAGAACTGGCAGGTCTTTCCAGAGATAACTGAGCAAAAAACCAAAGAATCTACAAAATTTTTGAACTTTATGGAACATTAATTGTTGAGGTTTTTATAAGCTCTCACACTTCTTTTTGCATACCTGTGATTACATAACAATTGTCTCAACACAGAAGTTGATAAAATTGAGAGATAAAAATTAATCAAAATCTTAAATTTTCATGGCCAGTAAAAACTAAAAAAGTAAGTTTTTAAATATAAATATTGTCCTCTAATTTTGTAAAAATCCCGTAAAATTCTTAATGAATTACTAGAAGAGCATTCAAAATGAGAGCTGCTAGTAGTAGCAGTGCCTGACAAATGCCCTCTCACAATAAGTCATGGTTTTCGATAGCGCTATGGTCATCGTCTGAGACCTGCGTCAAAAGCCTGTCACACCTATGACATTTTATCTTGTATTGTCAAGAGTTAGGGTAGGTTAAAAATTAAGACATTAATACAAAAACTAAGATTTATTTTGATATTTACAACTTTATTGCAGAAAATAACAGCTTTAATATAATAATATTAAGTGTATAAAATATCTATAATACAGCCTTAAAGATTTGGAAGATGACGGAGAGAGAGGTGGCAAGACCAACCAAGAAACTAATTCCTCGAAAAGGTTGCAACGCCATCTACAACAAAGGATAATATGAGTAAATGTACATTTATTAATGTCCGTTCATGTAATTAAAGAAAAGTTGCACATGCTTATACACAAACAATACAGGGTGTCTACAGAAAAAAAGGACAGTCAACACAATTTGCTTCGTTTAAGAACAGTTCATTTTATGCCAAGCATCATTATTCAACAAAACATGATTTGTATACATGAACAGTATAATCAGAAGAGTCAAATTAACAAATATTCGCACCCCTTGCAGTGGTAACTTCCTGCAGATGAGACCAAAATGATTTGAAAACATGTTTGATGCACTCTGTCAACATTTTGCCACATGCAGACATGATGGAGGCCTTTAACATTACTGCGATGGTTGGGATAACTTGCTGGATGCTTTCTCCCAATTTGCCGATACTGGGTAATCTACTAGGTCCAGCTCAAGAGACAAGGGGTGGCACTCTACCTTGCTCAGCAGGTTTGTTTTGAGGCACTCCTTGGTCTTCTATGCAGTATGAGCAGGTGCTCCACCTTGTACGAAGATGATTTTGCCACAAAACGAGTTTCTTGTCTGACGCCAAGGCATCACAAATTCTTTCACATTTGCGATTGATCTAATATGGCTGACTATCAAATCCACTCTTATGTCAAGACTTATCACCAAATCCTGAACTTATATGAGTACAAAAAAAGAAGAAAAGTGACAGTCCTCTTTTTCTGTAGACACCCTGTATTGCTAATATGAGTAGCCTACTGGTAAAAATATGTCAAATTTAGGGTTCAAAAGTTTTTCTGGCCAAGATATTCATTGTTTTTCGTGAGCCTATAAATTCAGCTTCATTTTGACAATTGTTGTGGTGTAATTTTAAAGTTAGCTTTAATTATGGATTACCTACCTGATAGGATATCGTGTGAACAACCCTAGCGAAGAAGAATACCCTGAAATGCCAGAGGGCGGTGGTTGGGTCGGGATTTGTCAAGACGTAAAAGAATCCGAGGATTACAAATGGAATGATGTTCTCCAGATCATTGAGATGGTTCCTGAATGGCAAGAAAAAGATTGATTTCAGACTATATGATTTGGGGAGGTGAAAATTAAAAGTTAAAACCAGGGCTTTGGAGTCGGGTAGTCATTGGACCGACTCCCGACTCCTTTGCCATTCTGAAAAACCACTCCGACTCCTCAGACCTCCAGAATTTCGACTCTGACTCCCGACTCCTTTTAACGGCTTTATTTCTTCCCCAATTTCTTGTGGTTAGCAAGAAACCTCCAACTCTGACTCCAAAGCCCTGGTTAAAACTTAAAAATTCATACTCCCCTTAGCTTTCAAGTGATTTTTAGTACCCCACTTAGGATTGGAAAAAACCGAAAGGTTTGGTCCCCACTATTGGCCACCAATCTACATCTAAGATCGATCCAGAATTTTAGTAACCGCCCCCCCCCCCCGGACATTCAAATCAATGCACACTCATATTGTTATGAATATATATGTGCACACCGCAAGTTGGACAATTGCGCATACACATTGGCGCACATTTCGCATGTTTTATGATTTTTTCTTGTGTCCAATTTTCATAAAATATTTGTACCCTCCTTGAAACATGTGTGAAAGTTACTCCCTCGGGCAAAATTAACTAGGTCATAAGTTCTGAACGGTCCCTTAGCGTAATCCTTCATACACCTGACATAAGTCACACAGTGCGTCTGACACCGTGACATTTTGCTTTGTAGCTCAGCTCCTCTTGCACTTGGAGCTTTGGTTACTGCAATTTCAATAAGTATGAGTTTCTTCAAAATGATGGTAAAACGTAGCAAATGTACTTCATACAATTGGCTGAGGCACTGAATTACGTAGCATAAAACTAATTTGAATACCATGAAAACGTGTGTCAAGTCCAGTGGACGTGTTTTGTAGTAGCCTTGAGTTGGTATTTACCTGCTTATCTTATCCACAAACCAAACTAAGCTGCTCACTGAAGCAGAATTACTGCATTTTTCACAGCTTACTACGTTCAACATGCAGATTTTGGGGAAGCTTTATTGCTCAATGACCAATCAGACAAGCTGAAAATGCTACGTAGACAGTGAAAAAACTGGCCAGAGAATCTCATACTAAGTGAATCTGCAGTAATGGCTTGTCCGACACTCCGATACCCCTATTTCCAGGCCTCGTGCCTGTTTAACAATGAAATAGCTGAGGTGTGATGGTAGGGCTTAATAAACCTGCTCAAGTGTCTGATCTGTAAATCAGACTTTTACAGAATTGCCCTAATGCACTTGACAGCATGCAATAACTGTATGATGTTTAAACACCGACCTTCGGACTCTTTCCACTTCTTCAGAAACTTTGTTAATCTGCTTTCCTTTTGGGTCGTCTTCTGGGCTTGCCGTGATCTGGTAATAAAGGTAAGGCAAAAGTTATCAATTGTTCATTCTAAATTATGTATAGGCCTACGTTTCTTTCAATTTAATTCCATTTTCTAATGACTTATTGTTGCATTCTAAATCATAAAGGCCTATGTTTCAATTAATTTAATTCCAGTTTTTTAATGACCAAATTGCATAAAGAAAGAATTTTGGATATCAATTGCACAGTACCGAATAATGTTTCCGATATATTTACCCCAATGCATTCTGTCTTAAAAAGTTAAAGTGGTTGTTACAAAATACGGAAAAAAATTTTTAGCCATAGAGACCTTTTGCAGCTGTCATAGTACTATGAGGAAACACACTATATTATTTGTTAATATGCGTCAAAAAGCTCATTGGAAGTTTGTAACTATAATGTTTCTTTTCGGGATGTAAAATGTGACAATAAATAAACATTTTAATTTAATTTATGACTTTGATTTAAATGTTTATTTATTGTCTGTCATATATTTTACATATATAAGAATTAAGAAAGAAACCTTAGCTCCAAGGAGCTATTTTATGAAATTATATATATATATTTAAATCTTGTTTTGAAACTTTTGAATGAAGCCCCTTCCTTCAAGACTGGCTTAGGACAAGGCAATGTATATAAGTCTTACCCCAGTTTTACGCCTCATAATTGCAGTATAAAATGCCATGGCGAAGACTTTGCTGATGCAGGCAGTTGCGTAGAAGACATAGTTCCTCATCAGTGGATCGCTTAGAGGTATCATGGTTTAATTTCTGCAAGAGTAGTGGATTATCATAAAAATTATAATATTTCTGTATAATTGTAGAAATTCAGCCTGAATAGGACATGCAGGTATAAACGTGACTTTAAAAAAAAATTAATGACATCAGTCAGCCCAATAGAATAACATGTCCTAGAAAAAAATTCACATTTATGAGGCTCAGTGTCTACGATGACAAAATTGGTTGTGTAATAAAATATGTTTTAACATTCTGCCTTATAAATCCAAAACACACACAATGTTGCAATGATAGCAAGAGCAGTTTGCATATTTTCAAATGATAGCCAAATCATCAAAGCTTTTGTTTTCAAATTGGTGTCGTCATGGGTAGGGTTACTAAATTGTGTTAAAGTTCATCAACAAATATAGATATAAGTCTCAACTTCTAAAATTTAGTTCTAAATAACATTAAATGCATTCAATAATTTCAAGTTAATAACGTTTAACTAAAGAAGAAGAAAGAAGAACCAAAAATGAGTTACCTGGGTGTCAGCAGCGCACAATCAAAAACAGTGCTGTGTCCTACTCTGCAAGCTCTGAAGAATGCCATCATATCAAGTTAGGGACACGTATTCATAGTAATGTCAGAAGCGTGTCAACGAGTTCACCGGAACAGTTCTAAATTTGGACCTTAAATAAAATCTAGGACACCACAAAATTTAAGGCAAGTCATGGTCTTTGCAAAGCAAAATGTATATAATAAGACATTTGAGGCATGGATAGGTGATGATTGTTGTGGGGCTTTACATTCTATATTATGCACTTAATTTGTATGCTAATTAGGACATTAGGAGGACACAGTTATGAGGCGAAGGATATTTGAATTGTATTTAGAACTGTGGACGCAATGGTTGCATTTAGCATTTAGCTTCTGGAACTGGGGTTCACAAACAACATGAGACACTATAGCTTATCTCACAGAATGCGTGTCCTTTGCATTTTATTTAAAGACTTATCTGGAGATATTGACTCTCCAGCCAGGTCTAGCCTTCTGCTCCTATATATATATATACAGAACATCATTTCTGACATTAGTGACTAGATTTTAGAATTGCAATGGTCAAGTTTCCATGTAAGACGAGAAGGAGTTGCATGGAAACATTGATTAAACACAAAAAGCTGTTATTCAGAAGCCTAAAGTCAGTTTGTGTTTGTTCTTGTTACAAGAACAAACACAAACTGACTTTAGGCTTCTGAATAACAGCTTTTTGAGTTTAATCATGGAACAAAACTATTGTGGACTTCAGTTGAGGTCAATATCAGGTTTTACGGACCTGACCTAGTGATATTCACCGGTAAGGTCCGTAAAACCTGATATTGACCTCAACTGAAGTCCATAATTGTATAATATTCAATGGATTCCTGATAACTTGAAATAAAAATGCTAAAGCAATCAACTGTGCACTCTTACTGAGCAAGTTTTTATGAAGTTTTTATGCTCTGCAAGGTCATCATTTGAAGCTTTCCATCATGCACCTACTCTATCACATGTGGGTCCATCTTTTATTGTCAAATGTTAAGAGTTTTGGTAGGTTAAGACATCAATACAAAAGTGAAGAAGATTTATTGTGATATTTACAACTTTTAATGTATGATTGCATATAAAATATCTATAATACAGCTTTAAAGATTTGAAAGATGACGGAGAGAGATGTGGCGAGACCAACCATGAAACCAATTCCTCGAAAAGGTTGCAGTGCCATCTGCAATAAAGGTTCAATATAATCATTTCATTTTATGTAATAATGGTTAATTGGTAATTAAAGAAAAACTGTTTAATTACACATGCTAATTTAATACATAAACAATATTAACACAACATTGGTGACATGAGTCAAATAGGTCAAATTTAGTTTCGAAAATGTTGAAATAACTATTTTCTAGCCAACATATTCATTGTTTCTGCAAGACCTACAGTGCAACCCAATAACATTTCCAAGCAAATGCTCACACTTACATGCCCCCAATACTTTCAATAGTGAGGATAAGGACATGGAGGTGTGAATGGTAAGGACATGGAGGAGTGAGGATAAGGACATGGTGGTGCGGAGGTAAGGACTGAAGGGCATATGGAAGGGTGAGAATCTTTCTAAGGGCGTTGGAATTAGGGAAATTTATTGTTTTATACTGTAAAATATCATTAATTCAGATACATTTTGATTTTGACAATTGCATGTCATGTAATTTTCAAAGTTTGCATTACTGTTTACCTACCTGATAGGATATGGTGTGAACAACCCTTGAAAAGAAAAATACCCTGAAATGCCAAAGGGCGGTGGTTGGGTCGGGATTTGTCAAAACGTAAAAGAACCCAAGGATTACAAATGGAATGACGTTCTCCAGGTCATTGAGGTGATTTCTGAATCAAAAGAAATATATTTATTATATTAGGGACATTTCAGAATTTATGACTTTGGGTAGAGGTTGGAAGTTCCAGACAGACAGACAATAGACATTTATTTACATAATGAAAATACATATATACACATTCATTTATAGAGGCAAATCACACATTTATACAAAAAGGAAAAGAAACAAAAAAAAAACTTTCATATGGAGGGAGATTCCTCTAAGGCCAAAAAATGGCCGCTATTGTGGAACCACCCTAAGATAAAGAATGCAACTTTTCAGGAACTTCCTGAGCCCAGAGACATATTGCCAAATATTTCAACATTTAAAGACTTTGTAGCTTGCAAATATAATAATATAATAATATAATAATAGGCATTTGTATAGCGCTAATTCCAGTAAACTGCTCACTAGCGCTTGTGCATGATGGATCTATTTGTAGAAACTCTTAAACAGGTGAGTTTTAAGATTTCTTTTGAAACCATCAAGTGTCTTGGAGGCCTTGACATTCTCTGGGAGTTGGTTCCACAGTTTTGGAGCGGCATGTGAAAAGGCTCTGTCTTCGTATTTGTTTTTGTTGTAGGAAGTTGGTACATTTAGGAGTAATTTGTTATTGCTCCTCAGATTACAATTTCTTTCCGATTTTTGCTGAATCATATTTTGAACATACAAGGGAGCTTGTCCGTTTAATGCTTTCCAAGTTGTTAACATGAGTTTGAATTGTATTCTGGCTGGGATGGGCAGCCAATGCAGTTGCTTCCTATGCTGGCTTACACTGTCATGCTTTTTCAATTTTTCAATAAGTCGAACTGCCGAGTTTTGGGCAACTTGAAGTTTATTTATTAAGCGAATCGATGCTCCATACAGAAGACCATTTCCGTAGTCTAGGTGAGGAGTGACAAGCGCATTGACTACTGTTTTGCAAGTTTCCTTGTCCAGCGACTTCCTAATTTTTGAAATATTTCTTAAATTGAAGTAGGCATTCCTGCACATTTTGTTGACTTGTTTTTCCATGGTCATATTTTTGTCAAAGATTATGCCAAGATTTCTAACATGATCGGCTGCTCTGATTTCGACATTGTCAACATGGATTGATGATACTTGGAGTTTATTAAGCTGGTGCGGACTGCCTATGAGCAGTAATTCAGTTTTTTCTCCGTTGTTGCAAAGCTTATTTTCATGGAGAAATTTCCTGATTTCAGCTATGCACTTTTCCATCTTTACAACTGCATTTCTCTGATCTAAGAATGTTGGCTTGAAAGAGAGAATAAGTTGCTCATCATCGGCATACTTTTGGTGATTTTTAGCAGCCACTTCGCTTAATGGAGCGATATATGAATTAAATAAGATTGGTCCTAATTTTGAACCTTGAGGAACCCCAAATTTCAGTGGCAGTTTGGTTGATGTTTTGTCATTAATTATCACTGACTGTGACCTATCAGAAATGTAGGATTTAAACCAGCATAATGCAGAATCATGAATACCATATCTGCTTTCCAAACGGTTCAGTAGAATCTTATGATCAATTGTATCAAAAGCGGCTGAAAGGTCCAGTAGTACGAGCATTGTTACCTCACCTTTGCTCATATTCAACATGATATCGTCATGGATCTTCGTTAGGAGGGTTTCAGTGCTGTAGAATTTTCTGTAAGCTGATTGTTTCTCATCATCCAGGTTGTTTGTAGTAAGGTGGTCTGTATATTGTTTAATAATAGCACTTTCAATCAGTTTGCCCAGGAAAGGCAGATTTGATACTAAATAATAACACATTTTAGATTAACATAAAGAAGTGGGTAGTTTGTTTTAAATAGTAACCCCAGTAGGATGAAATCTTAATTTCAAAAATCCAATTGCCCCTTTGGATTGAGACAGAAAAAAATAAAAAATTAATACCCCCCCTGTTAAAAATTGATACCCCCCTTAGGTTTTCATGTCGATTTTTGGTACTCCACTTACAAGTTAGAATCGTTGCAGAATTTCAGTCCCCCCCCCCCCCGACATACAAGCAATGTACACAAAGATATATATTGTTTTCCACATATGTGCACATGTTTTATGATTGTTTCCTTTGATTAAAATGTCATTACCCCTCCCCCTTTAAACATGTGTGAAAAGTTAGTACTCCCTCTGGCACAACACCGACCCCCAAGTTGTAAATTCTGAATGGTCCCGTAGCATAATCTTTTGCAGCCTTGACATTAGTCATTGAGGTGTCATATAAACTTATATTGCACTAGATATATGTGCTATAACTGTTTATTATACCTCCACCATGAAAGCAGAGCTGTCCTTTGCTGAAAGCTGGTCACATGACAGTCATTATTTTGGTATAATTGCCCTGCAATAGTTAAAAAAACGAAAAATCGGAAAAAAATTTCCGTTTTTTTTTCCCCAAGATTTTTCTTAAATTTTTTCCCCCCTAAAATTAGTTTTTCCAGATTTTTTTTTTCCAAAATGTTTTTGGAAACTGATGCCTTGCAATAGTGCAGGAAAAAAATTTAAATGATGGCATTAATACATTAGTAAAGACTATAATTATAAATTGCCCTGTATTAGTCCACAAACAAAAAACACTCATCAAAAAAAGTAATAGTGCAATGTTTGTGTTTGATTATCTATACGGTATAGTAAAACAAATATAGACTGTCTCGGGCAATAGTCAAATCTATTTCCCTCTCGTGTGTGTAAGGAAAACTATTTCCCTTGGCCTTCGGCCTCGTGAAATAGTTTTCACTTACACACCCTTGAGGAAATAGATCTGACTAATGCCCTTGAAATCAGTCAATATTTGTATAATAATATATAGACACCTACCTTCTAACTCTTTCCACCTCTTCAGACACTTTGCCAGTCTGCTTTCCTTTTGGGTAGTCTTCTGAGCTTGCCATGACCTGTTAACAAAGGTAGGGCAAAAATTATCAATTTGTTAATTCTAAATTATATATTGGCCTATGTTTCATTCAATTTAATTCCAGTTTTTAATGACCAAATTTCATAAAGAAGGAATTTAGCATCTCAATTGCACTGTACGGTAAGCATAATACTTCCGATATATTTACCCCAATGCATTCCATCTTAAAAAGTTAAAGTGGTTGTTACACAATAAGGAAAAAAGAATTTCAGCCATGGTGACCTTTTACAGCTGTCATCGTATGAGAAAGTTTACACACTAGGTTATTTGGAAAAATGCGTCAAATAGCTCATTGGAAGTTTGGAACTATAATGTTTCTTTTCGGGATGTAAAATGTGACAATAGATAAACATTTTAATTTAATTTATAGCTGAATGACTTTGATTTAAATGTTTATTTATTGTCTGTCATATATTTTACATATATAAGAATTAAGAAAGAAACCCTAGCTCCAAGGAGCTATTTTATGAAATGATATATATTTCAATCTTTTTTGCAATTTTTGAATGAAGCCCCTTCAAGACTGGCTTAGGACGAGGTAATGTATATAGTTCTTACCCCAGTTTTACCCCTCATAATTGCAGTATAAAATGCCATGGCGAAGACTTTGCTGATGCAGGCAGTTGCGTAGAAGACATAGTTCCTCATCAGTGGGTCGCTTAGAGGTATCATGGTTTAATTTCTGCAAGAGTAGTGGATTATTATAAAGATTATAATATTGCTGTATAATTGTAGAAATTCAGCCTGAATAGGACATGTAGGTATAAATGTGACTTAAAAAACTAATGACATGAGGCAGCCAAATAGAATAACATGTCCTAGAAAAAAAATTCACCTTTATGAGGCTCAGTGTCTACTAGGCCTATGACAAAATTGGTTGTGTAATAAAATATGTTTTAACATTCTGCCTAATAAATCCAGAACACTCACAATGTTGCAATAATAGCAAGAACAGTTTGCATATTTTCAAAGGATAGCCAAATCATCAAAGCTTTTTTTTTCAAATTGGTGTCCTCTGGGGTAGGTTTATCAAATTTTAAAGCTAATCAACAAATATAGATATAAGTCTAAACTGCAACTATATTGTTATAAATACCATTAAATTCACTTAACAATTTCAAGTTAATAACATTTAACAAAAGAAGAAGAAAGAAGAACTAAAAATGAGTTACCTGGGTATCAGCAGTGTACAATCAAAAACAGCACCTGTGTCCTACTCTCTCTGCAAGCTCTGAAGAATGGCATCATATCAAGTTAGGGACACGTATTCATAGTAAAATCACAAGCGTGTCAACGAGTTCACCGGAACAGTTCTAAATTTGGACAGTAAATAAAATCTAGGACACCACAAAATTTAAGGCAAGTCATGGTATTGGCAAAGCAAAATGTATAGGCCTATAATAAGACATTTGAGGCATGGATAGGTGATGATTGTTGTGGGGCTTTACATTCTACATTTATGCACTTACCGTAAAACGGGGTTACTTTGGCCGTTCTGTACTACTTTGGCCATCAAATAAGAAAAAGATTCAGTATCCCGTATCTCTCAAACCAATAAAGATACCAGGAAATTTCTTTTCGCATCTTCTAGAGCTACTTGTCTACCTTTTATGTATATTAGTTTGTTTCTATATCATGATACCAGTGGTTCTTGTGAAGGCCAATCTGGGAAACAGCAGATTTGCAAAAAAGTATTATTTTGCAGGGAAGTGTCTACTTTGTTCTTGGTGGGTCAAGTGCAAGCTTAAGCAGTGAAAATTGTTGACGATTTTTAAAGATAATATATCAAAGTTTCAAACTACCTAGGATTTGTTCATATATCCCACTAACATTTGAGCTAAAACTTAGGTCACATGATCCACCCAGTTGCCAGCTATATACGCCTCCCACAGGCATGTCACTCAACCAAAATATCCACCTATCCTTCTTTTTTGGTCTCATACTTCAGATGGGAGCCCACAATCATTTAACTCCCCTCTCATTTCTGTTTCCCTACTCCACCACTGATCTCCCACCAGGAGTGCATGAAACTGCATATTCTCATATTTAACTCCTCCACAGGGGGAGCCACTTCTTATAACCATTTTCCCGCGGTGGCAGCACCATACGCAACAGGCAGATTGTCCCTATGTTTAGTATGTTATCATTGATCCGATAACCTGCCAACCTGGCTACAATACATCTCTCATTGCCCGCCATGATCCAGCAAACATCTCCCTGCCATCTACAGGAAGGAGCATGTCAACAATTACCCATTCACAATTTTAAAGACTTTTCAACTTTAAAGACCTACAACTCACTCTAAATACCAGGTGTCCTTAAAATATTTCCCTACTTTAACGACAGCGTCAACAGCATCACTTCACCATAATGCATTGCCAAACTCATTTATTTCACTAATGGGCATTTTCTAGTGTTTCACAATTTAGTGAGTTTAGGGCTATGGCCAATGTTACCTCAAATCTCCAAGTCAGTGTCGGGGTTACTTTGGCCCGCCCTGGAAATGACAATTGGCAAGAGTTGGAACAATTTTTAGTTAATAGCAGTCAAGGAGGTATAAACCTTGATTTGACAAACAGGTGTATGACCCTGAAAATTATGTTGACTGCCATAGATGCTAAAAAATACCATAAATTGTCCAATGCAAATAATTGCAATTTGTGTCTTTTTACAAGCACAACATAGCAGTGATGTACGAGGTATATATTTTTCACTATTTGGTATGTGCACGAATTTGTATACCTGCAAAAACGAACATATATACACGAATTTGGCATTCGTGTAAGTGTGAAATATTGCAATTCACGAATTTGTGTAGGTGCAAAAACGAACATTGCAACCTTAAACTTGGCTAAAACTAACTCTAACCCTAATTTTAGCCCTAAACCCTAATTATTTAGCACTTCCACGAATGCTAGAAATTGCAGTTGTAAACACAAATGAAAAATGCAGCTAAAACACGAATGTTAGTTTTTACATATACACGAGTTATATGCTCGTTTTTGCATGTCCACAAATTCGTTCATGCTCGTTTTTACACCTCCACATATTCGTGTACATGCCAAATAATATATACATGGATGTACTGGCTGCTATGGAAGCTCAACCACCATAGACATATGATTTGTTTTCTTTCTTGGATAGAATGATGTTGGGTAAACAAAAAATCATTCAATTTCAATGAATTTGTGACAGTTTTATTCTACTTAGTCAATTAGAATGTTAGAAAACAATGGTATGTTGATTGTCAAACTGTTGAGCATGTTATTCACAGCTTCACAAATTCCTCAGGTAGAAGTACTTAATCCTCTTAACCTTGGATTATTTTTTCTGATTGAATTGACCCAAGTGCTAACAACTGGCCAATCACAATGCCTCCATCATCCCAAGTCATACCATGACAAAATGGCCTATAACCTTTGCTAATTCATGAATACTTAATTAACTTAATCACAGTTTGAATTTGTTGCTTCTGTTTCACACAGTTACAAATGGAGAAATTGTTTATTGTTGAAAGGTGCTATTACAGTTACGAAAATTCCATTGAATTATGTATTTTCACAGTTCTGAAATGAAACTGTTTGAAAGTTTGCTTGTTTTACACTGTTTTTCTTAGTTGCCAGTAATCCTCTAAGTGTCCATAATCTGACTAAATCTGAATTCCAAATGCTTATGACCTAAATAAGCAACCAATCACAGAAGAGATTGGAAATAGCAGAAAGCCCTGTCCATTTTAGCAGGGCTTGCATGGGGAGGATGAATGCCTCTAACAATGAGCCAAGTTCATTTGGGTGTAGACCGAGGTCACAGTCTTCACGTTGCTGTAGGCAACGTAGACTGAGGACATTGCATTCACTGAACACTCTTCAGACTCTTGAAACATATTGAGCGATGTGTGATAATAACTAACAATCAAGCTGACAGATAAACAGAAAACAACATACAACTGGTCATCTGGTTTAATGTGATCATGACAGTTACCACTGTCTGGTATAACTGTTTATTGGCTGTCACCACAAGCTGAAATGCCCTAAATTACTAAATGAAATTAAAATGTTCATTCTGTGTGGCATCAAAACCTATCGATCTATCGATCTATCGATCTTTCTATCTATCTTTCTATCTATCTTTCTATCTATCTTTCTATCTATCTTTCTATCTTTCTATCTATCTATCTATCTATCTATCTATCTATCTATCTATCTATCTATCTATCTATCTATCTATCTACCTATCTACCTACCTATCTACCTATCTATTCCACTGCTGATTCTTTATGATTTGTAAGAATGTGTATTTTGAGTAGGAGAGCGATATTAAATATGAGACTTCATTTTAAAAATATTACTCAACACTCATGTTGAGTGTCATGTGCGATCTGAACTTATCAAACATGGTCCAGGTCAGTCACTGCTCACCAAATTGTCTTGAAAAATGACCAATCAGATCACATTATGAAATGCTTGACTGATTATGATTGACTGCTGAATGTGACACCTAAAAGCTCTCAAGTTGAATACAAAGTGCAGACAAACTGAAATGACAAATCAAGAACAACAACAGAAATAACAAATCATGAACAGCAACTGAAATAACAATCATGAACAACATACAGACCAACAGCTATCACTTTATGCTAATTTTCTCTCTTCTCAAACCTGAATTTCTATACTTTTTAAGTGAAAATCGGCCGATTTTGACACTTTAAAGTACAGGAGAGACGTGAATTTGTCACACAATATGTTTCAAATCATTTCCTATCCACTCATACTTTTATTTTGGCTCAAAACAGCCCAGAAACAGCTGCGACACAAAGGCTCGTCGCAACTGTTATGCTCAACCTATAGGTTTGTCTCCCATCCTTGACAATTGCATTGTCAAGGTGGGTCTTCCTATCTAATTTGGGTGTGTCAGAAAAAATTGACAGCCAATTCTAATTAAAGACAAGGAAATCCTTTAAGGGCCCCCTTGGTCAACTGACTTAACTGGATCATATGTAGGTCATTCTGGGCTGCTGAATTTCTCATTGAGGTTCTGGCCTTCTGCAGCACTTTCAACAGGAATAACAAGATGCTGAGGACGCTATTTGAGCAGGTTATGATTCAAAACGTTGTCAAATATTGTTAGAAACTTGTGCCAGCCGGATTAATTATGTTCTCTACATAATAGTGTCCTGGGAAGCCCACAAGTTACCTTTGTTGATTTGAGTGATGGGCTAGTGAGCAACCTTGTCACTATTATTAGAGGTGAGTGAACATCATGCAAGAAATTGACCCAACCCTCAGACATTACCCCAACCCAAACCCAGCGGCTGTCACCTGTGGTCTGACTAAGCCAATAACTCAAGCGGAGCAGGATCAAGGAACATATGCTGAATTGGATCCCCGGGAGGCAAAGTGAACCAACCCTGAAATTTTAAAACACGTTTAACCTAATTTGTAATGCTCATGGTTCTGAAAATTATTCAGTTACATATATTGCAATTATAAAAACTTGACTGTGGTTTTATACATTAAAGTTGTTATAATTTCAATATATGTAACTGGAAAAGTTTCCGAACCATGAACATTACAAACTTGGTTAAACTGGTTTTGGAATTTCAGGGTTGGTTCACTTTGCCTCCCGAGGATCCAATTAAAGTCCACACATAGTACTTAAACAACTCAACTGTTACAAACACAATTAATCTCTGAAGTTCCAAAACAAAGCCAAATGATATGATAAGAGGAAAAGATGGGCTTGTAGATTTATAAAATAAATGGATGCTTTAAAATACCAAAGTAGCTGCACTTGGCAGGGAAAAGAATTCATTCAAAAGAAGGCAAAGCAGCTTTGAATATTTCACCGACAAAGAATTACATTTGGGGGGGGGGCTCTGAAGCATCCTAGAGTGAGGCATCACAGTCAAAAATGTTCTCTAGGTAGCAAAAACATCTTCTCCCAAAACATCCGCAACAATGTTTCTGTGCTGACAACAATAGTCTCCAATAGTCTGCTTTGTGGGACCTTCCAAAAGTAACCATCTCCTTCTTGGAATTCACTTTCAGGCACTTGCATTGAGCAACCATTTCTTGGGTTTCGTTGGGAACATCTACATCATTGCCTTTTTTTCTTGGTAGCAAAAGCGTATTTTTCTGGGGGTTTGGGGGGCTGCAGCCCCCTCCCCGGCATAAGGGCAAATGGGATATCAGGGCAAATCCTGACCAATATCAGGGCAGATTCCTCCGCCCTGGTCACGTCCCTCCCATGTCAAAGTTTCACGGCAAAGTAGCAATAGTCCCCCCCCCTCCACAACAGATAGGGCCGTCCCGTACACTTATATGGTCATATTGGCATCAAGCTTTAAGCTCTCAATGTGACTTTGACTTTATCTTAATAATACCAAAAATAATGCCGTTCGGATTCACTGAAATGACAACACCCTGCTTTTTGTCATTTGCAGCAACTGACACAAAGTTGCCGCTGTGGTACCATAGGCAAATGCAACAAATCATAATTTCTAAAGTAAAATATATTTAATTCTTGCGAATGGAAAGTTTATTTCCATTCCAAGTAGTTACTTTAACAAAAATATGGTCAAGGTAGACATGGGTTCTTGGTTTGCATCTCAATTACATGGCATATCTACCTTGAAAAATCTTTGTAATTGTTGAATCACAGAGAAACTTGCAAATATACATGTAGGGGAGACCGGGGCTGGTTGTCACAGGGGCAGGTTGTCACACTTTCGGGGCAGGTTGTCACACTTTTAGGGCCGGTTGTCAGGCTTTCGGGGCAGGTTGTCACACTTTCGGGGCAGGTTGTCACGCTTTCGGGGCAGGTTGTTACACTTTCGGGGCAGGTTGTCACACTTTCGGGGCAGGTTGTCACACTTTCGGGGCAGGTTGTCACACTCTAATGAAATTAAATTGTCATATCCTTAGTACATTCTACTGATGATTGATGAGTAAGCAGAAAAGGCACAGCGGCTAAATAGATCTATTTCAAATTTTTAAAAGGAATTTGCAGACAAATTCTACAGTCTGCACTCACCCTCTTCCTTATCAGAATGCATTTCTGTTGCCTTGATAAGTCAAAATTTGTAGCACCCTTGTACAGAGTCACATGATTGTTAAGATCTGCACTGGGCAAGTAGGGGATTCCTGACATGTCCAAAATAACTTGTCTCATTCAGGATTTGACTTACAGAGTCTCACTTCCTGCATTCAAACTCTTAACCAAAAGTGTGACAACCTGCCCCGAAGGTGTGACAACCTGCCCCGAGTGCTGAATTTTTAAAAAATGTCCAATATGACATCAAGATTTCGAATGACATAGATATATTCCCCAGATAGATTTAAGTTACTCCTGTACTGACTTTCATATACAATGGCTGTGCTCCTACTTGCTTTAAATAGAAATAGAGCATGTTTAAATTCTACACAGTGTGACAACCTGCCCCTGTGACAACCAGCCTGGGTCTCCCCTACTAGACAAAAGGCCAAAAATACTGATCTGTCATGCCAAGAAACTTATCGATGGTGAAAGTGCAAAACCTCGTATGTCAAAATTTTGCTATTTTTAGATTTTTGGTGGAATGACTATTTTAATATCCAATACACCTTGTCAGTTGGATTACCTTGCCAGTTTGATATTTTTGGAAGCTGTAACACACTGGTAACAGAATGATTTCACCAAACCTTGTATGTCGATATGTTTCAAAAAGTGAAAGTGCAAAACCTTGTAACTCAAATCAGAACTTTGAAGCACATATTTTGGGATATTTCAACTTTTTTTGACAAACAATTACTGTGTTACTTTTTTATGACTCCCGGCAAGTTTCCTGATTAAAAAAAATTTACCTCCCTATATTTGTTTTGGTGATGTAGGCTCTTGAAAAAGAGAGTGCACGAAAATTTGAAAAGAATTTCATTTTCCTCATTCTTGCCATTGTAGCCACTCAATAAAATTTGTTATTGCAATCTGTCATAGGCAAATTATAATTTTCACTGTATATACATAGATTGAAAGTATACAGTTGTGCTTGAAAATTAGTGAATCCATAGAGATTTACCATTGAAGACAATGATAAAGTTGTCTCACCGTACTGGCCATAACATAAATGATATTGCACGAATCATTGAACCAATGACTGTATTATACCATTGAGGCTTCCCACTACATGTACCAGTCTGGCCATTGGATTTGTAACAGGGGTCTTTGCGCCAGATAGGGGTTATAATTGTGCAAAAGTAAGTGCACCCTCTGCTCCTATCTTTTAACATTACGCCTAGGGTGCACTTACTTTTGCACAATTATAACCCCTATCTGGCGCAAAGACCCCTGTTACAAATCCAATGCCCAGACTGGTACATGTAGTGGGAAGCCTCAATGGTATAATAATAATAGATAGGGGTTATAATTGTGCAAAAGTAAGTGCACCCTCTGCTCCTATCTTTTAACATTACGCCTAGGGTGCACTTACTTTTGCACAATTATAACCCCTATCTAGCACAAAAACCCCTGATACAAATCCAATGGTTAGGCTGGTACATGTAGTGGGAAACCTCAATGGTATAATACAGTCATTGGTTCAATGATTCGTGCAATATCATTTATGTTATGGCCAGTACGGTGAGACAACTTTATCATTGTCTTCAATGGTAAATCTCTATGGGTTCACTAATTTTCAAGCACAACTGTATTCAATGCTGCAAGTTGCTTTAAAGTGTGATAAATGATCGAGTTACAAGGTTTTGCACGGGTAGAAAGTGAAAGTGCAAAACCTCGTAAGTCGACATTTTCAATCACATCTGATGGTAACATCAATGCAAGGGGTAAACGACCTCTGACAAAAAATTTGCTACAACAGGGTGTCACTTTCTATGTATCTAGTTGGCCATAATTCACTTATTAATCAACATTACCTTAAAAAAAGACACTTGACAGTTTTTTTCAATTTATGAAAAACAGCTTTTTTTGACTTACGAGGTTTTGCACTTTCACCATCGTTATGTTCTGTTTTCATTGGCCTAATCACTTCTTGACACCAAATCTGTTTGAGACTGCTGATCCTTGAGTTTAGTAACAATGTGTATGATTCACTGAACCTTGACAGGTTTACACACTTAGTGCACTCTTGGTGAAAGGGACTTAGTTAAACCAGGTATATAGGAGTTAAGACCAGCTCTAACTGTTAATACTATGTTGGTGAAAACGGCCCAAAGAGTTTCGGCAGATTAAGACATCAATACAAAGATGAAGATGACTTATTGTGATATTTACAACTTTTAATATATGAATTATAATTACATAAAAAATAACTATAATACAGCTTTAAAGATTTGGAAGATGACGGAGAGAGACGTGGCAAGACCTACCAAGAAACCAATTCCTTGAAAAGGATGCAGCACCATCTGCAATAAAGGTTAATATGATTTTATATAATTCATACAATTATTTCATTTTATGTAGTAATTGTTAATTGGTATTTAAAGAAAACCTGTTTAATTGCACATGCTAATACATAAACGACATTAACACAACATTGGTGACATGAGTAAAATAGGTCAAATTTAGTTAAAAAAATGTTGAAATAACTATTTTCTGGCCAACATATCAATTGAAATTTTTAATTGTTTTTGCAAGACCACTACATCAATGTACTTACACCATCCCAATATGGCGGCCATCTTGTGGCGGCCATCTTGGATGGCGTAGAAGCAAGAGGGCTGTGCTATAAGGGAAGCTATTCATGGCCCGAGGGCATGAATAAATTAAGCTAATGAGGTAATTCGATACCTTTGAAGTATGGTAATCAATCAAGTGTAGTTAATTGACCTGTCAAAGTTGACATGCGAGCTGTCATGCGAGAGGTCTTCATATAAGCCATCTGTCAAAGCTGACATCAGCTTAATTATAAGGTGGCAAGTTATTGTCTCATGACATTTAGTTGTATTTGGGTGGTTATAAAATTGCTTTAACTTATTACCATCAAAAAGTATCCATTTGTATCTTAGAAAAAAGTCAAAGCCTTAGACACCTACAATATTTAACAAAGAATGTGTCTATACATTGAAATATCATGTATTTCTTTTTTTAACTAAAAAAATAATGTGTTCATATGTTAAACATCATATATTTCTCTTTAACTCTACACTCAAAAATAAAAAAGCTTTGAAAAGAGTACAAAAATAAAAAAGCTTTGAAATGATCCCTAACATAAAAAAATATATACTCATTAGGTCATTATGTATTGGTAAATGAACTTACTATTGATCAGACTGAAAGGAAAACTATGGGAAAATGCTACAATACACAAACTTTAAAACCACTACTGTTTCTAAAATATTCTCATATAACCAGGTTACTGCATTTAACAACATGGCAAAGCAGAAGTTGGAGGAAAACTGTGAAATGTGCTTAAATTTCCAATCCACAAACTTAGAAAAGAACCATCTGACAGCTGTGACTGTCAGACGAAAAAGGGTTGTGTATAAGCATGGGTATGGCCAACCTGTGCTTAATCTCTCTTCCTGAACTTTGTCAAACAGATCAGCATGGTCATACTCAATAACATATTGTGAAATATATCGGGTATTTTATTCGACTAGCTTTAATGGACTTCGATAATGACGCATGAGATAGATCGGCGCGTAATAACAACATTGACAAGACCATTAAAAATGCTCACTATAGCACTTAAACGGTGTAGTAGAGCACCAGTGAGCAAAATATAGCACTGGTGAAACATTTAAATGCGTATATATGCCTACAGAAACCACAAGCGTACACAGGTGCGTAATCACACCTGTGAAAAGGAAAAGTAAACATTGGGAACATTCGCATTTTTCTTTAAGCTACAATTCCTACCTTATCCTATGCGTGCTTCTTCCTGAATCCTGACTCTTCGCGTACACTTGCAATAGTCCATTCCCCGTTGCTTATTCGGTAAAATCCAGTTCAATCACTCTCGTAGCTGAGCAGCCTTTTTCCTCGCTTGTTTGAGCAATCCACAAAATTTTTGAAACTCATCGCGTCCCTCAGAGCTGCACTCGACGCCGTGCATGCTGGGAAGGCTGCTGACGCTCACGCAGCCTGGTGAAGGCGCCCAAGGCGCCCTCTCGCCTCTTGTCAGTACACTGGCAGCTCCGTGCGTCAAATCAATTTCTATCTAATTTCGCTTTCGAAGCTTTATTTCGTTATGCCCAGAATCCAGTCATACTATTAATTAGAATTTATTTAGCCTGTTATAATATGACAAAACTTTCAGGGAGAGTGAATATACTTCAGTTAGTGGCTGCCAGGCAGAGAGATAACAGGTAGTGCAGTGCGTGAATTAGCAGAGTTTCACTATTAAAATGGATTCCCCTGCTTCAAAAACTCACAGAGTTGATGAGAAAGTGTTAATTGATGACAGAGAGAATCAGGAGACTAGGGTAATTGTCAGGGATGATGAAAGTTTGAGTTTAAACAGTCAGTATCATTCCATTGACATAAATGAGACCCACAGTGTTGTTGACCAGGATGAAAGATTGAGTTTAAACAGTGGTCATGATTCCATTGACATAAATGAACTACAACTCGATTTGAATCAAAGACCTGATTGGGATGATGATGATGATGATGAGAGAGACTCCAACAGTATATTATATTGGTCACTGTGTGGTAGTTCATACCCAAGGGCCCAAGTAATATATCTCGTGCAGGTAGGAATGTGTTTTTTAATAATCACCTGCTGTCTAATTAATTTAAGTCTACAAATTGGAAATAGCAATTTATGGTCTATCCTCCTATCCTCAACTCTTGGGTACAACCTTCCTCAACCCCAGGGGATAGATAGAGCTAAAAAATTTACAGCTAAGAAGAATCCAAACAGATCTGACTCACCCCCTAAGTCAAATGCGCTTTGATAGTAAATTAAGATCACATATTAGAAAAAAGCATAAATTGCAACAGTTAAATTACCAGCGACTAACCCAAGGTTTGTTTTTTTTTTGCTCAAACAAAGCTCCCCTTGATTGAAATGGGTAACATTCTCCATCAATATTTCTATCTATTTTCTTTGATGGTCAGAGCTTTCATCATGCTAAGTCTGCCTTTCAGATATCCAAAAATTGATTCACAGATGATTCAATTGGAAATTTGTGTTTTCCTTCCCCTTAATTATAAGGAGGTTAATGAAGCTTGCTTGCTGCACATGCAGGAATTGTTTAAACTGCTAGGTGTGCTATTTACTCTGAATTCCCAATGGGCACCTTTGCAAGCTGACCCATGCACAGGGAGATTACAGGAGGGTCCATTTTAGGGGGTAACTTTTTACAACAGGGGCTTAGCAGGCTTCTGTAGATTGAACACCTTCTTGGGTCAACAGGGTCTCCATGTAAAGGCTGGCTGAGACAGGAATTGCACAGTAATAAAATAAAATAAAAACTATTGTTGACTCGGTCTGTTTTAGGACATTTTCTTATTATAACATACAGGGTGAGGATTAAGCACTGCACCTCTGTTCTACTCACTGAAACTTAAAAGTGAATGCTGACAAAAGGTCATTTCATAATCGGACTCCATTCACTAATTTCCTCTGCTATGTAGGCACTTTGCAATCTGCACTCTTTCCAGAATCTCTCTGACAGCCATTGACTTCGCATCTCTGCTCAATTTGCTTCTCAACCTATACTTTACTTCACAAGAGGATTATTTTTCACTCACTCACTCTACAATTCAGCATATTTTGCTTCACCAGCTCACACCAGGATTTTATTCATCACAACTCGGTGACTTTATTCAATTTCACAGTCCTAGTTACTAAAATTTGAAAAATGGCTGCCTTTTTCTCGACAGTGCAGTTGCCTGCATGCTCGGGTGTCATCAGTGACGGTGTCTCCAGCCTGGAGCTCACCCTTCAGCTCGCTCAGAGACAGGAGCACCACCGCGTCCTCATCAAAGGCAACACAGGTGCCCAAGTCAGCAACATGATCGTCCTGTTCTGGAAGGACCTGGAGGCCCTTCTGGACCAGATGGTCATCAGACGCGATGCCCTGCTCACCCAAAAGATTCACCAGCGAATCATCATCTCTCCCGAGCTGGAGCTCGTTAAAACAAGGCTTCCAGGTGACCCCTGGATCATGGGGATCGCCGAAAACCGTCAAGGGGCCCCTGCTTTTCTTCAGATAGACCACGTCAGGACTCTCATCCCCCTGTCAGAGGCCCTGTACGACCTGCTGACCGAACGCATCAGGGACATTATCGAAGTGGGAAAAGTCAGGTCATGTGAACCAGCCGTTCTACAACGTACACGTCACATGACCCTGTTCATGAGGAGGGCCCTGGAGGGCACCCTGCCCGAAGGTCAGGCTGACCGGTACTTCGTCTCCCCAGATGAGGCCCGAGTTATGGACAAACCCTGCCATCGATTGGCAACAGATCAAGAGACTGTCGTAATCAACTCAAGGGCCAGGCTTTTCAGGCCCTACTCAAATATTAATGTGAGTGCGCCTGGAAGCCTGTGCAACCCAATAGAAATTGTCGAATACACTCCACCAACCCACACCCTCACAAAGGTGTACGTGAGAATTCCGTCGGCTGACGCAATCTGCAGACACTTCGCCATGAAACTGTTCATTTGGGCCATCATCAAAGATGTGGGGCCCCCGGGGCATGTGGGGTACTATGATGTGATCAGCTCGGAAGCTGCTCATGGGCGTGTGGCTAGGAATTGGCGATACCTGCAGTATCTGTGTGATGTCACTCTCAGGCATCTAAAATTTACCATGCCCACTCCCACCAGTAAATACATGAAAAGCATCCTTTATGGAGTGGGTCTGGGGTCTCCTTACCACCTTGCCCTGTGTGCCTTAAACAAGCCCACATGCCCAACCCAAAAGCAATTTATGGAATCAATTGTGTTGGATGCACTGTACTGTAGCTATGTGCACAGCTTTTCTGACGAGTAATCCTAATGACAATTTGCCTACTTTGTGGGGAAGGGGAAGGGGGGAGCCTGCTGTAAATATGTATATAAGGTGCCTGCATTTCTAAACTCGTAATTAAATTTCTTTCTAAATGTCAATTTATATTTTGTTGGTATATATTTCTTTCTTACTCATAACTCTATTTCAACCGGTGTAATTGTGCCTGAATTTGTAACATACCAGATACATTTAAAAATGACTGGGTCAATCAAAGGAAAAATGAGGTTGTAATCCAATCCTCTTTGTGAATCTTAAAGGCTATTATATTGACAGCAAAAAAAAAGAACTGCTGCTTTTGCTAACACCTGTCTAGTTACTAGACAGAATTGCTTTTACATGGTAAAGCACATACACATGTCTAAAAAATGATTTGGTGAACAAAGGAAAAATGAGGGCTATCTGAAGCCCTTATTGTGAATCTTAAAGATTACAGGTATAAAAGTCTAAACTGGGTTACCTCAATGGAATTTATGTTAGGGGTTCTGATCGGATTGACTTGGTTAAACATGCTGAAAAAATCTATTTTGCTCTGTCTCTGTTGGAAGAAGAAGAAGAAGAAGAAGAAGAAGAAGAAGAATATGAAAGAGGTGAGGTGAGAATAAGAAGAAGAAAAGAAAGTTTAGAATAGAGTAAGAAAATTAGAAAAAGATAAGCTGAAAATTAGAAATATGACAAACTCCAGGAATTTCATTTCAAAAAAACATTTAATAATCATTTCTCTCATTTATCGTTTCTGTATACACTCATGACAATAAAATAATCATAGTAGAAGGTACATAACCAAATCTCCTTTACTTTTTAAAAAAAAATACAGATTGTTTAGAACAAAATTAACCATAAGACCTTTCTTTCTTTCTTTCTTAGAATGGTATTCAGAAAAGAAATTCTCAACATCCTTACACTATATTGTTAACACTGATTTAATATGTTTCTGTTTAAATGAAATAGAAAAATTAAAATCAATTACTCCACACATTGTTTCAAATAAAAAAATTTTCTAAAATCAGGTCATCTCAATTTTAAACAATAATTTACCATGGTGTGTCAGTACAGTTTAATTGCAAAAAAAAA
Source organism: Platynereis dumerilii (assembly GCA_026936325.1). Taxonomy (NCBI): domain Eukaryota; kingdom Metazoa; phylum Annelida; class Polychaeta; order Phyllodocida; family Nereididae; genus Platynereis; species Platynereis dumerilii. The sequence goes on along the minus strand of JAPTHN010000006.1, from coordinate 55,015,896 downwards.
AAAAAAAGAAAAGCAAACATTTGTTCAAATAAAACAGAAATTTCCACACAGTTCTCCAAAATGTCCTTTGACAGCTGTCAAAAAGTTATCATTCAATTTTCCCCTCATATTCTTATTGACTGCATCTTTCAGCTTTATACTAACTTTATACTATATATTGTTAATGCTAACTCGGTAATTTTCAGGAATTTATACTATATATTGTTAATGCTAACTCGATAATGTTACTGGAATATAATTCTTTTTAAAAATATATATGCGAAATTTAAAAAACAATATTTGGTCACAGCTCGACAGTATAGAGTAATTCCGAAATAAGAAAAGCACACTTTGTTTTAAATAAAATAGAGAAATATCTACTCAGTGAACAAAATACATTTTGACAGCTGTCAAACAGTTTTCACTCGACACATGCGCACACACACACACACTCACAAGCAGTTCTCAGCACCATCCCTAAGGTGTAGGGGTAATTCATTTGTTGTTACTACAAACAAATTAGTAGAATCAACACCAGCTTACATAAAGAAACTTCATTACTCCAATAACATAGAATAAAAATATATACACTAACAATGGTTAATAATACACTTTTGACAGCTGCTAAACTGTCACTTTGTCTGCACCAGGTAATACTGAATAGTAAAAATTTAAAAATCATTCAACAAGCTAAATATAATTCTAGAATATATGAAAAAAAGAACCAAAAAAAATTTAGATATAAATATGTCAGCCTAACTATATACAGGTACTTATCAACCTCGAGTTTTGACAGCGGACAGTCACTTCTCATACTTGTATCTCTAACTCGATGAATGGTAAGAAAAAAATGAAATAATTTCAGAGAAAAGTATACAACAGCTATACATCAAACTAACTAACTAACTTATTTACACAAAATCTGTTATGTCAGTAAAAAATGATGCCACTTTTGGTCCAGTCATAAACTCTGCAAGAGTCCGAGAAAAAACAGTAAATCCAAGTGGCTCTAAAAAAAAAAACAACAAATGTCACAACAGTAAATGTTTCTCACACTAGTGTCTTGGCCTTAGCAAGCGTCCTTCCGAAGGAATAATGTTCGACACATCGATATCAGCCGGCAGAATTCTTCTTTTTGCTCGCCTTCTGCGTACATTTTCTTCTGCAGGGGGGTCCACGAGAAGGGGAGGGGTCGGGGGCAGGCCAGGGGCCGGGTGGTGCGCTACCCGCACGGCACGAGGACCAGCCTCTGGAGGCGCTACAGCGGGGCCCGGGGCCTGGGGAGGCAGAGCACCGCGGTCTGCAGGGCCAGCTTGCCTCGGGGGCTGAAAAGCCCGGGGAACGAGTCGGGGGGCTCCATCAGCCGCTGGTGCGATCACCGGTAAAGCGGCTCTCTGAATGCCGTCTGGTACATTCAGGGGGGCAGGGGGGAGTCCGAAAATCATTGTGGTGGGCAAGTTCCAGGTCCAAATCCTTGTAGCGTATCCCTGAAAAGAATCAAAAAGTGAAATTAGATACTACACAACAGAAATACACGAAAGTTTTGATAAGAAATACTGCTGACTCAAAGGAAATTACACTCTTAGCCCGCTCTTTGCTGGGATCAAGAACATCAGTTCATATTAACTGTTCTACAGTCAGTGCAATTGTCAGACATAAAATTCACATTTTGTCATTTACATAATAATGTATACGTACTCTATTTAGACGTCAAGCAGCGAGCTGTCAGCAGGTACAAGTCTTATTGTGTCTGGGGTTCGAACTCTACACTGCTCATTGGCATAGCCCAAGTTACTGCTAGCCTCATCGAGTTGTCTTGCGTACTGTGATGGTTTCTTCTTGCAAATGTCACAATTTTCTCTGATCGTTGACACTGCTAAACAAGGCAGTAAAAGGACATTACAGTATCCCTCGGCTGTCTTAGCTATCCAGTTAGGGTATACTTGGTCGTAGGCGTCAATACGTATAAGTATAAAAGAAGAAATCACCCCTAAAATGGCCATCAAGATCACAAGGGCTGCCGCTGTCCATCCACAGGCCTTCTTCCAGGTCGCCGTCTGGGGTGGCAGGCTTGCCGGCGTCGTGCTCGCGGGAGCGCTTCCCCGGGGTGCGTCCCCCGTGCTCAGATCTCGGGCTGTCCCCATCTCGGTGTAGCCTTCCAGGGTGTACGTGGAGGCCTCGCACGAGCCGTTGTCGATGTCTGCAGGGTCGATCACAGTGCAGTGAACCCACCGGTAATTCAGGGTCACACGCTCGCAAAATTTCTCAGAAAAACAGTCAATCCGTACATCCTTGAATCCGAAGGTGAGATCGAGGGTAGCCAAGTCGAATTTGTTCGTGTCCGTAATCGTCATCGTGAGCCATTTGTCCTTTCTGATCTTGTAGGGAATCTTGGGAGCCGAGTCGCTGTCAATACAAGTGATGCCCTCATTGCTGCAGTCACAACTCCTCGTCTGACCACAAATAAAAGTGTCACCAAAGTCCAAGTGCAACAGCACAGCCACTAACAGTAGCACTCCTTTCATAATTCCAACTTCCAAAAGTAATTCTATCCAATATATCAAGCTTCTTCCTCTCTCAGTCATCAAATACAATCTGTCAGTAAATTTGTCCTCAGCAGTTTACCAAAAGTTGTTTTGACACTTGACAGCATGCTACCAGCATGATGCTATTATGTAATCGCTTGCAGAGCATGCCTTGCACCCTTTGCTCTTGCAGGATCCAGGGTAGCTAGACTAGGCTAGACAGTCAATGTTACATAATATTACTCGCTTTTGAGACTGACTGTCTGCTATTTTAGCAGTTTCATTCTTAAGACTGCTATAGAACCTTGTATAGAAAACTATAAGATCTACATAGTCTGTGTAATATTTGGAACAATTAATATGAGTAATTCAGCCCTTTCCCAATTGGATTTTTTTCTTTTGTTTATTTTGTTAAATCTTTGTCATTGACAATACAAATGTCTATCATATTTATAAGACCCTTGGTTTTTTTCCGAATAATTGACAATGTCAATGCAATTTTTTGTTGTTTTTTTTTTTTTTTTTTTTTGGGTGCTCTCTAAGCAAATAGAATAAAAAACAAGCATAAAACAAAATTCTTGGAAAAAAAAAAGCAGTTTAGTGGACCAAAGAGATTTTACAGTAGTTTATTATCATTATTTTGTTGTCTTCACAATTTTAGAACTTTGTACCATGTGAGGGTTTACTCCAGCTTTTTCAAAGACTTCAAATGATTGTTCTTACAGCAGACAAAGCTGAAGCTTGTCAATTACACCCCACAGTTGGGGGTACTTCTGTTCACAGGGAGTAATTGTGCTTGCCCCTTTTTTTTGGTTTTGAGGCATGCAATGCAGCAGTGAATGTAACTTCTCCTATTGTTGGCACATGTCAAAGTGAGATTAGTCACTGTATTGTTGCAGGGGAACTGTTGCAGGGTAAAGTTTCAGTGTTGCTACACAAATTAGGGTTAAAATGAATGCCATACAAAGGTGTACAGTATTTGCACTTAATTGAGACCAGTTGACTGCCCCATCAATCAATTTCCATTGTACACATGCAAGGGTTCACTTAAATTTCAGGGAAGAGACAGATCAGGTTTTGGTGTTGTTGAAGCAATTGACAATCACATCAGGCAATGGGGATTATCATAGGGGGAATCTAATTGCATTCTCTCACTCTCTCTTGTATTGTCAGGGTCCCTCCTCTCAGCTGTTCTGAACTCAAGGATCAATGATGCATAAACAAAAAGAATTGTGGTAGGAGCTGATGTCACAAATTCAGCATCAGCCAAAGGCATGACATCTTTCTCTCAGTTTTGACAATCCGAGTAAACAACCAGAGTAAATAGGTGCCTGGAAATACCATGTCACAGGAGTGAAAGTCGTTTTATTCTCATTGAAAGAGCAGTGGACTTCATACCTACTCATCAGATTTTCTCTTTTACGTTAAACATCAAATAAGAAATACACGTTTGCAGCCTTCAGACTCAGCACTCGACATCTCCAGTACGTCCTCTGCTTACAGGTAAGTCTTCTTTATGTTACTCGGGTTCTAAAAACTCAAAAAATACACAGCCATTATTTTGCTGAGTGGCCTTTTGATTCGATCACTGGGGATGTTAGGAGAGAAGGGGATGCTGCCAGCCCGTTTGAGTGCCTTTTGGTTACTAAGTACTCGTTTTAATGTAATTAAATGGTCATAAAGTGTGACCACGAGCAGTCTCTAACTAATTGTGCAGGTTACTTTATTGTGTTCCCATCATTGGTTCTGTTTTCGTTAAATTCCCAAAGCGCTTGCTTCATTCAGTGTCCAAATTTGACACGGCCTCGATTCCTGTGTGATATGAGGCCAGCATTGCTTAGCTTAGACAGCATTTTGAGCCGTGCAAATCATTCAGCTGGGAACTCTAATATTGACCCTAACGAATTATGGACGTATCTCTCCCCTAAATGCATGCATTCTGTTGCATTTCGTTAAATCTTCAATCCCCCTCTTATTGAGCAGCCAACGCTCTAGTCGGAGGAGATGAATTAGATCACTATGACAACTCGCTAGAGGGCGCTGTAGGTCGGTGGTGGTTGAAGACACCACCTAGCGTTAAAAAAGTATAGCAGACCTAAATCATCAAAGTTCAGAAGGCTAATCTTTGCGCACCAAAACTTTATTTCTTTTCTCGTAATCTAGGGCTTTCAAGGGCGTTGCGTGTTCGCAAAGTTCTAGGTCTTGGGGATATGTGGGGGGTGTCGCTTAACAATGCGGCTGTGACAGGCCACACACCAAATGACAGAAGGGAGACTAGAAATTTTTTTAATCTTTTCGTTCATGGCAATATAGACGAAGCTCTGCCGTACATTTGTTGCAGTTTACAGCCAGTGACTGCTTTCGAATTCCACTTTTCTAATGCCATGTCTGTCTCTCTGTGCAGGACGGCAGAGGTCGCGCTTGAAGCTTTTCACTCTGCTCACATTCCCTGCGACTGTAATAGCAGACGACTCTTCTTTCAGAGCGGCTGCTTTTCTATTGCGACACCCAGCTTTCCGAAAAACACTAGAGAGGGCGCATGTGAAGCTTTTCGCTCGACGCATATTCTCCGCGCCACCAATAGCAGACGCCTCTACTTTTAGGGCGGCTGCTTTTCTTATGAGACACCTAGCTTTCTGAAAAACACTAAAGAGGGCGCATGTGGGGCTTTTTGCTAGGCGTATTTCTCTTGCGACAGCAAGAATAACCGATAGGTGCGCTGCGCGCAATATGTCGTCTGCATCAGCAGCATGAGTCTAGACTAGCACGCCACCTAGGCCTCTCGTCCAAGCCTCAGGCAATAGCGCTTGGGAGTCTTTGTTTATATTGCGTAGTGTACTCAAAGAACACAACGCGTGCACTGTTTAACAGGGAATTCTTCGTCCATCTTACTGCTACGCAGCAAGTGCTTTAGGCCTCCCGATTAGCCCTGTGATCTGTTGGTGGTCCTGAGACTATAGTTTGTCACGTAAAGCCGAGGACAGGCGTTTTGGGTTAGATATCTCAGCAGTCACAAGCTCCACAGGAGAAATACACATACCCATGTATAGCCCAGCTCTGTGGCGATATCAATATAACGGTTTTGTGCATTTTTTTTTGGTGATTTTTTATTTTATTTTGGCCTATATTTGTCAATTCATGAAAATGTCACTCCAATTTACCACAATGTTACCATTTGCTGCGCTGTCAATCCGACATTAAATGTGTGATGACATCACAAAAAATGCATTGCAGAGCCATCCCAGGCTTAGTTCTAGTCAATTTTGTATCAGTAAAACCACCAATGTCATTTTTTTTTATGTATTGTAGAAACAATGCTAAATTTCTGTCTCAATGCTTGACAAACAATGCTAAATTTCTTTCTCAACGCTTGATGCGACAAACTGTATGCTTTGGACCTTTGTAAACAACTCGGTTGAACACTGTTGTGTCATGTCATTGCCACCAATGTCCTCTCAGCTGAACCTGCTCGATCAGCTGTGCTGACCAATTGCTGTCAATAGTCAGTGGTGTCACTTTGCCCTTTCACCACCCATCCCAATGAAAAACAAAACCAATGTTGCTTTTGCTGATGAAAATAAATTTATTCTCTCATTCTATTATACACAGTACAATATAACCACATATTTGAATATGTATCACGACACAATCTTACAGAATAAAATTTTAGTTTTTCGCAAGAAAACCCAACACCTCATTGATGAATGTCAAAATAGGAGCATTCCACCTCACAACAGTCCACTAAATATTTATCTAGAAAATACATTAACTACTTTCAATAAAATAAAAATTTTTTTTAAAAAACTAGAACCGCGCGCGGTGATGAAATGTCAGCAAAAAAAAAAACTATATATATATATATATATTGGAAAAAAAAAAGCTTTAGGCTTTTCACATCAACAGAGTAAAGCATTTTTTTACTTTCCTTTCAACTCATCAGCTTTTTCAATCAAAAAAAACTAGAACCGCGCGCGGTGATGAAATGGCTGCAAAACAGTGGCAGACAGTGTAAGGACACCGATAAAGGTGTGTTCTAAAGCTCCTCAGCATTAGGTACGAGCACCGAATAGTCGTCTGCATTCAGCCCTAATGCTGTCACGCTTTTTCTTCAGCTTAGCCAGCACTTGCTCCCAATTATAACCTCTGCACCAATAGTAAGCAAAAATTAAACAATAAAAAGCACAATGTTTAGTATTTAAGAGTTCCTTATTTAGCATTTCGCATTTGTGCTCCTTGGTGAACTTCTCAAATTCTCTCCCATAGGTTTTACACGGCACTTCGCCTAGGCTGTCGAACAGTAGCACTGAGTCATGGGCGACCACAAGCACAACCCAGTGACCAATATCAGGGCTCCTCGAATGTCCCGTTTGGCTGGAACCGCTACCATTAAGGGGCGGCCACAAGAAGGACTTCTGAAAGCCAGCTCCACCGTTGCTCTCCTCGGTGGCAGGAATCGCGACGTTTTCCTGGGGGAATGGCCTGGTAGCTCTGCAGCGCCTTCCGTCCCCTGCAGAATCCCCCGATTTACGGGGTTCACCGCGACTAGGCCTACTTCCGGAGCTCCGTTCACCACTCCTGCTACGACTCCTGCTGCGGCTCCGACTTTGGCTCCTGGTACCGCAAGGCCCCCCATCTCCAAGAAGAGAACTCGTCGTTCTACGAGATATCCGCCGTGGTGCATATCCTCCACAGACTCCTCTGACGTCTCCTGCTCCAGACAACCCTGTCCTCCGAGCCTCCAGGTCCAGCGGGGGATTCCTCAACGCGGCTGCAGTACTGGGTGAGTAGCCATTTTCTTTAATCGTGACATTGAGAATGTAGCAGCTTTGAGTAGAGTCCTTGCTGATGTATGGTAATATTTGGCAGGGTGCTATAGCCATCACAAAGTCACACGTTTTCGGGTCCTTCCACAAAATCTCATAAATGGCCGAAGTGTTCATGTTAGGAAAGGTGGACGTTTCTTTCAAAATCCAATTCTAGACAGGCGGGCGTCTTGATCAGGGTAAGCATAACCACGCTTTCAGGAAGGGCTTTAGAGAAACGTAATTCCACCCGAACTGAGCCGTCACGTGTGGTGGGATACTGTGTGTCTTGGTTTTGGGGATTTAAATCCACTACAAACAGACTGTACCCTCCGGGGAACTCTTCAAGACTGATTCTCTGGCCGTTTGGAGGGGTTTTACTCTTCCCCGCATACAGACTCGTGTAGCCCTGAATATATTTACCCCGTTGGAAATCAAAAGTGAGCGGACCTCTAGCCGTTGGGCAGCCGGACAGACTTATGGTCAAATTATTTAAAAAATAGTGATGAAAAAAAAATGGATTTTTTTGGATATTGCCAATTAGACTGTCCCCTGCTACGAAGGCAATTGCAAGCGAGCTCGGGATTTTGGATTGAAAACAATCCTCCATGTAGTACGAGGTGATTCCGCGGGCTAAACTAAACTTGCGGATGTCCTCTTTCAGGTAAAAGTAGCGAGCACGTGACAGCCCGGAGCGGAGCACTTGCTGGTGGCCTACAAGTACCTGCGGGCTAGGCGTCACCTGTTTCACTATCAGAGTAATATCCTGTATTTCCAAAACGTAGTCAGTGTCTTTGTTATTCGCCGTTATTAGCCTAAACTCCGAACTGGTGGGGACAAGCATTATGTCTACGGAAACCGAATTTAAGAGATATTTCCCCGTCTTGAATACATCCACATCCAATTTCGACTGTACTTCCACCGATTTACTGCCTTCCATGAGCATGGCCCTCTTTCTAAAACCTTCATTGCCTCCGTACGCCATGGAATTAGTGTCCATATACCCGGCGGCGTCTTTGTAAAACATTGAGCATTGGAGTTCCTCATCGGACATTTCCCTCTCCTCCAGTAGAGTGTTCATCATAGCCATATAGCAGTAGCCCGTCACACCCCCCATTACGACCGTGTCATTATAGCGTACCTCGGCTTGGTGCCAGAGTGCTTGGGATAAATTATTCACGGGACCCACCGAATACGGTCCTTCATCCCCTTGTTCGACGCCTTCACCACCACCGGCTTCTTCGACGTCCTCATCCCTTGTAGTCTTGGGTTTCTTCGGCACCCTACTCCCGTCGGGGCGTAAAATACGAAGAGTAGTCCTGACAGTCACGTCGGAGAGGTCCAAGTACGAAGAACCGGCCCCGGGAATTCTAAATTTGACATTGCCCTCCGTTGAGAACTGATTCAAAGCTTTGTACTGAATATACTTGCAATCCTGCACACCTAAATTCGAAATTGGTGTGGTGAAGACGTCGAGGGCTGTTTCGTAACCGAGATCGGCTTCCTTTAAAACTTTTTCTCCGCTGGCCATATTGACAGTTTGATGATTCTCACTCTCTCTTTCTCTTTCTCCAGACCTAAGGCCTAACCAAAAATATCAGCTTTGGCCTTCCCCTTTCTCGGCTGTTTTCCACCGTTGACTGCGGATTTCTTTCGAGAATTTTTGTCACTAGTCTTGGTTCGCTTGCCCGTGCTTTTGGTCCTGCCACTACTCGTGCTCTTCCTTTTCCTCTTACCCTTACCTCCCGATGATTTGGAGGCGACTGAAGGTGCCACATACTTGGGTGTGTTTTTGTCCATTTCCGCTCGCGCCATGTTGGTGAATTGCTCCACGGGTGTGACAACTTGGAGGGGAAGATCTTTAGAGGTGCTGGTGTGCGGTGTCCCCGCCTTATTCTTCAGTACCACCAGTTCGGGTTTTGCTCCCCACACATAAGGTTTTCCGACCGTTTGTTTGAAATGCTCCACCCAGGCGTCATTACCTATGGCTGCCACGGACTTGTATTGGGCATCCATTTCAAATCCAGTGAGCAGCGACTGACGAGTCTGTCGTTGTTCTTGTTGTGCAGCTCCTCCAATGGTACGTTGTCGCTACCGCAGATTTCTATACTCAGCTCACTCAGACTAGTCACTCTTAGAGGTACGTATTGAACTGAGGGAAAACGCACGCAGCTGTCACGTTTTATCTCGCCCAGACTGAGAGAGGCTATGATAGGCCTGTAGGAATCCCCCAAGCAGGAAAGTTTGCACTCCTTACAGATCACGTATAAACTGTCGTATTTTTGGCCCCTCTTGATGGTCGGGAGGGATAGTTCTATCAGCCCTAGACACCAGCACCCTCGTAGCATGCCCTGTTGAAGATTGTAGCGCTCGGCCAGCTCACAGGTGAACTTCACCGGTGAGTTGCCCGTATGCGTCAAAGCGTCCCGATTGCTCTCTAAGAATATCAACATAGTGTCCTTCTCTTTACTTGCGTTTTTTTCTTCCACCGGTTCTCCCCTTTGCCGCTGTTGTCCTTCTTCTTCTTCCGCTTCTTTCACCCTTAGTGAGCTTCACTATAGAACTGGCGGCTAGCCATTCGTTATATTTTCGAGGCCAGCTTTGATATTTGACCAGCTGCTCCCGCACACCATTACGTACACGACTCTTTAAGACTTTCTCTATCTTGAACAGCGCGTTCTAGTCATATCTAACCGGGGTTATTTCACCGGAATAGAATTGGCCTGCAACGTCCTCGCCCGAGAAGTCCCGCAGATAATACACGGGAACACCTTCGTACATCCGTCTATCCCTCACGGTGTACACTTCCCCAGTAAACTGTTCATCATACGCCCTGTCAAAGGGTTTCTGCCTAAAGTAGGCTACACGCACAGTCTGTCCAATGGCGAATGCGTATTGCGTCCTCCCGCCAGCACCCGCCTCGTCCCGGGCACCCGGCTCGTCTCGAGTCCTTCGCTTCCTTTTGCCCTTGGCGACAGGAGCGTTCGCCCTTTTCAGTGCCCTCTTGAGTGAGTCGCGGTAGCTCTTAGAGTGTGTGACATACTGGTGGTCCCACACGCTCTGCTCGTTAGCCTCGGTTACTTTGGACGGTTGTATGCCTATACTGCTGTGAGGAGTGTTGTTGTAGGAGTCCACAATGGCCTGTAGGCTTCCCTCATAGGCGTAAGAGTTTGAGTGCTGGAAAAATTGAAACAGCTTTTTCTTTAGAGTTTTAATCATAATTTCCGAGTAGTTGGCTTTGGTTTCGGTGTTGGCCAGTACATGCCTCACCCCCTGTCCTTGAACAATTGCTGTACGCGGCCATTGCGGAATTCCATGCCGCGGTCCGTTCTCAAGAACGAGGGCGTTAGACCGGCTCTGTCGAAAATCGCCGTGAAAGCCCTCTTCATTTCGACTCCTCCCTTATTTTTCACAGGCTCGACTCGACAGAAACGGGAGAAAATGTCCACAGTGACTAAGATATAGCCGTTACCCGAATTACTCTGGGTGAACCGATTACCCGTCAACACCAAAAGATCCGCATCCCAGTTGTGGTTCAGACCCTGTGAGATTACTCGTCTGTAGGCCGGCTGCCTCTGTCTCACGGCCTTGTGGAGAGTCACAATGTCCTGCCCTTCAGCCCACAGTTTTATTCTTCTCAGAGGAATGCGATAACGACCCTCCTTCTTTATGGCCTGGTGTAGCTTAGAAACGCTGGTGAAACTCCCCGAAGCCGCGGGGTCGTAAAATCTCTTGGTGAGGTAGGAATCTATGTTGTACGGTAGAGCCATGAAGATTGACTTTTTATTAGTACTATTATCGCTCCCAGTATACGCCCTCGTCCGTGACTCTACAACTCGACCCAGGCCGTGTTGGTTGCTGCTGACGCTCTGTTGCCTTCGACTCTCCTACCTCCTCTGCTCGTTTCCTCGACTTTACCGGCTTTTCCTACACCCGAGTCGGTGAACTTTTTAGCCCCTTTCCTTTCGTGTTTGTTCTTCAGGAAGTGCAGCACCCTCCTGAGTTTCTTATTGCCTATTAGTCTCAAAGGCACGTTTTTCTCCAGCAAGACGGCGTAGAACGTTTTGTAATCTTTCGGCAGAGGGAAGCCCGAAGACTGGGTGTGGAGCAAAGAGGCCAAAAAGTTTCTTCTGCCTCCTTTGCCTCCTTTGAAGGGTGCTAGAGCTTTGTAAATGGCCTCTACATTGCGACGAGTCAAGTCGTTTCCGAGGGATGCCTGGACCTCGCTAAGCACCGTGCGCTTCTTCCCCTTAGATTTGACTCGTCTGGAAGGCCCTGACGGGGGCAACTCTGTCGAGTCTTTCTCGGAATCCTTCGAGGGCATGTTCTCTTTAGAGGCCTTGGTCTCATTATTCTCTTCCTTAGCCGGTGTCATTCCAGTCTCCGAGAAATGGTTCGACTCGTCGCGTTCGGGGAAATGGGTTGTGGCCCGCCCCAGCATCCCGTGAACGCCTTCGCCCCGAGTCGAAGTTTGACCACCTTCGGTCGTCGGAGCTTTGGCGGGGTCCGTTTGAAGGGGAGTGTCGATCCGACGCTCCCCTTCGCTCGGACCCCGTAGCTTGCGATCCTTCGTCATGCTGAGGTATTTTTCTTCGGGTACCACGTAAACTTTCCTGTTGAACTTCATTGACGAGGTCATTATTGGAGAGGTCCTGGACTGATTATATTAGAAGAATAAGTAGCGTCCTCTTCGCTACGGACAGATGATGCTAAGTGGACCTCCTGACTTTGGGGAGGAATTTCCTCAGAGTCACCGGTGCTTAATGGTTTAAGGATTTCACTATCGGCGAGGTCAGTGCGAGCGTCGTCACCTTTTGCCTCCTCTTTGGTCTCCTCCTGACTGAGGTAGTCACTAGCTAAGCCTGACGAGTACTCGCTTTGACTCTCGCTTTCACTCTGAAACTCACTCGTGTCACCATTCCCTTCGCTATCCTTCGACTCGGAGGTCTCGCGTTGCCTTTCTCTCAATGACTCGCGTTCCTCCTCCTCCTCCTCTTCTAGTTCTTCTAGTTCGGCTTCAGTCTCATCCGAAAAGGTTTCGTTAGAACAGGAATCCGAGGCGGTCGGTTCATGAGAAGCTGATGATGCTGATGATGATGATGCTGATGATGATGATGATGATGATGATGATGATGATGATGATGATGATGATGATGATGATGATGATGATGCTGATGATGAGGATGATGAGGATGATGATGATGATTCACTCGCGTCTGACAAACCCTCCGTCTCAGAGTGGCTGGAGGACTCCTGACTTTTGGTACTATGCCGTCGTGGGATCTCTTTGTTGGCACGAGTGCACAGGTTGAGCTTATCTTTAGTCTCCTTTTTAGACCTCCTCGGTTTCGGTAAGCTCTCCAGTTTGCGCAGGTAAGGGTAGCACAGTTTCAGAAACCTCACAATGGTCTTGCAGTGTTGAAGTAGAGACTCCTTGGCTGGGGAACGATGACGAATGACTGCCAGCCTCCGAAGGATGGCTTTGCTCTTGGCGAGTTGTAGACAGGTGTCCGAAGATATTTGAAGGCCCCCTCTTAGCACATTCACGATTAATTCTATAACAGCCAGCGCGTGTTCTCCGTCTATCCTCTCGAGTAAACGTCGAGTGAGCTGCGGGGAGACTTTGTCCGTTCGCACCAGTAGCCTGAGGAAGGGCATGCTCCGCTTCAAACGAGTTGACATGTTGGCAATTATACAGCGAATGACAGGCCCTTACTTTTTCGTGTACAGAATCAGAGCGTCTGAGGGGAGGATGCCAGTGCTCAGTCTTATGTCCTCATCGCCGGAGCCTGTCAAGTTGTTGACGAGCAGGTAGCCTCGCGGCACACGTGTGGCGTCCTCCCACGCCTCCAAAAGTCTCTTCGGGGTGGAGGGGAACATCTGACGTGACAGGTGATGTATTTGCTGAATGTCTCGGCAGGTCTTCATCAGAATGAGGTAGCTGCTATTCAAATTTATGGTTCTCGAATAGCGAGATTGGTGAAAGATGTTCTGAGACAGCATTATAACCGAAATGCGACGGTGGTGTACCTCTCGCGTGAATAGTGCACACATCTCGGAAGATTTGCCAATCTCATCGAGCAGGTCATCCAGTATGAGTAGACTGTGATGGTGGGGGTCTTCGGAACCTAGGCTTTCAATCAATTCCCGCCCTGGTAAACCCTTGTGTAAGGTTAGGTTTTCCACGTCAGCCTCCAATTGAGTGAAGACTTTTTGATACACACCATAGGCGTATACTATTCTTGCTGGAGGAATCTTGTACATTTCTGACGCGTTCCTTAGTATTTTCATTGTCAATACAGTCTTTCCAGACATCGAAGGACCCACAATCATTGTAGAGGAGGGGGATTCGAAACGGAAGACATTCTCACCGTGCGACGAAAAGCCCGTACCATGGGGCACGACAGCGCTTGCTTCCTCATTCATGTTGATACCTCGTAAACCAGGGGTGGTGTGAAAGCCCTCTTTGAATGTTTTTCTTTATCTTTTTAAGAGCGTACCCGGGAGATGGCGTTCCAGGAGTGACTGGAAGGGGAATCACCAGAGGGCCAAAAGCACTCGCGATGAATGCGCGAGTCAAGAGACCTTCAACTCAGTTGAGCGAGGACAAGGCGCGACTGTTGACGCTCCCCAACAAGATGTCTGTCGAAAGGAAGCAGCCCGTCTTGAAAGCCGTCACGGGAAGAGGTGTTTGCGACTGGGAAGGCTACCAGGCGACCTTTAGTCAGGTGAGTGCTATTCTCAAAAATATGATTTTGGCTTCTTCTTCAGCTTCTTCTTTGCCTATAAATTGAACATTAACCTATACAATTTCCCCCTTATTCAGGACCTATTGACTCACCTGGAGGTGGTATGCGAGCGACTGGTGAAGATCTCGTCCATATGCACAGCGGCCAGTGATGGTAAGAAAAGGAAGCGTGAGATGACAGAGGATGAAGATGAGGAGGATGAGACAGACGACGATGAGGGGGAGGAAGAATTGAGGGCCCATTTGGAGGCGACTGCTAAACGCTATTTAAGGTAAGTTTTCTCTTCTTTTAGAGACACTAGCGCAAAAGAAAATAATAATAAAAAACTCCCCCCTTGATTACACAGTGCATAGTACTGAACCCTGTCCTTTGTTTTCAAGGTTGCGAGAACGTCGAATGCGCAGCAAGAAAAGACGTGTGAGTAAGACCACAAGCCCCAGTGTGCAGCGAGTCACCAAAATGGTAGTGGAGCATAGAGTGGATGCCCCCGTAGCTACACGTCCGAGACACGAGTTAATGGAGACGAAGGAACCGGTGGAACGGTTTAACCCTGCGGAGTCTTCGTACCCTAATTTCATAAACATTACTGACAACACCTCCTCAGTCTGCTCCTCCTCCTCCGTACTGATACCACCCACTCCTCCTGTGCCAGTGGTCAGACAGGGGAAATTAAGTAAAATTCCCACGCCCTCTAGGCCTTCGAATTGGGTGCCCGATTCTCAACCGGATACCCCACTGGAACAAGCCTCCCCTCGCCCGTTTCACTCAACGCCCGAGCCCGGTCCGTGCCCTCCTGATGATGTGATGAGAGCTATGGGGTGCAACACTTCTCACGAGTGGAGGATGACCTGTGAAAAAATGGCTGCTCATTTACGACCTTGTGAAATAAACATCAGGTGAGTTATTCTCAAAATAGAGTGGTATTCGAGGATTTTGTACTTTTTGAGTAAAAAAAAAAATTGGTGAATTTCTTAACTAACTTAACACTTCAAAAATTTCACACCCTCAGCGCCATTCGAAGGGAGAGCAAAATGGAAGAAGAAGAAGACATAGAGCCAAAGGTAGTACAAATAAACGAGACACCCCCCGAGACCACCGCGGTTGCTGTAGTGTCTGTGGCTCAGCCTGTTGTTCCTGAGGCTATGAAACACGGAGATGACGAGGCAGAGAGAGAAACCGCCATGAGGCCGCGTACTAATAGCCCTACAGGCGAGCTCTTCTCTTCATACAGCTCCATTCCCAGCACCATTCCCGAGCACGTTTACACGGACTCGTCCTATGACAGAGACATGGTGGCAGCAGCTGACGAGTGAGTGTCTTACTTATTATTTTTTTCATTATGGCTACATAAATACGTGTAATGGACTTCAACTTCTAAACCATTCATTCATTCCCTCTCCTATAGGGCAGAGAGGATGATCGAGAAGGCGCCCATCATAACAGTACGGAAGGAAGACGACTGTGGAGACGAGCCTCAGCCAGGGTGTTCAACTGCGAAACCAGACGCGTCCGGCAATAAGACTCCTCGGCAGGGTTTCAGACTGCATGTCCCCGAGCCAGGGGAAGGTGGTAAAGTTGCTGAGGATGGCCTTACATCCAGGTGAAGTTCTCGTTTTAATTTCCAAAAAAAATTCCTGAATAAAGATAAAACAATGTAGAGAGGAGGACTAATTTACCTTTTTTTTTTTCAATTCCAGTGAACGAAAGGAAATTTGGAAAGCTATGAGCACAGTAGGCAAGGTGAGCACAATGCCTGAATCCGACATTGAAGGGGATAGCGGCTTGAAGGAATTGGTTGACATTTTATACAATGCAGGAGAATGCGCTGGGGAGGGAGGCATAGTGGAAGGACTTAATGGGCTTGATGAGGAGGAGGAGGCTGAGGAGGGGGATAGGGCAGGGGCTGTAGAGGCAGGGGTGCAGGAAGATGAGGATGAGGCACCTGTTTTAGACGCTGTAGACGCTCAGGTTGTGAATGAGAGTGATTTGTGGGATGACACACCTCGGGGTGAGCTTCCCGGGTACGAGTTTGATGACAGGATGCTTTTTAGAGGACGTGATTATGCATTAAATTTCCATAGGAATATGCAAATCGATGCAAGACATCTAGAATTTGCTGATGGTCTAGCAACAGAAATTGTCTACAAAGTGTACTTTAATCAGAACTGGCATAACGTGGTTTTGGCAGAGGTTTTGGGGGAATTGTTGGACATCATGGACGCCATAATCGAGAGGCTTAGAGCGTGCTACAGTGACAATGATCTGGTGAGGGTTTATATTTCGAGCAAGTCCTTCTATGCACCTCGCACAATTGGTCTCATGCCCCTGCGTGAATTGACGGTGGGGTTGGTATCCGATGTGATAGAAAGCGTGCTGCAGTCAGACGAGTCCCTTGTGCTGGATGAGCCCCTGGACATTCACGTTGCTGTGGTGAGGAACCCGAGAGGGGCTGGGCGTGCGGAAGGATTGCTTTACATCTTCGGAGAGGGAGATTCTCTCCGTCACTCAAAGGCCATTTCACAAACTAAAGTGTTGGACAATCTATGTCTGGCGAGATCGGTTACTGTAGCACTAGCTAAGGCACGCAAACTGGAGTGCGAGGAGATTGGCGACGGCGTTTTACTCAGACAGGCCCAAAATCATTTGGACCAGCTGTACAATGTCCGTCGCCAAGTGCTGACAAGAGAGGCCCAATCTCTACAGACACTCGCGGGCTTCACTCTCGATTATACGCCCTCTTTTACGGACATTGCAGCTTTCGAAAGGGCTGTGAACTCACAGATTGTGGTGTTCCAGTCAGGTACTGATTTGACGCCGGTTTACGTGGGCAACTCTGAGAGGCAGAGAACTATCTATCTGTTCTATGCCAAAAGGGATGGTAATGACAAAAGCCCAGGACACTTTCACGCTGTCGTGAATCTTCTGAAGATGTTCAGAGGTGTGACCTTCTGCACAAAGTGTAAGGCCTGCTATGGAAAGAAGGACAAGCACGCGTGCGCGAATGAGTGTAAATCCTGTGGTGTTAATTCGTGTCCCATTATAGAGGAGGAGAAAAAAATGTGCACCACCTGCAACAGGTTCTTGAATTCTCAGGCCTGCTTTGACGCTCACATTGAGAAGGGTGTGTGTGCCAAATCCCTCCGTTGCCTAGATTGTAACTATTTCTACCGGCGGGGCGCCGAACACCGTTGCGGCTATAGATTATGTCAAATATGCCAGCAACAGGTGACGGGTGTACACTATTGCTATATACGTCAAAAGAAACCTAAAGCCATTTCGGCGAAGTACATGTTTGCGGATTTCGAGACGGATCCGAATGGCGAAATTCATGAACCGAATTTGGTTGTGGCGCATTGGCAATGTGAACACTGCGAGGGTGTCAGTTATCGTGACAACCCTCGATGCGCTCACTGCGGAACCCCTTGTGTCAAGTGTCGCGGTCAGGTGGGACGTCATAGGAGGGGCGACGATCTTCGTCACACCTGCATGATGAGCTCCGAATGTGGCATGAGAGGTGTCGAATTGTTTGGGGAGAATATAGCTCACGAATTTTGCCTGTTCTTTTTCGATCGCCCTTTTGAGGGTTACACATTGCTGTTCCACAATGGTCAGGCGTATGACGCTTATTTCCTGATGAATTACGTACTGAACAACCTAACAAGGAAACCCCACATGATACTCAGGGGTAGCAAGGTTATGTGTATCGACACAGGCAAATTCCGAGTTATTGATTCCCTTAACTTTCTGACAATGCCATTGGCACAAATGCCCAAAGTGTTTGGGTTGGGGGGTATACGCAAGGGTACTTTCCCTGTCTTCTTCAATCAGAAGGAGAACTGGGACTACATAGGGCCAATGCCGCACCCCTACTGCTACAGAGTAAATTCCATGAAGCCTCGGGCCCGGAAAGACTTCATGGAATGGTACAGGCAGCAGAAGGGGGCTGTGTTTGATTTCCGTAAGGAAATCTCTCAGTACTGTCAGGATGATGTGAACATCCTGCAAGAGAGCTGCAATGCCTTCCGAGCATGGCTCCTCGGAGTCTCCTCTAGGGAGGAAGTGGTAGACGTAGGGGAGGGAGGGGAAAGGAAGACGCGTACTCGTGGGGTGGATCCTTTCCAGTACAACACGCTAGCGGGGGTGTGCATGGCCGTGTACAGACATCTGTTTCTCCCTGAGGAGTTTGAGGTCAAGACGGAGGAGGGGCGTACACTTAGCGAGGTCAGCACATATGACAGAACAAAGTTCTACGATTCCGACGGTAATGATGTGGATGCCTCTTCTGTTGAAATAAAGGAACGAACTTTCAAGTCCACCCCATTCGCTCGCATGCCTGCAACGGGGTTTGGTGGTCTGGATAATCACAGCATGCTCTCCATTCTGTGGTTGGAGTATGAGGCACGACGTCACGGAGTGGACATCAAACACGCTCGCGCAGGTGGTGAGCATAGGGTACCCAACACTAGAGCGTCAGGAGGCTGGTTGAAACTCGACGGCTACCACCGCGATGAGACCACCGGTAAGGAGACTGCGTGGGAGTTCATGGGATGTGTATTCCATGGCTGTCCAAAGTGCTATCCAGCAAATCCCTTTGGCACTAGCCCGACACACCCTCACACGCAAGAACCCCTGGACGTGCTGTACAAGCGCACCCTGAGCAGACTAGAGTACCTGAGGAAAGAACAGCATCTGGAAGTACACGTCATTTGGGAGTGCGAGTTCAGGGCTCTTAGAGCGAGTGACCCTACCATTGAAGAGTTGGCTGAGAAGTATGATCTCATGCCCCGCTTGGACCCCCGAGAGGCCTTCTTTGGAGGGAGAACAAATGCGGTCAAACTCTATAGAGAGGCAAAGGATGGCAAAAAGATTGGATACATAGATATTTGCTCCCTGTATCCCATGGTGCTGAAAAACGACATTTACCCCTATGGTATTCCAGAAGTCATTGTGTCGCCTGACACGACAGATATAACACCATATTTTGGTTTGATCCAGTGCCGGGTTAGAGCTCCGCGAGCTCTCTACCATCCCTGTCTCCCAGTTCGCAGTAACGATAAGCTCCTGTTTCCTCTCTGTCGCACGTGCGCAGCAAATCTCAGTAAGAAGAGCTGCACGTGTAGTGATGACAA
This sequence comes from Platynereis dumerilii, assembly GCA_026936325.1. NCBI lineage: Eukaryota > Metazoa > Annelida > Polychaeta > Phyllodocida > Nereididae > Platynereis > Platynereis dumerilii. The sequence continues at coordinate 54,996,712 of JAPTHN010000006.1, read as the reverse complement.
GAGGGACCTCATTGGCACTTTCACCACGGTCGATCTGGAGGACGCCTTGGCAGTTGGCTACGTGATTATAAAGGTGTATGAGGTGTACCACTTCAAGAGGAAAGCCAAATACGACAGAGCAGAGGAGGGCTCTGTGGCTTTTGCAGAGTATGTGAACATGTTCTTGAAGGGTAAGCAGGAGGCCTCGGGTTGGCCACGACCAGACATGACGAGCGAGGAAAAGGCAGAGTACTGCAGGGAATACGAAAGAGTTGAGGGCGTTGTGCTTGACCCGAATAATATAGTATACAATTCAGGGAAAAGGGCAACGAACAAATTATTACTCAACAGTTTCTGGGGAAAGTTTGGCGAAAGTAATAATCACCGCATTCACAAACTGGTGAAGACAGCCCCGGAATTGCTTAGGGTAACAACCGATTCCTCAATCAAATTGAAAGATGTCAACGTGTTAGCGAGAGATAAATGTCTACTGCAGTATGCTCATGCCGAGGGATTTCTACCCGAGATGTCTCAGGGTCAGTTTTGTATTTTATTTTAATCGAGCCCCTATACTATTTAGAACATTGGTTTACTATTGTGACTTATCATTTCAGACACGGGGAAAAATAAATAAAAATGCTACCCAATAGATGAGGACAGAAAACTATATTTTAGTTCTAAATGTTAGTGAGTCGAGTAATACTGATATATTATTATTGTTTAGAGTTGTATTATATCTATATTTTTTGTGATATTCATTTGTACATTTTCATTGTTAACCACTACAACGATTTTTTTTTTTTTTAAATGTAAATAAACGCACTCTTCATTTCACAAACTACATATTTGTTTTTCATATTTCCATGAGCAAAGATGTGAAACAAACAACATAGTCAATATTTTCAGTTGAAATTATAATCTTTAATTCACCGCAAACAACTACAAAAGTTCTACAACATAGTCAATATTTTCAGTTGAAACTATAATCTTTAATTCACAGCAAACAACTACAAAAGTTCTACAGTTCAGATATTACGAAATAAAAGCGAAAATTCAATTCATTTCATCACAAGCGACATCATAACAATAGTGTAGGAGTCTAGTGTACATTTTACCAGAACCAGATACGTGATGAGCGATAAGATTGTTCCTGACTTTTTCCAGACCACCGAAATACAAGAACATATTCACAAATTCGGTGCAGAGGTAGACGCTCTTATACGAAAGTTTCATCAGCACTTTCTTCACCAACACTGTGAAGGGTATGTGTTCGAATTTGAACAGAACTAGTTCAATATCCTCGGGATGAGGAGGGCCATCGTCGGGCAGGGACTTTATATTCTTCAGTTCCTGACAGGCTTTAAGGTATGCCAAATGTTCAATCACTTCGTATTTGTTTGGTCTGTCGACTGTCACTTTTTCGTAGTCGTAGGATAGCTTATAGTCGCACTCCATGGGTTGAGCTTGCATATCGTGAAGGTTAAAATTGTGAACGCTGGAATCATCCTCGCATTGACTTAGAGTCAGAAACACCTTTGCAGAACGAGTGCCGCTGGTCCTGTGGGTCCACCTGTAGCCCTCAATGGTAATCGACTCCTCATTCTCACCTCGCGGAGTGGTGATTTTGAGATTAACGACGACAGAGAGTTTTTCGTAAACACTCACGCGTTTCAGGAATTCGGCTTCGGACAAGTTGATGGTCTTGAAGTGACTGATCGGATCGGTTTCTTCCAATGACTCCTTTTCGTGTACTGGATGCATGAAGCCGACGTAATACAGAGTCTCCTTATCATCACGAGCGAACTTCGAAGTGAGCATGTGCTGCTTCTTGGTCAACATTAGTTGAAAATCGGACTTGCCTTTCAAAGCTTTCTGGAAGTCCTCTAGATGTTGGCCCAGTTTTTCGAAAGACCTCTTGGACAGATGCACATTGCGTCCTCGTGATTTCGCCGGTGCGCTATCCCGTCCTGCTGGAGGTTTCCTAGTGATAGTAAGGTAACCACTCTTCCACTTATCACCAGGGTGGGCTGTTGCAGAAATTTTTTCACTCAACTGGTAGCACACGGGACCCGAAGGAGGCTCAGGGTCTTCGGCAGAAGTACTCGGCAGAGTCATGCTAGTCGCGGGAACCTCAGGCGGAGGCATAGCAGCGGAGTCGTCGGCCAAGGCATTTGCCTGGGTGAGTTGTGCTGAAGCCATGGTAATGTGTATCTTTTCCTTTCCAAAGAGAGAATGGTTTATGTCTGGCCAGCCCCTGCTTTATATGCTCCTTGGCCATTACGTGTCACCACCTGTTCGTGTCTAATTACAACAAAGTAATCTTGCATACACGCTACCTTATAATTAAGCTGATGTCAGCTTTGACAGATGGCTTATATGAAGACCTCTCGCATGACAGCTCGCATGTCAACTTTGACAGGTCAATTAACTACACTTGATTGATTACCATACTTCAAAGGTATCGAATTACCTCATTAGCTTAATTTATTCATGCCCTCGGGCCATGAATAGCTTCCCTTATAGCACAGCCCTCTTGCTTCTACGCCATCCAAGATGGCCGCCACAAGATGGCCGCCATATTGGGATGGTGTAAGTACATTGATGTAGTAAGACCTACGAAAAAAATCCATGTTGGTTTTTTGCATTGAAATTTAGTTTTTCAAAAAACCATTTTGAATCTAAAAAACCAATTTCGTCTGAAATGTTTTAGAGTGTGCCCCCAACACTTTCATGCACTTCATGCCTTTTTACTCCCTTGTCCTCCATTTCACTCACTTATATATAAATGAGTGAAATTGTAGCAGTTTAAAAATTGCTTTTAACTTGAATTTAGCAATGATAGCCGGGACAGAGCCACCGGCTCACCGAGCGAAAGAAGGTGTCTCGTCCCTTATACCATTCGACATCTGTCAGCCAATCATGAGCCAGCATTTCACTGCAATAAAACCCATATTCCTTGTTGTCCAGTTATCCTCCCATGGGAGAATAATAAGTGAAGCTGTGAAAAAAACACAGCAAAATATGACAAGTTTCAGTTTTGTCTTATGGTATAAGACGGTTATTCACCGCGGGATCGGCAATATGTGTTTATCACAGCTCGGGCTAACGCCCTGGCTGGATAAATCACATATTGCCTCTCCCTAGGTGAATAACCTATACTTATGGCAAACATGCGAGGAGTGAACCAGCCAGATGGTTCAATCAAAAAAGTGATTCAGACATCCCATAATATGATCCTGGCACTTTTTTCTCATCACGCGTGACTACCATAAATGTTCGAAAAAAATATAAATTACCGAAAATGTTTGAAAAAATTGTTTTTTTCGAAAAAAAACAAAAAATTACCAAAAATGTTCGAAAAAAAAAATTACCAAATATGTTAGAAAAAAAAAAGTTAAAAAAAAAAAAATATTCGAAAAAAAAAAAAAAAAAATTACCGTAAAATGTTCGAAAAATAAAAAATTACCAAAAATGTTCGAAAAAAAATTACCAAAAATGTTCGAAAGGAAAAATTTTCAAAAAAATAAATTTTTTCGAAAAGAACCAAAAAATCACTACAAATGCAAAACAAAAAAATTACCGAATATGTTTGAAAAAACACAAAATTACCAAATATGTTCGATAAAAAAAAAAAATTCCAAAAAAAAGAAGTTTGGAAAAAAATAATAACTTGCCGTAAAATGTTCGAAAAAAAAAAGTTTAAAAAAAAATTAAAAATCACTGTTACAAAATGTTTGAAAAAAAAGTTTCCCAAAAAAAATGTTCGAATAAAAAAAATTCCCCAAAAAAAATTTTTCTCCAAACATTTTATGGAACAAACCTGAATACAAAAATGAATTTCGAGGAAAAATCAGGTAATTACAATTTAGAGTCTGTCTTTTAAAATTAATTTTTTGTGTTCAGGCAGTCCCGTCTTCATGCTTTGGTATTTACATATTATTTACAGGATAAAGCAGTGTTTTTGATTAAACTTTAATATTTCAGCTCACTTAAAGTGAGTTACTTTAACAGTGAGCTGGGAAGTGAGGACATTTGTTATGAGGGTAATGACTGAAGGGCATAGAATGGAGAGCATCTTTCTAAGGGCATTGGATTGAGGAGAATTTGTTGGATTATACTGTACAATATCATTAATTCAGATACATTTTGACAATAGCGGGCGTTAGTGGAACTCTCCTTTTTCCAGCTCTCCTGTGTCGACGAGCAGAATAAAACTATTTCTGGAAACATCAGCCTGGGAATTTACAATGGAGCCGGGTCTCCTAAGTTCCGTAACAAAGTCTAATCAGCCTGACAGTACTGGAATATGGTGGCAATCCATGCTAAACGTTCCATTTAAGACTCGGCAATGCAAATCCGTAATGTTTTCAATGGATTAAAAGTGTCCTGGGGCCTGGAATGCCAGCTCCACTGACTTGGCAATGGTACAAAATGGCAGTTTGTTCTCGGAAATAGTTTTTTTCTGCACGGGGAAGCCAGAGAGCTGAAAAAAGGAGAGTTCCACTATCACGGCCTATTGTCATGATGTCATTTTTGAAGTTTGCGTTAATTATGGATTACCTACCTGATAGCCTATCGTGTAAATAACCCTTGCAAAGAAGAATACCCTGAAATGCCAGAGGGCGGTGGTTGGGTCGGGATTTGTCAAGACGTAAAAGAATCCGAGGATTACAAATGGGATGACGTTCTCCAGGTCATTCAGATGGTTCCTGAATAGGAGGGAAAAAATAGATTTGTTTTTATATTTTAGAAAATAATTTATCATATTTAGCCTTAGTCTTGCCCTCCAGCAATATTAATCTTTGACAGCTTTAGGTGTGTCATAAAAACTGATATTGCACTCGGTGCTGTGCGATAATTGTATAATATTGTACCTACCTTCTAACTCTTTCCACTTCTTCAGCCACTGATGGCTTTGCTTTTGGGTTGTCTTCTGGGTTTGCCATGGCCTGGTGACAAAGTTATGGTAAAAACATATTTTTATCTGTGGAATTATGCTTCAAGTCTAATTAACCTCAATTATTAATGATCCACAATGCATAAATATGGAACTAAGAGCATTGACAGCATAATATTTTGGATAAAAACCGTCACATACACTGAAAAAGGAAAGTTTGTGTGAAACTCACAAAAAGAACGTCAGCTGGTGTCCGTCCAAAATTTTGTGTAAATTCAGACAAAATGCAAACGTATTCTTGACATTTCATTGATCAAATAACCAAAAAATGTATCAGGATTGACAATTTCCTTGTCTATTAAATAATTTCACACAAAAATCTTGTCTGATACACACACAATTTTGGATGGACACTAGCGAACGTTCATTTTGTGTTTTACACGAACCTTTTTTTACAGTGTATCCTGTCTTGAAACGTTAAAGGGGTGTGTAGTCAGGAGCCATTTTCAGGAATTCAAAGTGGTTGAGGCATTTTAGAGTAGAAATGGGCATCCACCTGGAATAAGTCAATTTGAGTATGCCGATTTCGAATTTTGAGGATGCCCGCTCGTATCTCCATTATTAAGCCCTCAAAATGGCCGAAAACAATATGGCCGCCAAAATTACTTCCGTCAAGCATAACTTGGCCCCTAATTGCACTAGAGAGGTGATTTTTGAGTCTTTTTCCATGTTTTGGCACATGAGGAATCTAAAAAGAATGTTTACAAATGCCCCAGAGCAATATTTCATTGAAAATCAGACCTTATAATGACGAAAAACAATATGGCTGCCAAAATTACTTCCATCAAGCATAACTTGGCTCCTAATTGCATTAAAGAGGTGATCTTTGAGTCTTTTTCCATGTTTTGGCACATGAGGAATCTAATAAGAATGTTTCCAAATGCCCAAGAGCAATATTTCATAAATAATCAGACCTTATAATGTCCAAAAACAATATGGTCCCCAAAAATTGCATGTACTTTTTACTTCCTAGTTGTAACCTTGATAAAGTAACAAGCAAATCCAAACTCTGTGGAACTGTACCCAAATTACCACCAGCAGCAGGGTGGCACAGCGGTTAATTAATTTTCCAGTTGTGTTAGTGAATGTTCTTGATTCCAATTAAGTGGGTAAAAGATTTGATAGACCTTCATGAGCATGAAAAGAGAAATATCTCCCGGGGTGTTCTCAGATTTGCATTTCGTCATCTTTTGTATCCAAAGCAAGGACCAGATCTTACTCTTAACATGCTTAACTTAAAGGGGTGTCTTTAGTGAACCTGCTGGAGTCTTTATCTTTTTTTTTTGATTCCTAAAATAAATCATTCATATGAAGTTAATTGTTCAAGCTTTGCCTATGACATTTGCAACTGTCAAGGTATGGCAACTTTGATTTACAGCCGCCACATCGAACTGTAGAGCACTCTTTCTGGCAGCTGCAGCTTACAAGCTGTAGACATCTGACTGGAACAGGTTCAAGTGTGCAAAGTACAGGCTTCAGTATATTCTGATCTTTTATCCAACCACTTTCAGTTGGAGGTACAATTTCAGGATATGGCTCTAATACGTTCAGCCACACCATGCTCTAATGATGAGCCCTTATGATAATTTATAGAACTTAAGGGCATCTGATGTTGGGGGCTAGTGTTCACCCTTGTGTCCTCTCCTAAACAACACTGACCTTGTTTCATCTGTGGTGGTGGAATCAGTTTTGTACACTTTGAAAATAAACAACTCACAATCTTCCAGCAACTTTGTGGTCAATGAACCTCTCCCAAGATCAGAAAGTAGCTTTGCCAAAGGCAGTCCTCTTGCTATGTCCAGCCAGAAACATTGTAGAGTCAAAGCCAGTGAGGGCATGGAAAGACATCAAAGAAAGAGCTTTGTCTGGTTGCAAGTTCCATCCTTGTAGAACAGCAGAGACAAAATTTGACTTTTTGCTGGTTCCAGCCTTCATCCAGACTTTTGTTGATGGTGTGATTATGAGCAACAAGCATCAAGAAGGCATCAGTATCTCTCCTCCAGACTACAAGCGAGAAGGAATCTGTGTGGTTGCAATGGACCAACAAACGTGTGTCAGCTTCCTCCTGCATAGACTTAAGATCTTGCCGATTAACATTTGCAAAGAATATCTGTTGACTCATCTAAAGCACCATATCGCTCATTGATGGACATGCATTAGTCGTATCAATTGGAAACCACAGAATATAGCAATTGGCACTTTTGGTGACTATGCAAGCTTGTTTTCTGAATGTGGTGTTTGGATATGGATGTCGCTTCAAACGCATTATGATTGATGTGGTGTTTGACCGAATAAATACTTTTCAATAAAAGGGATGACAAGAAGATGGCCAAAAAAGGGAAAGGTATTTGCAGGCTAATAGAGTATCCTAGTTAACTTTACCACATAACAGTCAAGGTTTTCTCTTCAATTCTGCCAACAAGGCTGACCTTTCCAAATTCCTGTCCTTGCCTTGGTGCAGAAGGTTCCAGATGTCAAAGTAGTCACTACATCCGGTGGTTTAGATGAGGCAACCGATATTCTTCACAACAGATCAGATGTGGATCTGCATGATCTTAAGGCTACACATGAGGAAGCTGACACATGTTTGTTGGTCCATTGCAACCACACAGATTCCTTCTCGCTTGTAGTCTGGAGGAGAGATACTGATGCCTTCTTGATGCTTGTGCGCCTTCCATTACAGGCGGGAACTACCTAAGAAGAAGAAGGTTGTTGCTCATAATCACGCCATCAACAAAAGTCTGGATGAAGGCTGGAACCAGCAATAAGTCAAATTTTGTCTCTGCTGTTCTCCAAGGATTGAACTTGCAACCAGACAAAGCTCTTTCTCTGATGTCTTTCCATGCCCTCACTGGCTTTGACTCTACAATATTTCTGGCTGGACATAGCAAGAGGACTGCCTTTGGCAAAGCTACTTTCTGATCTTGGGAGAGGTTCATTGACCACAAAGTTGCTGGAAGATTGTGAGTTGTTCATTTGCAAAGTGTACAAAACTGATTCCACCACCACATATGAAGCAAGTCCAGTATTGTTTAGGAAAGGACACAAGGCCGAACGCTAGCCCCCAACATCAGATGCCCTTGAGTTCCATAAATTATCATAAGGGCTCATCATCGGAGCATGGTGTGGCTGAACGTATTAGAGCCATATCCTGAAATTGTACCTCCAACTGAAAGTGGTTAGATAAAAGATCAGAATATATTGAAGCCTGTACTTTGCACACTTGAACCTGTTCCAGTCAGATGTCTACAGCTTGTAAGCTGCAGCTGCAAATCAAAGTTGCAAATGTCATAGGCAATGCTAGAACAATTAACTTCATATGAATGATTCACTTCAGGAATCAAAGATAAAGGCTCCAGCAGGTCCACTAAACATACCCCTTTAAGTTAAGCATGTTACAGTCCTTGTCATACTTACGTGGAATCTCAAGTTCTTTTCTATGCTGTTGAACTATGATGTCAGAGATGACACTATTCTAGCATTGCAATATATTTAAATTAACTTCAAGCTGTGAGGTCATTTTAAATGGGTCAGATTCCCCCAGCTTCTAGCCAATGCGAATCCACCAAACTGAGCATCACAGTTTCAACTCAGTGTCAGAGTGAAAATTGGGTCTGGGAAAACCCATGCAAGTTTGACATCACAGTCTCTCAGCCAATGGCCTGCCAGAACAAATATACAAAACATAAGCCATGTGTTTACAAACAAATTGTCAAAGCCTTCTGTTTATACCAACTTCCATCAAAGTTTAAAGTTGTGAGTTAGCAAGTTTGTAGTTTAATCAAACAACTCTGTGAGGATTATAACAGTTGTCTACTGTGAATGCTCACAAAGCTGCCATTTGGTAGGATAAGACTGGGGATTGCCTGTGATAAACCATTGGGATCACAAATGTAATGCTTCCTTCAATATATCAATGTTTGAACTGTGATGCATAGTTTACTGTCAGCCCATTGGCTATCAAGCTGTGATGTCGTGGTTGTAGGGGCTATCCCAGACAAATTTCTTACTCTGACACTGTGTTGAAACTGTGACGCTCAGTTCAGGAGGATCAACATTGGCTAGAAGCTGGGGAATCTGACCCAGTTTGAAATGACATCACAGCTTGTAGTTAATTTACATATATTGCAATGCTAGAATAGAGTCATCTCTGACATCACAGTTCAACAGCATAGAAAAGAACGTGAGATTCCACATAAGTATGACAAGGAGTCAAGGACTGTAAGAGTGGAATCTGGACCTTTGCTTTGGGTACAAAAGATGACAAAATGCAAGTCTGAGAACACCCCGGGAGATATTTCTCTTTTCATGCTCATGAAGGTCTATCAAATCTTTTACCCACTTAATTGGAATCAAGAACATTCACTACCACGACAGGAAAAATAATTAACCACTGTGCCACCCTGCTGCTGGTGGTAATTTGTGTACAGTTCAACAGAGTTTGGATTTGCTTGTTACTTTATCAAGGTTACAACTAGGAAGTAAAAAGTACATGTAATTTTTGGCGACCATCTTGTTTTTGGTCATTATAAGGTCTGATTTTCAATGAAATATTGCAATAGGACATTTGGAAACATTCTTATTAGATTCCTCATGTGCCAAAACATAGAAAAAGACTCAAAGATCACATCTCTAGTGCAATTAGGGGCCAAGTTATGCTTGAATGAAGTAATTTTGGCGGCCATATTGTTTTCGGCCATTTTGAGGGCTTAATAATGGAGATACGAGCGGGCATCCTCAAAATTCGAAATCGGCATACTCAAATTGACTTATTCCAGGTGGATGCCCATTTCTACTCCAAAATGCCTCAACCACTTTAACTAAGGCCTTTTTCTGACTTTGGCTCCTGACTAAATGGTGCACTTTACAACTGACTTGAGAAAATTGAAATGTATTATATATTACTATTGTGAAAATCTTTACCTTAGTTTTAACCCTCATAAATATTGTATAAAATGCCACGGCAAAGACTTCAGTGATACAAGCAGTCGCATAAAAGACATAGTTCCTCATCAATGGATCGCTTAATGGCGTCATGGTTTAGGCTTAATTTCTAGAAGAAAAAAATTAATAGATATAAAATTAAGGTTGTATATGAAATTTATTCTACAATAAGTGACCAATCGCAAATCTCAAGCAGAGATCCACAACGACCAATGGCATTTATTCCAAGGGGAAAAATCCTAGAAAACTCTTAAAAGTTTCGGAATACGTATTGTGTGATATCAAAATATTTGAAAAGTTTTGTTACAAAACGCTAAACAATGATTTGTATTGAAATAAATTCAAAAGAGTTTGGACTTTGGATGCTGTAAATTAATTTCTGCAGTCTTTCAAAACTTAAACGGTTAAACCCATTATTTCTAACGATCCTAGCCAGTCATCACGAAATGTATGTACTTTTAATAATCACCTGAAATGTGTTAAAAAAATTTAAAGATGTCCCACTAAGAAGTTCTGACATTTTCTGTCTGTTTGAAGACACACAATATTGCAGCCTGAGCAATATATTTTCAAAGGCTAGCTCAACTCTATCGTAATATTATTTTAATTGGGGTCCTCTGAAATAAATTATGCAGGCCTATGTTGAAGTTAATCAAAAAATATAAATATAAGTCTGAAGTTACTATTATATAGATTGTAATTAAATGGAAATAACATGAAAAGCACTCAACAATTTCAAGTCAGCGACATTTAATAAAACAAGAAAGAAGAAGTTAATAATGGTGAGTTACCTGGGTGTCAGACTGTCAGCGATGAACAAAAAAACAAGTACAGTGTCCTACCATGTGTCCTATACTCAGCAAGCTCCAAAGAGACGCATTATGTCAAGTTAGACACATGTATGTATTTATAGTAAAATCAGAAGTGTGTCAACCAGGTCAACAGAAAAGTAGTAAATTTGGAAGATAAACGTAAAATCTAGTACAGTGTCACAGGAAACACTGGGAAAGACTAGTCATCAACTCATCATCATTGCAAAGCAAAATAGAACATTCCAGGCATATAAAAATCCACAACAAGCTTAATTCTATTTAGTGGTAGGGGTTCTTTATAAATTAAGTAATGAAATAATAGTACTTTATTATTGTTTATATTATTATTTACCTTTGTGGGAAGCAACCAGTGGCGGATATCCAGACAGGATGGTCTAGGGGGGCCCAAGGCGTTATTTGGCATTTGCGGGCCTGCATCGTCTCATTTTTCTTCAAGATGGTACCGTAATATGGGGTGAATAGGGACACTGGGGTGAATCGGGACAGAGTAGGGAAACATTTTTATTTCTTCAAAAAACAATTGCTTCCCCAAAACTCAGGAAATTGATTTTTGGAACATTTATAATAGACAAACCAGGGCACATTTTGGTTTAGTTTCATACTTCTAACTCCAGGCAGTGAGGAGCTGCAGTTCCTTAAACCTAGTACTTACTGCGGGAAATGAATTCTCAAAGGCTTGTCAAAACTTTGCATGCACTGTAAAAAGTATGAACAGTAGAGCCAGTGCCCGATTTAGGTGTGTTGAGGCCCCTGTGCTGAGAAGTTGTGGGGGCACCCAAAATGCATTACGTTGAGATATTTTGGAAGCGTCATGTAGACTCTGTCCTGGCATGTGCATGTAATTGGCTAAATCGACAAAATACTAAAACTAATTAATATGTTTATTGAGATGTATACCTTTTAAGGGCTTTCTGGCTTGTTAATGTTGGTAAATACCAGAAAGGGAGCAGGTAGTGACGGACACATTCCATAGCAATTTCTCCCATGAACAAGACTAATTCCATGAAGTATTTTGTGTTTTCACTTTACTCTGTAGTGGAAAGGCACCATGATGATTGATGAAAGATAATGTTGCAACTTGCACGTCTGAAACACAATATTTAAATGAATGGATCGCTATGAGTTAGAGGAGAGAGAAAGTCACACTCAATGGTTATCATAAGTATTTTAGAGTTAGAGAGACCGCTAAAAATTCAAATATATAATAATTTATGGTAAGCAGCTGTACATGTAGGTGTGGGCCATGAACCCCCATTATATCAAGTTTTTTAACAAAATTGAGATTTGTTGGCCAGAAGGAAACATTGATGCAGTGGGCTCACATCCAATCCAAAAAGGAACATTATTGCATAACAATGCATATGATTGATCTGGATTGCAGAAAACCTTTATTAGGCCTATAATCAAACCAGGAATTAACATTGATAATCAGGGGCCAGTCATTACATAGGCGTACGGCGCGCGAGATTTTTGGGGGGGCGAGCGACTTTTGCCCGAATTTCAAGATCTAAATATATCATAATTTCATGTGAAATTGCCGGGAACTCGTTAATTTTCAATAATTTTCACTTAATCTTCTGCCCGGATTTTTTAGCCTTTTTGCCCGAATCTTACTGTTTCCCTAACTTTTGGGGGGGCGATCGCCTCCCCCCCTCCCATACGCCTAGGCCAGTCAAGGTGCACAGACACAAATACAGAACAAATTGTCTTGTCTTACAACAGAAGTTCCATAGTAATGTCATACAAAATTTAACTTGTAATATGTTTTGACAAGTTTTTCTGCAGCAGCTTCCAATTGCATAGGGTCAAGAGCCTCCAGGTTATGCGAAAGGCAGAAGCATGAAAAAATAATTATCTTGATAAGTTGACAGCCTCTGCTCAAATGACAACACAAATTTGTCAAAGATCAGCAGAAAATTGTCAACACAAAATTTCTCAGAAGGTGACATCAGATTCTCCATTACAGGGCTTTGACTATGTCCCAGGGGATTGAGTCCGCACATTTCTCTTGACATTTATGGGTTGATACATAGATGGTCACCCATTATATACAGAATTTATACACGTACATAATATCTATTAGTATGTAGGCCTAGATTTAGCTTTCCTCTTATCTCTGCCTCTTCATTGTTGCTTTCAACATTTGCAAAAATATCAAGGCAGTGCATTGCCAATGCATCAATTTCTAACCCTTGCGGACCGTGGGCATGATATAAATATTGATTCCCTGCCAATTTTCCAATAAATTCTGCCAGGCCTAATTGTCATCAGGCTTTTGATATAAATACTGGAATGCCAAACTATCTGAATATGATTACCCTTTCTGATTTCATGCATTTTCTAAATTATACATGATATTTTTAAAAGTCAGAAATGTAAAAACCACAGGAGCTTCAATGTGAGGTATATATTTTTCAATATTTTGCATGTAGATGAATTTTTAAACCTGCAAAAACGAACATGTAGGCCTACAGGAATTTGGCATTCGTGGAAGTGTCAAATATTGTCATTCACGAATTTGTAGAGGTGTAATTACGAACATACTAACCCTAAACTTGGCTAAAACTGACCCTAAACCTAACTTTTATCATAAAACTGAACCTGTGACACCTCCACGAATGTTAGTATTGGCAGGTCCACGAATGAATAATAAAGCACATCCACGAGTGTTAGTTATTACATATACACGAGCACGTTTTTACACATCCACAAACTCGTACATGATCGTTTTTACACCTCCACCAATTCGTGAGCATGCCAAATAATGAAAAATATATACATGTCAAATTGTCAATGTTGCACTGTTAAGCTGACAACTAGGACTTCCATAGGGAAGCATACAATGTAGATCTATAAGTTCAACAATGCAACATTGAAGAGCCTGTGGTCAAAATCCATATAACACAACTGCAAAACAAAAATCTGAGAACACCTTTGACAAAAATGATCACAAATTTGAAATAAAATATTAACCCTGGGGGCCAGAGTGGGAGGGGGCCCCCAGAGTGGGAAGGGCGCCCACTGCCCCCCAGAGAGGGATGAGACCCAAGAGTGGGTTGGGCCCCCAAATCGGGTGGTGTCCAAAAATAAGTTGGTCCCCGGCAGAGGCAGAGGCCCGGCAGGGGAGGGGGGCCCAGAGAGGAAGGGAGGATCATATGAGGCCTCGGGGTCCCCGGAGGAGAAGTGGGGGCCCCAGAGGGGCAAGAGACACATAGGAGAGGGGCACCAGAGAAGGAAAGACCCATGAGCAGGGCCCCCACGTATCAACCACAATTTTCGGCTGGTTTACCAGATCACCTGTTCGCACCAGCGACATTTTTGGTTAAAAATGACCAAAATTTTAGCACTTTTGCAACATAATAATTCGAGGGCCCTCAAGAAGTTGGGGCCCCCACATTTTAATCATTTACAATGCTCTACTTGTTGCATAATTAGGTTTTGTTTTCCGATCAGCGTCATTCGCATGAACTATAATACGAATTTGCTATATATATTATGCGTGATCTGCTTGTGTTGGGGCCCCCTTAAATGTGGGGGCCCTGTGCGGCCGCACACTCCGCACATTCCTAAATCGGGCACTGAGTAGAGCCACGAATCTTGCAGGAAACTGATAAAACCAAGTTTAGACCAGTTGGGGACCCGAATAGTAGACTAGATAATAGATTAGAGTAGCGCGGGGCATGCAGCCCCCCTTAACTTTGAGGCGCGATTTGACCTACTTTTTGTGGTCAATTATTTAAATGCTTATGTTTTCAGGAAGGGATCACTTGACTCTACTTGTAACTAGTGAAACAAATGTCTACCAATTTTAATAAAGGAGTTACGGCCCTTTTTGTAAAAAATATAAAATAGCCTTCTTACCCCACCCATCGGGCAAGAAGCCCCCCTATTATAATCCTATGGCAATTTTTTTTGTGAGCGCATTCGGCTTGAAAGTTATTTTTTGGGGTTCTTCTATCATTTTAAAGGCATTCTATTCACTTTTTCTTAATTTAAGAATTTTTCTGTTCATACTTTTATTTTTTAATATTTTTTTGCCCTGTTTTAATTTCGGCCAATTTTTTTCGATTTCAATTAGCTGTTCTATCAAAATTTAAGGTAAAGTACACATTATGAAATGGTTCCTAAAGTAGCTTCGAGGCCTCAGTGAAGGGGGGCCTCATGCCCCATACCATGAGGGGCCTCTCGCCCCAAACTCACATATTTTAATTTGACCTTCATATTTTGAGCTAAAATGCAAAAAATATGATCCAAATCATATATTTATGTAATGGTCATAAGGTGAAGCAACACAGATATCCATTATTCTTTTAAAAATTCCAAAGTTATTTCTGACAACCACTTTCAAAAAATGAATCAAAGTTACAAAAACCATGCACCTTTTTTTTTTCTTTAATTACTTCTATGGTTTGGTGCTGTTTGCCCTGAAAATTTGTGACGACACCTAAAAAGCCTTTAGCTTCAATCCTATCAATAAGAAAAAGCACCAAAAATGTAAGTTTAGATATAACCCTGGTGGGGCCTCTCACCTAACCCGGGCTTCTTACCCCGACCCACTCTATGTATGTTTAGTCATGGGACCAGATCCAGGGCAATGACAAAGTT
The DNA here is from genome assembly GCA_026936325.1 of Platynereis dumerilii. Classification (NCBI taxonomy): domain Eukaryota; kingdom Metazoa; phylum Annelida; class Polychaeta; order Phyllodocida; family Nereididae; genus Platynereis; species Platynereis dumerilii. Next base: position 54,981,394 of record JAPTHN010000006.1, on the reverse strand, counting down.
TTGGAATCAACGAAAATAAACCTACTGATTTTCATTTGAATGTGTTGGCGTGGCTTTTTTATGAATATAGTTGAACTTAGCATCATGAGTAGTGGATTTAGTCCATAATTACCAATCACTAGAAAAATTAGCGAAAAACTATGGTTTTTGATACTTTTCTGTTATTTAACACATTTTTTAAAATTTACATATTATCAATTAAGTTAATTTCAGATTTTCCTGAAAATACGTTTTTGGCATGTTGAACAAGTTTTCTAATGTTTACTCACAAGTAGCAATCATTTACAAATGCTAAGAAGTAATGATCGAGAAAATAAGGGAGTATATCCCACAATAGGCAGTGTAGTTCTGGCAAAAAACCATGTGATTCAAGCCATGTGGTTCATCGTTGTGAACCACATGCATCTCATTATCTGACGTTGTTATGTGAACAATGGGCAGTGAAGTGATGACGTCACAATGTTTTGACGCTCTCATTGGTCGATGTGGTTGCTAGGGATCTTTTTGTGGCCATTCAAACAAAATAGTGCCTCTTGAAATTATTAATTATTATCACTGCAGGTCAGTTTTTATTGTGGGATATAAATAAAACTTAATGGGAGTGTGGTTCACAGCAATGAACCTCACTCATGTCAGGTCTGCTGCAGAATAAACACTCGTCCTTCGGACTCGTGTTGTATTCTTCCGCGACCTGACATTCATGAGGTTCATTGCTGTGAACCACACTCCCATTAAGTTTTATCATAGTCCCGATTCACCCCAAAGTGTGGAGTGAATTGGGACAGTGGTTTATCAGGGGCGGACTGGCCACATAGCGGGCCCCTGGGCAAAATCATTGGTGGGCCCCTGTTATCGCAATAGCGGTATCTACGATATTGCGTATTGAATTCATTCCATTGAAAACAAAAGCAAGTGCAGAATGTACATAATCTCTGCAGGTCTGCATGATATTCATTTGAAACTACAAATTGGGTCAATACTCTAAAATTAGGCAAAATCCTCCTCATAAAACATCGGGAGGGTGCCCCATGCTTGTCTGACATCACAAATTAAAGAATTAGCGCCCTGTGCGAAAATTCTTACGGTAAAACACATCTACATTCCTACATTACACCGTTAATAAAGGTCAGACAATGGTGGATTCAGAAAGTGGGGTGCATGGGGCCCATGTCCTCCAAGACAACCGATATGAAAAATTCATTTTGAAGCCAGCTGTGCTAGGAGGAGCGAGGGCCCATGAATACTCAAGCATATCTAGGCCTCTCCTGGCCTGGTGTAGGACAAATTAGGAAATCCAAAACTTGAAGAGGGGCCCATTGATTATTTTTTGGCTATGCTTATCAAATTTTGGCCTTAGTGATGATTTTTTTATATTCTTATCCGGTCCAGAAGTCGATTTTGATGTTAGGCCATATGCGTAATTTTTTGATAATTTCGATTTTTTAAGGTTGCTGGTGGTAAATTGGGACAGGAAGCGAACGCGGCAATGAGGCCAAGGATGATTGAAACAGCCATCCAACATAAGCCGTGGTCCCTGGTGACCCGGCAAGATCTGGATTCAAACCCTGGACCAAGTGATTGGCAGCCTAGTATGCTACCACTAGACCAACCCCCCCCACCCCCACTCTTATCAGAGGAACTTTAGAAATGGTAAAAAATAAGAATACTTTTGTGTATATATGCAATTGTAATCATATGAAATAAGCTATAAAGCAGCAAAGATTTGAAAGATGATGGAGATTGATGTGGCAAGGCCAATTATGTAGCTTATGAGGTTCACTCTAAACACAGGGTGGTCAAGATGACAACTCTAGAGTGGTAAGGGACCGTTCAGAATTTATGACTGGGGGGGGTGGGAGTTTTGCCAGAACATCCCGTCAAAAATTGATACCCCCCCCTTGAGATTCATGCGGATTTTTAGTACCCCACCCCTAGGTTCCATGCATATTTTTAGTACCCCCCCCTCGACATATAAACGAATATAACACACATATTTAGTGTTATACACACTCTCAGAAAAAAAGGTGCGAGGGGTGGAGCGAAACACCTGAAAAGTGGATGTAGAAACCTTTGGGGTGCACAAGGTTCATCATCATCGTTTTGGTGCATCAAACAAGGGGTGCTTGAAAAAAAGGTGCATCACACATTATAGGGTGCATCACATGAGAGGTGCATCAGACATTACAAGGTGCATGGGGTGCTTCACCATCCTTCCATGGTTTCTGAAACTGGATATGGAAAATTCTGAAATAATTGGGTAGCTGGGTTATAGCATAAAAATGCCAGGCAGTGCCTAACTGACAAACCGGTCTGCTGTGGGGAGGCGAAGGTGGTGACCCAGGGCATACTTAGAAATGGCCTTGGGGGAAGAGGAGGCATTACAAGAGGTGAATGGGCAGCAATTTTTCCTATCTCCTCTATGTCAACTTCAGGCCATACAGGAAGGCCATACCCCCTAGATACACCACTGACTTTACTGACCTGCCTCCAGATGGATATCCTGGTAAGTGCAGCCATGCCAGCTGCAACGAAATGCTGAAGGTGTATCTGTGAGGCAGCTGACAGCAATATTTACACCAGAGCTGCTCTCTTTCACATCTGCTCATTAATTGGTGGGCATTTCTACTGAACTAGTAATAGGCAGCTGGCCCAGTTTCCAATTTGATAACCATTTACCTTAAAATTCACCATCTGCAACTGCAGCCAAGCTAATGTCACCTGCGTGTACAGCAGATTGACTTGTCAAGAGGGGCAATGCTACATTAATTGAGGAACCGCCAGAAACCAGATGCCACTCTGATTTACCAGCAGTTCAGAAAATCATGACTAAGAGTGGTAAATGTACTATTCACCAGCCTCAGTGCAATGGGCAGCCCATGCTAATGTTATCCTGAGAAACTCAGCATCTTTAAACAAATCTGAATCAGGAATTTTGACTTGGTTGAGCAAACAGCAATTTCTTTGTCTGACTCAGGAAGTCTTACCTACAGTAAATAAGATTGCAGAATTGGTTAGAATATACTGTTTAGGTTTATTGCACACCTTTATAAAGATTGTTTAATTAGGTAAGTAAAGTAATTGGGTTAATCTACATCACGATAGGTCTTTAATGAACTGACTAGTAATATTTTCTTACATGGAACAAGTGGCGTCATCTATAACGCAAAGCTTTTGCAATAAATTCTCAATTGTTACGCATGTGGCCCCACCTATAACAGACGTGAACTCGTTAAATTTGTTTTTGCATAATTTTAATATTAAATTAACAAAATGTATCATAAGGTTTATTTGAATAAGTGCTACACTCTTGAAAGAACATTTTCAATTACAATGCATGTGGCTTAAAACTCATGTGTAATTGTTTCAGTCCTCTGAAATTCAGACACATTATGACTAAAATGTAGCAAGCAGAATTTTTACATATTCAGAGTATCCAACTCACATGAGCATTCAATTATAAAGTGCTGAGAAGGTGAAGACGTCTCCTTTGCTTACCTCTCACAATGGTCATCATTTATCTGAGGATGAATGTTATCTTCAGACTGACGACCAACCGGAGGCAATTTGAAAGACGGTGAGATTGTCTCGCTGTTAACCATAAGGAACACCCATTTAATACATGAAAGTTATAAACAATACATGCATACCATGTGAGGGACCACTTGTAAGCATCCTTATAAGAGGCCCCTTTCCTAAATTTGCTCATCCCATGAACCCCAAAAGGTTCCACAAACCACTTACCCTGAAGAACCTTGTAGGGTTCTTGTAAGCTCCCCTGGGTTCTTTGACCTAGGGTGCTTCCCAAGCACCCTATTAAAAGGTGCTTCCAGGCACCCCATAGGGAGCTGTATTTGTGACAAGGCGAAGCACCTTATTTGGTTGTTCTAATCCCTTTTCGTTCTTAGAGTGCATGGTCACACATACAGATTCGCGCCATTTCGCGGACTTTTGCGCATAAAAAAGCGCGGATAAAGTTAGTTTATGCCGGATTTATAAAAAATTTCCTTTGTTAAAATTTATTACCCCCCCCTTGGAAGTGTTGTCAAAAATTAATGCCCCCCCTTGAAATACGTGTGAAAAGTTAGTACCCCCTCGGGCTAAACTCCCACCCCCCCAGTCATAAATTCTGAACGGTCCCTAATTCCTGGTGCCTAAACCGACAACTCCTTGGGTCAAAATTGCTAAAGGGTAGTCAATGTGACAAATATTGGATTAGTAAGCGGTGCCACCCTCATAATCAAAGCTACCAGATGGTGATCAAATTGACTACCTTTCCGACAGTCAATGTAGTCATTTTGATTATGATAGAATAGTCAAAATGATTTTCCAGGAAGTCACAACCCAATTTTTGCAACCATTACTACCCTAAAGTAGTCATAAACTAGTCACAGTGACAACCAAATGTTTAGAGTGATAATATCACGAACATTTGATTGATACCAAATACCTTCCTTTCGTAGACTACTATGTAGTGGTAATCCCATAAAAAATGCTAAGAGGAATGGTTTGTGCCCTAAGGAATAAGGGGGCGACCAATCAGGGGGGGGGGGCTTGGAGTTTTCCTTGGAGGGAAATTATTTATATTACGGTACCGGCAGCAATATTTATTCATTTCAACCCCCAAATATTCCTCAATTATGCAATGCCTTATTAAGAAATACCCTTGGCAGAGAATGCCAAAAATAATCTATCTATTTCACCAAAACTAAGCAAGAAATTATTTATTTCAAAAACACTCCAAGCCCCTCCCCCTTTGTTATTAAATAGTGGTGCAAAGACAGGATTCCTGGCTCTGAAATAAGGGATGGGTAGAGATTTAAGTGAATAGGCAATGTTTTGACACAATAATAACTGTCATGTAAACTCAAAGAGTAATTGTATTTCTTGGTGCCAACCAGCGATTTTTGCACTGGTAAAACAACTTCAATTGCAATTTACCTGTACCCTTGGAGAATACTCTGCCTGATGGTGGCACTGCATAGCACTTACAGGAAAGGCTGCTTATGCTTTGATGTTAATTTGTTGTTAAGATGGGAATTCACTGCTGGTATATTTGATCTTGATGACCATCACAATAAATGGTAAAGATATCTAAACGAGGACCTCTCATTGGAGGCAGATATTATATCTTTGGGTCACCTGCCACTTTTATCTGGTTTTTTTTTTGTCAAAGTTTTTCATCTGTCACGCCTGCGATGATGCCACTTAATTATTTTTTATGCTAATCAACATGGGCTTTTTAACTGTACAGATAGATAACAGCCTGGCTAAATTACCCGTCACTTGCACTACAGAGAACCTCGAGGTGGGGCTTTCTATCCAAAACAGCTGCTACAATTTCTTCCAAATGCTTGAAGTGCCAAACATTGGACATTTGGTTGTATCAATTGGTAGTTTGTGGATGCACATTTTTCATATCAAAAATATTCCTCAATCCTCATGGTCTGTACAATATGTTTCTGCTTATGTTATCTGTCTTATTTCCAGTTTTCCATAAATCATGGTAATTTAAGATTTTTGAAACTCCTTTGGTGGAAATTGGCCCAACTCAAAATTAGCAGTCAACTCAACTGTAAACTCCTTTTTTTGCAAGCCTCAGGGGCCCTATATATTATATACCTTATGGATCTTCAGCTGATCTATAGATGTCGCACATCACAGTGCTAACCACGCCGGAGTTTACAACACTGGAGCTAGGTCTTTTCTAAGGCAGGTATTTTTCAAAATGGCCATAGGCAATAAACCTCCAGAAATTTTATTGCCCTCGTATACAGCTAATGAGGTGATAAAAGTCATGGAGAAATACTCTATTTATTTTTATATAACATTAACAGGTAGACTTTCCTCCAATCTGGAGTAGAGCATCTTTTAATGATTTAAACCATTATTCCTAATACTGTGATGTGTGACATCTATAGATCAGCTGAAGATCTATCAGGTATATATATAGGGCCCCTGAGGCTTGCAAAAAAGGAGTTTACAGTTGAGTTGACTGCTAATTTTGAGTTAGGCCAATTTCCACCAAAGGAGTTTCACAAATCTTAAATTACCATGATTTATGGAAAACTGGAAATAAGACAGATGACATAAGCAGACGCATATTTTAAAGACCATTGAAGACTGAGGAATATTTTTGATATGAAAAATGTTCATACACAAACTTCAAATTAATACAACCAAATGTGCAGTCAATGAGAGTCTCTAAAAAAGTCTACCAGTAACACTCATTCAGTAGTGACTGGGGGACCAAATTTGTCCACTGGGAGACCATTTGGTCTCCCAGCTACAATGTTAAAAAATGCATTGACCAAACTAATTCATTTTCTTTCTCTCAATGTTGAGTAGATCTATAATGGCTTTGGAAAATGGCTGAATATATTACAGGAGCCCCTATGGCACCACAGAATTCTTGATCAAACATCACTATGCCAGATGGTGTCCAAATGTTACGTCCCTATTCTCCCTCCTGTTTTGTTACTGGTCTATTTTTAGACATTTCATAACATACCCATATTCTTATGAACAATTTTGGACACTGACACTGGTGACATCACCACTGGATTAGCATAAGTGGGGGATCCTGATGTACCAAGGTAAGGCTGCTATTTGCTACATCCACAATTTGCAGTGACATGCTGATAGAAAGTTGATAATATTGAGTTTAATAACAGTAGCAGAGATGTTGTTGAAACCATCTGTAGCAGACGCACAACTAATTTTGCAATGGGTTTGGCCCCATTTCATGCATACCATTCTTTGAAAGAGAAAATCCCGACCAAAGTCAGGCTCCACTCTGTAACAAACGACGTCCATGTTACATCCAAGTCATATACTCTAGATATTTTAGTACAGATGTTTGCCACTTGCACTGAAGACCATCTTGACAAAATCTGTAATCTGGATCATTTAATACATTGGAATGTTTAAAAAACATGCAACTGGAACACTTTTTCTCAGGTTGTTTTGAAAGTACAACTGGATGTAACTGTGACACCAAATTCACTTCATCATATCTTGTGTCCATTAACGTCATGATACATGTAAAAGCAGGTGTAATTCTTTTAAATTAAAATTAGCCTTGAGTTACACCAAGATGGCTTACAATTTTCATTTAACATCATAAGTAAATGTAAACAGCCGAATCCTAGCTATGCTGTAACATGTACAGTGCCGCCTGTAAGTAAGTGAAACGCATGATATTGTGCCATTGCATCAATGTTAAACATCCTTAATCAAAATGCTTCTGGAAGGATGAATTCTCATCCGATGAGAGGAAAACATTTTGGGTCATAAAGGCCGATATGTGAGGCATGCGGGATAAAAATAGCAGCCAATTTTCTTTGCTGTAGTTGGGAGTTATGTATGGGTCAAAGTCTTTGATAAGTAAGTGAAACGCAGGCCCAATGTTAAAAGATAGGGAAGGGTGGTTCACTTACTTATCAAAGACTTTGACCCATACCTAACTCCTACTACAGCGAAGAAAATGGGCTGCTATTTTTATCCCACTTGCCTCACACATCGGCCTTTATGACCCACTTTGTTTCTCTTTCATCCGATGAAAATTCATGCCTCCACAAGCAGTTAGGCTGAGGATGTTTAGCATTGATGCAGTGGCACAATTTCATGCGTTTCACATACTTATAGGCGGCACTGTACAGCATGTGAGGTGTCATAAGTTACATCATAGGCATAAATCAAATCAAAATTCCCCTAAAATGTCCATGACATAAAAGCCATACCTGGACAATGGAGCCTTGATCATATACTTTCTGATTAAATACAGCATGACTACATTGGAGAGCTGATGAAATTTGGATGAAGATCCATAGCAGATCCTGCCAGATGATAAATGGACTTAGCAACCAGCAGTTGAAGTCTGTCCGGTTTGTTCATTCAATAATCTAAGTGAAACATTTCCTAATTATCAGGGCGATATCTTATAAGGTTATACCATGGGAGGGGGCAGTATATCCCTGGTATAGTCACCCGAGAATCGCCCTTAATTGTCTGGATAAAAATTGGAATCAATGTTCTTTTCAGAAAAAACGTTGACGAAAAAAAAGGAAGAGAAAATACTAGCATTAGGCTGAAGGAGTGCCTAAAAAGAAGAACGGGCAACATTTTCTTGGGAACGAAGTGTCAATGATAGATAGATAGATAGATGGATTTGGTAAGTGCAGCCCTCTAAGCCCAGTTCTGGGTGCTCACGAGGGTTGATTGATGAGATGGGAGAGAGAGCGGGAGTCCTCAACATGCTACACATTTACCCCATGTGACGGATCTTTTACTTGCCCAGCATAGACACTGATACAAGGGCCGCCAATTTTTAAAATGTCTCATCCGAAGGACATCCAGCTGGGATTTTGCTCATGAAGGTACACTGAAAATGTTGGGCTCCCCACCCGGGGTTCGAACCCATGCAAGCAAAGACCTTCAGCGGAGCAGGCGGGCACCTAAGCCACTTGACTACCTAGATGCTTTTTGTGATAATGATGATTCTATATGAACACATTGTATTGAACAGTTTAATCTATATTTAGCTTGGATTGCAGCCCCTGGATAGATCTAGCTGTATTGATCTCCTGATGTACAAGTTTCAGGCCTGTGCTGCAGAGGTGTCAAATTCATTTATTTTCCCGTTTGGGCTGACGAGGCAAAAAGTGTATTTGGTCTTCGTGGTTTTCAATATGTACCTTCAGGCGTCGAATACTCCAAAGTACACACAGCCATGAGTCCCATTTGAAATCAAATACATTTTTAATGCTTTCCCTTTAATTGCAATAATTGTTTGTGAGCTTGGCAACAGAAAGCAATTTTAACTGGGGAAATAGTAAAGACTACAGCCCTGCAGTAGCATAACCCCCCCCCCCCAAAAAAAAAAAACAGAGCTTTGGATCCAGAGTTTGAGTCAGGAGTCAGAGTCGTGGTGTCGGAGGTTTTTCGTTGGAGTCTGAGTCAGAGATGAACATTGAACACTATGACTTTCAGGTGGAGTTGGAGTCAGAATCGGAAATTAGATAGGTGACTCCAAACTCTTAAAAATAATATAATTATGTAGACAATGTCTAGTGTAACGGGCCGAGAGGTAGGCCTAAATCTTAACAAAATCTTGATATATATAGTAACCTATTTTTTAACATCTCGGCTGCGCCTCGGTGATGAAAATTGTTTTGAGCTATTATGGCTCATCAGCAGCCTTCACTAATTAATTTTTTTAAGAAATTCCTTTTTTCAAATGATGTAATGCCATTCCTTAAGAAGCCACAGTCTTGAAAACTGAATATTGAAAAGAAAAACATGATAATTATCCAAACCAATAACCTGACATAAAAAAAACTTAAAATGGTCTTACCATATCAATATATTTGATAAGATACAACACGAGAGATCTCCAGAAATCATTTACACAGAGCTGATTTGCTTCAGAGACAATTTCTTGCAACAGTGCAACTGACCTGAAATGCTTTCTTTTCTGTTTTAATTTCTCCATGCCACAGAATTTATTTTTCGTTTTAAAATTGCAAATGAACTTCAGAAGTTTGTCATCAACTGTGACCCATTAAAGCAGGTGGTTAATAAGATACACTTCAGTTTATTAGTCCCAGGCAGGGTTGAAACAAATTGACTTAACCTGCAAAAAACCAGAATCATCATGTTACTACGACACAGAGAGCGGGGATGATGCATTCTTTGTTTTCTAATGATCAGGTGAATTTAATCAAATAAATTTGTTGAAAAACAAAAGTAATCAATTTATAACGTGTCATGATATCCCGAATTCTAACTCCCAACTCCTGACTCTGCTTAATGCGTGCTTTAATATGGACATTATTGCGCACAATATTGTTTAGTTAGCGGAAGAAAAATAATTAATTTCAGAGTTTTTCCGAATTATTTCACATTAATAATTTTTTTATGAAGGTGGTCTTTAATATTTATATTAAATACAATTAGTGTAGTTATTAATGTGCCTTTGTCAATTACTTAAAATTTATTGGAGTCAGTTTCATTCTTGACTCCAACCCACAGGTCTGCAAACCTAACTTTGACTTCAACTCAGGCCCCTGCCCGCAGGCGGAAAACCTACTGGGCGACTCCCAAGACTTAAGACCATAGAGTTGTTGCTGCAGGTCTTTGTCACTTGAGACGTTCTGGCCTAAATGGTAAAGTCGAAAAAACAAATTTCCAAAAACTATCTAATTGAAATAAAATCACACTGATTTTTTTTAGTCCCACCCATTCATGACGTTGGATAAAAAAAAACTTATAATTTAAAAAAAAAATCACTTGGACCTTGGCTTTAGCTGAATTGCATTTTAAAAATTCTGCTAAACAATCATGGGCTACTTTATGTAATATTAAATTTGTTTAAAGTAGGCCTTTATACTAATTCAGTCAATTTCATGCATAAATGACAATATAGCTCAATGAAAATTTAATAATCGGACGGGGGGGGGGGTGCTTTAGAATGTTCCCAGATTGGAAATTATCAATTATGTCATGGTCAGATCAGTAATTATTTATTTCCAGTACACTACGTCCCCAAATATCTATTTAAAAAAAATCAAAACTGTCTTAAGAAATATCCCAATCTGAATTTTTTTATTCAAGATTGTATAAAAAGAATTGATTTATTTCCACAAAAATCTGTGCAAGAAATTATTTATCTTAAAAAGCTCCTCGAAAGATATTTTAATGGTCGTCCCCTTATAAATTTAATAAGCCTGTGATTATGGCAGAAGTTTACTACGTTGCCCAGGATAATTATGCTGAGATTGAGTCAGGCAGATACAAGCAAGAGAATATTGACACTTCATGTACAGCGTACACTAGATAATCAGATAATGTCCAGACTTCATCATTCTGAGGATGATGTTCCTTGATGCATCCATGTTGACGTTACGAAAGTCTTGACTGATCTTCTGGTGACGTCACTACAATATATCACGTGGTGTTTTCCGACCCCCCCCCCCTCTCCTGGCGTGACGTCATAAACATTTTGCTATAAATAAACGCCTCAAAAACACGCCGCAAAGTAAATCAGATCGTAGCCTGGAGCAGTTGATTGACAGGTCGCACATGCTGTGAGGTTTGGGACGGCCCGTGCCGGCCCGTTAATAAATATAATTTACAAAAACACAGTTTCAAAAATGTGAAATGTATCCAAAGATTTACAAAATAATTCCTAAACAAGTGCATGTTCATGTACAGAATCCCATGAAAACTTTGTTTATAAATTCAAGTGACAACTATTTCATGAGACCCAAGGCCAAGGACAGTATTTTCCGTACATACACGAGAAGGAATGGATTTAATATACCCTCGAAATAGGGTGTTTCAGGTGCCCCAAATATTTTCCGATCCTGCTTGACCTTGGTCTGGTATTGTAGTTTATATAGTAGAAGTCACACGTAAAATTTTGGCCCATTCTATGCATACTTACCTTTACCAGAATTCACTTGAAGTTTATAATGTAATTCCCCATTGGCGAACCTGCAAATCCTGAAGATATTGCAAAAATCAATGAAGGAATAAATATTTTTTCCTCAATCCATAGTTTCCTAGTAAGTTTTGGGAGGGCAATTCAAATCTGGCCTCAGCTATTTTATAGCAGGTCTTCCTAATGAGCTAGGAAGTGTTGAATTTCCTAAAATTCTACCATTTTATGCAGATTTTCACAAATTTGACAGCTTCTGGCAGCTTCCCAGAGGAAAAAAGAGTACGCTTGCAGTCACAGAAACAGTACAAAATCAGTATATCCCATATATGGTATTGGAGTACATTGGAAGCACAAAAGAAGTACATTGCGCAATGACCATTTGCATGGTTGAGAGACTTTTTCACACAAAATTTGCATTTGAAGTACAAATGCAGTATTTTCGCAGTACAAATGCAGTATTTTCGCAGCGTATTTACAGTACAAAAGGAGCACATTTGAAGCGCTCTAATTATTTTAATTATGCTCCATTTATACTCCCGATATGCAAATCCATACGCTGCAAAAATACTTCCTTGCAGGGAGTACAAAAGGAGCATACTAGCTATGCATGCTAGCAGGAAACATTTTTGCAGTACAAATGCAGTACATTTGAAGTATCTAAAAATCAAAGCTTCATTAATTTTATAGGCCACATATAATATCAGTTCCTCAGCCAGATCAATGTAATTAGAATGACTACGCTTTTAATTACTTAAGCCTAGAGTAAAAAAGAAAGCTGGAACAATTTTATATCCGTTTTGTACTTTTTGCCACTACTAATAGTGAAACATTTGTATCTAATACAATGGAAATTATGTCAGTAATTCAATGTATTGTAATTTAAAACCTGGACACACCTGCAAATTTTCCCAAGTTCTGGAAGTGAACATGACCCACGTGTGACTAAATCTAAGCAGCCTAAGTCATAGAAGTATAAATTCAGTACATGGAATGTTCAAATGACATTTAGAAGTTAGAGGAGCACATATGCAGTACGTGATTATTCAAATTGGTTCACTAGAAGTATAAAATCAGTACACAATTTGCATAGAAGCACAAAATCAGTATAATGGAGTACATTTGCAGCGTGGGTCTACGTACTGCTTTTGTACTGATTTTGTACTTCCTCACTGAGAAGCTGTACTGCTTTTATACTCCTTTTTCCTCTGGGTTGGCAAATGGAGTTAGACAAGACATAACACCAGATTTGAATTTCCCTCCCAAAACTGACTCAGGAACTGTGGATTGAGAAAAAAATATTGATTTCTTCAATGGTTTTTCAAATATCTTGAATTTGCGTGTTCGCCAAAGGGGAATTACATTATAAACTTCAAGTGAATTCTGGTAAAGGTAAGTATTTATAGAATGGGCCAAAATTTTACATGTGACTTCTATTATATAAACTGCAATACCACACCAAGGTCAAGCAGGATCGGAAAATATTGGGGGCACCTGAAACGCCCTACCTCGAAATATATAGACACATTACCAAGCAGGGCTTTGGAGTTGGGTTACAAGTGAACTCACTGAACTGACTCCCCACTCCTTTGGCTTTATGAAATGCGACACCATCCCCGACTCCCGACACTCACTGCTTTTTAAAAAGCCTCCTGAATTATGACTCCCGACTCAGCTTATTGGCATTATTGCATACAAATGTTACATGGTTAAGGGGGAGGCAGGGCCGCAGGGGTGGGAGTTTTCTCTGAACTTTCCATCAAAAATTGATACGCCCCCCAATTTTTGGTACCTCCTTCCCCTTCGGGTCGATTAGGCCTACTTATAGTAAGATTTTAACACATTTCTAAGATATTAGTGGAACAAAATAAAATTAGCAGCCGTTTGTCTCAGACATACCTAAAATGTCCTCCTTCATGTTTCTATACTTATTCACTTCAGCGGTCGACATCACATAAACTTATTTAATTTGGAGGACATTTTCTTTCTTTTCTTGCGCAGTACAGGAGACTTGGTGGAAGAAGGAGAGACTGTGATGTACAATTAATTGCACTCTAAAAAAATGTCGGGACAAAATTGGTTTTTTAGATGCAAAACCAACATGGATTTTTAAAAAAATCCATGTTGGTTTTTTGCATTGAAATTTGGTTTTTCAAAAAACCATTTTGAATCTAAAAAACCAATTTTGTCTGAAATTTTTTAGAGTGTGCCATAATATTATGTGGACTTGGTTTTAACTATTCGCAGATCTATTGATCAACAGTGACTGCATGTCTTGCAGTTTTGCATGTGGAAGCCAAGAAATTGTTTTGTCCATATTCTTTGATGTTGTTTCATGACCATTTTCATGACCTTATAAGGTGACAAAGAAGCAGAACTTTCTATTTCGACAACAAAAAGAACCAGACACACACCTGACGTCTAAGACTAAAAATACTTCCTTGCCTGATGTTTCGAGCATCAAATTTTGTCCCTCGAGGCCTGAACTAAATTATGCTTAGTTCTGATGGCATGTTACAGAGGTCTTTTGGCGTCGGCGGAATGGTATTTCCTGGAAATTTGGATGATTTTGTGACGTCCCCCCGACGATTTTTGACATCCCACCGAAGTTTTTTTTGCATCTCCGCAGGTTCCTATAGAAATGGGGAGAACTCCGCTGTGGATGTCAAAAAAGTTTCAACAGGCTGAAACTTTTTTTTCCAACTCGTCGAGAAAGAGGTCCGGCGGGCATTTTTTCAGTGAGAACGAGAGAAAAACATGACCGGCAGGATATAGGGACACCACCTGCCCCTGTGGAACATTTGTACTGCCCCTGTGGGACATCTGCAGCCTTGCCTGCAATTTTTGACATCCCGCCTTTTCACATCCCACCGACGGTTTTTCACATCACGATGATGATTTTTCACATCCCGCCGACAGTTAGATCTTGCCCCACAGGCATTTAGATCTTGCCCCACATGCATGTGATCTTGCCCCGCCGATTGACGATCTTATTCCGCCGATATAAAATCTTGTTCTGCCGTGATTTGCCTCTAATTAATTATATAATTGTTGTGTGTCGCAGAGTTTACCAATTTTCTCCTTGAAATCATCTTAAGCTGCCCCACAGACGTTAATGTTCTCCGGTTCTTGATGTCAGAATGGGCCATAAGTGTAGGGTTCTGTGAAGAAGCAAACTTAAAGTTCGCAGTATAGTGGAGTGAGGTCATGTATTTTAAATTATTAAAAGTTAAACAAGGTGGTAGCACTCTGTAGAGGCCATTCTATCAAATACATGTACTACAGAATACAAACGGGATTTTGATAATTCTTACTCGCAATAGCTCCAATTTTATTGTATTGGGAAATTCCTTATTTCAATGTCTTGAATGCGAAAATTCCTTATATTTGCAAAGGCTTCAATTAGGAAATTTTAAATATACCAAAATAGACAGCGAAGTTCGGGCAAAAACCGGCTCTCAAAATTATTAATTTTTTTCTCTGGAGGTCTATTTTAATTGTGGGATATAAATAAAACTGAGTGGGAGTGTGGTTTACAGCAATGAACCTCACTCAAGTCAGGTCTGCCGCAGAATAAACACTCTTCCTTCGGAGTCATGTTTTATTCTTCTGCGACCGGACATTCAAGAGGTTCATTGCTGTGAACCACACTCCCATTACATGTAAGTGTTATTATGGCCCTAATATCCAATGGATTGAATCAGAAATGCATTTCTTTCAATGTCTAGAATTTGGAAATTCCTTACTTGCAATTAATGGCTTAAAGTTAATCAACCTGAAGTACACCAGAGACACCTATAGGCCGTGATAGTGGAACTCTCCTTTTTCCAGCTCTCCTGTGTTGACGAGCAGAATAAAACTATTTCTCAAGCTGCCATTTTGTACCATTGCTGACTCAATGGGGCTGGCATTCCAGGCCCCAGGGCACTTTTAATCCATTGAAAACATTACGGATTTGCATTGCCGATTCTTAAATGGAATGTTTAGCATGGATTGCCACCATATTCCAGTACTGTCAGGCTGATTAGACTTTGTTACAGACCTTAGAAACCCCAGCAGCAGCTGCTCCTTTGTAAATTCCCGGGCTGATGTTTCCGGAAATAGTTTTATTCTGCTCGTCAACACAGGAGAGCTGGAAAAAGGAGAGTTCCACTAACGCCCGCTATTGTTTGTTTGAGCTTGCCTGGTTGCTATAAACAAAGCCTGCAGAATCACATGACTGTCTGTTGTTCAATTGTGACGTCACCACAGTTGATGAGCCAAGCTCCCATTGTGACATCATGCCCCTGGTGGATTAGAGACAGAACAGCTAAATTTGCCTGTTGTGTGTCGCTTTGACTGACCACAGCTCAAAAACGGATGCGGATGGACCACTTAATTTTTTTACCAATTTAAAGTTAATAAAGCAAGGATCATCTGGATAGAATTTTGAAAACATGGTAATACTCTAGCTATTTGTTTAATATTTTAATGTAACTTCAATTGGCCCTTCCGAAATAGTTAGTGTGGATAGAACACTTTTTTTTTGTCTGGATTTATAGCATTTAGGCCCAGTAACATCATATTGCGATTTCAGAAATATGGTAATTTATGTGCATCCCCAGCTTACTACCTGTTGGGCCATTTATGTTCCTAAAATCTGCTGTTGTCCCTGATGACGTCACAAGCACAGGATTGTTTTTTTTTTGGACTGATCAGTCCAGTAAGGGTTAGATTTGGAAATTCCTTTTTTGCAATGGATTCCATTCAGAAATGTATTTAATGGTGTTTAATGAAACACACGTTCCCATTTAATATTGGAAGACCAAGACAGAGACATGTATGCCATAGTGACAGTACTGAAGCTATAAATGTGACTGCTAATATAGAACTTAGGCCTATTATGGTAATTAATTGACATTAGTGTAGCTCATCGTGATGTATTACTGTCAGTGTACAATGACTGAGATGTCAGATGCTGTCTATAGATCTATACAGGTGTAAGAGAATTGTGAAGAGTAGCGTGGGGCATGCAGCCCCCCTTAACTTCGAGGTGTGATTTGACATACTTTTTATGGTCGATTATTTGAATGCTTATGCTGTCAGGAAGGGATCACTTGACTCTACTTATAACTAGTGAAACAAATGTCTACCAATTTTAATAAATGAGTTACAGCCATTTTTGTAAAAAATTACAAATGGCCTTCTTACCCCACCCATCTGGCAAGAAGCCCCCCTATTATAATCCTATGGCAATTTTTTTTGCAAGCGCATTCAGCTTGAAAGTTATTTCTTGGGGTTCTTCTATCATTTTTAAGGCATTCTATTTACTTTTTCTGAATTTGTGAATTTTTCTGTTCATATTTTTATTTTCTAATATTTTTTGCACTTTTTCAATTTCGGCCAAATTTTTTCTATTTCAATTAGCTATTCTATCAAGATTTAAGGTAAAGTACACATTATTAAATGGTTCCTGAAGCAGCTTCCAGGCCCCAGTGAAGGGGGCCTCAGGCCCCATACCATTGTGGGGCCTCTCGCCCCAAACACACATAATTATTTTAATTTGACCTCTATATTTTGAAATAAAATGCAAAAAACATGATCCAAATCATATTTATATGATGGTTATAAACTATCAATAAGAGAACGCACCAAAAATGTAAGTTTAGATATAGCCCTGCATAGGCGGATACAGGGGGGGCCTAGGGGGCCCGGGCCCCCCCCCCCCAGACCACTGAGATTAATAATGATATTTTGAAGAAATTACGCGGCGACGCTGGCCCGCGAATGCAGAAACACGCCCGGGACCCTCCTAGATGACCCTGTCTAGATCCGCTATTGCCCTGGGGAGGGGGGGCCTCTCACCTAACCCGGGCTTCTTGCCCTGACCTACTCTACTATTGTTGATTATTATTATGGGTAACATAATTTCCATAACCATTATTAACCAATTACCATCCCATCTGTACACTGCCCACACAATCAGCTTCAGCCACTATTTCGGATTTTGACCTAATTGACTCTCTCAGCCAATCAGCTAACGGAATGAGAAAACCTATAGGCCCGTTTTCACCAACATGGTATTAAGAGTTAAGCCTGGTGTTAACTCCTTTAAACCTGGTATAACTAAGTCCATTTCACCAAGAGTGTGCTAAGCATGTAAACCTGTCAAGGTACAGTGAATCATACACAGTGTCACCAAACTCAAGGATCAGCCATCTCAAACTGTTTTGGTGTCAAAAAGTGATTAGGCCAATGAAAACAGAACATATGTTTCTTATGAGATGGCATGACAAATCAGTATTATAGGCCTTTGTCTATTATATTCGCATGTTTCTCTAATTTAACAGTCACCAAAGATTTTTTCAAGAAAGATATGTCACATCATGAGATATAAAGTTTGCAAACCAAGAACACACACTTACCTAGAAAATATATTTGTTGAAGTAACTGTTGCAAATATACTAGCCATACAGCATTAAGTACACGATTTAAAAGTATTTCATGCATGAAACTATGTTTTTATAGCATTTGCCTATGATAGTCATGACACCAAATAGAGGCAATTCTTCTGTGCTGAGTTGTACAAAACCTCTGCACTTGTTGTTGGTCTTAGCACAGAGGTACTTTCGAAGGGCAGTAAATTCGGACGTGGGTGCTATCTTTGCATCCTATAACCCCCCCGGAAATCGGGGGGGGGGTTACAATTTAGCCTCCCGTGTGACTGGTCCACTGGGCATACGTACATATATGGGTTTTAATGAAGCGATTGCATAACTAACATGCTTCAAAATCCTTGAAACTGAAGCGACACTAATACCACTAAAGTCACCAACGACTTGTTGGTAACTGCCGGTAGCAAAAAATTGCAGGCACGTCAGCCATTCTGGGTACATCAAATTTTAAGTAGTAGTAAAATTTTATTTATAGTCGTAATCAATCAGGACAGTCAATAAAAAGTGCATAACAATTTAAGGACCCTTATCATGAGATATTCAAAGGGATTCAACCATAATTGTAGTTTCATTGTGCAAAAATGCATGATCAGCTGATTTGTATTAATTTACTGTTTGAGGGGAGGGGGCTAAAGAAAAATGCATTTCTGTCACCAGCACTGGACAGACAACTAATTAATTTTCTTTTTTGTAGGGACCATCTCAGATCTGTGTTATAAGCTCCAAATGAGGAAAGATTTGACAGTGGAGGTCCCTAACTAAAGGGGCAAAAATAATCAGCCAAGTGCTATTTGTCATCAATTTATGTGTACTGCAGTGGTGGAGCTTCTTGAGTTTCTGGAGGGGGCCACTAGGAAGTTGGCCTTGCAGATATACTTTCTCTATAGCAGGAGTACCCTCCAAATTTACCTCAATATTAGGAGGATACTCATGCTACAGCAAAGGTAACTGTGACTACAATTTACAAATCAAGTATATATTTGCCCCTCTTTATGCTCAGTAGCTCCTTCACTGCATGACCTTGGGAGCTGTCATGGTTGAGTGATTGGGGACCATATCCAAAGCACACCTGGAGCATAATACATTGGGGACCATATCCAAAGCACACCTGGAGCATAATATTATCCCATAGAGATTTCCTTCAAAAAATTACATAGCCTAAGTGTACAAACATTTGAGACAACATAAGACAAGTGATAAAAGAAAACACTGTATGAGAACATTAGATATTCAACTTCTCAAAAACTGGCCAGTCTAAAAATGTAATAATCCAAATATTATGCAAGCCACAATTAGTTTGTTGTAATGGAAATAGAAATTTCGTGTTCATGACAAAGAATTTAAAAGGGCTTCTCATTGCTTGGTTTGCTGTCTATGTTAATAACACCTGTAATTAGGCATGCCTAATCATGATGTAACATGTATTAGGTTTGTTATATCACACACTCACAGTGGTACATTGGAGGTATAGATGCAACTACACATACATAAAACATTATTTGAACATTTGGAAAATAAAATATATGTGTGTTTGAAGAAACCTCAGGTCCCTACAATTCTTTTTTTAAAGAATTTCTTGTTATAATTTTCCAAGCCCACCCCTCTTTTTCTCTTACCTTGTCATGTGGCCTTGTTTAGGAACTTCAGAGATTAATTGTGTTTGTAGCAGTTGAGTTATTTAAATACTATGTGCAGACTTTCACTCAGTAAATGTTCCTTGATCCTGCTCCGCTTGAGTGATTGGCTTAGCCAGACCAGGTCTTAGCTAAGACCTGGCATAACTCTTAATACCATGTTGGTGAAAACGGGCCTAAGGGTATAATTTATGTGACCTTCCCATATGACATACCGTAAATCTTTATAAGGAGGTCTATTACAAAGTTTACCTCTCAATAGCAACCACTAAATTGATAACACATCGTCTACTCTGAGTATTAGACAGAGATTATGAGATAAACTCTCCTTAAAGAAAGTAGTTAACACCATTAATTTTCCTAAAAGTTTTACAACCACAGGAATGCCATTTGTTAGAAATGACATCCACTGGCCAGTAGGTCATGAATATGCATATCTTAGGGACCGTTCAGAATTTATGACTGGGGGGGGATGGGAGTTTTGGCCGAGGGGGTACTAACTTTTTACACGTGTTTCAAGGGGGGGGTATTAATTTTTGACAACACTTCGAAGGGGGGGGGGTAAGAAATTTTAACAACGAAAAAATGTTAAAAAACATGCATAAACTCATTTTATTTGGACTTTTTGACGCGCAAAAGTCCGCAAAATGACGCAAATCTGTACGCATGGCCTTGTATAACAGTATATATGTGTGTATTGCTTTGTATGTCGAGGGGGGTACTAAAAATATGCGCGAAACCTAAGGGTGGGGTACTAAAAATCCGCATGAAACTCAAGGGGGGGGTATCAATTTTTGACGGGAGGTTCCAGCAAAACTCCCACCCCCCCCCAGTCATAAATTCTGAACGGTCCCTTATCCGAAATAGTGACTTTTGCAGGCTATGTGGGCAGGGGTTGTCTTTGCAGGGTCTCTGTGAGATAGGCTAACTCACTGTTCTGAAACGAATTTTTTATTACCTTCAGCGAACGAAGTTAGAAGAAGGTATTGTAATCACATAGGTAAAAATGCTGTCCGTCCGCCGGGCGGGCGGGCGGGCGGGCGGTCGGGCGGCGGGCGGATAGATCGTTTCCGGCCCAGCACTCGGCCTCTATTGCATGTACGTAGATGAAATTTGGTACACATTTAGCCTGTATGGTCTAGTTGTGCCTTTTGATGGTCTGGTGAATAGATCTTAAATACTTTTTGAAATAATTAACAAAATATAAAAATTATTTTTTTTCGTTTCCGGGCCAAGGCTCGGTCATTATTGCATGTGCATGGATGAAATTTGATACACATGTGGCCTGTATGGTCTAGTTGTGCCTTTTGATGGTCTCATTGACAGATATTGTATACTTTCTGAAAAAATGATAAAATTATATAAAAACTTTTTTTTTTTTGCTTTTGGGGTAAGACTCGGTTACTATTGCATGTACATGGATAAAGTTTGGTACACATATGGTCAATATGGTCTAGTTGTGCCTTTTGAAAGGTCTGATGGAAAATATTATATACTTTTTGAAATATTGAAAAAATATTACAAATTCATTTTTTGTTTCTGGCCCAACATCCGGTCTCTATTTCATATACATAGGGGAAGTTTGGTACACATATGGCTTATATGGTCTAGTTGTGCCTTTTCAAGGTCTGACTGATGGCTATTCTATAGTTTTTGTAATATTGAGAAAAAATATTTAAAAGACTTTTTTTTTATATTGGAGCCAAAACTTGCCCACTATTGCATATACAGTAATGCAATTTTCTAAACAAATCACCTATGCAATGTAGCAGTGCTTTTTGATGCGTATAACACTTTATGAATCATTGGAAAAACTTCAGAAAATTATAACAGCGTTATATTTTTTGGTTTTCAACCGACACCTCATAACCTGTACTTTGTACATGCATGAAACTATACCATAATATGCGTAAATTAGTCTAATAAGGCCTTTCCCTGATTTTACAAATCCTGGCAAGCATATGGGAAGATGGCAGGGCAGCGGGCAAATAAAGATAATTGAAGGCCACTACTTGACCGCTATTGCATAATAGCAATTTCGTAAACGCGCCAATTTTATGATATTATTGTAATCTTCTAAAGGTGTTATTCGCTGAAGGTTTGCTGCTGCGCAGCCTATGTTTTATAGGCTCCCTCAATTCTCAACGGATAACCCCATAAATACACAAATCTTCATGTTTTGAATACTTCTAATGATTTTTTTTACTTTACTGCCCTATCTGTTCCCTCTAACAGCCTATCCAGGCATGCTATCCACGCCTCTATTCACATCATTGTGTAAACTTAGAATGTGAGGTGGGCCTGCACAGTTGCGGAACGAAACCTGAGAGTGCGGAACCGTCGTTTTATGCTTTTTTGGCACAGTTTTGCTCTTACTTATTTATTCTTACCTGCAGTCTTGGCCTTCCCAGGCATAAAACTAAGTTAATTTTCATTTTCACATCTACTTAACCTATAAGGCACAGACAATTAACCATCACCTGCTGAGTTGCGGCCCCGTCACCGGCCATGCTCTTCAAGTATAACTATCAAGTAGCTATCTTCCCAAAGTTTCAAGTAGCTGCCAGGTAACTGCCATGTAGCCAGTTCAAGTAGCTATCTTCCCAAAGTTTCAAGTAGCTGCCAGGTAACTGCCAGGTAGCCAGTTCAAGTAGCTATCTTTCACTGAGTTTCAAGTAGCTGCCAGGTACTGCCAGGTAGCCAGTTCAAGTACCTATCTTCCCAAAGTTTCAAGTAGCTGCCAGGTACTGCCAGGTAGCCAGTTCAAGTACCTATCTTTCACTGAGTTTCAAGTAGCTGCCAGGTAACTGCCAGGTAGCCAGTTCAAGTAGCTATCTTTCACTGAGTTTCAAGTAGCTGCCAGGTACTGCCAGGTAGCAAGTTCAAGTACCTATCTTCCCAAAGTTTCAAGTAGCTGCCAGGTAACTGCCAGGTAACTGCCAGGTAACCTGCTTCAGGTAGCCAACTTCCTAGATCTCTCTACATCTTATATAATGAGGAATGCTCACTCATCAATACCTGTGACATTGCAGTGGGTCATTTCTGCAGACTAGAAATCTGACACCTTATTTTATATATATACATTTTTTTTGTTAATCCAACTCTTAATGGGTATTTTCTAGTTGGAGTATATTTAACAGTCAGGTTCTGTATATAGAGTGTTTTCGGACTAGGTCTAAATAGTTTCTCAGCTAATGTTGCTTAGAACCATACTAAGGATAAATATGTTTTTTTTAAATCTTATTTTTCATTGTGTGTACCACATAATTATACTGATGGTATGAATACTACAAAATGCAGGGCTCTACCCTGCATAACTCCTTGGTGACAGTTTTAGTTTGACGTGCAGTTGTAAGTTTGCATTTGGCCAGCACGTCAGCAGGGCAGCCACAGTGGCTCAGCAGGCAGTGGGAAGTTCACTTGTGCAGCAGCAGTATGACTGTCATGTGCGTGAGGATATCTGATGAATTTACCCATAGGCTTACATGGTTGATTGGTAAGTTGATACTTTATTTGGTGTTAGTGTAGTATAGTATTTAATACTATGACATTTTTGAATACATATATTATTTTATTCACTACGAAATATCAACAAGATACGTGTGTGATAATGGTAAAAAATAACTATGAAGACACAAAGAAGATATATATATATATATATACAAAAGAGAGGGATAGTTATAAACTACATCTAAAGAGAATGAAAAAAATATCTATTTTCATAAAATAATGATAATACTGCAGTCAAAAAACACCATAATGATACGTCAATATATATATGTAAAATAAAATGAACCAAATTAAAAACGCAAAACTATTTCCAGGGCTGTATTTTTCTGTTCATGCTTCAGCTGGGCTTGTGAGTGTATGTATATGTAAAATCTGGTGTCAAGGGACCCAGTTGCATTAATTCACTCAAGTGTGACCTTTTCTTGCATATCTGCGGCCAAGTTTATCACACTGGTGCATGGCCAGTGGACCTCATAGAGCAAATCTAATGATTTCATGTTAAAGCTCAAAGAAAATTATGCAAAAGGCCACACAATTCGCTCCAATCCGTTGCACCTAACTTTGCTGCATTGGAATATCAGTGTGTGTGACAAACTCTGATCTAACTTCCCAAAAACCAAAATTATCAACAAGTCATAAGGCACTAACTGAAGTGAATTGCATTGCCGTTTGCATTATTTTGTTCAAGCTTTAACATGGAATCATTAGATTTTCTCTATGGGGTGCATTATGCCCCCTGTCCACTGGCCATACCTCAGTGAGATGAACTTGGCCACAAATGCGCAAACAATGGTCACACTTGAGTTATTTTATGCAACTGCGTCCTTTGACGTCTGATTACACATATATTATGCATACACTCAAAAGCCCCCTTAAGCACATACAGAAAAAAAAAACAGCCCTGGAAATATTTTTGCGTTTTAAATTTGGCTCAGTTTATATCAATAGCAGTGGCACACATTACAACGATACATATGAATATCAATGTTTTTACCTTATGACAGATGATTTCATGATTTTAGACACTGGGACTGAATGTGCTTTTTTTTCTTTATAGGACACACTATTCTATTGGGTAAAGTGATGTCATAAGGTTTTTTTATGTCACTTTTCCCTAGTCCGACAAAATCTGACTCAAAACGCGGTTGCTTGAATCACGACAGCATTTTTCGGTCTAGCTTTTCCCTATACATAGTGTAACAACGTGGCAGCACTGTACATGTTGTATATAACTTCCTGTTTGATCAAAACATTGGCTTGTAGAAAGCACATGTTTCAGAAAAAGTCAATTCATATAAAATCAAATTGCTGTCAACTGTAGAAAACACATAGAATTGGTGTATTTAGTCACTGTGGACAAAGCCTATGCAAAGTGTAATCTTGAAGCATCTTCGATATTTGATTAACAGCCTTCAAAGTTTCAATGTGAGTTGGCAAAAAATTCTGTTTTGACATGGCCATAGGAGAATTTATATCTTACCTTTTCTATGAATCTGTATCCTACAATTTGTCCTGTTAGCAATTCCAAATATAATATAGATATCCCATGCAATATAAATATAGTTCATGAACAATTCCATGCGAATAAATGGATGCACAAATGCTCAAATAAGAAGTTCTTTGGCTAAAATTCCCTGGCTCTGTGAGCCTCTAACACATTTTCTTATGCTCTGACAATGTTTAAAGGGGCCCTGTTACAAAATAGCAAGCTGGATTATTGTGTTTAGCATTGTCATTGTTTGGCATTGACTGTTTGTTGCACTCACCTGTTTCGAACCTCAGTTCAGTTGAGTGCAACAACGTCTCTGTGAATTCTATGTGTGTGGTTGTGGGACCATGCCTATAGAATACAGTTTTTTTTCATTGATCATTAAATGCGGTACATACAGCAGTACATAATTTGGTAGGCGTAAAACCTCTAGAGGCTTGTTAGCATAAGAAAAAAACATTGAGTCTCAGTGCCTGCAATTATGAAATCATTTATTATTTATCCATTAAGTAGCGTTGTATTACAATTTCATTAAACGAGAGTTCGAATAGGCCTGTGCATTTTTGCCACTTATGTCCACTACCAGAGGGAAAATCTGTGTGAAACTAACTCAGACCTTATTACATACATTGTAGGCCTTTGTTTTACTGTTTATATTATGTTTCTGTAAAGATTTCTGAAGAAGTCAAAAGTTTCTTCTTCTGACGTCTTCAAAAGTTTCCTATTCTGACGTCTGGCAGAAAATAAGACTATGTCAAATTCTGAACAGGCTGCAGGTGTTTTTTGTTTTAGTAAACTTAATTGGCTTTTTTAGATGTGGCTTTTCTGCACATTGGTTTTTTGTTCTTTTTCTGAAAGAAATTACCTGGTAAGCCTACATCCAATCCCAGCATGCTGTTGTTGGAGGTTCTAAGAGAGGCACGATTACACTGATGCAATTTTACTCAAATTTGAGTTTGCAAGCTGCTACAATTGCGTATGCCTAATTCTTAAATAACAATTTATAATTTGTGACATATCATATTATCATATTCATGCAACGTACAGAGCCACCATTGCCTAGTGGATAAGGGGCTTGTCTGGTAACTGAGACATTGCAAGTTCGACTCCCAACCATGGCATGGAGAAACTGAACAGATCCTTCAAAGCTCTTTCCTTCACTTCACTGGAAGTTCACCCAGGTGTAAATGGGTACTTGGCTAGTGGCTACAGGTAGTGAAGGCAATTGTAGAGTGACTTAACATTGTGTATGCTGGGAATGGCTGCCTGGCTGTATACTCCCTGGGGAGTTGAGAAAGGCTCATGCTTGAACAGGCCTGCCAAGGTTGTAATTGTAAAGTCTGTTGTGACTGACTTTGCCAGTGTAATGGACTACAAAAAAGTCTACATTGACAATTACATTTATGTATGGGCATGGGGCAAAACTAGGCGTACGGTGCACACGATTTTGGGGAGGGGGGGGCGAGCGACATTTGCCCGAATTTCAGGATCTAAATTTAATACCATTTCAAATGAAATTGTCTGGAAATCATTAATTTTCAATAGTTTTTATGTAATCATCTGCCCTAATTTTCCAGCCTATTTGCCCGAATCTGTCTCCCAAACTTTTGAGGGGGCCCCTGCCCCCCTGCCCCCCCTGCCCCCCTGCCATTCTGATTAAATAAAAAAAGTCTTGTATCAAAACAAAATATAAAACTGAAAGTAAAAACTAAAAAAGGAACCATGGAACCATGGAACCATGAAGACATTTAAGTTCTAGTCATATTCACAAATAAATTTACAGATTACTAAATCAAATATTACTTGCTCTTGAGGAAACATCTGCCACATGATCTCAGGGCATTATTTTTTACAGGTGCTTGCTTGCTTAAGTGACAGAACCGAGACAGATAAACAAGAAAATTTTTTTGAAAAAAAAATAAGCCGATTTTGAATGAGGGAAGGTTTATGGGGTGCAGAATGGATGCTCAGTTGTGGTTGTGTTTAGCAGTATGTAGTAAATTTGGTAGCATTGCATTTTGGCTGCCATTTTTTCAGCTGCCGTGTATTTCGGTAACCTAAATATAGGTTGATATTTGCACTGTGATTTACTGACTATTTACTGGGTTGATTACTTAGTTATTTGGTGATAATATGGAAATACTGCAGCATAGAGGACGGTGCATGTAAATACTCGTTTGTTCAACAATATTCAATACAATAAAGGAATTAAAATTCTAAAACAAACTCCGTTTAACCCCTGGAGTGAGATGAAGGTGACAAAAAAAAAAAATTCCTTATCAAACCTTCATCGTAATAATTCATATCAGGACTTTGACCATCTCATGAAATTCCCAGCTTTGATGCTTTTTTTAAATTCAAGTGCAACCTAAGATATTATCTTTTCTTTCACTGACAAGTCTCTTTACGTATAACAATTAAAAAGGATCAGTTGATCCCTATGAACACAGAGAGCCTTTAATCCTGAAATCTCGAAATAAACCAGAACCTAAATGTACCGGCGAAAATGCGAATGGAGATCAACAAGATACTGAATAACCGTGGCACGTGCTGCATCTACACCGGATTAAGGATGCCAATGGACATAGCTGCAGCAGCAGTATGTAACACTGCATTAGAAAAGTAATTATAACTGAACTGCACTAGTTAACAGAAAACCATGACACACAAATGACACAATTGTGTTCCTGGAAGTAAGAGGAGGAACCTCAAAGAAGAAGCCTTCAGAAAAATGTCTGACTGCAATGACACCAGCTTTGAAGGAAAAATCCAAAACAAAATAATAAGTATCCCGGTTGACTAAAATAAATCATATTTATTGCTGAAATCAGAAACTTAAGAAAAAATCCATTACCCAGAGGTTTGATGAAAATCACATGTCCAAGCATTTCATAAAGCTCAAACATTTTAATAATTATTCAGCTGTAGAATAATAACTTTGATTAGATTCACATGCATGATTCAGCACTTTAATTTTTAAGTCATCTTTCAGGTAAATTGCACATTTAGGCCAAACGACATATCATATAATTATTTATTCAGATGTGCAATATTTTTCGTGCTTTGTAGGAAGAAAAATTTCAGTGGAAACTATAGATTTATTTCAATGATGGTATTTACACAATGCATGTATCTGGAAAGTGAGGATAACCTGGAGCAGCATAATTTGGCCCACATCATTTAATAATCTTGTGTTTGTCCAAATGTGCTTGCTGTCACTCATGTCTCATCTGCCGTATCGCTGAAAATATAAATTTAGCATATTAAATATACGCATTTTTGTCCTAGGAAAAGCACTGTAAAAATATTCTAATTAAATCCTAAATACACGGATGGATGGATGAATGATTGGGGCTTCATGTCCTGTATTTATGCACTTGGTAGGCTAATTAGGAGAGAGGGAGGACGCGTTGGATTCGTACCCTGGACCCATCGATTGGCAGCCCAGCACGCTACCACAAGACCAACCCTGCCCCCAAAATCCTACATAGATAAATTATAACAAACAAATATTAAGTGTGACCGTTTTAGCAGTCAATCACAATTATATAAATGATAGTTAATAGGCCTATGTTCATACTTATTTTTCTTTAAATTAGGCCTTAAAGTAATTACATCTTGCCAACACTTACATTACCCGAACTGATTCTTTTCCACATCAAACTCCCAGGTTGTGAAATCATGAGTCATTCTCTCTTCTGATGGACATGCCTGAAAAGGAATTAATTGGCATGATCATAGTGAATGAAATTTAATATTTAGTGTCAGTTGCATAATATTCTATTCTATATCATACATTAATGCAGCTCCTCATTGGAATTTAAATTGCTCTTGTTCCATCAAAGATCATGAATTTCGATAAACGGTAAACAAGATGATACTTTAAAGGGGGCTATAGACTTTTGAGTTTTTCAACACGATGTCATGACACTGAATTTTTTTTTTAGCACATGAAAATAGGAAACAAGTCAGTTTCCATCCTTTGCTCGGGTACCGTTTTATGAAAGTGCAAAAAATAAAGTTGACGTTGCTTCACAATTGAAAAAATTTTTTTCCTGGGATAAGATCCACGACTACCTCCCCCCCCCCCCCAGGTTTCATTTGTGTGTGTTTTTTTTTTGTGTTTTACGCCTGTGCAGCACCTTAATAGCCTCCGGTCTCATTTAGTTTGTCCCTTATCAGGAATGATTGAGTGAAAGAGTAATTACGAAATAGACCAATGGTGCAAAGGATAATCTGTATTGGAGCCAGTGGCGGAGCTATGGGGGGGCCTGGGGGGGCCAAGGCCCCCCCAAATGGATTAGTGGCCCCCCCACTGGCCCCCCCATTTCAGATTTGAGAAATTTGAAAAATTATTTGAGCAGAGCACGTCCATCTTTGTGACCTGAGCCGGCGCTCACCAGAATGACAGTTGCCCTTTAAAAAGTTCTAAGGCATTTGACAATTTTTTATTTTCTTTGAAATTATCTGGCAATAGGAATACCTGCATCCGAACTTTTTAGTGCGGCCTTGTGACATTTGGCCTAATTTTCAAGATCCAGATTTTATACAATTTCAAAAGAAATCTTGTGGATACAATTAGTTTTAAAATATGTTTATTTAATAATCTACCTAAATTGTTTGCCCTTTTTGCCTAGAATCTTAGAGTTTCCCAAATTATGACCTCCCTCCTCCCTCCGGTATGCCTATGTATCTATTGCAGTTCCATGCAAATTCAAAAAATTTGTGATTTGAGGAAATCTTTCCCTTGCCATGGCATTGTTGAGCCAAATAAATATTGTGCCCTTGGAATATTTCTGGAGAGGACTGATTATCCAGAGTGATTTTCAGTACTGCTCAGTTTTTCAAGTGTTGCAAGGAATTTCCCTATATTTTGGGAGGTTTTAGAGGTTTTAAAAGCAACTGGGGACCTTGGTATACTTGGTTTCTGAAATGCATTTTGTAATTTGGCGCTGTATGTGCTGGGGTTATTCAGAATTTAGCAAAATTCCAAAACATGTCTTTTTCCTCTTTGAGACTCTTTTGCCAGCAAATTACCACATTTTAAAGTGTCTATTGTGGCCTTAGTATTTCACTTAGAGTTATGAAATTTTGTATAGGGATTCATTTGAGAGTTTGACTCAGGAACGTTTTGAGAAATTCAAGATGGCTGCCACAAAATGGCTGCTATTCTTGTTTTCCCCGCTGTGAGTTAAATTTTTAATTGAAATTTTGTGTAGAAATTTTTTTGATTGTGAATCAATATTTAGGGAAATTCAAGATGGCTGCCACAAAATGGCCATCATTCTTGAGTTGCCCACTGTGCGCTTATAGTATATCAACTAGAGGTTTGAAATTCGGCAAATGTGCAGAGATTTGTTTGAGGGTATGGATTTTTTAATGACCCCTTAGGAATCCAAGATGGCTTCATCAAAATGGCTGCATTTTACAGTACGAGCAAAATGGGAAGTTCATTGAGTACTTTGCAAATATTTGCTTTATGATTTCTGTGTAATTAAATTTTTAAAAAAGGTTCATGTAAAATGGGTTTCTGTCATTGAGCAATAAACATCTCCCATCTTTAAAAACCTTTCTAATAATAATAATCTTGCAAAGATTGCTAAATCCAGTGTTTGAATCCTCGGATTCTTGTTTGAAAAGTCATTTCTCTCTCAAAAGTAATTGAAAAAGAATATTTAGTGGTTTTTGTACCATATCTAAATTTAATTATAAAATGCAGTAAATGTAGGCTATGCCAGAAGCGAAGAGCATCAATGTTCCTTTGTCACTTATGACGAGGGCTTGTGTCGCGACGTTAATTTTTGCCCTTGTATTGCCCCAAAAATGCCGCGAAAGGTGGGCCCCCCCAGCTCAGACCCTGGCCCCCCCTTGGCCCCCCCACTCCTGGATTTCTAGCTACGCCACTGATTGGAGCTGTAGAGTTTGAAGTATTTTGAGATTTCTTTTAAAGCTATTCATGTCTTCTAAACATTTCAGATTCTTTAACACTCAGGAATTTACTTCCCCACTTCGTTAGATCAGTCTTGATATTTGGTCTTTGTGTTATGCTCACATACTAACCCTTGTTCAGTGGAGTGTTGCAATTCAGCTGGTTGATTGATAATGTTCCAAAAGTTTGTCAAGTTATGGAAGGACTTGTCCATGTAGACTTTTGTAGGTCATCATATTTATTTTGAGCCAAGAAGCCATTGGGTTCTTTCAAATTGGCCTGCACACATCGCCAGAGAATTTTGCCTGCTGCAACCTGCATGCACATTCATGGCTCAGATTCAGATATTCGATGTGGATTCAACTCGAACCTGAAAAGATAAAAGTATTTTATACTGTACTGCTACAAATTTAATATATTTCATTTCTGTAATTCGTGACTAACGGATCGTTCAGAATTTACGACAGGGGGGACCGTTCAGAATTTACGACAGGGAGGACCGTTCAGAATTTATGAGTTCCATGCTGATTTTTTTTTTGAAGAGCGTACAAAAAATCCACATCAACCTTCACGGGGAACCTGCGTGAAACTAATAGAAGTTACCAATTTTTAATGGGCTATTTCTGACAAAAGTCCCAGTCATAAATTCTAAAGTCCCTAAATTGCAACAATATAAATTTGTTGCATAATAATAACTCAAATTTACGCATATTTAGGGGTCTATGGCCATATAACAATGTCACCCAACCCCCCCCCCCAGGTTATTCCTGGATATGCCACTGCCCTAATTGATGACATATTAATTTAATAAAGTGCAGGGTATCAAACTTGTACTGAAGCTTATATGTTGGGTAACACCAAGTGGTAATAGTGCAGCCTTTAAAACTCGCTCTGGTGTTACCAGGCATGCGGGCCGGTGTATTTTTACTGGCCCATATTATTTTAGGTGTCACAAATTAGGGCCTATTTTCTAGTATTTTGCAACCTTTTCCACAATGAACATGCCACTTTTTGTTTCAGCCCATTTGGCCCAAAAGCTTGGCAGACATGGCTTACATAACATATTACTTCAGTGAATCTAGATTTGCTAACTAACTAGTCTGAATGATATATATGAGATATGGCAGTGGTGAAAACCCCCTGCAGTGGTGAAAACCACCTGCTAACAAGCAATCTGGTAAAGGAGTTCTGATCAGTTGCAGAATGACTAACATATATTGGAATTGAAATGAAGTGTCAATGAGAAGAAAACAGTGTCTGTGTCATGCCTAACATGATTATGTGGGTAGACTCTCACAGTGCTTTGCAAATACACAGACCTGACACAGTTGCATTGCAACCTCTCCCCTCTGAGCTCACTGGCCAACTGATCACTGCAGCCAGTGGCTTAGCTGCCTGCTCCACCCATTTATAATGGGTCAGTCCAACTTTAGTATAGGCTACCATAATGGACTGGAAGGCAGGACTATGTTCACAGGGGGGTCAGGTTAATTTGTACACCAGCTTCAAGTATTCCTTGGCACATGGGCCAGTGAAATCTTCAGTTCACTGGATCATGGTCTTTATTACTGCCCAGTGGGAGTTTTAAAGGCTGATGGGTTGTTTTAAGTTGTTTGGTATTTAGCAATGACATTTATGATTTAACTATTCCACCACCTACCTGGCTAAAATTCCAGATCATAGCCTCACTGCCTTTCCTGTGGCTCAACAGCAGCTGTCAGTCACTTCCAAGCAACACACCTGTCAAATGGATCCACTGAACTGATACAGTGCATTTTGGGGGTCATTTTGACCTGCATCCATTCATTAATCATCTGCAATCCCGTTTCACACAACTGTCGTGTTGTGGAGGGTGTAAATACAGTAAAATTGCTAAACTTTGAGACAATCCTAGAGTTCTGGCAACTTCAGCTCAGGAAAGTCCTCATGTGCATGCCACCAAGCGAGAATTCCCTGAACTAAATGATGACATCACCACTTTCTGAGTGCTTCTCAACACAGAGCAAATCACCAAATCTTAGAGAAGCTTGAAAATGTAAATGGCAAGAAAATGTCAAATTTGCAGTGCCTGTGACTGTCTTGGTGTTATTTATGACACAGAAAATGCATAATTTAACCATTGGAACTGTTATGCTGTTTGAGATTTGTTTGGAGTGCCTCTAATTTTTGGTTTGCATGATATTAGCACCCCCCTGTGGGCCTCCTGTGGTCACCTATTAAAACCTCTCTTCGCAGATAAATGAATGTAACAAGATAGATACTGCGCTGGGCTGAAGCATCGGCTTAAAAAGGAGCTATATTGTCTTACATCTGTGACGGTCTGTATAAAAGAAGACATAGCCCTGCCACATTCGCAGATATCAGTTGATGTGGACAAGAAACAACGGCAGCAGATAGATAGATAGATAGATTGATATGGTAAGTGCAGCCCTCTAAGCCCAGTTCTGGGCGCTCGCGGGGGTTGATTGATGAGATGACAGAGAGAGCAGGAGTCCTCAACATGTTACACTTTCACCCCATGTGAGGGATCTTTTACTTGCCCAGCACAGACACTGGTACAAGGGGCCGCCAATTTAACGTCTCATCCGAACGACATCCAGCTGGGATTTTGATCATGAAGGTACACTGAAAATTGTTTGGTTCCCCACCCGGGGTTCGAACCCATGCAGGCAAAGACCTTCAGCGGAGCAGGCGGGAACCTTAACCACTACACCTCCCAGCTGCAGCAGAAACGAATAAAAAGGATTTAGTTTTTAGTGACCCCTGCCCCACTTTCCGGCATCCTTGGATTAAAGACATGAGGATTTTCATATGACTCAAACAAAAAAAGATCAGATGCTGTTGTCACTTGATGTAGCTCAGGGTGTTGCAGTAATTATTGTTGATTATGCTGTAAAATGTTGGAATCGTTCTGCGGAATCTTTTTTTTTTCAAATTCTTTAATGATGAGCACAAAATACAACATAAATTTTGTCTGTGGAAAAAAACTTTGAAGGTATGGATTCCTTAGGGACCGTTCAGAATTTATGACTAGTTTTGTCAGAACTTCCCGTCAAAAATTGATACCCCCCCTTGATATTCATGCGGATTTTTAGAACCCCACCCCTAGGTTTCATGTATATTTTTAGTACCCCCCCCCCTCGACATACAAAGCAATACACACATATAATGTCCAAGATGTGCCCCTTGGACAGTCACGTGCACAGATTCTCGGACTTTTGTGCGTGTATGCGTGTTTTATAACATATAACTGTTTTGTTAAATTTTCTTACCCCCCCCTTGGACATCTTGTCAAAAATTAGTACGCCCCCCTTGAAACACGTGTGAAAAGTTAGTACCCCCTCGGCCAAAACTCCCACCCCCCCCAGTCATAAATTCTGAACGGTCCCTTAGTAAACTGAACCAAATTAAAAAGGCAAAAACCATTTCCAAGGCTTTATTTTTGTAGAAATGATTGACATTAGCAGTTTCAAAGCATGTGCCTATGCTTATTCAGTTACTAAACAACTCAGCTGCATGAAAGCACTCCCGTGTGATGATTTTTATTTTTGCGCATCGGTGGTTAAGTTTATCACATTGGGGTGTGGCTACTGGACTGTGGCACTAGGCACCCCATACAGCAAATTTAATGATTTCATTTGAAAGCTTGAAAAAAATGATGAAAGGCCACACAATTCACCATAGTTGGTGACACCTTTATTGTTAAAATTTTTGAAGCCTTTTTCACTCTGCTGTTTTCGTACAGGCTGTTTTAGGACCTGTTTTCTTAGTCACATCATTGCACTGGAATGCCATTGAGTGTGAAAAACTCTCATCTGACTCTTCAAACTACAAAATTTGAAAAGGTCAGGTGGCACTTACTATGTTTAATTGCATGGCCTTCTCCATCATTTTCTTCAAGCTTTCACATGAAATCATTAGATTTGCTCCATGGGGTGCCTGGTGCCCCAATACAGTACATATACCCAATGTGACAAACTCAGCCAAAGGTATGTGCATGACCAATGGTCACACCTGAGTAATTTTATGCACCTGAGTCCCTTGACGCCTGATTACACGTATGCATTGCTCTTCCAAAACATTTCAAAATGGATCCCTGTAATAGTTTCGCGTTTTTAATTTGGCTCAGTTTAGGTTTCAGCTTAATTTAGAATGTCGTTACCTCGCATCACCCAGAGAATCTGAAGTTTACTGAAGTGCCTCGCATGCGCACATCAAAACTATCAGCTTATAATATAAGTCTTCCCTTATTCAATTTCCTGCTAACGATGTCAACAAACAGCCATTGTTGCCAGGCTGGTGCGAAATGTGAGCTGCCCTCCTGAAAATGAATGAAATGAAGCTTTTACAAAAGTAGAAAAGTAACTCAACCTCTTAAAAACTAACTTTTTTGTTGATTTTTTTTTGCCAGAAGCCAATTAGGACTCAGAGGCTCGGATCCCCACAAAACATTCCTTCAGAAGCATCCGGTTAATCGAATGTGACGAAATCTGACTATATTGGGTATATAAGTTCCAGAATTACTTTTTGGCATCTAATGACACGCTTTTATAAGCGTCAATAACCTGGTGCAATTAGCTCCTTTATTAAAATTTTAGCTCCTTTATTAAAATTTTACATATATGCAAAAAAGTTTACATATATGCAAAAAAGTAGCGAATTTGGCCACACTGGTGACTAGAACAGCCGAAGTCTACGGGATTGATGCCCACAGGCAACTACTCTATCCATGGCCTACACCTCTATGGAAGAGGCACATCAAGTCTGAAATAAACTGCTTTGCCTTATCCAGTCTTCGTGAACAGGCAAAGTCCAAATCCTCACTGAGATGGTTACTCATTCCAGATAACAGGAGCCCGTGTACACATCCGATCTGGTCCAGCTGTTCAGACACCTTCAGCCTAAGAAGTGCGAGTATCAGAGCAAAAATGCTAATTGGCAGATATCAAACACAATCCTTAAAGGCCAAATTCTCGATAGATAGTACAAAGGAATGCAGCCTTTGCGGCCATACAGAAGAAGACACCCTCCACTTAATTGCACTCTGTCCAGCAACAAGAGACATCCGCGAGGAAGCACTGGCGAAGCTAGAAGTTCTCTATCAGACAGACAGAATCCCAAGTCCAACAAACCCTGAACAGTGGTGCTGGGCCCTACTCAACAGAGGAAACTACCCCAGGGAGAATGGGATAATCTCCTTATCATCTACAGTCGCCCAAGGGAACCACATCTGCTCGAACTTCTGCGGGAGATTGGACCAAAGGAGGGCTATAGTGATAGATTAATTAACAGTAGTGGTGTCACGGCTTTTAGTTGCTTTTAACCATGTTCTTAGACATGTTCTTAGACTGTTTTTAACCATGCACATTTTACTCGAAACTGATTTTACTGAACATTATGGATTTTAAAGCTACTCCGAAGAGGAGGTTTGCCTAAGAGAGGCAGGATTTAAAAAGAAGAAGAAGAAGAAGAAGAAGGCCTATTGAAAAATGTGAATGATATTCAATATCTGGCCTATTGAAAAAAGGGAATAACATTCAAAATCTTTACTTAATTGGGGTTTCCAGAAACTCATGTCTGCCATTTTGTCCCGTGTGTTACTGTGATTCGCAACCCCTTCTAGCAATTTTATGTGAAATTTAGAATAAGGGGGCGCTTAATCACTGCTTACTCGTGGGGCAGATCTCCGTCAGTGGTGGAGATGTTACAGGGGCTGGTGGCCCACACTGCTTTTAAAATGCTTTAAAAAATGGCCTGTTTTAGGCCTCTCTTAAGGAAATTTACTCTTTAGTACAAGGCAACATGACCACACATTCTTGGCCAAAATCCCAAGATAAATTTCTGTGATAGTGGAAATAATGAACTTAGATGGGTAAAAGTGCCCAGTGTTAATATTCAGGTGAGTAGATGTGCTTTGGGTAGAATTTAAGGCGTTATTGGTAGAGAGGAAAAAGCATTATGAGTGAGATGATGCACCTGCTTGTATGGCTATTACTATGATCTGAGAATTTCTGACATAGTCTTGCTGACAGTAATCTGTTGAATCAGGATCTTAAATGTCGGAAGAAATTACATAAATTGTCAAATTCCTCTTTTTTTCATTTTTCAATTTCAATTTTGATTGCTGAACTACTTGAAGTCTACTTCACCTGTTTGCATCCATACATCAGCCTTCATTTATCATTTATGTGCTGTTCAATTGGTTTCACATTCGCTTACAGTCAGTTTTATTGCCGTTGAAATACCATTGCCGGTGTTCACCCTCGTAAAACTCAAATGAGTTTTAACGTTAATGATTCATTAAGCCACTTTTCTAAAAACCATAAATAACATACAACTATGATGACCATAAACATTTATTGATTGGGCCGGAACTGTTGGGAGGCATACATGAAGTAAATAAAGCGTCTGTATAGATATATTGCGTCGGATTGTCTGTTATAGAAGTGTGTGTCTACATAAGGTAGGCTACTGAGAGTATCTATCTATGTATTTATGTATCATGTATCTGTAGTATTTATAACGACGATAAACGATAACGATGTACTTTATTCAGTCCAAAAGTGGAGACTTTCTTTGGCACATAGCAGGCTCAATATGATTTGTATAAATATGAGCATAGATGGTACATATAAATAACTGATATAGATAAACCATATAAATAATTATTAAATATATATACACACAAGATTAACATAACGCTGTAGCTGGTGGATCCATTTTAATTTATTTTCATCTAACATAATTTTGATATTTTATGCTTGATGGTACAAAGCTGTTGCTAAATCTGCCTGTTCTTTGTTTGGGCATCAACGATCTTTTTCCTGAACGCAAAAGATGGTAACAATTGTGAAGCAGGTGCTGTGGATCCTTCATGATCTTTTCAGCTATGCTACGGATTTTGTTGCCATACAGCACAGTTAAATTGTCTGGATTAGCTCCTACTTTCTTAGCAGTTCTTACAATTTTATGTTTAAACCATAGGCGTACAATTTGCTGACTTTTTGGGGAAGGTCAGCCATATACTTGCCCAAATTTCATGATCAGATTTTATATCTTTTTATATTTTGCTTTTGGCAACCATAAATTTTCAATAATATTAATTGAATCATCTGCTTGAATGTTCAGCCTTATTGCCTGAATTTTTAATATCCCCGCCCCAACCCCACTCCGGCATGTATACGTATACATCTAAAATGGCAGAACCAAGTTCTAATTGGTTTTGATACACACGAGTCTCCATTAATTCAGTGTCTGATCAATTGGCATTGAAGTGAAATCTGGCAAATTCTCAAGTATTAAAGTGGTGGGGATTTGGCCCACCAGCCCCTGCGAAATCCTCACCACTGACAGAGATGAGCCCATCAGTAAGTGCTCTTTGATTCTAAAATTTTCATAAAATTGCTAAAATGTAATAATTTGCAGTTTATGGCAGATAAATCGTTGGAATTTAATTAACCGTAGCCTGAGGAATCCTTGGGTGGGTGTCGGGGTGAGGGAGGAAATGACCAGTCTTGAGGAATGTGTGCCCCGAAAAACATAAACGGCTTTGCCACTCGTAAGTAAGTAAGTAAGTAAGTAAGTAAGTAAGTAAGTAAGTAAGTAAAATTTTATTTAAAGTCGGTTGTGATAACATACAACAAAAAAACACAAGCTGCGAGAGCTTTTAGCCGACAATGAAACAAACTACAATTGATGATTATTAGTCCGGCGGCCAAACCCAAGATTTCATGGGAACCTCGCAGTATGGTCTGGACAGCGTTTTTTTGTTGATTCTATATCTCTGAGATGTGCTCTTTCAGAATCTGAACGATGCCACTCTGTCATCGTTGGGCAATTTGCATAATATGCAAATTAAGGCGGCCATTACCAAAACTCTTGTTCTCGCCTGTATCTCAGTAACTATGCATGATAGCAACATAATTTTGGTGTCTATCCCCATGTTTTGAGGGGTAAATAATCCAACTAGGCTATTTCCATAAATTTCACACCAATAGTTTTTGCAGAATTGACATATTGAGGCCGCCATTACTGAAAATCTTGTTTCTGACGATATCTCCGAAACTAAAGGTGGTATCAAAATAATTTTGGTATCTACCGCCATGTTTTGAGGGTTAAATAATGAGATGAAGCCATTTCAGTAAACATCACACCAATATTTTGTATTTAACAGGCATGTTAACAAAGCTGCCATTACTGAAAATTTGGTTTCCGACAATATCTTATTACTTCATATGGTGTCAAAACTCTATTGGTGCCTATCACCATGTTATGAGGGATAAACAAACATATTAAGTTATTTTTATAATGATTAAACAAATATTTTATACTGTATCTCACAAAAACCTAAGAAGTTTAGCTTAAAAACCATGTGATTTACACCATATGGTTCATCGTTGCGAACCACATGAATAATTATCTGACCTTGGCATGTACACAATGAGTAGTGCAGTGATTATGTCACAATGTTTTTGGGGCTCTGATTGCACAGTGTGGTTGCCAAGAATGTACCTGGGCCTTCAAGCAAAATAATGCCATATGTAATGACTCAATATTTTTGACTGCTGGTTCTATTTTTGTTGTGAGATGTAACTTATTATCACTGATTATTTTGTTATTCTGCAATCTGACATTAAAAAGAGTCACTGTTGTGAACCACATCCCTTTATGTTTTATCAAAGAATGAGCATATGTATATCAAAATAATTGTTGGGATACAAACTAAGCCATTTCAGAAGGACCAAGCAAATACATTTGGATAAAGGTGCAAAGTCATTACAGAACAATTATTGCGCTGATGCATCTTGCCATTATTGATTTTTCCTGTGTACGGAAACAAGTCACTTTCCACAATTTTGTCCCTGGGAACTGAACAGTGAACACCACCAATTGTAATGTCCGCACTTCCATTTATTCTAATTCAAGACTAATTAAGTGCTGAGGAAAGAGTTTGAATGCTCCAGGCTGCGAGCATAAAACATCTTGGGTGAAACAGCCAAATAATTGTCATTTCCAAATTACAAACATTGAAACAGTAATTACCTTATCAGGTATACTTGTTCTCGCAGTGTGCTTCCCCATGAAATCTGTAAAACATTGATCAAGTAAGCTATTAAACAAGATGTGTCCATAGCAAAATCACACCTTATCATTTCCAGCACCTCTGGAACAGCAACATTGTCGCTTGGTCCTAATCATACTGAATTAAGCATTTACCACATCAATCATGTTTCCTTAACAGACCTGATGGAATGCAAGATATTGTGAGTGTGAGCCAGTCTCCAAATGGCAGTCTAAATATACCATCATCACTTTTCATTTAAATTATTTTTCACAGAGTGGACAGTGTTGAAGCTCTCGAGTCCAGATTTGTCCTCAAGGTTGGCCTCGAGGTCATATTCTGATGGACACGGCCTTGGATGCCCAATTCTCTGCCTTGGACTCGGTCTCGAGTGCCTTTGGCCAGTGATGGAAGCCTCTGGACCTGCCTTGAGACCACATTTTGATGATGGCCTTGGCCTTGGTCTCAGAGGCTCATGCCTCTGTTTGGGCGGCGAATGTCTCAGCCTCAACTGCAACACTGAAAGTGGAGCTTTTGTCACATTTTTCTACTTTGCCAAGGACCGGAGCAATATTCAATGTCAACTATGGCTGTTGATCCCCTGACAGACACCCATGAGTGTTGGGCTGTTGGCCTTCTCCTGTGATGTCAGCTACTGAATGGGAGTGCATAAGAGCAGAACTTGGTCCTTCTATAGTAAGACGAGAGGTTAGGTTCAACTTCTATGAAGCATAAAAGTTAGGCAAGAGGAGAAAAGTCGCTCTGGAGCTGTCCTCTAATCAGGGAAGTGGACTCATGCAGAATTGTAAAGAATGACATTTATATCCTAATACAATGCACAATTTGAAAAAACATTTGAATTTTTATTTTTAAAGCTTCTTTCCTGTACCCTCAGGATCTTCCAATGGGAGTAATTAACATTGAAAAAGTAGTGCATTGGCCTGGTAAAAGCATGAGGACAGTTTCAGAACAGTTCCTACAGTGAGTTTATGAACACCATACCTGGTCACTGACCAGCCCAGAATTGGCTATTCTCCACAAATAATTGTTAAGAAGTTAATTTCCTTGGTGATATACAACAACTTCATTAACCTATTAATTTTTTCTAGGGAGATAATTATTTGCTAGCCTTTCAATGAGCTTCAGTAGTAAGCATTGGTTACATCGAATATTATTGTGGCAGTTGGAGAAGTTTTATTCTTGACAGATTGGTAGAAAAATGTGACACAAGCTCCACTTCCAGTTTTGTAGTTGAGGCCAAGACATCCGCCACCCAGACTGAGGCATGAGCCTCTGAGACTGAGGCCAAGGCCATCAAAAAGTGGCCTTGGGGCAAGTCCAGAGGCTTCCATCACTGGCCAAATGCACCCAAGACCGAGTCCAAGGCAGAGAATTGGGCATCCAAGGCCATGTCCATCAGAATATGACCTCGAGGCCAACCTTGAGGACAAATCTGGACTCGAGAGCTTCAACACTGTCCACTCTGTGAAAAATAATTTAAATGAAAAGTGATGATGGTAAATTTAGACTGCCATTTGGAGACTGGCTCACACTCACAATATCTTGCATTCCATCAGGTCTGTTAAGGAAACATGATTGATGTGGTAAATGCTTAATTCAGTATGATTAGGACCAAGCGACAATGTTGCTGTTCCAGAGGTGCTGGAAATGATAAGGTGTGATTTTGCTATGGACACATCTTGTTTAATAGCTTACTTGATCAATGTTTTACAGATTTCATGGGGAAGCACACTGCGAGAACAAGTATACCTGATAAGGTAATTACTGTTTCAATGTTTGTAATTTGGAAATGACAATTATTTGGCTGTTTCACCCAAGATGTTTTATGCTCGCAGCCTGGAGCATTCAAACTCTTTCCTCAGCACTTAATTAGTCTTGAATTAGAATAAATGGAAGTGTGGACATTACAATTGGTGGTGTTCACTGTTCAGTTCCCAGGGACAAAATTGTTGAAAGTGACTTGTTTCCGTACACAGGAAAAATCAATAATGGCAAGATGCATCAGCGCAATAATTGTTCTGTAATGACTTTGCACCTTTATCCAAATGTATTTGCTTGGTCCTTCTGAAATGGCTTAGTTTGTATCCCAACAATTATTTTGATATACATATGCTCATTCTTTGATAAAACATAAAGGGATGTGGTTCACAACAGTGACTCTTTTTAATGTCAGATTGCAGAATAACAAAATAATCAGTGATAATAAGTTACATCTCACAACAAAAATAGAACCAGCAGTCAAAAATATTGAGTCATTACATATGGCATTATTTTGCTTGAAGGCCCAGGTACATTCTTGGCAACCACACTGTGCAATCAGAGCCCCAAAAACATTGTGACATAATCACTGCACTACTCATTGTGTACATGCCAAGGTCAGATAATTATTCATGTGGTTCGCAACGATGAACCACATGGTGTAAATCACATGGTTTTTAAGCTAAACTTCTTAGGTTTTTGTGAGATACAGTATAAAATATTTGTTTAATCATTATAAAAATAACTTAATATGTTTGTTTATCCCTCATAACATGGTGATAGGCACCAATAGAGTTTTGACACCATATGAAGTAATAAGATATTGTCGGAAACCAAATTTTCAGTAATGGCAGCTTTGTTAACATGCCTGTTAAATACAAAATATTGGTGTGATGTTTACTGAAATGGCTTCATCTCATTATTTAACCCTCAAAACATGGCGGTAGATACCAAAATTATTTTGATACCACCTGTAGTTTCGGAGATATCGTCAGAAACAAGATTTTCAGTAATGGCGGCCTCAATATGTCAATTCTGCAAAAACTATTGGTGTGAAATTTATGGAAATAGCCTAGTTGGATTATTTACCCCTCAAAACATGGGGATAGACACCAAAATTATGTTGCTATCATGCATAGTTACTGAGATACAGGCGAGAACAAGAGTTTTGGTAATGGCCGCCTTAATTTGCATATTATGCAAATTGCCCAACGATGACAGAGTGGCATCGTTCAGATTCTGAAAGAGCACATCTCAGAGATATAGAATCAACAAAAAAACGCTGTCCAGACCCTACTGCGAGGTTGAAGCTCACCGCCGCCGGACTATATGTACAGGTGAAATATATGATGTTGACAATAAATCTCACGGTTAGCTTCATTAATCTTACAAATTGTCTTTCAGGCATATAATACAAGATCCACATTGGCATTCTCTAAAGTTTGATATTGCACGGATAGATTTCTTAAACAATTGAAACGATTCACTATGTTTCACTGGACAAGGGATATCATTCCATAAAACAGCACCCTGATAAGCCATTGACTTGAGTCCATATGTAATAGAATTGAACTTTGGCAATACTAATTTGAAATCATCACGAAAGGAATACGGGGCATTTTGTCTTTCAAAGAAATTTGGCTCGACGGGCAGTGCTAAATCATTGAGGATTTTGTAGACATGTTCTACTAAATAGAATTTCCTATGAACATGGAGCATTTGCTTATCAGTCATTTTTAGCAGTTCATTATAATTAGAAGTGTGGTCATTGCAAACGAGTCTAAGTGCCCTTTTATTCAATTTTTCAATTTTCTTGTCATTTTTTATGTTAAAAGTGTTGTATACTACAGAGCAATAAACAAAATTTGACATTATGAAAGAGTCATAAATTTTTAGTTTACATTGATAGTTAAGGTTTTTACTTAAACGACACAGCACATTGATTTGTCTCGCTGCCTTCTTACATATTGTTGATACATGATGACTGAAATTTAGTTTATTATCAAGGTGGACACCAAGAAGTTTAACTACTTTTTCAGATTCTACTGTATTACCATCCATGTTATACTTTATTGGGGTATCTTCTTTACTGAAACAAATTGCTTGAAACTTTGAGGGATTGGCTTTCATAAAGTTGTTCGTAAACCATGTTGTAGCAGCATGCGAGGCAGTTTCGAGTCTGATTCTTATGACTTCCGGATCAGTGTGTGAGAAAGACAGAGTGTTGTCATCAGCATAATTATACACATTGCACAAATTCTGGATTTGGAAAATAAAGTCATTGATAAATATATTAAAGAGGAGTGGGCCTGTCACTGAACCTTGTGGGACACCTGTTTTAAGTGCTAACCAGTCACTTTTAAAATTTCCTATCTTGACCCTTTGTTTTCTTTTAGTCAAATAACTTTGAATATAAGCACATGAGTTTTCAGAGAAACCTTACGCATGCAACTTAGCAATAAGTAGACCATGTGGTCTTGCTGGTGAGTTCCTTCGCCAGCAAGACCACTAATGAATTGACTTCAGTGGACTGAATCTGACTGATCCACCACCCTGAGTGGGTTTTATTATTAGTATTTCTCCCAGCTGGTGACAAATTAGAAATTTGACCACTCATTTCAACATAAAAACAAGTAATGTTGTGACATCATTGACATGCACATTGCACATGATTTTATTTTGTAAGGATGTTTTTGATTACTTCAGTTTATTACATGAATTACGTGGCGAAATAATCTGAGGTGCGATACACAATTTAATTTAAATCTCGATCTGTTCAAAAGGCTTTTGAAATCTGACTCCCCGTAAATTCTTAACAATTAACAATTTACTGACAAATAAACACTCTATATCATGAGGACGCAATCCGATACATATATATATAGGCCTACACAATTACACATTTATAAACACAAATACAGTAGTTATACCATTGATCAATAACATACTTGTGTTATCAATGTTGAGAGTATTTCACTGACATGACATTGAAAACACAGCTGTTCAGGATTAAAAAGATATGTATTTGGTTAGAGCAAAAACTGTTTATTTGATTGGGATTTGCAGAATTAAAACCTGACCAGTATGCATGTTTTGTAGACATATATCGATGGATCTAATTAATATACATGTTTTATTTATCATTTTCTTGTAAGCTACTACGTTATGCAGAAAAGCACATGATATATTGAGGCGATGTAATAAAATATGGATTGCGAGTTCAGTAACGGACCGAAGTAATTTTGTAGCATTTTGTGGTACATAGTGTCTGTGGAAAGTCATATTTGACAGGAATGTTTTGCTACTATTATAATTATCATGGATAATTAATACATTAATTTCAATTCATCGCAATCCTTGGCAGCAAATTTCATTGTGGCACTAGGTCGATCACTCAGATATGAGAAGGAGAAGGCAGAGTGGGAGGAGGCAGAGGGAGGAGACAATAGCTGTCAAAGTGTGCAGAGCGGAGCTATAAAAGTGGTAGAAAGGGAGAGTCAGAGATAAGGT
Source organism: Platynereis dumerilii (assembly GCA_026936325.1). Classification (NCBI taxonomy): domain Eukaryota; kingdom Metazoa; phylum Annelida; class Polychaeta; order Phyllodocida; family Nereididae; genus Platynereis; species Platynereis dumerilii. The sequence continues at coordinate 54,936,611 of JAPTHN010000006.1, read as the reverse complement.
AGAAGAAGCACATAGAGAAAATGAAAGGAGGTAGTGTGGGGGAGAAAATACCCTTTATTAGGGAGCTGGTTGTTTTGAGTTATATTAATCTTTCCGTTGTTATAACTTACAAACAACAAGCAATGTAGCCTACATTGTACATGTATGTTGGCCCAAAGTAATTGTGCAACCATCTCACTCAATCATTTCGCGCTGACTCAAATTCAAATTTTACTGTGCAAGTCCCAAATCATAGTAAAATACGAGGGGCATTGAGGCTTTTTTTTATATGGACACTTATTTTCAATCTAGAACTATGAATTTTTCACAGGATAAAATTCAGCATATTTGGAATGGACTTCCAAAATTTTGGAGAATTTGGACATTTCAAAGTCATTCTGTGGTTGCCATGGAAACTGAAAGTTCAGCTTCTTGGGGCAGGTAACACTGAAATCAAGAATGCCAAGAAATTGTGACTGTGAGAGACTTCTCTCTGTCACTTGTATTAGTGAGATTGACAATATTTGACACAAGAAATATGGCATTAGCTTCTAAATATGCTTTCAAGCACACCAAATGGGTGTATTCTTACACTGAACCCATGTAGGAAAGCATTCCAAATATGCTGAATTGTATCCTGTGAACAATTCATAGTTCTAGATTGAAAATAAATATCCATATGAAGAAAAGCCTCGAACTTTCTGAACGCCCCTCGTATGAGTGTGCATGACGAAAGCTGCATCTTGATTTGTGAGAGAAGGTTGTCTGGATGTGGAAGACGCCATCTGTAATCAGGCCAAAATAAATGACAACTCTATTCATGACTTTATTCTTTTCTTTTCAGGAAGAAAGGAAAATACAAATGCGCACAAAATGGATAATGAAATTGAAAGACATCACGAACTGAAATCCTATTTCAAAGCTTCATCTTCAATGCGGATATGGACTCACTTCGAAAATCCAAAACGTTGAGAAGACCATTAAGATAGGCCTATTATTTCTTTGTGTTTGAAAAATAATGGCTCGATGTTCTACAGCCAAAGACATGATGTTCAAATGTAGGCCTACAGAAGTTAAAGAATCATGTAAATGTGGAAGGCAATTTACAATGGAACTTATGGAAGTATTCAACTGCAGAACTTTCTTTGTGTGGAACACAGAAATAGGCCTACCTGTATTTTGCTTTCTTAAAATGGCCATTTACCAAGCCTCACAGTGTTTTCCAATGTGACTTCGAAAAATTCTGGAATGTTGCATTTCGTAGTTGTAGTGATTGTGACGTCATTGTGCCTTAATGACGTCACGGGGAAGAAGGCAGTGGAGTTATCTGGGGCGGGAGCTTCATTTCCCGACACCGTGTACCAAGCGTGGATTCCGTCCTACATAGCTCTGCGAAACCGTCAAATCTCTTTGTCTATGCGCTACCAAGCTGTAGGAAGTGGAAATGGCAAACGTAGGATCAAAGGTGAGAAAATTCAATGTATTCTTAAGAGCCGTTGATGTCAGGCTGTAATCTTAGGCTAGATATAACTATTGATCTTTAGCAAGGATGAAAATTGGGGGGGGGGGGCGGGGAGAGCTTTTGCCGGAAACAGGCCCTACCTGATATATATATGTAAGGTCACAGTATAATAATATACATACTAGGCTAACTCAATCAGGAGCTATATTTTTTGTTAGAAATTACACATACACGAGTGCAAGAAATGACACATACACGAATTGCCCATTTGTGGATGTGGCATTTCTAGCACTTTTCTAAATGTGATTTTACACATTCACGAATTCGTGTATGTGCAATTTCTAACAAAAAATATATATGCAATCAGTCTTCGGAGTCATTTTGAGATGCAAAAATCTGGTTCGTCCAAGTAAACACAGGATGATGTTTCATGTTGACTCTTGTCAAACACTGGATGTGCATGATGCGAGTCACGTGACTCGTTAAGAGGAAAGCTATTTACCATGGATTGGCTGGGTCAAGTTCTTGGAGAAAAGTCACCACTATTCTAGCAGGCTAATATCATGCGCTTCGACAGTGTTTTCGATGCAATTTATCATGACAGTGTCCTGGGCTTGAAATAGCCTTAAAACATATATATATTCATTCAAGAAAAAATCAAACTAGAACAGGCGCTTGGAGAGCACGTAGCTTCGCTGTCGATTTAAAATTGAACTTCGACTACTGCTAGATGCCACACATAAGCAGTTGATTAAGTTTTAGGTCGAGATGTCATCAAATCATTGTAGAACTCTAAAAGAAAACTGATTGTGATAAATTGCAAGACTGATGATAAAAGACCCAGCTAATTTTGGTAATTCTGGTAGGATTTTCATCAAATAAACATTGAAATGTTGCTAATTTAGTGCTTTGGCACCTTCTGCCACATTCTACCGACATTTAATGGCAATTTTTGCAGAGAGAATGTAAAAATATATAGGCCTACCCTGTTTTCTGCTAATGCTAGAGCAAAAAATGATAGTGTATGCAGTGCTCACTGTAGAGGCCTTTTTTAGATTTCTTTAACTGCAGGCCCAAAAAAGCTCCAATAGTCACCAACATTTAATCAGGTCTGTTGTGGTACAAATAAACACATCATGCCAAAGGAAATTTAAATCCATCCAGTGTATTTTGCAGGAATCGACTCACATACCCACTAAAGCATAGAGTGGGTCGGGGCAAGAAGCCCGGGTTAGGTGAGAAGCCCCCCCAGGGTTATTTCTAAACTTACATTTTTGGTGCTTTTTCTTATAGATAGGATTGAAGCTAGAGGCTTTTAGGTGACGTCACAAATTTTCAAGACACCAAACCATAGTCGTAATTAAAGAAACAAAAAGAGGTGCATGGTTTTTGTAACTTTGATTAATTCTTTGAAAGTGGTGGTCAGAAATAACTTTGGAAATTTTTAAAAGTATAATGGATATCTGCATTGCTTCACTTTATGACCATCACATAAATATGATTTGGATCATGTTTTTTGCATTTTAGCTCAAAATATAGAGGTCAAATTAAAATATGTGGGTTTGGGGCGAGTGGCCCCACATGGTATGGGGCATGGGGCCCCCTTCACTGAGGCCTCGAAGCTGCTTCAGGACCCATTAAATAATGTGTACTTTACCTTAAATCTTGATAAAATAGCTAATTGAAATAGAAAAAATTTTGGCCGAAATTGAAACCGGGGCAAAAAATAAAAAAATAAATGTATGAACAGAAAAATTCTGAAATTCAGAAAAAGTGAATAGAATGCCTTAAAAATGATAGAAGAACCCCAAGAAATAACTTTCAAGCTGAATGCGGTCGCAAAAAAAATTTCCATAGGATTATAATAGGGGGGCTTCTTGCCCGAAGGGTGGGGTAAGAAGGCCATTTTAATTTTTTTACAAAAATGGCCATAACTCCTTTATTAAAATTGGTAAACGTTTGTTTCACTAGTTAGCAGTAGAGTCAAGTGATCCCTTCCTGACAGCATGAGCATTCAAATAATTGACCACAAAAAGTAGGTCAAATCGCTCCTCGAAGTTAAGGGGGGCTGCATGCCCCGCGCTACTCTATGTTGAGATGCCATGCTCCACAAAGCTAATAAATATTAGAAACATAGCTAGATCGATGAATTCAATGTCAGATTGTATGCATCCGATTGCATCGTCCAAGCCATTAGGAACTTAAGAGTATGCCTTTAGACAAGCTGATCCAAAATTATGCCATGCGCTAAATTTGGCACCACACCTCAAACAGAAGTTTGAAAAGATGATCAATGATGACTCGAAATTGGCAGATTCACTTCCTCAATAGAGTCTAAGAGCAGTGATGACTTTTGGCATAGGTGATGTCCTTTTAAATTTTACAATATGGTGTTACTAGGCTACTACTGATCACATGTGCAAGTAAATTATGATTGATTTATAGTGATTTTCTTGTTATGATGAGTTTTTCCAATATGGCTGATTTGATGGAGAAGAAGGATGTGATTGGCTGAGAGGGTCACATGGTACAGGAGGAGCTTTATGAATTTAGTTTTATTGCTTGTCTGCCAAAAAACAATTGTAAAGTCCTATAATTGTATACATTTTGTCTAAGCAATTAATAAATTACTATTGTTATTTCATTTCTATCCAGGTGACATCCAGGAGGACGAGTTCCCAATCCAGTATGCAGGGTCAGACTCCCTTTTATCCAAAGACGATTATGCTAACTTCCCAGGACTGGTGATGATTCCTTCAATGGCAGGGTAAGTATAGGCCTACTGTATTTTGGGTTGTATAGAGTACGGCGTGGCATGCAGCACCCCTTAACTTCGAGGTGCGATTTGACCTACTTTTTATGGTCGATTGTTTGAATGCTTATGCTGTCCGGAAGGGATCACTTGACTCTACTTATAACAAATGAAACAAATATCTACCAATTTTAATAAAGGAGTTACGGCCATTTTTGTAAAAAAATTGCAAACGGCCCTCTTGCCTCACCCATTGGGCAAGAAGCCCCCCTTTTATAATCCTATGGCAATTTTTTTGCAAGCGCATTCCACTTGAAAGTTATTTTTTGGGGTTCTTCTATCCTTTTAAGGCATTCTATTTACTGTTTCTGAATTTCAGAATTTTTCTGTTCATACTTCTATATTTTTAATATTTTTTTCACTGTTTCATTTCGTCCGTTTTTTTTTCTATTTTAATTAGCTATTCTATCACAATTTAAGGTAAAGTACACATTATTAAGTGGTTCCTGAAGCAGCTTCGAGGCCCCAGTGAAGGGGCCTCATGCCCCATACCATGTGAGGCCTCTCGCCGCACACACACATATTTCAATTTGACCTCTCTTCCTTTCAAAGAATTAATCAAAGTTACAAAAACCATGCACATTTTCTTGTTTCTTTAATTTCTACTATGGTTTGGTGCTGTTTGTCCTGGACATTTGTGATGTCACCTAAAAAGCCTCTAGCTTCAATCCTATCAATAAAAAAACGCACCAAAAACGTAAATTCAGACATAAACCTTTGGGGGCGTCTCACCTAACCCGAGCTTCTTGTCCCGCCCTACTCCACTGTTACAGAGCATCGCATATCCATGCACGGTTGTCTTTTGGAGACTCCCTGGGCCTGCATGATCAGGCCTGCCAAGATGTAATTATAAAGGTGGCCAAGCTCATAAGATGACCACATACGTCAATTAAACCCATCACATTTACATCCTGGGCGCCTTAAGTTGGGGATACACACAGTTAACACACTGGTCACTATATTGGAGGAGTTGGTTCTTATACCTACCCAGCATGGACCAACTGGTCAATAACTGTTGTTGGGTTAATTCCCAATTTGAATAAATAAGGTCGGAAAATGTATACGCAATAATTCCATACATTGACATAACATTGCTTATATCGCACCCCACAAACCACGAAAACAAAAAAAACGCTCATATATCTTTGGTTGTACATGCAATAGTAATTTTTCATCCTTAATTCTTTCAGAGCTGTGGTGATTGGATACAACATCCCGGGCCTTGAAGAAAGAGTGACATTGGATTTGGAGACGCTGGTGGGAATATACAATGGATCTATAACCCATTGGGACGATTCAGCCATTATTGGACTCAACAGCAACCTCACCCTGCCTCATGAAGAAATCATTGTGTTAGCCCGGAGGGATAAGTCAGGTGAGGCGTTTATTGAAATTTAAAAAAAAATTTTAGTCAACATTCTTTAATTCCACAGTTACACAAATATATCTTGAGAATTGGGCAAAAAACATGTTTTTTTTTCACATAAAAATATCCCACCTGTATATTTATTTGCCACAACAAGGACTGTAAGGCATTTCATATAAAAGGAAATTTTAAAAATTCCACATCTTTAATTTGATATGTTGACTGACCTTCTATGGCAGCTCACTGGAAGCTGCAAATAGGAGATGGCTTCACATTACTGGAACCCATCCTCCCCACGCAAGCCCTGCTAAAATGGACAGGGCTTTCTGCTATTTCCCACCTCTTCTGTGATTGGCTGCTTATTTAGGTCATAAGCATTTAGCAGGCAGTTTTAGTCCGATTATGGACACTTAGAGGATTACTGGCAACTAAGAAAAACAGTGTAAAACAAGCAAACTTTCAAACAGTTTAATTTCAGAACTGTGAAAATACATAATTCAATGGAATTTTCAGAACTGTGATAGCACCTTTCAACAATACACAATTTCTCCATTTGTAACTGTGTGAAACAGAAGCAACAATTTCAAGCTGTGATGTAGCAGTCCCTGATTTGCTGAGCCAAAACTGGGTCAGTTAATTAAGTATTCATGAATTAGCAAAGGTTATGGGCCATTTTGTCATGGTATGACTTGGGATGATGCTGGAACCTGGAAAGAACCTGCACTTGAAAAAAAAGAAACCCTAATGGGTGAACAGCTTATATATATAGACTGATGGGCCTGACGGCTGTAATTAAGGATATGGGTGATGTTTTGCTCCTTAATTGGTCCCATTCTAAACCTCCACATCCAGACTGCTTGTGGAAGCATGAATTCTCATCGGATGAGTTGAAAAAAACATGGGGTCATAAAGGACAACATTAGAGGCATCTGGAATACAAATGGCTGCCAATGATATTTGGGTCATTCCATGTCAAATCATCAGATTTTCCAGAAATTTTCCACCAACCCTTCGGCGAATTGGCTGAAAAAATTATAGACTGTTTAATGTCTCAAAGGATGAACTTGCCGAAAATTTCAGCCAATTTGGTCAATTTTCCAGGATTTGGCAGAGGTTTGAAAATGTCTGATTTTACCAGTTTTTCGGGCATCAGTTTGACAGAAATTACACTTTTTATCAAATAAATCAGTTACAGTTAAAGGGCCACAATAGTGCACTTTTTTTTATCTGTTGAGAGCTTCAAGCATTATATTTATAAAAATGCTATGGTGGTCCCTTCAAATTTATTCCTGAATAAGTTCATTAAAACTTAACTTAAAGGTTTCTATTTTTGCCAAAAATTTTGGCACAGTAAAAGGCGACCCCTGTTGGAAGGCAAGTGCTTGAATGACATGAGACTGGGTTTTTAATAAACAAATACATGTGGCTTTTAATGAAATTTGAGACTGATAGGCAGAGCTGTGAAATACTTTAAAAATGACACCTTCAGACAATCAAAACGGTGTGCAACTGTGATGACCTGCGATTTTCATTTCAATCAATCAGTTTTGCATCATAATGATGTTGAGACTCAGGGGGAGTGTCTCAAGGTTAAATGAATTGGTCAATGACTGGCATGGGCCAAAATTGACAAACTCAGACCGCAAAAAGAAAAGGAAAACAATTTAGGGCATATTTTCATAATAGAAAAAATATTAAAAACATTTCTGACTGAGATTTCTATCAGCACATGATCCTAAAAACTATATTCTACAGGATACAATGAATCAATCAACCAATTGCAGCCATCCAATCTGTCTATAATATATCAACCCTCTTAAAATATATTCATAAATCTGTCAACCACTGAATGAAGCTATCTGCCTATCTCTTTACTTCTCTATTTCTCTGTTTCTCCATTTCTCCATTCTCTATCTATCTATCTATCTATCTATCTATCTATCTATCTATCTATCTATCTATCTATCTATCTATCTATCTATCTATCTATCTATCTATCTATCTATCTATCTATCTATCGATTTTTCCCTTTCATCAAAATGCGATCTGGACTTGTCACAAATGGAGTAAATTGGCCATGACCATTGCCAAAAAAATTCAGTTCAGCTAGCCAATCAGAACACATGAATGACAGTGACGTTGATGGAACTCATTTGAATATACTTTTTACAGTTTCAGTTTGTCTCAACTGTATTTTGTCACCTTTATAACAGAATTCAATCCAGTGTATCACAGTTATGTTTATACCATGTGTCTTGGTCACTCATTGTCCATACAATCTGAGGAGAGAGGGGGAGGGCCACCCAGCCTCACGTCACTGCACTGCCGACTGATCAAGCTGAAGGATCACAAAATTTGGTGAAATGTCAATTTCATAAATTTTTCCTAATCTATGGTGAAAACCAATTTTGGGAAATGTTAGCTGAATGCACTCGTAACACCCAATTCTTTCATCGGAAGATATGTTTATTAAAAGTAGGATTTCGATGAGAGTGTGCCTTTAAACACTTTGATATAGACACAATGAGGATCAGTTCACTGCAAAAAATGCATTTCTTGACTAATGATAGCTGATGAAGTGTCATCTTCTCTACTTACAACATGGGAAACATACAGGCAGTTTGATTAGTCATGATCAACAGAAGGCCATTTGACTTGTCAAAACTGATTTCAGAGTGAAAATCAGATGCATAATACTTTAGTTTGGCTGTCACCAACAATCGGGATAAGTCTCCTTCAACCAACTTAACATTGAAAGTATTGGGTTTGATCATGAAAAATCGTCAGCAGGATGACACACAAAGTGCCATTTTCACAGTGCCACAGTCCACTCTAATTCTATATCAAAGTGTTTCGCTGTAATACGCAGCCCAGAGCTTTGAAATTTGGAATCTAGACTAAGTGGATGATAGCAAAGAGCCATTGATAGACACTTATTACCTAGCTAAAACGATATGGCAGCTATGTACTTGTTAAATTCCCCTCACAAAATTCATTGTTCACTACAATAACATTTATATCTCCAGGGGTATGCTGGGTATAAATATGAAACTCCTAGGATGTGTTCTGCGTATGTTTGGTCAAATAATACTTGAAAATTGGAGATGTGTTCAGCCTGGTTTTTTAAATAAAATTTTTGAAAAATATGTTGAAACCACTTGTTGATCTGACGCGGAATGACCCCTTTGCTCTGTAGACAGAGAATTGTGTATGGGGTAAAATCCTTGAGAAGTAATAGAACCCCCGTCCCCATGGAAATTCCATTGGCGTCATTAATTATACGTTTTGGCCTATGTCATGAATTTCATTAGCGGAGTGCACATGGGTGATGCCACCGATTGAATAAAACGTAAGTGGTCTGTGAAGGTCAGCGCTCTAATAGCCTAGTATAAAATCTGACTGTTCGGTCAGCAGGTGTGGTTTTTTTCCAACCACAGAATGCCTACCATCAGCAAATTGCTGATTAGTGTTGCTTAAGTGTACTAAATTTTATGATAAAAACACCTGCTTTCTGTGAGCGAATCGATAAGCAATAAAAAGTCACTCAAATTTGACTTCTATAAGCTCTGTTTGCATACACTGAATTAAATGCCAAATGATAGCGATTATTTCTCTATTGACTATTTTGTGCTTTTTGTTGTCATCTTTTTCAAAAACCCATTTACTCTCAGATTGAAAAATCCAGTACCTGTGAGTGAACATGCTGAAGCTAAAGCAATAAAGAGAGATAAGGCCAGGTAATAGGGGTATCAGACAAGCCATCAACCAAAGTTACAAGTGCAACAGGAACTGAGCTATGTCAAAATTTCATCGTGTTGGACGTACATCGTGTGAGTACTTCCTACACAATGACATTTTGCCTTGTAGCTCTGCTCCTGTTGCACTTGTAGCTTTGGTTGATGGCTTGTCTGATACCCCTATTACCTGACCTCATACCTCAAAAGTAAAAATCCTGAAGACTACATTGTTTTTCGTGACAAAATAAATGCGCACAATAAGCTACTGGCTGATCTCCGAGCTAAGGACATTGAAGCCAAAGTAAACTCAAACAGAGGCAATTCTAAAGCTCTGTTCAAGATCATCAACTCTTGCCTAAATAGGAATCAGGAATCACCTCTACCACCCCACGAAACAACCTCCCTTCTGGCAAACGATTTTGCTAAATTCTTCGATGAAAAAATTGAAACCATTAGGTCAAAAATGAGTGAGAACAACAATGTACCGAACAACCATACATTCTTAGCGAATGAAATGGGCACATTTACCAAATTAACCATGGAAGAAGTAAAAAAACTCATCCATGCTATGCCTAGCAAACACTGCAAACTTGACCCTCTACCAACTTGGCTCCTCAAAGACAGCCTGACAGAAATACTTCCGCTTATCACCAAAATTGTCAACAAATCACTCCAATCTGGGGAAATGCCATCAAGCCTAAAGCATGCCATCATCAGACCACTCCTCAAAAAACCGAACCTAGAACTCACCTTTAAAAACTTTAGACCTGTATCTAACCTATCATTCCTCAGCAAGTTGATCGAAAGTGCTGTCATTAAGCAATACACTGAACATCTTGATTCAAATAGCTTGCATGATTCAAGACAGTCAGCTTACAAAAAGTTTCATAGCACAGAAACACTACTCACTAAAATCCACAATGATATAATGTTAAACCTGGACAAAGCGAAGTAACTATGCTGGTCCTACTAGACCTCTCAGTTGCTTTTGACACCATTGATCACAATATCTTACTCAGTAGACTTGAAAACATGTATGGTATCAAGGATACTGCTCTAAGCTGGTTCAAATCTTACCTCCACGACCGCTCATCATCTGTTGTGATAGATCAAAATGTTTCAAACAGAGTAACACTAAAATATGGTGTGCTACAGGGATCGAAACTGGGGCCAATACTATTCAACTCCTACATAGCTCCAGTGAGCCAGATTGCTCAACAATTTGCGATTGAGGACCATAAATATGCCGATGACCAACAGCTAATGCTCTCTTTCAAACCAAACCGTTGCTCCAACCAAATTGACGCAACCACAAACTGTGTTGCAATAGTGAAAAAACTGAATTGCTTCTAATTTCTTCACAAGGAAACCAAAAGAAACTCTGCATAGAGTCCATTGAAATTGATGGTGTTAATGTAATAAATCAAGACAATGTTAGAAACCTCGGCATAATATTTGACAGTCACATGACAATGGATAAACAAATCAACAAAATGTGTCGAAATGCCTACTTTAACATCCGAAACGTTTCTCACCTACGCAAAAGTCTCACCAAAGATGACACGAAAACCCTAGTCAATGCCCTTGTCACCCCCCACCTCGATTATGGAAATGCCATGATATATGGCACATCGAAACGCCTGATAAATAAACTCCAGACTGCCCAAAACTCTGCTGTAAGACTCATCATGAAACTAAGAAAATATGACCACATCACCGAACATCGCAAAAATCTTCACTGGCTGCCAATTCCGGCAAGGATTGACTACAAAATTCTATTGAATGTATGGAAGGCCCTCAACAACATGGCCCCATGCTACATTAAAGCCCTACTCAAAGCCAGGACTTCATCACACAACCTAAGAAACCATTGTTCCAAATATTTAGAGGTCCCACAACTCATAAATCAGACAAACTTTGGAACTAGAGCCTTTGCAAGAGTGGGCCCAAACCTCTGGAATAAACTACCGGTGTCCATTCGAAATCAGGCAACTGTTGACGGGTTTAAACGAAACCTAAAAACGCATAGATAAAATCCACTACACTTAAAACCAATCCAGCGCCGATGAGCAAATTGAATTTTGGATTTGGGCGCTCTATAAATTCCTATTATTATTATTATTATATTACCTGTTTAACAATGAAATAGCTGAGGTGCAATGGTAGGGCTACATGAGCTGCCAAAGTGTCAAATCTGTAAATCTGACTTTACAGAATTGCCGTGACAGCGAGCGATCTGTTGATAATGAGTTTGCAAAATGGCCAAGCAAATGGATCTCTGTTAGGCTCAAACTCCACCTTCAACTTTATGTGCAATGCTGGACTCCTTGTCCTTCATCTGGTGCATAATATATAATCTGCATTAAATTGGCCAGGATTGACAATTGCAGCTAATTTCCTCTTCGTTATTTCCCAAATGACTTACAGCTCAAGGCCTGACAAGCTCGTTAAATGCCTGAAGTTGAACAGTATATATTACAATTCACAGAAAACTACAAAACCTTAGGGCTACTTAGGCCTATGAAGTTGATCTTCTTTCTGGACTCAGGTCACGTGTCATATAAGGGACCATTCAGAATTTATGACTGTGGGGTGGGGGGGGGTGGGAGTTTTGCTGGAATTTCCCGTCAAAAATTGATACCCCCCTTGAGTTCCATGCGGATTTTTGGTACCCCACCCTTTGGTTTCATGCATATTTTTAGAACCCCCCCCCCCTCGGCATACAAAGCAATACACTCATATATAATGTTATACATGGCCACGTGTACAGATTCGGGTTATTTTGCAGAGTTTTGCACGTAAAAAAATGTTAAAATAAAATGAGTTTATGTGTGTTTTTCAAAATTTTTTCTTTTTTAAAATTTCTTACCCCCCCTTGGAAGTGTTGTCAAAAATTAATACCCCCCCTTGAAACACGTGTGAAAAGTTAGTACCCCCTCGGCCAAAACTACCACCCCCCCAGTCATAAATTCTGAACGGTCCCTAAATACTTATAACACTCCATATTAAAGAGAGCTTTCAACATATCTCAATATCTCAGACACTGTAGCAGGTGTCCTTTTTTCCTTAAAATACATTAACGGTCCTCAAAATTGATGGTCATACATCATGGCCTTTTACAGAAACTCACTTTTTTTCAATAAGTATACGAAGTCGGCAGCCGAGACTAGTTCAAAAGGTGCAACGGACATATTTAGTTACCCTCCAGTGTAAAAACACAACAAGTATTTCGATTATTATGGATTTAGAAGACATATTCATGACCTTCTCAGGGAATTTTTTTCACAAAATATTTGATGAAATAATTTTTTTTGCTTATAATTTTGTCATTAACTGCATACTTGAGTTAAAAATATTATATTACAATGAACAATCCATATATACAGCTCAGGCTTTTCTAATGGATCAATTTGCAAAAAAATTTGAAAAGCAAATTTAAAATTTATTTTGCAGGTACGACCAATATTTTCACTTCAGCACTCAGTACAGTCGGGTCATGGGAGGAGACGTACGGAACATTCAGCTCATCTGGAGGATGGCCTGATGGGGTCGTTAAATTCTTCGGCTTCAGGAACGTCGGCATTTCAGGGTTGATCCTTAGCTTTGCTTACAGCATTGCTTACATATCTGTAGCCGAGGCAAAACAAGCTGGGATTCAAGACATGGCCCTCATCAACACTTATGGAAAAGTTGTGACGGCCGAGGCTGATGCAATACAAGCTGCCATGGACCAAGGATTGAAAGAGAAGCAGGCACTCGTAGTTAATCTTGTTGAGCATCCCCACCCAGACGCTTACCCTATTGCTGCGTACACGTATCTTATAACTTACATGAATACGACAGGTGATTGCCATGCGATGGTTGAATTTGTCCGTTACGTTGATTGGTTCATGACAGAGACTTGGCCGAGGGAAGCGTGTGTGCAGAAACAAATGGTGCCTGTTTCTAAAAGCGTCGCGAGTTCTGTCAGAAAGGAAGTTCTACGTAAAATGACCTGCGATGGCGATTTGGTGTGGGATCGTTATCAGGGTGACTTGCGAGCTGAAAAGTTCCAGCGTCAATTATCGTGGCTCATACCTACTGCTGTCGGGATATCTATCCTCATCTTAATAATGATTTCTGTCGCTACCTTTTTCATCATTAAAGCCGTGCGCTTCAGAAAGATGTTACAAAAGAACGAGTGGGCCATAGATATCAGCGATATCATCTTTTACACGACCTATAGATCAGACCAAGATGGCCGCTCTCGATTTGTCATGTGGCCGTCGGTTGAGTCGTTAACAGACATAGAAGAAATTGAAGATGGCTACCAGATGGTGGAACAAATATTGCAATGGCCTGGGAAATATATGGGGCAGAGCGTTGGTATGAGGTTGCTGGAAATTAAGGAAATTTCAAAACTTACGAAAGACTTAAAGACGTTATTCTTATGGATGACGCAAGATATCATGCATACGAATGTCCTGAATCTTGTTGGACTAGCGGAATTCCAAGAGTCGTGGTATTGTGTCAGCGATTATTGTGCAAAAGGTCCATTGTATAACATATTAAAAGACAAGAAATACAATTTGGCCAAAGATTTCAAGTACTCCATTGCCATGGATATAGTTAACGGCTTGCATTACTTGCATTCCAAAGATATTATAATTGGCGGCTTGCGGTCGTCGTCCTGCTTGGTCGATTTCAAATGGACGGTGAAAATAGCCGATTGGGAGTACATTAAGATCTACACGCGGTTGAAAAAGAAGGTGAATCCACTGCTGTTCATCCACAAGAACCCGGATGATGTGGGGGAAGAAGAGGCGTCCTTCCTCAGCTTCTGGATGGCACCAGAAATTCTCAGTTCAGGTATTGTTCATTTTTGAAGTTTTAAAAAGTCTAATCAAGAGAATATATTAGAGATAGCAAAATAAAATGTAAATGCATATAAAATAGAAGAAAAGTTACCTTTTTCCATGTGGTCAAGCCGTAAGTTAAATATATATGAGCAAATGGTGGAGGGATGATTTGGACCTTACATTTTGCACTTTGGTAAGTTAATTAGGGGATGAGGAACAGTGGAACACACTGCAGAAGTACATGTATAGGACCTGGTGGATCCTAAGTACATAAATGATTTTTTAAAACTACTTAGATGAATATGGAGGTATTAGACCAACAGCCTATAATACATTTTATGTGTGTATGTTTCTAAAACCTGTTCGTACCATGTTATTACAGGTATGATGGAAGTGCCTGGAGTTGCCTCAGATATTTACAGTTACGGAATTATACTTCACGAAGTGTTTACCAGACAGGATCCTTACGCTGAACATTTTGATTCCATGACACGAACTGATTTGCTCAAAGCTGTGATTAACAACCACTTGCGCCCTCAACACTCGGAAGAGACCCCGACGAACATCCGACAAATACTTGACTACTGCTGGTCAGAAGACCCGCTCAAACGTCCATCCACCGACAGCATACAGAAGATGTTACGGAGCGGACACTCTTACAAGAAGAGCGTCCTGGATTCCATGATCGAAGCCGTGGACGACTACACCGGTGCCTTGGAGGAGAAATTGGACGATACGACCAGCAAGTTGGAGCTGTCTGAATTCAAACTGTCCAATATGTTAAACAGAGTCATGCCGAGACAGTTTCTGGTCGACGAAACAACGTCAACAGGAGAAGACGTGGAGAAGACGTTTCCTGTGTGCTGCGTTGTTGTCCAGTTAAAGAACATGCCCAGCGCAGGAGCCAACTTGTCTCAGTACATGGCCTCTGTTGATAAGTATATATTCAGTGTTGCTCAACGACATAACGCTTTCATGGTGGATCTTACCAACGGCCGTTATGCTTTTATACTTGGTTTCGACGTTACCGCCTACAACGCCGCTGACGCTGCAATGTTAGCATGTGATATCATGTGGAATATTCAACCTGATGTGTGTGATTGCCTGACGGGCAGAGTCCTATGTGTTATCAATAAAGGAAACGTCGAGGTGGTGTACACCACGTCCAACATCCCCCGTTGTCACCTCAAGGGGGACTTCTTAGACTCCACCCACAGAATGCTGGAATTGACGACGACAGACGCTGTGCTTGTCTCTAAAGGATTTTACGACGCTATTGCTCCACTTGAGAACCGACTGTACAAGTTGACACAGAGGAAAGTTGGGACAACGAGCAAGGTGAGAATTCAATAGACCCATTTCACTGAGTGGCCAAAACTTTGGCTTAAAATAACTTTTTAGCAATTCAATGATTCTACATTTGCTTTCCACACATAGGAGATGTATACATTTAAAATCCAGAAGCACAGCTTTCAAAATATTACCTTAGAAAATAACAGAATTATAGAACCTTGAAGTTATATAAAAATGCACTAAAAATACTCCAGCTGGGAACAAAAATTCCTAGACCAATCAGAGGCAAGGGCGGGAGGAATGGCTCTGCCTCCTAGTACACTTTTCAAGAAACTTCCAAGAAAATCCAATAATTGACAAGTTGTTTTAATCAAGCTGTTGCAGTATGACTAAACATTTTTAAAATAAATTCTTGCTCAGGTAGTCTTAATGTTGAAACATCTTTATCAGGAATTCTGTTTCTTTTTCGACAATGCAAATTTAGAAAAGAGGGGTTGAGCAGGGGCGTAGATTTTTCATTTTGGTAGGGGGGGGGATGATTTCGGCCAAAGCAACTTCGCGCGAGGTCCAAAGGGCCGAACGTCGCTCGTCGGGGGACTTGGGGGCACACGAAACCAATTTATTGACATTATCTAAGATAAATTCTGAGACACAGATCTGTTGCTTGTATATTCCATATGACATTCAACTGGTATGATGGAAAAACAACTAAATACAGGGTGCGGCAAAAAAACTTTCACCAGCAGCAGTTATGAATTGTAATTGTGGTATTTTCAAAACCAAAGCTTCTGTAATTATCAAAGTTGGTAGTAATAAGTCTGTGTATGCCTAAATTGATATTATTGATGTTTTGTCTTTGCTGGTCAATTCCTTCTTTTTATTTGAGCTCTGAATGTAACCCATATGTTTTGGTGCACTTGGGTGACGTTTTCATCCCACATTTTATAATTCCTGCTTCCCAACATGTCAATGACTTTTTTTGGGAGTAACAGACATCTGTCCGCACCTTTGCCCGCCAAAAATAGTCCATTTTATTGAACTCTGTTAAGGAGGGAGGCCGCCGATCATCAGGCGAGAGGAGTGCTACAGGACTTGTACTCCACATAACTCTGCAGCTCTGCATTAATCTGTTCCAATCTGTTCTGACATGGTTCGACAGAAGGATGCAATCAATTATACAAATTCTGTGCCCATACAAATGCTTATTAAATGCACTTTTATCTTTTTGGCTCAGTGTGTTGCATTCCATTCATTGTGCAGACTTTTAACCTTTGACGGCTTCTTTGTTGTCAAACACCATGATTGTATCTGACTAAAGTGTATGAAACACTAATTTTCTCCTCAGCCACACCCTCTATTAACAATTTTAGGCCTAATAATAAAACCTTTGTGAATAGGACTTCAAAATAGAGTAGATACACCACCACAGCATAAAAAAAATATTTAAAAAAAAAATGTGCAAAGTGTCATTTCATTTTTAGGAACTTTATAATTTTTTTTTTGGTGATAGCCTACACCTTTGTTTGATATCTTAGCTGCTGAGTGTGCAATAAAACACACTCTGAAAAATTTCAGACAAAATTGGTTTTTTAGATTCAAAATGGTTTTTTGAAAAACCAAATTTCAATGCAAAAAACCAACATGGATTTTTCTAAAAATCCATGTTGGTTTTGCATTGAAATTTGTTTTTTCAAAAAACCATTTTGAATCTAAAAAACGAATTTTGTCTGGACATTTTTAGAGAGCAAGCTTGACAGTCAGCTCATGAGACACTATGAATATGAGTGGGTTCCATTTGCGTTGTTGCAACACTTCAAGCTGTTTAATGTGTGAAAAATCTGGCTCTCCGATTGCCGACAAATTTCACGATTTTAACTCATACCAAAAATTGCAAAAAAAAGTGAAAAATTCGGATATCAGTCATAATTGTTACATTCGTCGGCACCTTATAATCGTCCACTTATCCATAATACGCTATATACAGTACAACCCAAAATAGGTATGACTACCCCAGCAGGAAGGAAGAATCGGCCATTACTTTACTTTCACACTCTTTGGCTCCCTCCAAATCACTTTTTCCCTTTACCTATTTGAAATTACCTTTTAAAATTGCATTACATTTACATACAGCCAACACCAATTCAAATTCCACCTCACCCATTGTGTTTGATTTCTATGATTTTGTGCTCCTTGCTGATTGTAATTACTTTACCAGCTATACTAATAGAGTTCTTTATGTGGGATAAAGTTGTGGTGAGGAGTCAAAAGTAGTTGCAAGAAGATTTGTGGTGAAGAGGGGAAAGGAGGACAAAATAGGTAAACAGAAGAAAATATTCTTACTTTTATTTTCGGCTGTACAGTATTGTGAGAACTGAGCAGAACAGGATGCCGGAGAAGGACCATCTCAGCTGGTTTCACCAAAACTGGGCAAAAATTACCTATCAAAAAACAACATGAATTAAATAAACTTAAGGCCCCTCCCCCTGGATAAAAATAAAATACTAGGCCTAATTCCACATCATTGTGCATGTGTTGTCCAAGAGCCTGTTTTTACCAAACATCTGAATTGAGTTGACGCAAACAGGACTGACACTTATCCAACATAACACCATCAACTATGCTTAGGAGCAAATTAATTTATATTTATGAAGCTAATTGCCCTAATCAATATAACTACCTCACCATTTAATCTATCACAATTGATCATGTTGCTCTATTATGGGTGACACTGAATGTCATGCTAATTATGAATGTCACAACACCCACAGTAGAACTGTATGTAAATATTTTGCAGGTCCACATTGTGCAAATAATTATTCAATTCTCATGTTTCATCAGGAAAACTTTCCTGACTTGTCAGTTTATACCATTTTTCATTTCTGTCAGCCAATCACATGCCAGTTTTTCATTGCGACAATTCAAATATTCTTCATTTTCTACCTATCGTCACATATTATAAGCCCGTTATTCACCATGCGATCGGGATTATGTGTTCATCACACCTGATTCCCG
Source organism: Platynereis dumerilii (assembly GCA_026936325.1). Taxonomy (NCBI): domain Eukaryota; kingdom Metazoa; phylum Annelida; class Polychaeta; order Phyllodocida; family Nereididae; genus Platynereis; species Platynereis dumerilii. The sequence goes on along the minus strand of JAPTHN010000006.1, from coordinate 54,918,112 downwards.
ATCCCTTGCTGTGTTACCGGCTTAAAAGGTTTTAATAAAAAAATGAAATAAAGCCCCACCATGGTTGGAGAAGCTATGGAGGTTCTCCGCTCTTCATACACGAGTATATAATCTATTTCAATTATGTAAATTTACACAATGTGAATATAATTTACTAATTCTGTCAATATCTATGTTAACAGTGAGCTGGCATCCTCTGTGTGCATGCCACTCAATTGCTCGACCCACTTCTGAGTGCTGTATGGCACAAAGACTCAGCCAGAATTCAGATGCAACAAGCAACAGAATGAGAAAGCAACTGCCCTAGAGGATTAGTAAGCATTCTTAGCTGGTAGTTGAAACAGATACTTGAAGGTTGTTTATGTAACATTGTGTGTTTGGTTTAAGGTGTCGGCAACATTAGTGTTAAAAGTACACACTGATATACTCAAAGATGTCTGTGTAAATTGTTTGTCTGATTTTAAGCTGTCAGTAAAACAGGTGTCTAACAATCTTATTGGACATTTTAAGACTTACTCCCAAAACGAAGTTTGCCTAAAAGAGGCAGGAACTCAAAAGGAGAAGAAAAAGTGTAAAAAATACAACCTGATTTTACATAGCACATAAGTGGATTTACTCATGAATGGAACTGGGTCATTAAAATCTATCAGTCTCCTCCAGCTAAAGCTGTTCGACAAAGAGAGTGATTCTGGTATCAGCTGATCTAGGTCCTCTCCACTCACAGGCACCCAGGTGTGCAAAAGGCACTCAATGCTCATTAGGCACAATTAATTTAACTAGATGGTTTCTTTCAGGTAATACCGCAATAGTCTCCACCTAAAGATCAAAAGGGTCAGGAACAGGTTTGAGCTCAGTTGTCCTTTATATATTAAACACACGTGCTCCTTTACTTTTATTACAAGATGAGGCATGTGTACAGTGGTCGCTGTGATCACACACGCAGTATCAGCATTTTCTTTCTGTCGCTATTACACTAAGTGTCAAAATTGATGACGACTCACTTTGCAACTTTCCATAAGACAATTTTTTTATATCACTAAGCGTCATTCGGGAAATTTACATTATATTTAGGAAAGACTCACTACCGTATAACCCTGACCGACACTGACCTCAAAGTCAGAACTTTACCTGATTAATTACCTCAGATTTCATGTATAACAATTTACTAAATTAATGCTTTGGGCTGACATCTGGATGCCGTGGCCTAGTGGATAAGGTGCTCGACTCACGCTCGCAAGGTCGCAGGTTCAAATCCCAGCCATGGCATGGAGGAGTTTGGCAGATCCTCCTCAAACCACTGCCTCACCCCACCCAGGTGCAATGGGTACTTGGAAATAAGGCAACCACAGTGATGGTGCTGAAATGAGCTCTTAAGCCCCTGCGGTTAACCCCGTGTTCAAGGCTGAATACTCCCCAGGGAGTTGAGAAAGACTCTGGATTGGCCTGCCAAGGATGTAATTGTTAAGTCGGCAGAGTATGTCTATATGACGTAGATGCAGACTGTAAACCCACCACATTAGTCCTACACATTACATCTAGGTTGATTTTATAATAATTTTGCCATAAATGCAAACTGAATGCCAGTCATTGTGGCAAATCGGTTCGTTAGATGAATGCGCATTGAGTCATGTTTAAAATTGCTAATCATACCACAACGCCATGCACGGCATGCAGTAGCCATATTATAAGAGGAAAATGGATTACAAAAACTTCAGTTGCTTTGCTTGTCAAAAACTTCACTCGGGCCAATCAGGGAATGTTTATGCATGCGGCTTTGGTTTCACACAGCCACGATGGCTAAGTGCATATCAGTTCCAACAGTTTTGTCTCCAAATAGCATCTGGGTGTGTTCAGTAAAAAGTAGTGCTCTCAAGCTGCGTCATAACATGCAGTTAAAAGCCTTTGAAAGGAGAGTACTGTTTGTCAAGTCAAAATTCAAGAGTACTATTTCGCCGGCCCTGCAGACATGTAATATTGGTTATTTTTGAGCACTTAGTTTCAAGTTTGCATCTGAAATTGTCCAGGTTTTGTACTCAGACACCTTTGAGGCCAGGACTGGTAAGACGGATGGCTAGGCCTACCACTAAGGCAAAATAAGAGGAATTGTTTTTACTGTTTTTAATGGCAGTCAACGTAAATACCATTTGCGCAAAAGAGCTTTTTTGTACTTCTTGCCATGTCTGAATCATTTGTTCTATGTAAGGCCTGGTGCTGGTAAGGGCATGACAAAGAGGTGAAAAACAAAAGTGTTGTTTATGCAATGAATCTTGCTGCAAAATGTAGCTAGCCATGTAGTGATTAAGATCCAACAAACTCAGCGTTAAACGGTGACTAAATTACGTCTTCTCCTACATTTTCATCGAGGGCTCAGAATTCTCCTGATTCCCTGTCTCTATTGAGATAAATATTTTCAGTCAAAAACTGAACAAACACATCAAAGGCTATTTTTGAGTAGCCTGCAGCAAAACTGCATCACTGGTTTAGGCCAGAAAGCTGCACGGGGCAAGCAGAAGTGCTAGACAGAAGATGTCAGGGTTGGGACAATCAACATTTTTTGGCATCAATTGTAAATACGAAAGTGCAGGGGCATCTTTTCTTGTGATAATGAACTGAGTCACTCTAAAGGAAATATATATTATAATGAAGAATTGTTAGCAGGATGTCTGAGTGGGACTGAGAGAAAAAAGAAGCTGTGCATTAGCGTTGGGACAACTTTTTGGCTTCATTTGCGACTTGGCACTCTGATTGCTACTCCTTGATGTGTACACGAAGTATCAAAATCGATTGCTACTCGCAGTTTCAGAACTTCTATTGCTGCAATATAGCACCCTGGCCTTTGACAAAATGTTGCATATTATTATCAAAACTAAGGGTTTTACCTCAGAGAAATTTTGCATGTCACACTAAAATGCTAAAAAATGATCATTTTCTGGCTGTTCAAGAGTTCATACATTTTGAACCGGTGATCTGATTTTGCTGAAATTTTAAAATTTATTGACATATCTACTCACAACAAAATATGGTACTATAGGCTGATACACACTTAATTTTGTGTGGTTTATAACAGATAAAAGTCTGGCTTCACCTGAAATACGCAAAAATTCGCACCAGGCCGTAAGTACACCTGATAGCTGCCAGGAAAAGGTGAACTATATATAAAGAAGGTTTCAGAGTAAAGACAGTGCAATGCTATAGTATTACTTTAGTGTTAGATCCTTGCGTGGCTGCATCCCATTTTGTTGTAGCTGGGAGTAGTGGGGATAGATACAGATAGATAGATAGATAGATAGATAGATAGATAGATAGATAGATAGATAGATTTGGTAAGTGCAGCCCTCTTAGCCCAGTTTTGGGTGCTCACGAGGGTTGATTGATGAGATGGGAGAGCAGGAGTCCTCAACATATGACACATTTACCCCATGTGAGGGATCTTTTACTTGCCCATCACATGCACTGATACAAGGGGGCCGCCAATTTAACGTTTTCATCTAAACGGCATTATATGGGATTTTGCTCATGAAGGTCCACTGAAAATTTCGGGTTCCCCAACTGGGAGTCGAACCTATGCAGGCAAAGAAAATATATATTTTAAAAATATGAATTCATATAATCCCACTTTATTGATTGGTTATTGGACAAAACAATCAATTTCAACTGCAGGTACTTGCATCACACTACCGTTAATTTGGTTTATTTTGCAAGTTCATCTATGTTCTCAAATGTATTGCTCAAATCAACCATCCATGAAGTGCTCTTAAATTATTCATAGTTTATTTTTCCACTGCAAACCTTAGCTAACTTGTATGTCAACCTGCAATAAACTCGGCAAATATTTATGGTGACAGAGGACTGCATTGCGGCCCATAAAAGAGTGTGTACTGTGTATATAAGCTTCATTCAGTAATAATTTAAATGTCAAATACCACCACAAAGTCAGACTGTTGTTTATAATCACTGTGTACCGTTTTGTCTATGCGAACCGACCTAGCTAATCATAAAATCTTAAATTTTCAACTAGAAACCCATTCAATTACAACATGACATAGCCAGTACGCTGTATTTGAGTATTAAACATCTTGATGTGAAATTACAAGCATTAGCCCTAAATATGCAACAATCAAAAGATTTGGCGATTCTTTTGAATTTGACGTTTTAATCGCTTCTGGGAGACGGTTCCATTCGGTCGATCCTATTGCGTGGAAAATGGCATTGGCGCATCCATGGGTTGACTTCGAGATGAGGTTGTTACGAGATGCTCTTCTGGTGTTATAAGCATATGTGATGGTTTTAAATTATAGGCATATGTGATGGTTTTAAATTGACTGCATAGATATGATGGTGCTGGTCTATTGTGAATGTTGAGCATGTGATTAAGCATCTGCTGCGTGGCCCTGTCAACTACAGATAACACGTTAACTCGATCGAGTTCTGTTTGTCCAATATATGGGCTATACTGCCGAGATCTAATAAGTAGCATCCAGGCCATGAGCAATAATAAGCCAAAAATAGTTTAAAACCTTATATTAACCATAGCAGTATAAAGCTCATAAAAAGCCAGACATTCTTCTTTTCTAATAAAAACAAATATTTAATATCAGTCATCATTTTCAATAAAAAACATATTTATTGTCTTTCCTCAGGATGACAGTATCCACCCGACATATTGGTTGGAGGCCAAAAAAGACAAGAATTCACCGCATACGACTCCGAAATTAAGAAAAGCGCTCATCAACGCCCTCTATTCGGCTGCTGCTAATGAGGACACGGCCTCATTATCGGACGTCAAAATCTCACCCGATGTTACTGTGAAAGGAAGGAGAAAATCGAGCCTCTCAAAGAAAGTCATATTTGATGCCGGACTTGTTTGACTTTCCATATATGTTACATTTTATGAATGGTTTTGTTTTCGACATATTTTCTGTCAAAGTTGTATGAAACTTTATGAATATATTTATACAAGATACGTATATACAAGAAGTTTGACTCAGAATTACTTTCATAATAAAGTTTTCTATGATTTTCCTTAACATTGAATGACAACTGTCAAAGTGATACGCCTGTGCAATTTGGTTCTTTTTTAAATATATGTCTTGTATTTTGTCCAAAAACTCAAAATTTCTTTCCATCAAATCATATACATGTACATGTTATTGTCTGTAGTGCCTTAAAATATTCTAGAAAAGTTTCATTATGATCATCTCATTAAATAAAGACATTTTTCTTAAAATAGCAAGTTGATATTCTGGTTGAAATTGTGCTGTAATACATACACTCTTAACAAAAATATTCTATATGGAACCTTTGAGGGTTCTATAATCCGGTGTAGATAAGGAACCCTAAAAGATTCATTATGCAAACAAGAACAACACTTCAGAGGTAATCCAGCTGCACTGAACTCCCACAATGGAACTCTTTTCTCTCAAGTTGGGAGCACAGGGTTCCATGACAGGGTTTTACCATCAGTATTCTCAGTATTGAACCTTTTCAATTCATTTGAACTCTTTTACAAATTTTTTCAGCTGTGGGTTCTTAATATATACCATCAAGAACCTTTTTGCACTTTTGAAATGCGATACATTGATGGGTTTAATATGTAAACTGCCATAAGTAGGACGTCGTAAAATCAAATTGGTTTGGGAATTATTTTCGTTAATACGATTTTTAAAATTTGAGATTGCGAGGATAGCATTTTAAGAAAGAAATCTAAGTGGTTGTTATCTATTTACAAAAATATTTTTCGGAACAATACCGCAGCTGCACATTTACGACAATCACGATCATGACAAAATGACAATGACACAAATTTCTGAGAGGGACAGCTGATTTTTCAGTATCTACTTGACTAATGTTGGAAGGATCGGTAACAAATTAACAATTGCAATTTTTGCTGCCTTTGGCTCTATAATTTTTGGTAAATCTGCAGAAGGTTAACCATGCAGGCATGATAAGCGACTGTCAATGGCAAAGCCAGTGTGCCAGTGTGTCGACCATGATCGGATTTCCATTTCGGTCAACAGTCTTTGAAACAAGACCTCTAATTAAAGCACAGTGAACAAAAGATGCTGCAAGATGAAAGAAGACGCTGGCCACAGGATAACCTGAGACCCATTGAATTGTGGATAAAAATAATCATGCTTGCATTTATTAAGCTATTTCTTACATCTGTGTTTAACATAATATAATGGTTAATGAAGTAAACTGAGATGACATTTGTGTAATTCAAGGCCATATCTCAAGGCAATTTCCCGGAAGTTAACTTCATTGTGATCTGGCCTTGATACTTTGTCCAACTATAGAAATTTTGAAATCATTTTAATTTATAAACGACAAGGTGTATAATCAGACAGTTTCTACTGCTCAATGCTAAAAGTTTGACACATCATCAGCTACAGAGCGGCACACCTGTAAGCATGTAAAAATTATATGAAACTGCATCGGAATTGCATTACAAATTTTTAAGAATTTCTTCAATCTTTTTTAATGGTGCTTATTTATCAAATACTTTACTCCGAGTGCTGCAAAGAATTGCCATTGATATCCATGTGCCTCATATATTACTCCTTTTATGACCCAAATATTTCTTTCTCTGGGAAATTTTGTGATATATATATCAAAACAAATACGGCACTTATAATGAGCGCCCAAGTTTAATATGAATTTACGAGTGCACATAAATATTCATATTGCACTTATATATCATGCCGAAGTTTGTATTTTATTTACGCAGTCATCCATTTCTCGCAAAGAACACTGTCTCTTTGAAGTCTTTCATACACTGTGACCTAGGGTGCATCAGCCGCCCCATGAAAAATAAAAAATGGAGCTAGGTAGCTGTACCTTGGCATGAAGTCGTGTTTTGGTAGCCAGATGAATATACTAAAAAAACAGCCTGATCAAATAATATTTAGGGGTGCCTCCGGAAGCATATTTCCTTAGACATTTTCAGGAAAAGTTATGTTTCCGTAGAATCGCGGTTAGCGATATCTTGATTGATATAAAAGATAGAATAAAAATAATAACATATTTGGATTCTGCAGAAAATTTCCTTCAAAATGAATACCTGGAACCTATACTTTCCTTGAAATAATGTCGATGCCAGACTGCAGGATGTGTTTTACTTTGAATATTTTATACAACTTCACTGATATACAAACATTTTTCTTTAAATGACTGCAAGATACTTTGTCTTTAATTGTTCCTATCATTTTTTATTACTTTTGATACATATGAGTAGTAATTTACTCAGTATTTCTTTTTGGCTCTCAAAGCTATTACTATTATTCCAACATCCAATGAACTTGGTTAATATTTTACGACTGTATGACAATAAAGAAACAACCTTACTAATATGCTATGCATTGATAAGTCATTATCTGTTTTAACACTAAGAAAAACTTGCCTGATATTATAGTGCACAAGAAGATGGGTCCATGTACAATTGTACATAATACGTTAATCAACCATTCATATTTTTCAAATTAATGAAATACAAATATTGACTGCACATTGTATATTTTCTGGAAATACTTTTCTGAGGCCACATTTAGCTTCAAACCGAAATTTTTAGAGTAGGCCTATATCAGGGACAGTGTTCACCAAGACTGTCAGTATACATAATCTGTATATCCTGCATTAAATGGATGGCAAGGTCCAAGGAGGATTTATTTCATTGATTTAATCTATAGTCATAATTCCATGACAAGAATAGAAGCAATTGAATAAATGTAATATTTATATAACATTTTCACTCAAACTTAAATGTTGTTTTAGAAAAGTACTGTAGTACTAATGTTAACTTCCATAACACAAACTCAAGCCATGGTGCGGCTTCCTGGCGCGGCTTCCTGGCTCTAAGTTTTGTCATTCATAGGACAGGTGTTGAACCTGAATGTACATTTTAAATGGACGCATCTTCTTATGCACAGAAAGTATAAGGGCCAGTCTTTCAAAATGGAATACTGAGTAAATCACTGCTGATATGTATGAAACATAATTTATATGATGAGAAAAGCAAAGACTGAAAAGCAAAGACTAAGTACCATGCAGTCATATAAACAGAAACTTGTGTATATCAGTGACGTCGTACATAATAATTGAGGAAAAAGCGTATCTTGCAGTACATGATCACCATAATGTTGATGGAAACATAGGTTCCAGGTATTCATTTTGAAGGAAATTTTCTGCAGAATCCAAATATGTCTTTAGTTTTTTTCTATCTTTCATATTACTCAAGTTATCGCAAACCGCGATCGTACGGAAACGTAACTTTACCTGAAAAATTCACAAGAAATATGCTCTTGGAGGCACCCCTAAATATCCATCGATCAAGCTTAAATTTTAGTATCTTATTTTGTGTGGTAAAACCCAACTATGGACCAAGGTACAGCTTGATTGGTTAATGTTGGGGCAACTGATGCACCCTACAGTGAGTGTGACCGCTAATATGATTTTTCATGATATCTCCAAAATAGGCACTAATGGATATCCTTCACACATAATGAAATATGAGCCATGGAGCTAATATATCCTGTCAATTTTGTCCAATTCTACCTGTTCAGTTAAGAGTTTTGATGTAACCAGATTTTTGTTCTCAATTATTAGTTATGTAATTTCTTGGGAACACAGCCAAAATCAATGGAACTTATCTTGACATACCATGAACACAATACGACGCCATAGCACCATCATTTTAAGCAAGAAATCCATATTATTCCTCTGTATTGAAATTCAGTCTTAAAAAAAATGCAATAAAAAGCATTTGTATTTCCTAGGGTTAAGAAATCTCTTCCAATTACATAGAAGTTTTTTCAAGGAGGCGGGGAGTCAGGGGGTTGCAGCCCCCCCCCCCCCAGCATCATGGCATACGAATGGGATATTCGTTCAAATCCTGACCAGTCTAAGAATAAATCCACCAAAACAAAAAGACAATTTCAATGGTTTTCCAAGGCTAGTGTTGTTCTATATTTATTGAATTCTTGGTCGTAAAGATATACCTGCATGAAATGATACTTCTACTTGTTATTTAGTATTTTGAGGTATATGTTCGCGCATAATTTCAAGATCAGTTCCGTTGACATATATTGTAATGTGTAAAGGATATCCAAATAGTGTCATTTCTTTAGTAGATATTGTGGAACGCATTGTGGCATACAGTGCCGCCTGTAAGTTAGTGAAACGCGTGATATATTGTTGTTGCATCAATGCTAAACATCCTCAACAATACTTTGATTCACACCTAACTCCAAGTACAGCAAAGGAAATTAGCAGTCTTTGTTGTCAAATGCGCCTCAAATATCAGCCTTTATGACCCAATATGTTTCACTGTCATTGCATGAACATTCATATCTCCACAAGCAGTTTTGTTGAGGATGTTTAGCACTGCAGCAATGGCAAAATATCAGCCATTTCACTTACTAACAGGTGGCACGGTATAATTATTGTGAACCAGTTGGCAGACATCATCATTTTTGAAAATTAATAATGATGTCCTTCTTGTGCACTGGTTTTCTCTGTGATCAGCCAAACTTGTCTACAATATGTTCTAAAAATGCGGAAAGCCAGAAGGTACAAACGACTTGAGGGCACTGATCTGTATTGGAAAGCCAGAAGATACAAGAGACTGAGGGTATTGAATACTATCGATCTGTAAAAGCCAGAAGATACCAAAGACTTGAGGGCACTGATCTGCAATGGAAAGCCAGAAGATACAGAAGACTTGAGGGCACTGATCTGTAGTTGAAAGCCAGAAGATACAAAAGACTTAAGGGCACTGACCTGTGTGGAAAGCCAGAGGATACAAAGACCTGAGGGCACTGATCTGTAATGGAAAGCCAGAAGATACAAAAGACTTGAGGGCAATGATCTGTAATGGAAAGCAAGAAGATACAAAAGACTTGAAGGCACTGATCTGTATTGGAAAGCCAGAAGATACAAAAGACTTGAGGGCACTGATCTGTTGAGGAAAGCAAGAAGATACAAAAGACCTCGGGGCACTGACTTGTTGTGGTAAATCAATAGATACAAAAGCTTCGAGGAAGGGACCTGTTGTGGAAAACCAGACGATACAAACGATTTGAGGGTACATGCCAGTCATGCCTGTTGTGGAAAGCCAAAAGAAAAGATGGCTTGAGGGCAATGACTTGTTGTGGGACCAGTTTAAAGTTTAATTAATATAATAAAATGTGTTATGACAGAATACCAAAAATTGATGAAAAGAAACTACATTTAACTGTGTAAAGTAGAGCAGCTGCCGCAGCACTGGTTGTGACATTATGGTCCTCCCAAAACGGACATCTTGTACTTTCGCCATTTTTTACGCACCTGTAAGACAAAATAACAGACCAATACAAAAAAAAAGACAATTATGAAACAAAATTATAAGGCATCATTGTTGTGAGTGTGAGACTTCACCTTTTTCTGTCTATTTATTCATAGAATATAAGAAATAAAAGAAGCCACATGAACGGCATGTGGAAAACATCTTGAGCACGCGTGATCGGTGGGTTCTTTGATGATGTTGAAATACGATATCAGTCACCCCATCAGATGAACATCAAATATTTTTTCAGTGCTGCCAGAAAGAAAGTGAAAATATTTAGTCAATTCTATTACAGTAAACGAATGACGATTAATCGATCGTAAAAAAGGGAGACAGGGCAAAAAATTGTATATACTATAATCTATAATCTGTAGAGGAAGGTTTTTGAGGCATATTAATTGAGACTCATTTTGGTGATTACCTGCCTATCTATGGCAATATCAAACAAAACTTGAACCTTTTTTTCAGGATCTACGTCCCTGGATCACACTCATACCCATGTCATGGATACTATTTGCATGAACCGAGTTACAGACGAGAAAAATAGAAAAATATGGATTACATCATCCACAGGTATATCGAAGGTGCAATCCGCTTTCCACAACACAGAGTGTTAGAAGTATTGATCTTGCTGCAAACCAGATGTTACAATTCTCAATATGAAAAACATAGCATTGTTTCAGATTCACTTCTTTGTTGGTACGTAAGAGTGGGAACATCATTTTGTGGGATAATACGTTTTGTTGCTCTTCCTTTACTATTGTAACACACCCTTTGTAATAGGCTAAATATGGAATACCCAACTCTGTAGTTTCTTTATAAATTGACACCTGCGACAGCTTCTACTTGGGTATACATAGATTATGGATATGGTAAGGCCAGACATAACTGATCTTTAGATTCTCGGATGTTCTCAAGGCATTTTTTCTTGGGTATGTCGGTAGGACGAGAAAAAAAAGATGAAATTTCTTATAATGTCAATTTGATAAAAAATGTGGGTATGCTCAATTTTTTTTTCTGTCTACAGGCAGAAAATCTGTTAGGTCGGTCGATCCGAGAAGCTAAAAATTAAAAAAGTCTAGCCTAAGGGCAGCTCAACACACTGCCTATCACTGAGGTAGTCCTCATCTCAATTTCAGTGGATGGATGATTGAGGCTTAATGTTCTGCATTTATGCGATTGGCAGGCTAATCAGGACGTACAGGAGGAGAACACAGCAATGAGGCGAAGGATGACTGAAACAACAATCCAAGATAGGCCCAGGTGACCCGGCAGGAGTTGGATTCAAACCCGGGACCTAGCGATTGGCAGCCCAGCACGGTACCACTAGACCGACCCTTCCCCCAATTTGACAGAGGAATACATATAGTCTCTATCTTGTAAATCGCTACACCAGCAAGGATATTTTGGAGACAATTGGATTTCTTTTAAGGTGCTACCTCAGTCATCATACAAAATAGAAGAAGCATTGATCCAACCAAATAGTCTAGCCAAGGGAACAGATGTAAGATTTCTCATCCGCATAAAAAAACAATGAACTCAAATGCAAATCTGTGAGGACATCTCACACAAGGTTTATAGGTTGATGAAGGTCTCACATGTGATATCTTACTCGACCGCAGATCTATAGTCGTTCAACTCTTAGACCAGAAGTGTTTGTATTTTAGATTCTTGGAACAGACCATGCAACAGATTGTCTGTCTGCGGGGGAAAAATATTGAACTTACCCACAATTTTATTCAATAGACATAAAAATTTGAGATTACACCTCTTTCTTTGTCCTACCGAGAAGTACCGACTGACCCTGAAAAAGTGCCTCAAAAAGATCCGAGAAGCTAAAGATCTTTGAAATTGTTTTCCTTTTTCAATCAGAAAAATCTGTGTCTGAGCACAGGAAATTCCCATTGAGGTAAGCTGTAAGTGTCAATATATATATCGAAGGTTCCTCAATCCCGATATTGATGATCTATCAGAAGCCCTGGACGACCTCAGTGTCTCATCTCATTGGTTGTTATCTGATCTGAGCCAAGTAATCAGAGCATCAAAGGTCATGAAAGCATTTAGCCAATGGTGGAGTGTCAAATTTACCAAATTGACAGTTATTGTTTTGGTGTATGTATGTATGTATGTTTATTTAAAGGAAACCAGAGAAGCTAAACAGCTTACCGAGCTGGCACCTTTGCATCAGCATTACAGTATCAAATTAAACTTGTAACAAATTGAGTCATAATTACAAAATAAAGCTAGAGATATAGTAAATAAATCTAAAGTAAGTTTCTGTTGTTGCCAAAAGAATTCAGCAACAGAGAAAACACAACTGAGCCAAACTGAAACATAGGAAGGCCTTGCAAATTGTTCAGTGCATCAGTCAATCAATTGATCCATTGTCAATCACAGCTTGGTCTCTCAACCATGCCCACAGCTATTCACACCTGCTTAAACTGCCCAATCACAATTTCTGTTATGATGGTTACAGCCATTTCTGATTAAATACAAGGAAATGCTCTCAGGACCCCAAGGTCAACTGACTTAACTGGAGCATGCAGATGTCACTGAGGGCTTCTGAATTTCTCACAAGCTCCTTGGCCTTTTCCAGCACTTTAAACAGGAATTCTAAGATGTTGAAGATGTAATATATGCAGGTAACACTTCAAAAAATTGTCAATATTGTGATGAACTCTGAATAATAGTGATGTGGGAAGCCTTACAAGCAGGCCTTGTTGATCTGACCAATTCTCATGCAAGGCACCTTCCATAAATATATTACATGTGATCTCACCTCATTGGGAATTGCCTGTGGTCTGAGTATACATGTACCTCCCAAAAGTGAGGTCACAAGTTACCCAATGACACTGGAAGTGAAATTAGAACTTTGTGAAAAGACAAGGATTTGTGGCTTTTAATATCTCATGGTAGTGAGACATTTTGATAAAATCAACAAATTCCGATCTATCAAAATTAGTTTAACTTCAAATCTGGGAAAGTTAACTTCAAATCTGGGAAATCCACGAATTCAAAATTAAAATGTTGGCAACAAAATAAATCAAATTCAAATCTTGGACAATTCAAATTTTGGCGGGAAATCCTAACGCCATAGACCATACCACCTACTACTGATTCCCCAGCTGTAAATTTATGTGTCGCATGGTAATGACCATAGCACCATTGATATTCATATTGGATCATTGATATGCATTTAATATGTATTTAATATAGAATCATTGATATGCATTTAATATGTATTTAATATAGAATCCATTGACAGACCATTGATAGGAGAACTTGTACATTCAAGAGAAACTCTTCATGATAAAGTGTAATAAAATCAGCAAGTTCCCCGTGGACTAATGGTTATAGCAGTTGCTTTTGAATCCACTGGCCTGAGAGGACCTGCGTTCGACTCCTGGTCCAGGAACTCAATTGGAGTGAGTTGGCTGTGGCCGTGGCCGGGGAGGGTGGCCACTTGTGTAGGCAGGAGGTTCACCTTCCTGTCTGGTGTGAGCAGCAACACTTCCTGCCAGACTCAACAAGGATGCAAGGACAGCAAAGGCACCAAACAAGAATGGATGACAACAGGCCCTGATTCAACAGGCATCTGCTGAAGACTGAGCTGTTCAACAACTGTACATTTCATTGTAAAGTGCACCAGAATGCCTGCCAGGGTGATGGTAGGCTTGGTAGCGCTATATAAATTATAAGTGATATAACAATAAACAATAAAAGTGTGTCATGAATAATAACTTTTATGGATTCAGATTTTTCTTACCTTGATTTACCTCAAGTGATGAAGAGTTAATAATGCACCCATAAAACGTATGCAGGTGATGGATTGCACTGAGAACTAGTTGACTTTTTCATTTTGTATAAACCTGAAAATAGCTCCTGCAATCTGCACGCAAGCCAGAAGCCATCAAATAAAAAAATGTCCCTAACAGGCATGAAACAGCTCACAACACACTCTGTGTAAAGGCCAATAAATGGCAATAATCTTGAATGCATGCAATCGCTTGTACCCAAGTAACCCAACTACCCTTTTATGTGACCATTCGAACAGTGACCGGGTCTTCGTAGTTTGGTAGCAAGTGGTCCGACTCTGATTTCTGACTCACTTTTCTTCCCGAAAACAACTCCTAAATTTTGACCCGAAGATGAAAATTTATACCATAATGATTTGACGGAATTTTATACATCGGTATAAGTTTTGTGTGTTTGCTCTTCAAAATTTTAGTACAGTTCTCATTGTTTTACACTGTGTTTTTGTCAATTATTTTTAAAATAATTTTTAGGAATCAAGAGTCCCAAGATTAGACTCAGACTTTGACTCCACTTAAAAACAAAAGTTTGAATCCCACTCCACCCGAAAACATCCGACTCCATGACTCTCCGTGACAGGGGAAGGTCACACCAATGAGGCAAAGAAAGATTGATGCCAACCACTAGGAGTCTACATGGGTAAATATCGACACAATGGACACGGTGACACAGCCATTCTTAACGAGCGACAAAACGACACACGCGTTCTTATCATGCGACACACACACAATCTGAAACTGCCACAAAAAGTGACAAGCAATGCAGACTGCAATAAAAAGTGACATATAGGCCTATGGCACTGCATGCTATAATAAAAAGCGACAGGTGACACTATACTCTGACTAAAAATGTGACACATGACACCCCTGTATCAGCTTTTATCTACAACACAAACTAAAGTTTTTAAAAAGTGACATGTGACACTATAGTTTTTTTTAAAAAGTGACATGCGACAAAACAGATTTAAAAAAAAAGACACGAGACACTGGATATTTTTTTAACCCTTACTGGACTAAAGGGACATTTATGTGGATCCCCAGCTAACGTTACCTGTTGGCCATTTATGTCCATTTATATCCCTAAAGGCTGTAATGACGTCACAAGCACACAATTGTTTTTTGGGACTGATCAGTCGAGTAAGGGTTTTAAATAGGGACATGGGACACAACCTCCTTTTTAGGGTACCCATGTAGACTTCTACGACTGGGTCCCGGCTTCAAGTCCGTAGCAACTGATCTTACCCATCTACCCTGATGAGGGATGGCACTCATTCACTGACGGATAGATGTGGTAAGTTCAGACCTCTGATCAATGTTGGAGTCGAGGCCAGGACATCCGAGACCGGCATGAGCCTCCGAGACGGAGACCGAGACATTGACCCTCCTAGACCAAGATCGAGGCATCAGCTACCGAAAACCGAGACCGAGACTGACACCAAGGCTGGCAGAACAAAAATTATGGTTGACTTCCAAACTATTTTAGCTTTGGTTAAAGGAAAGGGCGCAGTATTCATCTCACTGGGAATAAATTATTTTTTTTACAGAAAGATCAACAGATCAAATTGGTTGTGAGTGTCTGACATCCTCCTGGGAGATGGCTCATGAAGATCCGTGGAAAATAAAGGGTTCACCACCCAGTGTTCGAACCGATAGCCTACAGACGAAGACCTCAAGTTTAGCAGGCGTGAACCATAGCTTATAAAATGGTATCTACATTAAGTTCTTATAGTGACTTATGATCCCGGCTTTTTCGAGTAGTAAAAGCATCACTGTGAAACCTAGTGTTTTATCAAGGCTACTTTCAACTAGTAGATCAATTTTCATCACAAAGAGGATTTGTAATTACAAAAAATGTGACAAACACTTTTTGTCCGGACAGCTTAATCGTATTTTCAATGGTTTAAATGTTTTTTGTCCAGGGATGATTTGATCTACAGCGCTCAATGTGTCACAAAAATTATATTTTATTATAAGTGTATTTTGTCTTTTCAGTACCTTGCACAGTATTTGGCTCATATACATACAGTGGTTATGATGTTCCAACTTGTTACAGTCCTTGTCATATTTACATGGAATCTCAAGTTTTTTTTCTATGCTGTTGAACTGTGATGTCAGGGATGACTCTATTCTAGCATTGCAATATATGTAAATTAACTACAAGCTGTGATGTCATTTCAGACTGGGTCAGATTCCCCAGCTTCTAGCCAATGTTGATCCTCCTGAACTGAGCGTCACAGTTTCAACACAGTGTCAGAGTAAGAGTTTTATCAGGGATAGCCCCTACAACTACGTCATCACAGCTTGATAGCCAATGGGCTGACCGTAAACTACGTCATCACAGTTCAAACATTGATATATTGAAGGAAGCATTACATTTTTGATCCCAATGATTTATCACAGCAATCACCAGTCTAATCCTACCAAATGGCAGCTTTGTGAGCATTCACAGTAAACAACTGTTATAATCCTCCCAGAGTTGTTTGATAAATCTACAAACTTGCTAACTTACAACTTTAAACTTCGATGGAAGTTGGTATAAACAGAAGGCTTTGACAATTCGTAAACGCATGGCTTATGTTATGTATATTTGTTCTGGCAGCCCATTGGCTAAGAGGCTGTGATGTCAAACTTGCATGGGTTTTTCCCAGACCCAATTTTAACTCTGACACTGAGTTGAAACTGTGATGCTCAGTTGGTGGATTCGCATTGGTAAGAAGCTGGGCAATCTGACCCAGTTTGAAATGACATCACAGCTTGTCGTTAATTTACATATATTGCAATGCTAGAATAGAGTCATCTCTGACATCACAGTTCAACAGCATAGAAAAAAAACTTGAGATTCCACGTAAGTATGACAAGGACTATAACATATAGACTCAACTAACTATTTCACTATCATAAGAAACGCATAAAATGACTTCAAAACTACTTGTTTTTATACAAACAAGTTGTTTCTTAGATTATAATGTTCATATGACAACATCCAAAGATTTTATACCTGGACAGGTTCAGTGACCAATCTGTCACCTTCCTCAGCAATGACTGGCTACTAATGGAGCTGTGCACAGATCGGTCACCGAAAGTGTCCAGGTATTAAATCTTTGGATGTTATCATATGAACATTATAATCTTTGGACTTTACCATCCTGATGAATTTCATGAGGAACAAGTTGTTTCTTGTCCCCATGAATTTGATTTACATGTAGTCTGAATATATGAGAACACTTTGTTCCTATGAAAGTTATTTTCTTGTTCCAATGCTGTAATTCTATCAGCAATAAGCTGCAATTAGGTAACTTTTTCTGAAGAACAATTTGTTCCTTGTTCTAATGAACATGATTTTGTCTGAAGAAGTTACTTTAGAAGTTCGCCCGGTTGCTCACGGTGACTGACATCGACAGCAGTAAAAAGCCTTACAAACTTAGGTTACATGCACCCAGGGCAATTCCTTGAAGTCCGATTTACAGATTTGACACTTAAGCAACTTGTGTAGCCCTGCCATTACACCTCAGCTATTTCTTTGTTACACGGGGATGAGGCCAGCTAATAGGAATATCAGACAATTACAAGCCATCAACCAAAGTTCCAAGAGCAACAGGAATTGAGCTACGTCAAAATGTCATGATGTCGGACCTACACCGCGTGAGTATATCCGACACCATGACATTTTGCCTTGTAGCTCAGCTTGTGTTGCATTTGGAACTTTGGTTGATAACTTGTCTTTTACCTGTATTACCTGGCCTCATGCCTAGATATCAATGGAATAGCTACTTATAATGGTAGGGCTACATGCACAAGCTGCTAAAGCGTCAAATCTGTAAATCGGACTTTACAGAATTTTCGTCACATAGAGCCACAGAACATTAGAAAGGCTGGCTTTCAATATTGAGATATAGAGAGGGGATCAATTAAGCAAATAGCACAATTTGTTTCCAAATGTCATTCATCAAATTTGACATATGTACATGGAAGCACAAATTCTCTCTTCCGGCTAATGGCTGACAGAATGGAATGGAAATTCAAGCTTTTTGACTCCATTTATTTCTTGAGTGTGTTGGCCGTATGAATATGTTTGTCATGCTTTCATTTTACATCAATTGGTGTGCCTTGCTAGCTTGAAAAAAGATATATGCGGAAGTTTGTGATGTTGAAGAATAATAATCGATTGGAAGGATGACTTAAAAGCAAAACTTTTCTTATCAAATCTTGGTACCTAGAGTAAAAGCCATATGCATGCATAATTCAAGTTGTACGGATTTTTACAACCGTAGGGTAATACTTTAGAAATATTTTACACATAGACAATTCAATGAAAATAATCCCTAAATCTTTTTTGGAGTAAGGAATAAGATAGCCTGAATGGAATTACGCATCGCATCCAACCCGATGGCATCCTCATGGGGAGGGGGGGCACGGGCCCCCTCTTATTTGACATGTGCCCCCCCCCCGGTCCCCTCATATTAACTTTAAACCTTAACTAAAACATAAATAAGTATTGTGGTTGCCCCTTACCTATGATAATTATGTGTCCCTCCCAGGTGCCCCCCCACCCACGCGAGACCCCCTAGTTACGCCACTGAATGGCAATAATCTGCCACTGCTATACCAAATGACTCGTCCATATTTTTCCCCCCAGAACATAGAGCACTACATCTATTGTTTCTCTATATTGCAGGAAATCCAATATTCTCATTTGTTTAATTTGTTTGATGAGTTTTTTTGAGAATTTGCTTTCATTGACTTGTCGCTGTTACCATGGTGTAAAATCAACAATTCAACAATTCAACAAATATACCCTGGATCCAGGAGTCATTCGGGAATCAGAATGCAAACAGCAAACTGCATGAAGTATTCGAGGAAAAAAGACAATAACATGCACAATTGCACATGCATTGATAATGATTAGCTGAAATCGAACAGAGATCAATTAAGATATATTTATAAAAGTGCAGCACTGCAGAAAAAGACAGCAAACATTAACATTAAAACACTATTACAGTACTGCTTGAAAGTATGTGAAATCTGTGATGTTCTGCTATTGGGTCAATGCTTAACATCCTCAACCAAACTGCCTGCGGGAGGGAGCATATATTGTCATCCGATGAGATAAAAAATAATGTGTTGCAATGTAGCGGAGGATATTTATGGTGTCTCAGACAAAATGGCCATCTCTTGTCTTGCTGTATTCAGAGTTATATTTGAATTGCTTCCCTCCTAAGCCCAGTTCGGGGTGCTCATGAGGGTTGATCGATGAGGTGGAAGAGAGAGTGAGAGTCCTCAACATATTACACATATATCCAATGTGAGGGTTCTTTCACTTACACAGCACACCACAGATACACTTCTCTTGAGGGGCCACTGATTTAATGTCTCAACTGAACGACATCCAGCTGGGATTTTGCTCATGAAGGTCCACTGGAAATGTGGGTTCCCTACCGGGAGTTTGAAACCAGGCAGGCAAAGACCATAAGCATAGCAGCTCCAAGACTGGCCTCCAACCACTCAGCCAATTTACAATGTAAGTATCCCCATTTGCAGAATATTGGTTGGAACTGTACTTACTCTGCCACGTGTCTGTGCATGAACAGTTTGCCAACAAGTTTGCTTTTATGCTCAGTGTTGTTTATTGTGCAAAGATTTGGTTGGATCAATACAACAATTCATCAGAAATAATGTGAAAGCAGTTATTTCTCTTAGATATAAAAGCAGAATAGCAATACCATTGTAGAAAGCACACTTCCAAAATAGAGGAAATGCTATTTTTGTAACATTGGAACAGACCATACAAGTCACTATCGCTCCACAAGAGTTTCTCTGTCTGAGATCAATAAAGTATATCTTATCTTATCTTATCTAAAACTCTTCTAGAACAGGTGGATGGATGTAAGAATGGGGGCTTTACGTCCTGTATTTATGCACTGGGTAGGCTAATTAGGTCAAGAGGAGGACACAGCAATAAGGCGAAGGATGAGTGAAGTTGCTTTACAAGATAAGTCCATGCAGGTGAACCGGCCAAAGCAGATTTGAAGATGGGACCTGCACAATTATCTGCTTTCAAACCTTGGCTAAAATATACAATTAATTAGTAATGTGGGTCCCCCGAGAATCTGCATGGCAATCATCTCGCAGCAGCACTGATGAATGACTCATGCATAATTTTCCCCCGCAACATAGAGCATTACTTCTCTTGTTTCTCTAAATTGCATGAAATCCAATATTCTCATTTGTTTAATTTGTTTGATGAGTTTTTTGGAGAATTTGCCTTCATTGACTTGTCACTGTTACCATGGTGTAAAATCAACAATTCAACAAATATACCCTGGATTCAGGAGTCATTTGGGAATCTGAATGCAAACAGCAAACTACACGAAGTATTTGAGGAAAAAAGATAACAACATTGCACATGCATTGATAATGATTAGCTGAAATCAAACAGAGACCAATTAAGGTATATAAAAGTGCAGCACTGCAGAAAAAAACAGCAAACATTAAACGACTGCTACAGTACTGCTTGAAAGTATGTGAAATCTGTGATGTTTTGCTATTGGGTCAATGCTTAACATCCTCAACCAAACTGCTTGCGGGAGGGAGCATATATTGTCATCTGATGAGATAAAAAAAATGTGTTGCAATGTAGCGGAGGATATTTATGGTGTCTCAGACAAAATGGCCGCCTCTAGTCTTGCTGTATTCAGAGTTAGATTTGAGTTGCTTCCCTCTGAGCCCAGTACTGGAAGCTGATGAGGGTTGATCGATGAAGTGGAAGAGAAAATGAGAGTCCTTAACTTGTTTTAAATTATCCCACGTGAGTTGCTTTCACTTTCCCACCACAGACACTGATACAAGGGGCCATAGATTTAATGTCTCAACTGAACGACATCCAGTTGGGATTTTGCTCATGAAGTTCCACAGAAAACTTGGGTTGCCCAGTGCCCACTTGGACTTTGAAACCAGGCAGGCAAAGACCATATATACAGTGTATATGTGGAGAAGCTTCAGCTCCAAGCCTGGACAGATGTATAGAAGGGTCCACAAGGATCCTTGACCATCCGGGTCCAGCCCCCAACTTCACCCATCATCATCATCCAAGCCTGGCCTCCAAACCACTCAGCCAATGTAAGTATATCCCCATTTGCAGGTTATTAGTTGGAACTGTACACATACTTATTCCGCCACATGTCTGTGGATGAACAGTTACAAGTTTGCTTTTATGCTCAGTGTCGTTAAAATGTGCAAAGATTTGGTTGGCTCAATACGACAATTATTCTGCTTCACATGTTCATCAGAAACAATGTGAATGCAATCATTTCTCTTAGAATGTCAAAGTTGCATATGAATTTAGATATGAGGCAGACTTCAGAAACAGAGAAAACCCTATTTTCGTGATATTGGACCATAACAACAAACATCACCATTTTATACTCCCCAAGAACAGGTGGATGGACGGAAGGATGGGGGCTTTACGTCGTGGATTTTTGCACTTGTTCGCAAAATGGGACAGGAGGAGGACACAACAATGAGGTGAAGGGGATGATTGAAACGGCTGTCCAACATAATCGCAGGTGACCACCAACCAGCCAGAGCAGATAACATTTGTAGAAGCCGGTACCCGGTGACTGGAGTTGGACGGCTGTTTCAATCATCCTGCACCTCATTGCTGTGTCCTACTCCTGTCCTAATTTAAGAATATGTTTATTCTGGATACACATCTACAAAGTAGTTTTTACTGTGGTCCAGTATGAATAAAAATAACAATAAAATAACAATATATGATGTCAAGATGAGAAATGAAAATATTACAATAAAATTTTATGATAGAAATAAAGCAGTGTTGACCATTCATATAATCTACTGGAGTACATATTTTTTTACTTACACATATATATTAGTGTCTATTGCATTACATATCTCTTGTACATTTTATTAAATTTTTCAACATTATTAGCATTCTGTAAATAACCAGGTAATTTGTTCCAAGCTAACGAACCTCTATATAAAAATGATCTTTTTATTGCATTTGTACGACAGAAAGGTACATCAACAAACAGTGTATCATCAAATCGTGTAGAACGGTCACTTGTTTCGCACGCCATTACTGCTGAATTACAGAGATACGGATTGGTATTGCCATAAATACAATTGTACATAAGCACACTTAAGAAATAATCAACCCTTTCATGTATGGTTTGCCATTTTAAACTTTTTACAAAATCAACTCCTCTATAATTAATAATATCAAAATTTCCAGTAATTATACGTGCAGCTCTATTTTGTAATTTGAATATTCTCTACATTATTAGAAGAACAACCCCAGACAGAACAAGCATAGTCAAAAATTGGCATGATATAAGTTTGATAAGTTAATACGAGTACATTTTTTGGAAGTATATGTCTTAATCTAGTCAACCATCCAAGCTTTTGAGATAATGATCTTGTTAATTCATCAATATGTACATCAAATTTAAGTTTTTCATCAATATGAACGCCTAAATATTTTGTTGTTTTTACATTACTTACAGAATTACTATCAATGACAAGCCGGAAAGAATCTCTATCTTCATAATTTGCACCTGCACTGATTAACATACAATTTGACTTGGTAGAATTTTAGTACTAATCTATTCGCTTTATACCATTCATTGACAACAGATAAAGTCTCATTCATATCGTTAGCAAGTTCAGTAACATTATTACTATGGCAATATATAATTGTATCGTCAGCAAACATACCGCATCGACCATTGACTACATGTGTCGGTAAATCGTTGACGAATAACATAAATAAGAGTGGTCCAAGTGTTGAACAAATTAATTAGCCCACCAAGTGCATAAATACAGGACGTAAAGCCCCATTCATACATCCATCCAACACAGTGACTGGTAGCTGAAGTGCAATCAATCCAAATATTTTTCGAAATCCCATGCCCTCAGGAAGATGCTCGCCCTTTCGCACCCTTCAGTTCTTACCCTCACCCTTCAGTTCTTACCCTCACCCTTCAGTTCTTACCCTCAACCTTCAGTTCTTACCCTCAACCTTCAGTTCTTACCCTCAACCTTCAGTTCTTACCCTCACCCTTCTAAACCCTCACTTCCTGGCTCACTCCAAAATTAAATCACTGTAACTTAACTTAAAAAAAAAAACAGCTTTGTTATTGATGGATGGATGGATGGATGATCGGGGCTTTACGTCTTGTATATATGCACTTGGTAGGCTAATTAGGACAGGAGGAGGACACGGCAATGAAAACTGCCATCCAACATAGGCCCAGGTGACCCAACAAGAGCTGGACTCGAACCCAGGACCCAGCAATTGCCAGCATAGCATGCTACCACCAGGCCATGAGGTGAAGGATGATTGAAACAGCAGTCCAACATAGGCCCAGGTGACCCGGCAACAGCTGGATTCGAACCCTGGACCCAGCAATTGGCAGCCCAGCACGCTACGGTACCGCCAGACCAACCCTACCCCCAGCATCTGCTTAGAATATATATATATTGGCTTGTACTGTGGTAAATGAGCTGCAACTCTCCCTTCTCCCCTGTACTGGGACAGACAAACCTTTTAAAATTGTCTTGTTACAAATCATGTCTCACCCACGAGGCCAGAAGCTCCACTGAAGGTCTTTGTCTGCATGGGTAGAACGCCCGGTCGGGGAGCCCGAAATTTTCAATAAACCTTAATGAGCAAAATCCTAGCTGGATGTCATTCAAATGCCATGTTAAATTGGTGGCTCCTTCTATCAGTGCACGGCTAATAGAAAGATCCCTCGCATGGAGTGAATGCGTAACATGTTGAGAACTCCCCCTCTTTCTCCCATCTCATCCCTCGTGAGCACTGAGCACCCAGAACTGGGTTTAAAAGGCTGCACAATGTGCACATACCATATCTATCTACCTATCCATGGTCCTAAATACATGAGTGGGTACATGTATATGTAATAAAATATGAATGTCTTGAAACTTGATGATATCTTAAATCTCAATGAATTGAAATTCTATCATAAATTACAAATTGGACAAGTCCCAAAATATATCAGTGAATGGAACTTTCCAAGAAAGTCAGACATTCATCCATACCCAACTAGAGACAGACTAAATCTGGTAATTCGACGGCTGAAGTATCAGGTTTCCAAAAGTTCAATAAAGAACAGAATCCCTAAATTGGTAAATGAGTCACCTAAAGAATTTTTAGAGAAAATACAGACACATAGTGTCTATGGATTAAGCCTTTATATTAAAAAGGTAAAAATAAATGGTTATCCGAATAATTGTATTATTCAGAATTGCTATGTATGTGGTGTGAGCCCATTGACTTAAAGAAATTTCATATTTTCACAACGTCCTATCACTTCCATCATGTAGTAGCTCATCAACTTTCTATCATTTTGTTTGATATTAATTATTATTGTTATTATTATCTATTTATCATTTTTTTCTTATACTATTATAATCTTTTTTTTCTATATTTATTTTTCTCTTTGAATAATTTTCCAATGTTTTTTTTTTTTTTTTTCATAGTTATGATATAAATCTATTCTATTGTTTGTACTCCCATTTACTTTTCATACACTCATGATAGAGTGAGTATCCAATTTTTTAGATAAGGAATTGATTGTTTCTTAATAATAGCAGCCATTTATAAAATTTAATAAATTTACTGAAATTTAGATTTGAAATTCAGGTGGCATGCACGCCAGCGGCCAATGCCAAAGTGTATGTCTCCTTGACCGTACTTGAAATAATTGTAAAATGTTTTGTACTAATATGTGATTAATTTGGTCTAATAAAATAATTCTGTCTGTCTGTCTGTCTGTAATAAGAGAAAATACCGCGATGGACAAAGAGAGAGTGTATACATGGGATGGATGTATAATAGGGGCTTTACTACATCCTGTATTTATGCACACTGTAAATTCTGAAATTCTGAGTTAGCTCAAATGATTGAGTGAGACGGTTGCACAATTTGTTTGAGCCATTATAGCTTGCTGTTTTGAGTTATGATAATCTTTATTATATGCTGTTATAACTTGCAAACAACAAGCTATCTTGGCTCAAAGGAATTGTGCAACCATCTCACTCAATCAATTAAGTTAACTGAAAATTCAAAATTTACAGTGCACTTGGTAGGCTAATTAGGACAGGAGAAGGACACAGCAATTGAAACTGCCATCCAATATAGGCCCAGGTGACCCAACAAGAGCTGGATTCGAATCCAGGACCCAGCAATTGCCAACATAGCATGCTACCACCAGGCCAACCGTCACCCTTCTATCCACGGTTCAGAATATAAATGAGTGAGTATGGATATGAGAAAACGCTGGGATGGACAAAGAGTCGGTGTATGCATGGGAAAGCGAACAGACTTTGATGAATTTTGCTGATTCATCCTCACGCAAAGGATTCTGAGGCTGCATATTTTTTGTTATTAGAAAGTTTGCTTTCATTTGTTTGTGATCACTATGCACTGTGTGCTCTACAAACAAACAAAAACATTATCACAAAATCGGACCTGAATTAATTTTGCCTTGTGTCTTTCATTCCGTCTCAGTTCAGATTTGTGTGCAGATTTTCTCAGCAGATTGTACTGGAACTAAATTTGCAAGAAAAAAACAGAGAGAAAAGGAAATTGCATTATTATATTACATGTTATCGAGATAATCCAAATAAGTTCCGGCAAACCAAAATCAAATCCAAGATGGATGTCTAGGGCAGATTTCATGAAAAGTGCTCTTAAAAGGTACCTTAAACTTTCCAACCCTTTTGTTATCTCTCTATTGCTTCCTGAAGCAAGTAAAGCAAGTAAGTACATCTGTGAGGTAATGAATAAATATCAATAAAATATTCCTCAAATATGTAGCTTTTTCCTCTTAAAAAGATATTTTCATGCCTCATGAGGACAATTTTGGACAACCAAACTTACTGGTGATCAGACATGCTTACTTTGGCACTCTGTGGAATCTGCTTAAACCAATTCAGGAAAATGTAATGGTATGTGATTGATAAAAAACATCTTGAAAATTATTTTGGAACCATTTTTAATTGTCTTGGTCATTATAAAGCTTGAAAAAAATGAAAAATAAAAAAAGACGGCTAATGTAACTCGATTCCGTCTCAGGACACTGAGGTTACATTAGCAACTTTTACATGGAAATTTTTCTGTGTTCTCACTACTTATGCCAATTTAAAACATGAAATTATAATATTTTATTGAAAAACGTGTCTTATTTGTCTATGTACATCACCAAAAACATAACGACTGGGTGTGGTACCTGTTTCTTTATTGCTAATGTAACTGCAATTTTGCATCCGTCCATGTCATAGTGTTACATTAGCAAAATGCGTACATAAAAATTTTGTTAAAAAACACATGATTAGATCTCAAATTTTTTCTGAACTGAAAGCCAGGTCTCCCAAGAGCAGGCCAGGGGTGGTACCCTGCTGGTGACTTCATTTATATTGCAGTAGGATCAGCATAAAAAATTCCGTCCTCCGTCATTCATCGTTGTTACATTAGCACAAGGCCATATTTTTAGCTACTCTGACCTACCAATCCAACAGAAAAGTTTGTTTACCCATGATTTTATTTAATAGATTGACTCAATAAAAGATTTAGATTTCAGCTTTTTTTAGTCCTGCCAGCTATCCTCAGAAGAAGCACCCTGAGAAAATCTGAGAATCTACGAATCGATTATGTCTGGTCTTATCAGTATTGTGCTAATGTAACTTGTGGACAAGTTGTGGTAAGTCATTTTGCAGCTTTTTCGTGAAATCTGCCCTAGGGGACAAGATATTAAATTGGAGGCTGCTTGTGTCGTTGTCTGCTCTCAGTGCTCTGAGCAAATGTGTAACAGTTGAGGACAAACACTCTCTATCCGATCTTATCAATTAACCAATGCCAGTACCCAGAGCAGGGATTAGATGACTGCACTTACTATTATAATCGATATAATAGTATTTATCAAATCCCAACGAAACTAAGCACAGTCACTGTGTAAAATTTCCGCAACAGGCTGAGGAGTCGCCGAAAAACACTGTCCTATCTACACACCTCTGATAGAGCCATCACCACTGTCTTCTCGTTTCCCTTTACTTCAAGCTGTCAGTATTGGCAATCCTCGAATGTGCAGGTTGCTGATACAAGTGATACTGATTGATACTTATTTGCAATTCAACATCTATAGTATTGTTCTATTTCTTGATGAAGTTAATATATATATTTTCAATGATCCACATGATTATTAATCAAAATTCTTGTCATTCTCAGATTTAAACAACACTTGATCCTTTGTAATTTTCATGAAACTTCTTTGAAAATGCACCCTAAACGGCCATATCTCATGAACCACTGCGCCTAAGAAGTTGAAATATACACCAAAATGTTTGGAATGCCAAATTTCCTATCCAATGTCAATAAATTTATATGACTTAAAATCAATATTTTTCAAGTTCTGATTGAAAATGCGATTTTCGACATTTGAAAAGACGCGGTTTGACATTTTGGCCAGTAGCAGGCAGAATAACCCATGAAATTCAATTTGGTAAATTTTTTCTTGATTCTGCTGGCAATGAGCAACTTTTGAAGGCGTCCCCGCAGATTTTCAGGATTATCATCCCCCCCCTTACTGATAGGTTAACTGTCTTAAAGACGATGCCATCTATACTTGCCGTTGTGATTAAGTTATATCGCGGGTAGTCAAGCCTTGGAGGGAACAGATTACTTCTGATCGAAATTTACCCAAATTTTGACTGGACATTTTTGAGATCCTGCACATGGGTTTAAACTGCCTGGAATGGCTATTTATGCTCATCACATAGTCTGTGCACCTCTAGCTGTGATTTGATGTATTATTCATCAAGGTTGACTATATATTTTATCAACTCCTTTATGTATAATGAAATATATGGCTCTCCGTCAGCCACCAGGGTAGTATTTGCCCAAATTCCATTAATACAATGTAAATGGTCCTGAAACAACATTTTTTTTATTTTTGTAGTATGTCAATTACATTTTCTGTCTATATGACGACAATACTTGGATTTAAGCATCCTTAGTGATTATCTACACAAGGAGAGATTGGTGGCACACAATGAACAATCAAGTCCTCACATCTCCATTTCATGTGCCACAATTTCAGAGTTTCAGAGTTAGACATAAAGCAAGTCATTCTTAAGGAACAAGGCATATATGTTAGGCCTCCATACATTATTATAACTTCAATATAAGACACTTTTTGATCTTAATTTTCAAATATTTCCTGCTAATGTGAAATAATCTCTCCTAGACATATTTACCTTTCGTGACCATTTAACATTATTCTAATGGGTCCTGATGTTTCCAGGACCACATTTTCCTGTGTCAAGCTTCTTTACATACCAGTCAACAAATATAAAGCAGTTTTTTATATCTCAGACCACTCATATTGACATTTTTAACAGCCTTATTTATGCATCCTCTTCAACTCGGCACAGCAAAAATTAGGGACAACTCACACTTTATCATAGCAGCAAGGCTATGCAGGTATGTCTGTCGTTTTTGCCTTTCAAATGCAATGTGTTGATGATTACCAACAGAATGAGTCATAAATCAAAGTCCTGTGGCAAAAATTGATTATATTATGACCACTCAAAAAAGTGTAAACATTTTTTTGGTTCAACCTGTATATCGTATATATATGTCTGTAGTGTCACTGTCGGCGAGAGTCAGGTTCTGTGTAGCACATGTACAAATAAGTTGCAGACACACAGTAATTGAGATGAATATCTTTTGGAATCAAGCCTGAAGAAGACATGTAACAGTGCCTGAACATTTATTTGCACCAAAAACACTCACCTGTGAGCTATAAATATATTTAAGAAAATGTCTGCACATTAAACAGCCAACTTTTAAATATAAACTTCATGCGTTCTGTGAACTTCAGTAAAGAAAACTATTTATATTTTACACAACCATCATTAAAATCCCTAGTTTACAAGAAAGCACAGACAGTACTACCTGCATGTATGACGTCTGTCCTCCAAAAGAGACAATCACGAGTCGAAAGAAAGGATATCAAATATCACTTCTCATTAGTATGAATGTTTTTACAACATGCAACATCATCTGTCACTTATTGTGGAAGTCCTGAATTAAATCACTGCACGCCAGTATAACAACGCAGGCTCTCGTGTTTCCAATCGTTACAGTCTGTCCCATTTGTATGAATGGGCAGCTGTCATAAAAAATTGCAGAAAAATGGAATCCAAACATCGCAAAAATGTGACAAACGAATTACAAAATAGCTCTTCCACCGGCAGCCCATTATGCTGAGCAATCTGGCAAACATCAACAATTTCCAGTTCTCCGACATCTCCGTACACATTATAAATATTTCCGGAAACATCTGTCGCCATTAGGCCAAAACATATATAGTTATATCAGCTTGACAACACTGGACCAGCTCAACTGAGTCACCTTCAATGCCCAATCCATGGATTCCGCCAGTTTTAAGAGTCCTACCTGTGGTTTGTCCGGATATTTAGCCCGATAAAGTCCGTCTGGCCAATTCCGCCGCATTTTTCCCACTTTGCAGGGCCATAATTCAAAATAGAAGTCATATAGTCAATAATTCCAAGCAACAAAGGTCTGTTTTTTACTCACAGGGAGCTTTCGTCCTTCACTGCAAAAAATTCCCGTTAAATTTTACAGTTAAATTAACTGGCAACTTTGTTCCAGGTCTAATAACTGTGAAAGTACTCTCAAACCTGAACAGTACAATGAACCGTAATATGCAGATCGTTACATTGAACTGTAATTTTGCGGATTCAACAAAGTGATATTACAGTATAATGTATATATATAAGACAGTTTATTCAAAGTATATTTTACAGTAATATAATCTGTAAAACATAGAAAGTAGAGCATGGAAGGAGCTGTAGAATCTACTGTAAAAATACGGATAGAATCCGTTATTTTTACTTTCGCATAAGTGTGAAACAACAGACTAAACATGTGATTTAACTGTGGCATAGCTGTAGGGATGTACCAAAGCTGGAATCAGCTGAGTGAGCCACTGACTCCAGGCTAGGCCTTGCTCATCTCTTGCTTGACAGCAGGGAAGTAAGTCCATCAATACCCAGCAATTAATTCGCACAAGTTTACCCACAAATTGCTGCCATAAAATTGATGGATATCTTCCAAGAGAAGCAGGTTTCAAGTTTACACAAGTATGTTCTATTTATCCAGACTGTGCTTGGGTTATTTTCGTTTTAATCGTGTCATTCTTTACAACACATCATAAGACTCACAAAAACATCAATGTCAAAAATAGATATTAAAACATTTGCATAATGACAACATCTTTAAGATCATATGAATGAGGATGTTCCCTTATCTTCAGATAAGTGATAAATTAAGTTTGATTAACAGTTGTGTAAAAAGCATATGTTATAGATGGCACCACATGTTCCGTGGTTGAAGTCCATATAATATCTTGTTTATAGAACCTTGCCAGGTTTATTGATTGTTTTGTCAGCATATATTACGAGTAATCAGTAAATTAACGGTTAAAGTAATTGTTCATCAACGTGCACTGAATGTTAAATGACATGTTGCAGTACATTTTTCTTGAAGCCAGCTTTGTACCCGACAAAGAACTGTAAATTCACAGACAAAGTCTGTATAAAAAAAATACTGGTAAAATAACAATAAATTTACAGTTCTTCCAGCCACAAAAACACGCTCATTTCTTACAGTGTTGTTTCAAGGACAGATTCAGCCTTCTGACTTCAAATGCTTAGGGGCAACATGACCGCCGATGGTCAAGTTCATTTGACTGGAGCCGACTGCCATTAATCGGGGGGAGGTCCAGGCCTTGGTCCCGATTTAACGATGGTTTGTGCTTCTTAATCTCTATAACCTCCTTGATCTATCTTTTCATAAAGTTCTCTTCTCTTCCGAGAATCCTTGGATTGTCCCAATCAATCCTATGGCTGGTGTTGGTTAAATGTTCATGAATTGCTGATGATGTTAATCTCTTATGCTTGTCTATTCTTTTTCCTAGTGTTCGTCCTGTTTCGCCAACGTATGTCTTCTTACAAGTCTTGCATCCTATCTCGTATATCACGCCTGTTCTATTCAACTTCTTGCAAACCAAAGCTCCAAGTGTAACAGGAGTTGAGCTATGGCAAAATGTCATGGTGTCGGACGTACACCGTGTGATGTACGTCCGACACCATGATATTTGGCTTGTAGGTCAGCTCCTGTTACACTTGGAGCTTTGGTTGATGGCTTGTCTGATACCCCTATTACCTGGCTCATGCCTAGATAACAATGAAATAGCTGAGGTATAATAGTGGGGCTACACAAGCTGCTAAAGTGTCAAATCTGTGAATCAGACTTTAAATACGGAATTGCCCAGATGTAAAAATCTATCGGGGCCAATTGACGGGACAAAGTGTATAGGCAATCAGAAATAATTACTTCTGGCAGATGGATAAAGATAGATCTATAGATATATAGCTAGATTGAAAGATACATGTAGATAAGTGCAGCCCTCCAAGCGCAGTTCTGGGCGCTCCCGAGGTGCACGTGATTGACAAGATGGCAGAGAGGGCGACCTTAGCATGTTACACGTTTACCCAATGTGAGGGACCTTTTACTTGCCCATCATAGACACTGATGAAAGGACCTCCAACTTAACGCCTCATCCAAATCACATTTCTTGAACGTTCCAGCCTATTTGGGTGAGTGAGTGAGTTTGTGTTTTACGCCCCATCAGCACCGGTGTGGGCTATTTAGAGGCAAAAACAGCATATCTGGGTTCCCTGCCCAGAGGCAAAGATCTTCAGAGGCACTTTCGAGAACATCAGTGATGTTGCAGTACTGTTCGTATCTGTAACATTTAAAAAGGGGACAATAAGATAAATGACATATTTGTCCGAGCACGTTGAGAGATAAGGACAACATTGGTTACCTACATTGCTCTTTCACTGACATACAGTTTACATAACAGCAGAGCATTTCTTTTTAAAAAAAAGATTTTCCATTGGGAGACCTATGGTACGATTTTGTGAGACTATTCGTCGCACCATGATGCAAGGCATAAATCAGTTGAAGATCCATCAGGTATCCATGGACGGATGGATGATTAGGGCTTTACGTCCTGTATTTATGCACTTGGTAGGCCAGTTAGGACAGGAGGACACGGCAATGAGGCGAAGGATGATTGAAACGGCCGTCCGACGTAGGCCCAGGTGACCCGGCAAGAGCTGGATTCGAACCCTGCATGGACCCAGCGATTGGCAGTCCAGCACGCAACCACTAGACCAACCCTCCCCCCCCCAGCAATCAGGTATCCAAAAGGAGTGTCAAAATTGATATCTTCAAACATCAGTAAGTTGATGCAAAGAGAAATACTTTAAAATACTAAGCGGAGAAAATTTTTAACATAAACTCAGCAACATTAAAAACGCACACTTTTAAAAAGGCTACAAATAGTACTTCCTCTTAAGATATCAAGATAAAAATTTGCACACTTCTAGAAGTTGCAATCAAGTATATTCACTGAAAATTTCAAATCTCTAAGTGAAGTACTTTCGTGTCAAATTAAATCGTCGTGGTCACTGTCGAAAATGGAAGTCACAAAATTTCAATTTCCTCTGATCATTAATTTCAACAACTTAGCTGTTCTTTCCACAAACTTTTTTGATAGGCCACGAAAGTTTATAATTTTCCTTGCTTGATGAGTTAGGAAAAAGGGATATTTGACCCAACCACAATTAAAGAGGATGAATTTAATAAAAATTAAGTGTCAATGCTGACACACCCCCTACTGGAGCCTTTTGTCAAAACCTTAAAAAATGATGTTTTATCCAGATTTTTTTAGATAATTGATATGGAATGATTGTCTGTGCGTGTGTTTCTACCCTGGGCATGCATAAAACACCCATTATTTAAGAGTTCTGGTTCACATGCTTCATTTGAAGATGTGAACTCGTAAACTTCGAGTTTTTAATTCAAAATCTGCTTTATCATTGACTTTTTTTTTCAAAAACTTCCGTGGGACCTCTTTTGGAAGTCTTGTGCCTGTTATGTGAAAATTTCATAGGATTTATGCCATCCAGTATGCCACAAAACCAATATTTCCAATTGTGCGTTTTGTGTTGAAGTGCAGTTTGTGACTTGCATTTTTGACAACAGCCACGACAATTTAATTTGACACAAAAGTACTGCACTTAGAGATTTGAAAATTTTTGTGAACATACCTTATGGCAACTACTGATAGTGTGCAAACTTTCATCTTGATATTTTGAGCGGAAGTACTATTTTAAGCCTTTTCAGAATAGTGCGTTTTTAATGTTGCTGAGTTTATGATTGAGGAAAGATGACACATGTTTCGAATATAGCCATGGCAGGAGAACTACAAAATTGATTTAAGACAAATATATGCTTTGAAAATCTCCGAAAACAATCCGTCTCTGAGTGACACAAATTTAGCAATAACGGAACCAAGTCTCCCAACTGGGATGACTCTTAGTTTCCCTTTTCCTATGAACATCATGTACAGTTTATCACTGGCCTTCATTGTTGCTAGAGCTTAGTATTTTATAAAGTTGCACAAGGTGGAGCTTCAGCCCTGTGTTGGCTGTCCACACCACCTGGTGGAGGTGAATCAAATCGGGGAAACTTGGTTAATGCGTTTTTACCTTCAGTGAACTTATATTTCGAAGAAGGTTTTGTAAGCACTTTGGTCAAATGTTATCCATCCATGGTCCACCAAGCAGGTACGGTGGACAGATGGCTAAGTGTTCGGTTACGTCTTGGTGGCGGATGGGTAGATCATTTCAAGTCAAGACTCAGCCACTAGCTTGCTGATAGTCCTTTTACACTTTTTGAAATATTGAGACAAAATATTGAATATCAACATTTTATGATTTCCGGTCCCCAGCTTGCAAACTCTTGAACCATGACCTATTTACCACAACCTGATGCGAAACATAAATCAGTTGAAAATATATTTGCAAAACAGCTTTTAGCAAAAGTTTGAACTGTTAAGCTGATTGCCTGACAGTGCCTATTTTCCAAAAGGGAGTTTTGACGAATTTGAAATAATATAATAATATACATATATATGTAAATTCACACTCTGGAAAATGTTTGTGTAAACCAGACAGGAAAAATAAAAGTAACGTTGAACATTGCTGGTGTCCGTCCACAATTTTATGTGCAGGCAACAGTTTTGTGTGAAACAGCCAAGGAATCTGTCCATCCTGAAAAAAATGTGAATAAGCAAGCATCTAGATCTATATAGCTGTTGTCTGATTTTACACAAAGAGTTTGGACGGACACCAGCTAACATTTGTTTTGTCTGTTTTAACAAAGCTTGTTTCCCAGTGCATTATGACCTGTACACTCTAAAAAATGCTGGGACAAAATTGGTTTTTAGAGATGCTTGCTTGCTTGCAAGCGGCATCTCTATTGTGGCATCTCTATTGTGGGAGGATGGCTCTGAAACTTATGACAACTGCCTTGGCCATGCTGTTTCATCTCTGTCATTAAAACTTTGCATACAGTCTCAATAGAATTTTATCTTGCATTGATAAACTTTTGGTGTCTTTCTGAGATGAAAAGATTAATAAAGAAAACAAACAGGCTGAGTTTCTGCAGGTCAATCGCCAAAAGTAGGTCACAGGCCAGATACCCTCCAGCAGGTCTCACATGCCAGATACCCTCCAGCAGGTCTCACATGCCAGATATCCTTGTGCAGGTGACAGGCAAAGGGGTGCATACTATCATGGGAAGTCTATCTACAAGCAACTCTTAAAGTGCTTGCACGTTATTTTTACAGTTGCTTGCAACCTGTATTGCGAGAGGAATTTTGGGGAGGCTTATGACAACTCAGGAGGTCGCACTGTTTCACCAAACTCATTAAAACTTTGCATACCGTTTCAACATAATTTTATCTTGAGTGGATAAACTTTTGGTACGCTTCCACGACATCAAACTTTTTATTTACGAAACTAAAATGTTCGTTTTTGGCGCAAATTTCAAATGGCCTGCTGCAGTGATAGCAGCACCAACAGCAGCAGTCAGATCCAGTGTTTACAGATTCAATAGAAAGAATGAAGGAAGGAATACAGGGGGGAAGGGTGGGAGGATATACAGACAGATAGATAGATAAATAGATAGATAGATAGATAGATAGATAGATAGATAGATAGATAGATAGATAGATGGATAGATAGATGGATAGATAGATAGATAGATAGATAGATAGATAGATAGATAGATAGATAGATAGATAGATAGATAGATAGATAGATAGATATAGAAAGTCTATCTACAAGCAACTGTTAAAGTGCTTGCACATTATTTTTTAGATTCAAAATGTTTTTTTGAATCTAAAAAACCAATTTCGTCTGAATTTTTTTAGAGTGTAGAGAATAGAAGTTCATCAGTTGCACAGCACAGATGTCTTTGTTTTCAACTTCACAGAGCTTCACAGAGTTATCACTATATGAGTATGAATCAAATTTATATATATAACTCTTGCATCCTATTATAGGTTTTAATTCCTGACTTACCTAGTTTGACCTTTACTTAAAGTACAACTGCTTCATTTAAATTTCCAGGCCAGCTTAACCTCATTTGACTATGTTTGAAGTACATTGTATACACTGCAAGTAGCTCTCTGGTTAGTTCCTCTCTTATTTAGTTTCCTGGGAATATCACATTTAACAGCTCAAGGTGAGTGTAACGTTCCTCTTTCCGAAATTTACCTTCACTGACTTTTTGGACCTATATTGTAATTGGTTTCCATTGGTTTCCATATATCCGCTATTGTTAGCTTGTTTTAGCACAACAGTGGTCCTTGCATAATGAGATCGCCCCTTCCGCTGGTGATTGCTTGTAGGAAAATTTGTAAATGCCAGGCCTGCAGAGGGTTCCAGCAGGCAAAAAGTAAAATTTTGAAGACAATACATTTTAATTATATGGAATGAAATATTTTAGGAAAAATCTAAAAAAAGGGAGAAAAAATCGAAAAGAAGGGGGAAAAATTGGCAGAAATATATATTTTAATGGAATTCGGTTGGAAAAAGTTTGCGGAAAAAGTTGAATGGGAATTTTCGTCCCTTTTGAAAAAAAAAGGAATTTGGAAAATATAAATTTTGGAGGGAAAAAAGGAAAGCTCCCAAGGGTAGTGTGAGTACAAGGCAACCTCTAGCAAAACATCACATGCGAAGTTCTTAGGAAAATTGAGTCCCAGGATTTCGATGGAAAGTGGTCACTTGCATTTCCCTGACTGTAATAACAAGTTTCAGTCTGGACTGTAATCAGTAGTGATTCACTACAACCAGTCAATCACATATACATATACTATTTAGTCATCAACATGTATAGCCAGGGAAAGCATATATGATCTATATTGCTTTGTGGGTCATTGTCATTATTTACTGGCCATTGATTTGATCAAAGTGGCTGTGGGCAGTGTTCATGCACACAACTAACTTCTCTTTTGAAGTTTGTCTTCATGCCACACTTCATTGCTTGTGCTTGGAAGGTAGGTAACTTTCATTGGCCCACTTTCATATGTACTAAATATCTATCAAAATTAACACAATTGTGTATTTAAATAGCAAAAAATAATATATTATATCAGATTGAATTATTATATTTAGGTAGTAATTGACACAATTATATGCATAACATTATAATTGTTAATAACTTATGATTATATTTATATGAAGTGGTAATTTCTTACTGTAAAACCTGTAGAACACAGGTAAGTCTCCACGTGTATTGTACGTAGTTTATATTATTCTATTATATTCTATTATATTCTATTCCATTCTCTTTTATTCTATATATGCCTGTATTCTCAATTTCCTTGGGACATTTTGTTATTTTGACATACCATGCATACATTTTATGGTGAATATTTTATTTATAGTTAGACAATCCTTAGAGTTTCTGAAAAAGGTTTGCCCCAAAGAAATTGAAAAATTGTATACTCCCACGTTTGAAGTATTTTGTTCAAGGCAAGATATTTTTTAAATTTATGTGCAGATCTCATTAAAAATATGGTAATCCCCACAGTCATAGAACCTCAAGTCTTAAAAATCAAACAATTTGAAAGTCAGTTTCCCACAAGACATACTTCATTACTTCCCCATGACCCAAAGGGCCAATAAATTTATATTTTCTCACAAATGGCTGAGATCCTGACTTATGTATTCCTTCACATAATGTTATATTAGTTTCCTGAAGATAAATGTTTACAATGGATACACAAAACATACACATTTAATTAAAAGTCAGAGAAAAATATATATTTTTTGTTTTAACATGAACAATGTTGCACTAGTAGGAAGAGGGTATTGTATTTTGGTGTTTAGTTTCTATTCTGTGACAAATGAGATAGATTAACAAAAACCTGTTGACAAGCTTTCATAGAGCTTTTTTGAAGGTCTGAGGTCCTGAGAAATCACAGACTATTCTCATTTTCAACACATTCTGTTTGTTTCTTCAGCAGTCTATCTCATGTACAGTGCCACCTGCAAGTAAGTGAAAAGGTTGATGTTTTACCATTGGGTCAATGCTAAACATCATCAACTAAACTGCTAGTGGAAGCAAGGATGCTCATCCGACGAGAATGAAACATATGGGGTCATAAAGGACAATATTTGAGGCATGTGGAATAACAATGGCTGCCAATTTTATTTGCTGCACTAAGAGCCATGGAGGTATCGGTCAAAGTCTTTCAAATGTAAATGAAACTCAAGGCCTGTTATTAATGCAAGGGGGGGGATTCACTTACTCAGCAAAGATTTTGACCCATTTATAACTGATGGTAGAGCAGTGGCGTAACTGGGGGGTCTCGAGCGGGGGGCACCTGGGGGGGCACTCGATTCTCTGGGGGGGGGGCACCCACTATTTCTAATTTTATATTTTGAAAAGTTTGTATGGGGTGGCAACTAGGGGGGGCACATGTCCAATATGGGGGGCAAGTGCCCCCCGTGCCCCCCATAGGGACGCCACTGTGGTAGAGTACAGAAAATTGGCAGCCATTGTTATCTTGTAATTCCTTGGCTTTTAGTTTTGCTAACTTTTGGGTGCCGCAAACAGAATGCTCTCAATCAGTGACTGTGAACCTGTGCAGAAGTTTTAATCAAACTGGAAACTTTCCTAGTTAACACGCAATTTCTAATGTAAAACCTTGGTCAATATGACAATATTGACTGATTGACTTATTCAGCCGACAGCTGGTGTAACATGCATATCATACATCAATTATAGAATTACCATAGCAGATCAAAGCTTGGTGGCTTATAGGCAATAAAATGATATAATGTACGACCCAGGTGATTATTGCAGAATTATCACCACTGTTTCAGAAAAAAGTATATTATTTATGAGTAATACCACCACAGCTAGACAAATAGCGTCATATTTCCATGGGATTTCGCTTCATGCAATACGTAATAGTTATATTTAGAAAGTAAATTTGGAAGCTCAAAACTTTGCATTGTGGCAGACAATTTGACCAGTGGCTGCTTTACCTATATATAATTATTTCAGTTGAAGTAAGAAGCAAGCATGTAAATATTTATTAAAATCATATCAGGTTGGAGTGTGCCCCTTCCTACCTCATGTCGCATCGAGTCATGATAGTAAACAGCTGGGTGGCAGAGTGGTTAAGGTGCCTGCCTGCTCCTTTGAAGGTCTTTCCCTGCATGGGTTTGAACCCTGGTGGGGAACCCAACATTTTCAGTGGACCTACATGAGCAAAATCCCAGCTGGCTGTGTTTCAGATGAGATGTTATATTGGTGGCCCCTTGCATCGGTGTCTATGCTGGGCACGTAAAGGATCCTTCATATGGGGACAGTCTATTATGGGGTAAATGTGTAACAAGTTGAGGACTCCCGCTCTCTCTCCAACCTCATCAATCAACCCTCGTGAGCGCCCGGAACTGGGATTAGAGGACTGTTGACCATATCTATCTTTCTAGTTATCCCCCGGCCCCCGGGATTTCCACTCACCCTTTCAAGGAGCATACCAAAACTGCAGCAATAAAAAATGCAATAATAGTCCTAAAAATAAACAGAGGGACATAAGAAATCTTACTACACTAACAGCTGTCAAACCAGTTTCTGTTTGTGAAGCACTTTTAGTCACCTGTGAATAAATGTTGTTTTTATAAATAAACAAATGAGCATTTATATACAGTGAACTAGTTGAGGCAAACAGAACAGAATGGACAGAGAAGGCTGGAGAGAAGTCCTCATAGGAGTACAAAGAGGTAGGTGGGAATAGAATAGAATAGAATAGAATAGA
The DNA here is from genome assembly GCA_026936325.1 of Platynereis dumerilii. Lineage (NCBI taxonomy): Eukaryota > Metazoa > Annelida > Polychaeta > Phyllodocida > Nereididae > Platynereis > Platynereis dumerilii. Next base: position 54,878,669 of record JAPTHN010000006.1, on the reverse strand, counting down.
ATAGAATAGAAATACCAATGAAATAGAAATATTAATAGTAAGAAATACAAATAAAATAGAAATAAAAATAGAATAGAAATACAAACAGAATAGAATACAAACAGAATAGAAATACAAATAAAATAGAAATATGAATAGAATAGAAATGCAAATAGAATAGAAACAGAATAGAAATGCAAATAGTTCTAATAGAAATACAAATAGAATGGAAATACAAATAGAATAGACAAAATTAAAAAGAGTAGGGTATAGGCTTCAAATAGTTAACTAAATTATAGTTAACTATTACAGTCAAAGAAATATGAGTACTTACATTCATCTGTTTGTGGACCTCAATGACACCACGACAGGCCCTATCTATACTGCATTGAAATGAACTATCAATTTTTCATTGGGTAACTTATGAACTCAGTGAGTGGTGTGACTAATTCAATGACTTGTAAGGATAGCATTGCAAGTATAGGATATGATCTCACAAACTGTTTATGAGTCATACAGAATAACATGGCAAGCACATTCCAGTGCATTTCTATAAGCACTTTTAATTCGTTGACTGTAACATTAACCTTCTGGTGAAATTATGGAATTTAAAACTAATGTACTGGCATGTAGTGAGCATGTATACTATATGCTTCATGTTAGGAATCAACTTTTATAATAAATTGATTATAAGGGTGAATACTCACTAAATATTATCAGTCACGGTTTTTGAAAAGGTAAATTTAACATGCGTATATTGAGTTTAAAAAAAATAACAAATCTCTTAAATACAAGTAAAACTGGACATTATTTCATAATCCGTGGATCGTGTTATTTTGGATATAAAAGCCATTTATGCAAATCTTTTCAACATAGCAAAGGTTGCACACCTGTTCCAATTTTAAATAGCTGACTCAGTGTCACTTTGTTTATTTTATACATATTGATCAAACTAACAACAATGTCCACCATTCATAGTAGTAAAGTGCCTCAGTGTAACAAGCCATCATTTTGGAAATGCTAGTGATGGAAATATGAGAAGTTACCAATTTGCATCAAAAAGCTCCTTGTGAGATCATAATCCAATGCATGCACTTGCCTTGTTATTCATGAGGCCAAACATAATTGATATTTAGCTTCTTAGACCTTCTCGAGGTGCTTTTTCCAGGGTCAGTCGATAGTGCAAAGAAAAAATATTTGTAACGTCATGTTCATAAAAATGATGCGTAAGCTCCATTTTTGTCTTCAGCAGACAAAAAATCTGTTGGGTTCGTCAATCCAAAAAGTCTGGCATAAAGCTACGGAAATACCGGTAGGAGTGATAACCAAATTGCTCAAAAGATAGATAGGCCTAGATAGATATTTGGTGAGTGCAGCCCTCTGAGCCCAGTTCTGGGTGCTCATGAACGTGGATTGATAAGATGGGAGGGAGAGTGGTAGTCCTCAACATATTACACATTTACCCAATGTGAGGGATCTTTTACTTGCCTGGCACAGACACTGATACAAGAGGTCACCAATTTAACGTCTCATCCGAACAAGATCCAGCTGGCATTTTGCTCATGAAGGTACACAGAAAATTTCGGGTTCCCTAACCGGGAGTCAAACTCATGCATGCAAAGACATTCGGCAGATCGAGCAGGTGGGCATCTTAACCACTCAGCCACTCAACTGCTACATATGTATTTGTGAGGTCATATCCATCATAGATACATGATGACTCTTATCAGATACAGTAACAGAGGTCATATTATATATATGGCTACCATTTATCTCCACAAGTCAGCGAAAGAGTCATGCTACTCATCAGTGAAATCACTTGTCTTCCAATGACGAATCGACCACTCATTTCAATGAAATATAGGATCTGTAGTGACATCATTGGTGTCTTCAACGAGCTGGGTGTTCTCGTGCATTCTTTCAGACTTATCTATTGTATTTGATACCAATTAATTGACTTTCCTTGACTATGATAATACAATACATGATACTATACAGTCTGAGTATACACTCCTCTGACAAACCTCACATCAATAGCTATGCCTCACTGATTAATCATAATTTGTCCATATTAATCAAATGGTCTAATCTAATTTTGTAGCACCAATCAGCTGTCTTACATTAATTGTCTAGTTTCTATATTTAGCTGCAGGCAAGTGCCATCTTGAGGCTAAAATCTGCACTAGGCCTAATCCTGATTACCTGTGACGTGTAGAATTAGACTATGACATCATTTGGTATTCTGGAAAAGTCTTATATCTTAACATCCAACTGAGATTTTTGGCTAAGAACATGTGACATTTGAAAATGACCTGGCATAAGCTGGTATCTGGGAAAACATGGAAATTTAGCATAAGTAAGTTTTTACTAGTGGATCATTTGGACTGCAATGACTGGATATGATACCAAATCACACCAAAAGTACTACTTTGGTTATGAAGATGACAGGCAGGACAGGACATATACAACATAGTATTAGTAAGTTGAAAAAGCTGATTTTCTATAGCAATTTGTGACGATTTTATGTAGGCCTATATATTATATACTATATACACGCAAATAGCCCACCACTGTATAGGCCTACTCAGAGACAAACGGATGGATGCATAATTTGCATATCCTTACTGTATGTATGCAATTGGTAGGATTATTAGGACAGGAGGAGGACGCAGATAGACGAATAGATGTGTGGTAAGTGCAGCCCTCTAAGCACGGTCTATGGTGCTCACAAGGGTTGATTGATGAGATGGGAGAGAAAAAGCAGGGGTCCTCAACATGTTACACATTTACCCCATGTGAGGGATCTTTTATTTGCCCAGCACAGACACTGATACAAGGGGATGCCAATTCAATACTTAATAGCTGTTCCAAGTAACATAATATTATGTCCAGCTAGGATTTTGCTCATGAAGGTCCTTGGAAAATGTTGGGTTCTCCATCCGCTGTTCGAACCCATGCAGGCAAAGACCTTCAGCAGAGCACACCTAGACCATAACCACTCAGCCACCCAGCTGTTAGTTGTTCCTTGTCTTACTAAAACTGTCAGGTCTCAGGGGCGGATCCAGAAAATGTCGTACGGGAGGTTTACGAATGCAAATGTACTAAAGGGGAGGGGGGTTCAACCCCCTAAACCCCCCCTGGATCCGCTACTGGGTTTTTTCTTTACCCTTTTAGCTCATGCCAAGAAAATCATTCTGTTACTGCGATTTACTTATGCACATGAGCTAATAATATAAAAATCACTCAAATCTGAAAAGATATTGTCATGCAAGCTTACAGAAATCGGCCAAAAATGGCACATGGTACTACACTGTAAGAAATGGCCGTGTTTTTCTGGCTAAAAGAACCGTAAATTTATTGTTATTTTATCAGTATTTTTTAAAAACAGACTTTGTCTGTGAATTTACAGTTCTTTGTCAGTTACAAAATGGCTCCAAGATAAATTTACTGCAACATGTCATTTAACATTCAGTTCACGTTAATGAACAATTACTTCAACCGTTAATTTACTGGCAACTTGTAATATGCAGACAAAACATTTGAATTAGCCAAACAATCAATACACCTGGTCAGATTAGGAACTATAAACAAGAGATTGCATGGACTTCAGCCACGGAACATGTGGTGCCATCTATAACATATGCTTTACACAGCTGTTAATCAAACTTAATTTATAACTTATCTGAAGGTAAGGGAACATCCTCATTCATATGATCTTAAAGATGCTGTCATTATGCAAAAGTTGTTATATTTATATATGACATTGACATTTGTGTGAGTCTTATGATGTGATCTAAAGAATGACACTATTAAAACCAAAATAACCCAGGCGCAGTCTGCATCAATACAACATACTTCGATTAACTTGACACCTGGTTCTCTTGGAAAATATCCATCAATTTTATGGTTTGTGAGCAAACGTGTGCGAATTAATTGCTGGGTATAATTGATGGACTTACTTCCCTGCTGTCAAGCAAGAGATGAGCAAGGCCGAGCCTGGAGTCAGTGGCTCTCTCACTCTCTCAGCTGATTCCAGCTTCGGTACATCCCTACTAGTGTTTCCAATGAGTCTCGATCGACACCTCTCGAGAATGACATGGTCTAGTGCACGAGAATCGAGAATTTCTCGAGAAATCTAGGACACTGTCCTGCCATTGGCACAATGATAAAAAAAGAGAGATTTAATCTTGCAATGGATCACATTTTTTGGCTTTTATGATATCCTTTATAGTTTTAATGTTAATCTGTGTGTTTTGTTTCCTATAAATCACACCTAAACATCCAGATTTTATACAATTTTAAAACATTTGTTCAAGGTCAACTTCAGCATTTATCAGGTATACAATGGGGATTATCATCAACAGATATTTAAATTGAACAATGGAGCAATTACACAATAACAATAATATCAAGCAAAACAAAACAACATCCCAATGGTTTGTAACTATTATAAACATTAAACACATGAACACCATGTTAAACAATGATCAACATTTGAATTCTCGAGACTCGCTCGGCGAGACGAGAAAATGCTGAGTCATTGCTGATCTCGAGACTTCTCGAGAACTCTCGCTCTCATTGGAAACTCTAATCCCTACAGCTATGCGACAGTTAAATCACATGCTTAGTCTGTTGTTTCACACTTGTGCAATAAGTAAGGATAACACATACTATCCGTATTTTTACAGCAGATTATACAGCTCCTTGCATTCTTTACATTCTATGATTGACAGTTGTTATAACTGTAAAATATACTTTAAATAAATTGTTTTATATATGTAAATTATACCGTAATATCACTTTGTTGAATCTGCAAAATTACAGTTCAAAGTACCAATCTGCTTTTTACGGTTCATTGTCCTGTTCAGGTTTATTAGTACTTTTACAGTTCTTAGACCTGGAACAAAGTTGCCAGTTAATTTAACTGTAAAATTTAACGGGAATTTTTTGCAGTGTAAAATATGCTGATAAATGTTTATGCTCTTTTATGCTTGAAGGTATACCATGACATGCAAATATATTGCATTGCTTTATTTGGACTATATCTTCACATGGAATATTGTGTCATATATACATGTCATGTAAACATTATCGTGGGAATTTATGATATATTATATCATATTGGAAGGAAGCATGGTGAAATTAAAGGATACAATATTTCAAGGTATATCCATATTTTCTTTAATTTTAGAGCAAATTATTGTGATTGAACATTTTAGTAACATAGACCTGTGATGATCAAGTTTAACATTATAATAAGGTTAACTATTAGAACGTTATGATTATTATGGCACCCCTCATTTCACACTGTGCTGCGTTAAAAGATCATCTCATCCACAAAGAGCAACAACGTCGACCTGTTTGTCAAATGATGTAGAATTGTAAGGTAGAAATTATATTGGCACAAAGTTGTGAAGCAACATCAAAGATATGACGTTAGCATGCGCAGTTGTGGCGACGTTTTCACAACATTGTGAGGCAATGTCATTGGTTCAACGTCAGCTTGCGATGTTGTGGCAATGTTGTAAAAAAAACCCCGACGTCGTGTTCGCGTTGTGGCAACATAATCTTTACCATACATATCGTTGTGACCAACAGACTAGCCCTCCACCAGTTAGCAACGCCGGGGTTTACGTCGTGTGCCCCTTGGGACTGATTGCATGAAGTAATGCAGCCAAAACAGAAGATGAAAGGAGGATTTTAGATCCTGTATTAATGCACTTGACAGCAGGCCATTTTTTAAGTATAAAAGTGGTGGGGATTTGGCCCACCAGCCCCTGCAAAATCCCCACAACTGACAGAGATTTGCCCACCAGTAAGTGCCCTTTGATTCTAAATTACAGTCTAAAATTGCTAAAATGTAACAATTCACAGTACAACTGGGGGTAAATCCATGAAATTTAAATCAATAAAATCTTTATTTGTGAGAATAGTTCAATTTGAAATCTTTTCACTATGCATGTCATGTTTCTATGACGCGATTGTATAAAATGCCCTCTTCGGCCAAAATCCCCGCCGCTGAAATTTGCTTTTAAAAAACATGCCCTGCTTGACAGGCTAATTAGTGCAGGTCATAGGAGGACAATGTCACAGCAATGAGGCTCAGGATAAATGAAACTGCTGACCAACATTATAGTCCAAGAGACCTGGTCAAAGCTGGATTCTAACCCAGGACACAGTGATTGGCAATTAAGTGAGCTACAAACTCAGCTAACCCTCCCCCACTCCCCCAGCCAAATACTAATGAGACAAAATCTTCAGAAAATGTGTTTGTCTCAATGGTAACTTCCTAACTTTCTTTCCATCTATATTGGCAAGAACATTCTCTCTTAAGTTTTACTGCATGTTGTCTAGAGCTATTGTACTTTCAATCCAATTTCTTTTATAGATTTCAACTTCATAAATGGTGATCAATCATGTACTTACAGAAAAGAAATAAAATGGGATCAGATTGATCTCCAATAATCAATGGAGTCAACAATAGGAGCAAACATATAGCATGATGATGGGATGTAGAAAAGAATAGAATGTTAGAATAGAAAAGAAAAGAATAGAATGGAGTAGAATAGAAGATAATAGAAAATAGGAGAGAATAGAATAGAACTAAAGAATTGGATATACTGTTTCATCTATCTATCTATCTATCTATCTATCTATCTATCTATCTATCTATCTATCTATCTATCTATCTATCTATCTATCTATCTATCTATCTATCTATCTATCTATCTATCTATCTATCTATCTATCCATCCATCCATCTATCTATCTATCTATCTATCTATCTATCTACCTGTCTACCTAATCTATCTATATATCTATCTAATCTCTCTATCTAATCTCTCTATCTATCTATCTATCTATCTATCTATCTATCTATCTATCTATCTATCTATCTATCTATCTATCTATCTATCTATCTATCTACCTATCTACCTATCTATCAATCATATATCATATAATTATGTCATCAGGAAACAGATTTTTATATAAACTTAGATATATAAACCTACTTAACTAAATATGAATTATTATCACGTTTAATAATTTCAATATTTCCGTTTTTTCACAGGTATGGCAAAGCAGAAAGTGGAAAGATGAAGACTATTGAAAAAATGTTCACAAGTGGAGACAGCTGCTGGAAAATACATATTCCCTGAAAAAACAAAAAGCAAATATGTACCATGTATGTTACTAAACTTAAGACTTAAAAGCCAGCTGGATCTTGGATATATATTACAAATGAACTGCTCCTGAAGTCCAGACCTTTGGAAAATGCTACTCTTGGGTTTTGACATGCTTGCATGAAAAATCGATATATGGCTGCAGCCATTTTCACACCGTTGCGCTCCAGTGAACACCAATATTTTTTCTCCCAAAATGGCATGCTTGATGTCATCAGAACACCTGGCCAACTTGATACATCATCAATTATATGATAATATTATGGTTATCATTAATTAAATGACAGACACACTTCCTTGAAATCATTGAATATTATATTGACTCGCAGCTGTTGACAAAATAGACAATATATTGAATCATCACAGTTAATAGAGTTTAATTGATTCATGTGAAGAAGGAATTGACTTAATTAATTAATTAGCAAAATAGCAATGTTTGCTAACGATAACTTTTATCAGTATAACTTTTTTTATCCCAGAAATACGTTGTAAATCATTGTATATATGGGACATTTTTCAGATAATTGAGAAAAATAACTCTTTGACTTTTCGTTGATTATATTAATGGCCAATTTTGTCAGTGCCAATTTTATCAGTTCCAATTGATTAATACGTTGCTTGGCTAATATGCTGAGTGATCTGACATTGTTTTATCTGCCAGTGATAAGAAATAAGCTGCAAATTAAGCAAAAACGTTTTTTTTGGACCAAAACACACTTCAACTAATGTTGGTAGGCTTCTTGAATATATTATTCATGGATTGAGGATTAAAACTTGATTTAAAGGTGATTCAAACATGCTATAGGCTGCAATTTGACTGAACAGTTGCCTACACATCAACATAGCTCTATGTTAATCTATACGAATTCTCATAATGTACAGATGGCCCATTCTATATTATTCGGCCTATGTTATTCAGCTGTGTGTGTAAACTTTCATACTCGCTGGCTCAGGACCATTATACGGACACACACAAATTTATTGACCACTTTTAAATAGGTCAGAAATTTTCACGATTTTTCAACTCACACATATATATACCGAATACATGCATTTTCACATTGCAGCTCGAAGTGTGAGGACTACTTTTAATTACTCATGAAATTTCAAACCATCAATGATCTGCTATAATGAAAAGGTTTTAAATACATATTTTCTACAACATATGACAATGTTTGTGAATAACAATTGGTTTACAATTTACTCAGGCCTATCCTCATCAATGTTATGATATGGTAGACTGCAGATGGATTATATTTATGCACAATATGTTATGAAAAGTCTGACACCTGTTCTTCAATATGACACGTTGGGAATTATTATTTTTTGTGAATGACTTTGACACACACATGTGTTTTGATACTATGGGCACTTAAGGATTAAATTGAAATATTTGAATTGATTATTAATAATCAATATTTGACTGTAACGATTTATATATATCTAATCAATTAAAATTAACAATGGATCAAGGGGGCAATGGTTTCCCAGGTGGGCCTGGCCGTGGTGATGGAGCCTTAGAGAGATTTCTGGCCTCAGCTATTGCTACCATTTTAACAATCATATTCTCCTGGCGTCTGCTCCTGCAGGATGATCAGAGAGAGACAGATAGGCGCAGCATCACGATGGAGGAAAGCAGTGGAAATACTAGTTGCCCTGTTGCTATGGCAACTCCATCAGATGCGGACGATGAGGGTGACAATGACAGCATCATCTCTGGACCTCTCATTCACCCCTCGATAATGGAATTACCACACCACGGAGGCATGTCATCTCCAGACACAGGTGGGCGATAATTTGGAGTCTATCCATGTTTATTCATTCATTATTTATTGCCTGAACTACAGGTAAAGATCTTGCTTAGACTTGCAACTTTTTTCATGAGATGACAACAAAAATTCCCCATACATGTAACATCTTAAAATACATCAGTAAACTGCTGTTACAAACAACTAATTCAGTTGCACAGTTTAGGAGTTTAGGTCAACTTAAATTGAAAAGAGCCTATGCTAAAATACACTGTTCAATAGATCTTAGGCTATTGTTAATTTGCCTTTTTGGGGTTATTGTGATCATAACTTAGAATGACAGCCCTCTATCAAATCTACAAAACATTTAGCATAGGCCTACATTCACACACCTGTAATATTAGGCTCAATTACCTCATAATAAATTTCAGCATTACAAAAATATCAACATGGCTTAGTTTTCTCCAACAGCAGCAAGTTGAGCAAGTCTGCTAGAGTTCTACACAGAACGGTCGCACCTGTCTAAAGCTAACATTGTGAATTTACAAACCTTCATAGAACTGGCATCAGTAAAAACACATGCACAGACATGAGGCCTATGAATAATTGCACAATTCCATTGTTACCCTGGAGATTCTATCTGCTGTGCTATTACAGAATTTCAAATATTGATGACCATTTTTTATGACCATGCCCAAATTCAGTCCTAACCATGTTAAAGGCAATGTCTGAAATTAATCCTTTAATAGCAGCTTGCAGCTATCTTCAAATATATGATTACTCTTTGATGAAGTATGACTGCAAACTGACAGTTATTATTTTTTGTTTGGATGCTCAAAAACAAAATAGCAATGGAAATATCGACAACAATAACATTATGAGTCATTAACCCGTACCTAAATGCAATCATGATCAGAAAAATAATGCTCCACAATAGATTGCTAATGGTAAAAGTACTTGGGACAGGCCTATTTCTTTCATATAATAATTGTTTGGCCTTCCTTTTTACAATAAATCTCTTTTTTAAGACACCTGCCAGGCAGGTATAGTGCTGAAAACGAATTATTGAGACATTTATTTTCCACGCCCATGTTTTCACATACATAATGCAGCCACCTGCTCTCTATACCAATGAGTTCCAATAAAAGCTCATAAAATATATATACGATGGTTTATCATTTATTACGCATTACTGCATAATATGCATCGGTATAGGAGTGTGATACATAACTCTTTATTGAAAATAATTGTTAGATAGATAGATAGATAGATAGATAGATAGATAGATAGATAGATAGATAGATAGATAGATAGATAGATAGATAGATAGATAGATAGATAGATACCTGTAAGTAAGTGAAACTGATGATGTTTTGCCATTGGGTCAATGCTAAACATCCTCAACCAAACTGCCTGCATGTGGCAGCATGAATTCTCATCCAATGAGGTGAAAATATATATTGGGTCATAAGGGACAATATTTGAGGTATGCTTGATACAAATTGCTAAATTTATTCTGCGTTCTGAGTTACTTATGCCACAAAGTATTTCATAAGTAAGGGAAACCCAAACTATTGCAATTTCATTAGAGGCTGGGGTTCACTTACTTAACAAAGATTTTAAGTCATATGTAACTGTAAGGGGAAATTGGCAGTGTAATATGAGCCATTTGTATACCACATGCCTCAAATATTGTCGATTTCATCTCATTGGATGAGATTGAGAATTTATGCTGCCACAAGCAGTTTGGTGGAGGATGTTTAGCTTTCAATTAATGACATAACAATCACCTGTTTCATTTACTTATAAGTGGTACTGTAGATAGATAGATAGATAGATAGATAGATAGATAGATAGATAGATAGATAGATAGATAGATAGATAGATAGATAACGTCTGTTGATTTTTTTTTTCATTTTTAAACCTGTTGTTGAATACTTAGCTGTCTAGATTTTTTTCATAAGCACTATACATTAATTTTGTTATCTCTTTATCAGTGTTGATCACAAAATATCGTAAATGTAGAATTTACCAAATGAATAACTTACTATCCCAACTAATAAAGTCACAATCTTTATCAGATAAAATGCCAAAATATCCTAATTAAGATAACATTTTTAAGGCACTCTTTTTTGCACAGCACAAAGGTCGTTGCATGTAAAATAGGCCTTCAGATTTTCCCATCAAAGGGGAATTAGGAATTAGTCATGAATGACCCAAAAAGCTGATTATCTGAAAATGAGATAGGCTTATTCAACATAGGCCTATCCCTGACTAGTGCAGTACTGGTTTTAAATGGTGTTAGGCATACTTCGGATGTACGTGTATATTTTAACAAAGGTCACCAAGTAACTGTGAGTAGGCCTACACATATATTGTATTTTAATTTATGGCAAAAAGTATTTTGATCAGAATATTGGTTCAGACATAACTTTAGTAGAAAACTAGCATGTTATCAGTCATCATTTACACTACAGTGCTGCTGGGAAGTTAGTGAAACGTGTGATATTTTGCCATTGGGTCAATGCTAAACATCCTCAACCAAAACTGCTTGTGGGAGCACGGATTCTCATCATGAGATGAAAAAGTATGAAGATATATGGGTTCATAAAAGATGATACTTGAGGCATGTTAGATACAAAAGGCAGCCAATTTCCTTTGCTCTATCATCAGTTACACATATTGGAAAAAACCATTGGTAAGTAAGTGAACCTCCCATCCCATTGAAATGAAATGACATTGGCCCTGTGTTTCACTTACTTACCAAAGACTTTGACCCATATACCTAACTCTGAGTATAACAAAGAAAATCGGCAGCCATTTAATTGTTATCCCACATGCCTTTTAAATAGGAGTCTAGCATTGACCCAATGGCAAGACATCTTGCTTCACTTACTCACAGACAGTACTGTACTTACATACAATGTCATGTATTTAAGATTTTGACCCACATATATGTTACTCTTGAGTACAGCAAAGAAAACTGGCAGTAGGACTGCAAGATTAATCGCAAATTTATCGTTGTCACGATATCAAGTAGGGCAGTAATGTTATCGCACAAAGAGGCAATAATAAATTTTAAAATTTTCGTGTATTTTTGGCCAAAAATGGGAATTTATTCTCACGAAATTCAAACTTTTTACTACAGTTTGCGAGTTTGCGGGTAAATCTCTAGCTTGTCAATTTATCGCACAATTTATCGACATCGCGTATTGAGACAGAGTTATCGCATATCGCATCTCAGCCTATTATCGTGCAGCCCTAACTGGCAGCCATTTGTCTCAGAGATGCCTTTTAAAAAATATCTTCCTTAAGCAATTCATTTTCATCTCATCGGATACAATTTGCATTTTTATGGTGTAATTCCCAATATATAACTTTTTACGGTGTATACATAAACTGGTTAAATTGGTTATTAATTTGAATAGCTGAGTCCACAATTTTTCCCACAACTGCAAGTCATGAGACGTTGATTGTTTAAATATTAAAATGCTGATTTAGTACTAGTGCACACATTCTCTATTTGCTTTTACACAGTTTGATGACATAGTAAATGCTTTAATCGTGTTCAAATTTCTTAAGATGTACAATGAGGCCACAGGCCAGCTGTTGACTGAAAAAAAAAAACTACTTAAAATTACATATTCACACGGTCTTTGTTATAATCTGTAATAAATGAGGCTAGACACAGCTTTTAAGTAGCAATTTGAATATGATAATTATTAGCCTTAGTGGCAAAAAAAGCTGATTCAGCACATTAATTTACAGATTTATTAAATTTATGTGGATAAATCCAGAAAAAGGCAATAAATGATATGATAAGGAGATTATGATTTTACGTTCTAATTTATTCGCACAAGGCGACTAAATCTAATTATTAATATTTTGAAGAAGATAATTTTGGCCTATTGCCATTAAATTAAAAGAAAGATAAAAAAAACTTTGATTGCATGTTGGAGATCCTCTGACAGACTGGTTCTGATGTCTACAAACATGGGCCCCAGTCTTACGTGCATGTCTACAGTAGCCTAAAAATATTCAAAAATACCACACTGAAAACTTCCACAAGGTGCGATAAATTGAAACATCAGCTCCAACTGTTTGCAAATCATTTCATACAGGTATAGCTATATAGACATGCCTTGAAATTTTCAAAAGACATATCTTTCAAGACAGGAACTAGGGGCCCATAGACATGGAACTACTGTATTCTGTTAAATCTTAATGACCTAAAACCAGTCTTGCCTTATAGCCCTAATTCTTGGCTTGCACTTGAATCTCAAAAAAGGATTCAAAAAATTGTTATGATCTACATTGGTCAGAAGACTTTTTTACCGCTGCCATGCCAGGTGCCTCAGAGCTGAGTGGTTAGCAAATTGATCTTCTGTGCCTTTGACTTGTCTAGATTAATTAGCAACGCCGAGAAGCTATTGTTGTCCCTGGCACTTCATCAATACACATGCGTTAGTGTGTATGTGTCTGAAAAAAAATTTGTTCAGCACTTAAAAAAAAGCTGGTTTCCACATGTACCTAACTATCGACCAGTCGACCCCTTATGTGCGGCATCTTACAGTAGGCCTAGTCAAAGTTCAATTTTAAATGGACCGCATAGCAATGTGCTCTCCGAGCGCTCGTTCTATAGTTGTTCTTGTGGCAAACTAGTCAGTACTTAATTTGAATTTTGTTCTTGCAGGATCTTACTACACGATAAGTAGCCCTGACAGTGACTCTTATGAAGACGCTCGAGACGTCATTTCCCCAGTACCGTTACATGACGTCACCAAGTATTACTACACCCGGTCAGTGAGGAGCTTGAGCAGCCCGGACACCGAGTATTATTCCTGCAACTCACAAGATGATTTATCAGACGAAGGATTGAGGATGCCAAGTCCACAAGATGCTGTGGCCGCCTTGAGTTCCATTCACTATGATCCGATCCATGGGATGTTGGATGCTTCCTTCGAGAGGTAAGTTGGTCTCATGACTAGACCATTGTGTCAGAAAATTTGTGTTTGACCGCATGACTAAGAACAAGCCATGGAGCATAAAAATCAGGTCCCTCGTACGAAAAAATTATCTTATGGAGCTAGCCTTGTGCGCCACCTTCTGGATAAAAAAAACGAATTTGGGTAGCAGGACAACGTTCTGTGGGATTTCTAAGCTGGCCAGCATCTGGGAATCCAAATTTTACTTGTATACAATGACCTGAATCCCTGCAAGTCTCTGATTGGCCACGGACTGCAGCTGTTCTCAAATGTGCATAATCAAGTAACTCTACATGTGTCCATTCCCTGCCCTGCTCATAAATCTTGATTAAAGATTCCATAATGTTATGATCCCCATTGGTGTGAATTCTTTTTTTACACTGCAAAGCCATGTACCTCGATGGCTGAGTGGATTGCATGCTGGCCTTGTATTTTTGAGGTCCATGGTTCGATTCTACTGCATGACAATACTTGAAAGCTAAATTTAGGTACTGACAGGGAGCCATTTGGTGATAGAAATGACCAAAAGTGGCAAAGCAAGTGGAACTCAGTTATCATTGAAACTCCCATCTCATCGTTCTACGTGCCATCTTACTTTTCAATGCTCTGTCCCTTTGCAAGTTTTCAAATTGAATTTTGAGTTTCCTGTCCCTCAGCTCTGGATGGGATTTATGTTCCCCATGGCCATTTTACTTTCTAATTCCCTGAAAGAGAAAATGGCCATGGGGAACATAAATCCCATCCAGAGCTGAGGGACAGGAAACTCAAAATTCAATTTGAAAACTTGCAAAGGGACAGAGCATTGAAAAGTAAGATGGCACGTAGAACGATGAGATGGGAGTTTCAATGAATTGACTCTAAGATGGATTCAACTGAATAATCCAAAAGCAGACAAAAGCAGTTGACAATGATTCTTGATGGCCTCTTTTCCCTTTCCAATCCCTTAAAACTGTCTACTATTCACTTTTGTATGAGAAGTGAGAAGGTAGGCAAACTGACAAATGAATACTGAAACGTAGGTTTAAAAATATCAGAAATTGCATATCTGGAGTGTTTTTCTTCCTGTATGTGAAATTTTAGGAAATTAAGCTATGATTGGACCAAACAGACATGACGTCAGTTGGAAATATTCAGTCTTGCAATAAAGTGTGAGTTTAGTTGAAATATCATCTTCACTCGCTGGGTGATGCGATGAAATGCCACTTTTAGGTTGGGAAGTTGTTCGCTGAAGGTTTGCTGCCACACAGCTTATGTTTATACCTGCTGCACCAACTACATAAAGTAGAAGCAATGATATCATAATACCAAAACAGATGGTTGCTCTGGATTCCCATTCCTCATTTTCACCACCTGTTAATGTAACTAACACTAAAAATATTATAACATTTCTGATCATTCACATGTTGAAAGGCTGCTTGATGCTTATCACAACACACTGAGTCATGCTTGGTCCTGAATAGTGCTTTGCAAGCATTAAGGCCAGAGATAATTGATCTTTAGCTTCTCGGATCTTATCGAGGCACTTTTTTCTAGGGTCCGTCAGTAGGACGAAAAAGAAGGTGAAATCTGAATTTTTTATGATGCCAATTTAATAAATTGTTGGTAAGCTCCTTTTTTTTCGAAAGAAAATCTGTGGAGTCGGTCGATCCCAGAAGCTAAACATGAAATATGTCTAACCTAATGCTACCTTGGTAATTCCCCTGGTAGATGCTACAGGTGCAGATACTTCAATGACTCATTTTGATTATATATATTGATTAACAACATTATCATGATAAGGGCTTGGACATAGCCAAAACCAGAAGGACAAATTGTTGAATGCAGCCTTCAGTATCCTTGGCAACACATGTCAAAATTGATTGAAATTATAGTACACCGGTCTAATATATACCATACAATCCATATACTTCCAGATTAGGGTGTTTCAGGTGCCCCCAATATTTTCCGATCCAGCTTGACCTTGGTCTGGTATTGCGGTTTATATAGTAGAAGCCACATGTAAAATTTTGGCCCATTCTATAAATACCTAACTTTACCAGAATTCACTTGAAGTTTATAATGTAATTCCCCATTGGCGAACATGCAAATTCTCAAGATATTTCAAAAACCAATGAAGAAATCAATATTTTTTTCTCAATCTACAGTTCCTGAGTAAGTTTTGGGAGGGAAATTCAAATCAGGTGTTATTTTTTGTATAACCCCATTTTCCAAGCTGCCAGAAGCTGTCAAATTTGTGAAAATCTACATAAAATGGCAGAATTTTCGGAAATTCAACACTTCCTAGCTCATTAGGAAGACCTGCTGTAAAATAGCTGATGCCAGATTTGAATTGCCCTCCCAAAACTTACTCAGAAACTATGGATTGAGGAAAAAATATTAATTCCTTCATTGATTTTTGCAATATCTTCAGGATTTGCAAGTTCGCCAATGGGGAATTACATTATAAACTTCAAGTGAATTCTGGTAAAGTTAGGT
Organism: Platynereis dumerilii; assembly: GCA_026936325.1. NCBI lineage: Eukaryota > Metazoa > Annelida > Polychaeta > Phyllodocida > Nereididae > Platynereis > Platynereis dumerilii. The sequence continues at coordinate 54,862,298 of JAPTHN010000006.1, read as the reverse complement.
ATTTATAGAATGGGCCAAAATTTTACATGTGGCTTCTACTATATAAACCGCAATACCAGACCAAGGTCAAGCAGGATCGGAAAATATTGGGGGCACCTGAAACACCCTATTCCAGATATATACAGAATATAGACATATTTTGGTGGTCATATCACATTAGATATCTATGCATGTAGATTATATCACTGTGAAACTTTTTAGCTGATATCAATAATGATACTTGTTAAAAGCAGCTTAGCTCACAATTTTCATTTTTATTCAAAATCGTTATATTATTGCGTCTGTATTTAGTTATAAAAGTGATAAATATCGCTGTGGACATTTAAAACATTCAACATGTTTCACAAATAGTGTAACACTGCAAAAAACATCTTTGGGTCTTGTCCTACACAATGGAGGCTTTATGCAATATTCAGAGCAGACATAATGATGGAATGATTAAGAAGTAAGTCTGTAAGATTTATTTTGTGTGTACATTTTGTAAAACAAGCAATTTATGAAGTGCAGATCAGACTGCCAGTTGCCATGCACTAGTTCGGCAAAAGATTAGGCTGCGAAGGATTTTTCAAAAAATATCTGCGAAACTACGAAATGGCCTTTTCTTTTGAGACTACTAAATGGATTTTTGTGCGGACTTGAACATCTTTTTCATGACTTATTACTGGATTTATTCATCATTGAATTGTTATGTGCGCCTTATAAAATGTAATTATAATCCCCTTCAAAAATGCAACAAAGTAACGCTTCATAAACCAAGTTGGTAAAAAGCACTTAAACTTGGTGGTGCAATTTTAGTTTTCCAGCATACTGCACTCATCAACGACTTATCTGGGATGAGTCAGCTTCAGTCTAATCAACACAATCTCAAAATAACTTCTTGGAAAATTCACACCTGAAGAAAGTTTCCTGTGTTGATTATCTTTGGAGATTGGTTCCAAGGAAATGGCCACAACAGTATCCAGGATACGTTTGAGTGAATTTGATTTTGGTTGGAGTTTGTTTCATTTCCTTGCTGAGCTGAATATCATTGTTCTTACATCAGCTTATATTTGTTTTGTCCACTTTACACAAGCTTTTCACATAGTGTATGCGACAAAGATTTACTATTTCTGTAGTATGAGATCAGTTCGGATAATTGTGCTGAATGCATATTACATATAAAATAAAATGAGAAAAGACGCCGTATATAACAAATTGTCTGGTGCATTACATAATGTTGAGATCCCAGGACCTGACCCGGAAAAGGGTACAGGAAATAAACCAAAACAAACCAGAGTCAGGTGTAAGGAGGTGTGAGACTTAGGACTCACATGTGATGTTAAGGCCTTTAAGGATGTCCAACCTTCCATCTCCTCCTACACAAGACCCTGGAATGGAAATCTAAGAACTGGAGCTTCTGGATAGAGACGTGATTGTCACAAAAGGAGTTCAACATGCCAGCATGTAACCACATCTACAATTTCTACTTATTTTTTGCAGACCTCTCCATGACAGTGATGATGACAGTGACGCCACCTTGGAAAATATTGATCCGGAAGACAGCTCCGAAGACAGTTCCTTTTCCGGTGGAATGGAGGAATATCTGATAGAGGGCAGCACGGTTAACGACAGCAGCTCTGAGAGTGAATATGGCGTCCTATTTGAAAGCCACCTGGACAGGATCACTGAGGAGGAGAGTGACCAGCTGAGCAGCAGTGGAAGGTTTGTAATACCATGCTGAGAAAATGAGAACATGACATTTTAAGTTGACAATATAAGTCTCATTATGTAAACGACAACCATTTGCAAGAACTGTAAGAAAACTGCAACTACAAAACTACAATTGCCAATTTAAACTTCGAGAGCTAAATTACTGTTGACGAATGACGAGTACTTACATTTGGCTGAGAGTGGACATCAATGACCTCACAACAGGCCCTATCCACAGCATTGAAATAAGCTGTTAACTTGTCATTGAGTAACTTGTGACCTCATTGACATTTAGTTAGTCACTAGTTTTATAGCCTTGCAAGTATAGGCTATGACTTCATAAATACTTTATGACTCATAAGAATAGCATGGCATGGATAGGGCTCTGACCTCACAAGGAACCTTTCAGTCCAAATCTATAAGCACTTGATGTTCGTCTACTGTAACATTTCTCTTCCAAAATTAAAAGTGAATAGTGAATGATGATGATCACTGAACGACACTACGACAGTGACCGTAGTTGTTACAATGAAAGTACAACAGTGACTCATCTCACAATTAGCAACAATGCGAGTTCTCTGGATCATAATCTCTTAATTTCGCAACGTTGCAACTTTCCGTTCAAGGATACACAAAGTTAGTGTGCAACGTTTTGAGTTTTGAGTCTGAGATAAACGTCAACCTGCATAATACCTTCTTTAAATGTATTTTTCTGTTGCAGGTCAAACACAGACATAGACAGTGCCCCGGAGGAACCCCATGAATTGCCCTTGGGCCAATCACCACCCAGGACAAGTATGATCAACACAGCACGGCCACTTATTATTGGGCCTTACACTGACAGAAACTCCCAATTTTCTAGGGACAATGTTATTAGAGATGCCAGTCCAGGTACCAGCCCAAGATATTCAGGGTTTTACAGAGATGAAGGTTCAGGGGATGATACCCCAGTTGTAGAGCATTTACCTGATTGGATGAGAGCATATCCCAGAAAAGCTGATGACTTTTCTCCTAGTCAGCCAGGTGGGGCTTTATTGCAGGACAAGCAGAGCCACATGGTGGATGGTGATGACACTACAGAAATATCGTCTGCAGAGCCTGCAGAATTAATAACTGAACCAATAATTGAAAGAAGCTATGCAAGTCTGACTTACAATATTACTGGACAGGGCAGTATTAAAGAAAATTCAAGTGACACTGCTCAAACTCCTGAGGAAAAACCTGCAACAGGCACAGTGAACAAAATCAGACAGCAATTTGAAGGGAGTGTTGATAAAGACAAGGCAAACAAAGATGGCAATTACACATTTACTATCCTCAAACAATCTGAAGCCAACAAACAGGACAAGGCAACTCAGAAAACCTACAAGAGAGGTCAAAGCCCAGGGTCAACAGAGAGGATAGCTGACATTTCTGCAAATAATGATCAAACACAAGATAGAGCTAATATTGTCATGGCTAATAATGCAAATAATGTGAAAGATGATACTGGCCCAAATCTAATGAACAATAATAATCTGGACAAATCAGAGCTGACGGATAAGATTGGCGCTGGGTCGACCGCAGGGTCAGCGCGACCTTTGACGTCAAAGTTGACCCTTGACCTCTCCCCTGGTCATGTGACCCCGACAGGAAGCACAAATGGCTTTGCTCCAAAAACAGGAAATGAGGATGAAACAGTGGCAGCCAATCGAACGAGTCGTCCGGTCACTTCTGTACCACCTTGGCGATCTATCCGAGCTTCAACTTCTCCCGCATATCAAGATTCCCGCCTCTCAAGCCCGAGTGATGCCAAGTCGCTCAAAAGTTTCACATTTGTTGAAACTACCGGGGAGGAGACTGAGTACTCGATCCGGATGAAAAGCCGGTATAGATATGATGGTGAAACTCCATTAGTTAAATCTAAAAGTGAAACTCAGTTAAACGAATGGTCCCTTCCACCGAGTAGTGATGATGGGGATGACCCAACAACAAACAATCGTTACTCATGGGGCCAAGGAGAGAGCGCCAGTCAAGGCGGAACATTCAGTGGGTCTGTAGGAAACTTGAGTAAGTCTGGTGGACCATTGACGAGCACTCATGGTGGTTCCATGAAATTCACCAGTTATGGGTCAACAACGCCTTCTGGGTCACCAGAGCATTATGTGTCAAGTCCTCGGTCAATTATAATAACACGGACTTCACCGAATACTTTGTTATCTGGGAGTCCGTACCGGAGAAGTATACACTCGCAACGAGCGACTGTGAGACGGAAATCTTTGAATCAAATAGAACATGAAACTAGACAAAGGTCAAAGTCACAATCGCCAGAAAGACGGTTCACATTAAGACGGGGCATGAGTGCCAATCGTCTATACTCCTTCACTGATGACCTGTCGACCAGCCTCACTTCCAACTCTTCTGGTTACGTTTCAAATGACGTCCGATCACCACGTGACTCAGACCCACAGCACCCCCTTACGAGCAGTCGTGAAACCATCAGCAGTACAGCACGCCCTCTGGGGATTATTGATAGAAGTAAAACGAATGCTCCTCAGAGTACGAACACTTTTAATGCACCAAACAACTCCAGCAACTCCAGTATTGACCCGAATAGGAATTCCCAAAGTTTCTACACTCCCCAAGGGTTAAATGCAGAAACCAGCAGAACAACAGACATCAATACTTCTCCTTTAACAAATGCCAAAGATGCTCCAACGCCCATTGCTGACAGATACAGAGGCAGCTCAAGGAGCAGTGACCTTGAGAACCAACTGAAGGGCAGCCAAGGTCATCATACTTCTATCTTGGTAAGTTTCGTTTTATGCTCTTTAGTTTAAAGTAACAATATGACATTTTGCCTTGTGATTGAAATGATATGGACACACTCAAATGATAAAAGGCGTATGTGGTACAATATATGCTTGAAAAGATTGTCAGCTATTTCTATTTCATCCATATGTAATTTCATTTGAAAGGTTCAGCTTAGATTACACAGCTGAATTGAGGCACTTAATGATTCGAATATGAACTGAACGGATATCGTGTGTCAGTGAATATTTAACAGATACACTTGTCATCCAATTGTCAATATCAAATCATGAAAACAAAACTAGCATATTCAACAATCCTGGTTAAGTTGGTCTCAATAGCTCAGCATCTCAGAGTGGTACCATGCGCAGAGTTAGGCCCCAGGCTTGCTTGTTGCCAGTACAAATACTTGGTAGTAGCTCATGAATCCTGAATTGCAAATATGATGAGCTAGACTCTTTCAACTGCATGGAATCTTGGTGGAATGTACTTCTATTATTTGGTTATGGTAGGCAATTCTATTTGCCTCTGAGTTAGAGTGCTGGAAAACAAAATTGGTTGCAGATTCAGTTGGTAAACATGTTTCTGCTGAAATGTTAACAAGACTGTTTCACTTACAAAAGTTCAGCTATTGTTAAGTCAAATCTAAACTGATGGAACTGATGTGATAATCACTAGTAATACTGCATGCATTTATATACTTCTAAGAAAGTATGTTGGTTATGGTATAATGTGTAAATTTTGTGTGTGAGGCGTTTGTCTTAGATATGATACAAAAAGTTGAATAACTAAAAAAATGTCATAGTGTGTAAATGGCAAAAAATGGCTACCATCAACATTTCAGCACCCATTTGTTTTGCAAAATTTCAATATTCTGATCTTCATAATTGACATTGATTATAATTATATCAAAAGTCCCAGGCACAAAATTCAGAACACTCCTTGTCGCCAGTTTGTTTAATCTGGGTCGGAAAGAAAGGACAAAAAATGTTTGATATAAAATAAACCTGCTTATGAGATGTGGTTATTTTGGTCTGTTAGGGGATTTCTACTTTGTGGTTTGCCCTTTGAGAAGGGGTTTTCCAAAATGCAGGTGTACCATATGTTGATTGCATTCTTTTTCCATGAAGTTGGCCAAGTCAGTGCATTGTAGAAGGCTTTAACACAGGCTAGGTCGTAGAAAAGGAATAAAAGAAGTTGGGTGATTTTTTAAACAACTATACCCTCTTATCAATATACTGATTTCACAAACCACCTTGTAAAATGTCATCTGGACTACCCTGACATTCAAATATCATCATGGGGCTAAAACGAAAAAATTGGTTAATAAATAGGTTAGTTCCCATCCTGGAACTGGAACTAGGACCTTTAGGAGGGCAAACCTTTGACAAGCAGTCTACCAACTGGGCTTCCCAACTGAAAAGATCCAAATCAAAGATATGTCCATTGAGCCTGTAAAATTTGAGCATTTGGCTTGTCGGTCAAGTATTAATAAATATGTTTAAACCAAAGATATTATCCATTGCACTCTTAGCTATGCCACTCATTTACACACCCTCATCTTAGACTACAGCACTCTAAAAAATTTCAGACAAAATTTGTTTTTTAGATCCAAAGTGGTTTTTTGAAAAACCAAATTTCAATGCAAAAAACCTACATGGATTTTTAAAAAAATCCATGTTGGTTTTGCATTGAAATTTGGTTTTTCAAAAAACCATTTTGAATCTAAAAAACAAATTTTGTCCCGACATTTTTTAGAGTGAGCCCTTCCAAACATGTAATAAAGCACACATCATACTCACACCATGTCATGACAGCATGTAAGCAAAAATGCTAATGGTGATAATAAAATACACTAAAATACATATTTAGCATCAATAAATCAACACTGATATCTTCTCAACCCCTAACCAATGAATATGTCAGATTCAGGCCTATATTTTATATATGTAATGTAGGTATAAAGCATCAGATCATTCATGTTATAATTTGGAAAGTTCGGAGTTTATCTTTAATAAACTTTATAACTTAGATTAAATATGAAATATTAGAGTTGGCCTGGAGATTTGCTGAAACTTGGGAATCAAGTCTGATTTGGGGCAACTGAAAAAACATGGACTTGCATCACTTATTAGTTATTACAGCCTTCCACTTTGATAAAGAAAAAGAGTGGACTGTTGCACTGTGAAAATGGCACTTGATGTGTCATCGTGCTGATGATTTGTCATGATCATACCCAATACTTTCAATGACTTAAGGAGACTAATCCTGCTTGTTGGTGACAGCCAAACGAAAGGATTATGCATCTGAATTTCTTTCCAAAGTCAGTTATGACAAGTCAAATGGCTTCTCTTGACAATGACTAATCAAACTGCCACTATGTTTCCCATGTTGAAAATACAGAAGATGACACTTCATCAGCTATCATGAGTCATGAAGTGCATTTTTCACAGTGAACTGGTCCTCATTTTTTCTTTATCAAAGTGAAAGGCTGTAAATATGAAACATTACAGTTGACCGGGAGATATCCTGAAACTTGGGAATCAAGTCTTTATTTGGGGCAACTGAAAAAGCGTAGACATACGTCACTTGTTAATGAAACGGATATGTGAACTATGTGCCAGACTCACAGCCTTCTCGTCACTGATCAATGTCATCATTATAGTGGCTATGCACCAAGACCTGGAGGAAGGGATATGGCATGGGAACCTTGGGCAATGTTCCCTTATCCTCTGCAGCTAAGCTGTATCATTGCGGAAGGATCACCACAAATTTCATGTGCCGCATGTCAGTTAGATCGATAGACAGATATGGTAAGTGCAGCCCTCTAAGCCCTGGGCGCTCACGAAGATTGATTGGTGAGATGGTAGAGAGTGGGAGTCCTCAACATGTTACACATTTACCCCATGTGAGGGATTTTTTATTTGCCCAGCATAGACACTGATACAAGGGGCGGCCAATTCAACATCTCATCCAAACGACATCCAGCTGAGATCATGACAAACAGATCAATATCAACCATTTTGATTAGAAATAGAATGTGTAATATCATTTATGATGTTACATTCTTGTAGTGACCTTATTCCATCAAATGAAATCCATGTGTACCTTCTTTTTCGATTTAAGTTTTAAAAACTATCTCCCTCTTTCCTCTCTGCAGGCCGATGCTGGTTCACAACAACAACAAGAGCCTACCAAACTCCCCTCCAGCCAGGCAGAAGGGATCCCACAGGCACCTGGTACACTTGCCACATCATTGCAGGAGAAAGATGCCTCTGTAACCATCCCTGGTTCTTCTGAGATCAGTACAAATGCTGAACCCTTGAGGACTGTTACAGCCTCTGCAACATCTACAGCCCTAGCAAGGAGGTCCAGCATTGATGGGTGAGTGATATATTTCATTATAAAGTTAATTGATACTGTTTACAAACACTTTATTTTGATTTTACTCCTTTTTGTTATTTTTCCATATTATGCATGTTAAATAGATAGATAGATAATATATCTGATTATCGTCCAAGAAGAAAATTTGACTTCTATATAATGGGATCACCTTGGTATAGTTTCTCAACCTTCTTTAACAATCTGCTGTGCAAAGAGTGACTGGTAAACAAATTTGCTTGGAAGATTGGTTGCGAGAACCATTATCTTGGTTGAGCAACAATAGCCATTTGGATCATTTGGACTGGTTGGCAACTAAATGTTTGGATTGGTCAGCAACCTGAGCATTTGGATTGGTTGGTAACTAATTAGACCATTTGGACTGGTTGGTAACAATTTGGACTGGTTGGCAACCATGTGGACCGTTTGGACTGGTTGGAAACCATTCGGACTGTTTGGCAACCATCGGAACATTTGGATTGGTTGGCAACCATTTGGAATGGTTGGCAGCCGTTTGGATTGGTTTTTAACCATTTGGATTGGTTGGCGACCATTTTGGATTGGTAAGCAACCGTTTGGACTATTGGATTGGTTGGCAATCATTTGAACCATTTGGCTTGGTTTTTGAAGCATCTGGATTGGTTGGCAACCATTCGGACCACTTGGATTAGTTTACAACCATTTTGATTTCTTATCACAAACAGTCAGTTTTTTGAGTGCTCAAATTTATGTAACTGCAACTGCAGCCTGACAAACAAACAACTTTGACTTTTGAGAATATAAAAGTTCCAAATTTGACATTGCATTATACAGACTGCAAACCCCTATTTAGATTGTAGACCTATCTAACACCGTAGAACCCTACAAAGCCCACTTTAACCCAGACTGAGTTGAATAATAATCAGCTAAATGAAAAGTCTATGAAATATTTACATGTTAGATATGAATGGCTCATTGTGCTTTGAGATTATATTTAGTCAGGCTGCTCTTTGCAGCTGCCATGGGCTATCCTATTTTGAGTGAGTAAACAACATAACTTCTTGGAATTTATTCAACTAATAAGAAATGGAATTGCCTTCTTACTGGGTTATATGGGAGGAATGTAAGCCCACGTAGCCCTATAGCTACATCTTCATAGAACAGGTACAGTACTGCTTGAAAGTCGGTGAAACAGGTGATGTTTTGCCATTTGGTCAATGCTAAAAATCCTCAACCAATTATACTGCTTGTGGTCACATGGATTATCATTTGATGAGACCAAATGAATTTATGATGTATCTCGAAGAAGTAAGTTTGAGGTACATGGGATCCGTATACCAATTTTATTTGCCCTACAAACAATTACCATAGGCTCATGATTTTTTGGGAGGGTTAGTGACATTGCCAAAATTTCATGGACCACATATTACACCATTTCGAGATGCATATCTCAGGAACCACAGACTTTCAATGATATTTATTTCATCATCTGTCCGAAATATCAGCCTTTTTTGCCCGAAAAGTAAGTCCCTGCACTACGTCTTCGTAGACAGAAATGATGGTAGACAACTGGCATCAGAACCTACCATCACTTCATGCAGATACCTTATTAAGTTATTATATAACACTGATTGTGAATAACACATGAAATCCGAATAGAGTCATATAAGGCTATCAAATTGCCTATGTATTGACATTTGCCTGCCTTTCATAAGGTGTTATAGGCTGGTAATCTAATGTCATTGATGGCCATAGTAATTGATGAGGTTGAATGAACACTCTTAATTCAATTGGCAAGCAAGACCCAATATAATTCAATCAATCTGTCTGGGTTCTATATGCTGTCTATGGCAAACAAGGGAAGTTGCACTTGCAAAATTTGCTTGGCCAAGCTGCTATTGGCCTAATGTTGAATCATAAAAAAGGAGTTATTCTAGGACTTCTTTGGCATTCCTGGTCTGCGAGTATTGGTTATTCACCCAGTCAGAGAGAATATGATTTATTCAGAGAGGGCTTTAGCCCGAGCTGTGATAAACACATGTTCCTGATCCCAAGGGGAATAACCTGCTTATACCTTCAGACAAACACTCAGACATTATGCTCTACAACTTTGAACTTTGCAAAATAGGCAGAAAACAAATAATATGGGAAATGTTAGATTGGAATATATATATATATACTGGCATATGATTGGCTGTCAGAGGTATCAAATAAGATACATTTAAATGATAAACCAAGTCAATTATTCTCTTTGATCTCCTAAAGAGGTGAAAAAGATAAAGATGATATGATAAGTGTCAATCATAATTGACCTATTTAATTAATCATAACTTATGCTGTAAGTAATTTCGATTTCTCTACAGGAGTCTTTTTGGTGAGTTATAGTATACTTGTTTTACTACTATTTGGCTTCAGGTTCTATTTTAGGTTTTAAAATGTTGAAATTACACAGAAGTGTCGACAGAGTGGTTGCCAAATTTGCAGTTATTATTACCACATTTGAAGAATAAATATTTTGAGGGCAATTTATTAACCTGCCAAAGGCATAGGACACAGTAGTTGGCAGACACTGTTTCGATTGTGCAATACTGGACAGGAGGCACACTTATATTTGAAGGGACAACACTGTCAGTGACTTTGCACACTCAAGGTCTATGAACTATTTATATGTATTGTGTTTGCTGACAAAACTTGAAGTGAAGCATGAAAGACCTTGTTTACTCAAATCACTGAGGTACTGTGTTGACATTTTTGGGGGATTTCTGGTTTGTGGTGGCCCCCAAAACATTTTGCCAAAAAGGGGTTTTCCAATTTCTAGGTGTGCCATGTATTACGTGGTATACACACACATCATGATCCATACCCTTAGGCTATTTATGTACATATACTGGTAACCTACCTTAGCTGGTGACGTCACACAACATTGTCAGAGCACTGTGAAAGTCATTGTTCTCTCTTCTGGAAGCTTTAGACCAGTCAAACTTGGATATACCTAGGAATGTAGTCACTTTTTATTAAGAACCTGTTCCAAATTGGATTAAAATCATTAGAAACATGGAGCATGACAATATTAATCTACTTCTTTGAGGAAAGACTTGTGTTTTCCACACAGTTTTGGTAAATAAAACGTTTTATAATTTCTGCAAGATATCTCTTTTTACATAAGTATTTGATCGCAAAGCATCTTCTGTCTTTCTTTCCACTTTTCGCTCTTTTCTTTCTCTGTGAACCTTTTCCAGATTTGACTTTTTTAAATTATTTAGAAACTAGGATCGTATTGGTCCCTATACGTATCAGTTCTACAACAAATAGTAAATGACCAAAGGTATTTCTTGTTTTATTTCTACCTTTCGTTCTTCTTCATGTTTTTGCCTTCTTTGCAGTTTCAATTAAAAAATAATAATTTAAACATACAAGTTTACATCGGCCAACTTAAATGAACATACACACATGTGAACAAGCTTGTTTGCATTTATATTTGTTTGGAAGCTGTACAATCATTTGTTTGTTGCCAGTTGAATGAACCAATAACGTTAGTAATGTCACTGACATTTTAATAACTTTCTAATCATTTAATTAACTCTGATGATTAGTTGTATAAATATAGATGACATATTATGTAATAACTGACATAACAAAGTGTCTGAATTGTGATAAAAACATGAGATTACCTCAATAAAAGTGCCTTTACACTGATCACCTGCAGACGCAGTTGGTTAGGGCTAATTTACAATATATCAGCCTTATTACACAGGGGTTATCTCTTGATTATGTAACCAGCTGATCGTGATAGGCTATATTGACTGGCAAATTCCTCTGATAAGGTGGAATTATGTTGTAATTAGTCAGGGTCTTAATTTACTAGAGCATGTTTTTTGCACCTCACATCAAGCTACAAAGGTGAATGAATTAGGCTGATTTTTCTGGGAGAAGTTTGGATAGATAACATGATAGATAGCTAGATAGATAGATAGATAGATAGATAGATGTGGTAAGTGCAGCCTCATAATCCAGTTCTGGGTGCTTGTAAGGGTTGATTGAGGGGTCCTCAATAAGTTGTACATTTTCCTAAAATGAGGGATATTTTACTTGCCCAGCTTAGACACTAATAGATAGATAGATAGATAGATAGATAGATAGATAGATAGATAGATAGATAGATAGATAGATAGATAGATTGGCTGGGTAGAATAACTTAGAACTGCTTTGGTCTTCGATTAAAGTCTTGCCAATGGTCAATGGTCATTCAGAAAAAAATGGCTTGAAAATACTACATGATATGTCAGTACAAAAAGCTAAAAACACACAATACTCTTGCAATGACATGAAAAAATAATGTAACAAGTTCTAACAGCTACAACATGACCAAATTCTTGCATATCCAGCCTATATAGCTCATGGCCGTTTAGTACATTGTCCTTATGAAACACAGAAATAACTTGTTTGCAATGTCAAAGGCGTCGACAAATTCTTGGCATATCACAATTGTTTAGATATTACCAAGTACTCAGATATTTATGCTATTAATATTGGCTGTAATAAGTGCAGTCAAAATGTAAAAGAAGTTTAGGAAACAGTCAGTGTACAGGAATGAAGAATGGCATTGGAACCAGATCTTGATATTTTATTATGGTGGTAAGCAGTATTATTTAGACAGGTAGTATAAGTTTTTTTGAAACAGCCTCAACCCTGACAAAGAAAATGTCAAAAATGAGCTTAATTTAGCTTTGATGTCTTGCCTCATTTTTACATAAAGATTTGACAGATAGAAATATAATGGTAAGTGCAACCCTCTAAGCCCAGTTCTGTGCAGTGGGCACACAGGAGGGTTGATTAGTGAGAGAGGGCGGGAGTCCTCAACATGTTACACATTTACCCCATGTGAGGGATCTTTTACTTGCCCTGCACAGACACTGAGCCACCAATTTTGATGTAACATCCGATCAACATCCAGCTGGGATTTTGCTCATGAAGGTCCACCGTAAAGTTTTGGTGCAACAGACGAAGACCTTTTAAATGCAGAGCAGGCGGGAACCAGAACCACTCTGCCAGACTGCCACCCCGCTACAGTTAGTTTTTTTGCACAGACAGTCCCTTTTCACACCAAGTTCGCAGTGTATGTGTGTATAGATGTGACTGCTTTATATATATATCACAATTAAGAAACATATTAACAAACTCTATAACGTACTTCGCTTATCAATCACAAACACATCTGTACTTCAATTTATATATTTATACATATATAGTCCTATTAAATAATGCATTAAATATTATGCAAACTAAGCACAGGCAAACCCATTAATTACAAACAGATGTTGTACTTGTAATAGATATTTTCTTATAACTTTTAATGTGAGGCACATCTGCCTATTTGTTCATATGTAGCATATGTAAGACTCAATAACTGTGATCATGTTATATATTAGACCACACACAGGAATAGGAATATGTAGGTTCATAATGTTATTAGGATTCATAATACAGATTTATACATGTGGGAGAAAACATACATGATGTTGTGGATATCAGAATTACTTGTGACTTATAAAGGGAGATTAAGATAACGAATACAAAGAAGGTAAACTAATTTTCATATATATATTTTCTTATGTTTTACTATTTTTACTATTTTTTGGGGGGAGGGGCAATGCATTGGACTATAGATAAGTACACTGTAAAATTAGAAATTCTGAGTCTGCTCAAATGATTGAGTGAGATGGTTGCGCAAATTGCTTGATCTAACATAGCTTGATGTTTTGAGTTATGATAATCTTTTCGTAGTTATAACTTATAACAACAAGCTATGATAATGATGGCTTAAAGGAATTGTGCAACCATCTCACTAAATCATTTCAGCTGACTCAAAATTCAAATTTTACAGTGTATAAGTATAACCGATAAAGTATTACATTATACCATTCAACACCTCTGTCTGCCAATCACAAGCCTGTGTTTCACAGCAATAAAAGCCATAATCATATTCTTTGATGTCAATTTATTCTGCGATGTTTGTATGTTTGAGTGTTGTCTTATGGCGTAAGCTGGTTATTCACCATCAGATCAGGAATATGTGTTTATCACAGAGCTAAAGCTCTCGCGGCCTCGCTGGATTTATCACATATTCCCTCTCTCTGGGTGAATAACCTATGCAAATTGTTATATATAGTGAACAGTCATTATAGTGCAATTTTGATAGACTTTTTATACTTTTCTCTTTGACTTTGAGTCTCCTATACTCTCCTATTCAATCATAATTGAACCATAATATGATTTAAAGTAATAATGCGTCAATTAAATCTTTTTACATCTGGATATATCTGTCCATTATATGACATCTATATATAGATTCAGATAAGTTGGAAGTACCATAGAAGTCTTGGGAAGGTTCATGACATCATTTTTGGCAATTGTGATAATCCGGGGATTGCCCTGGATTAGCATCACGAGTACTCGAATATGGATATTTCATTGTAGGCGTGTGATTTCCTTGTGTTCTGCCAAAATAAGATTCATGTATATATTCGTCTGTTGTTCACTGGATATAGTTTGGTTTGTTTACTTAATGCATTAGCCCTATATAGAAAACATTGACACTTTTAAACATGTTGAGATTCTCTTCTATCTCCTGTAGGCCTGTCTACAGTAAGATTTTTCTATTTGTTTGTCAAAAGGATTGGATTACTTAAAGTTGATCAAATTTGCAGCATTTTTAGCTCGTCTGTTTTCTTTGAAAACGAAGAGCTATTGTCGTCACTCGATCGGTGTCGTCGGCGTCGTCGTCGTCCTCGTCCTCGTTGTCCCGGTTAAGGTTTTTGTAAGTGTCCATTTGTGACATTAGTTTTCCACTTAGAGTTATGAAATTTGGTACAGGTATGGGGCTATGGGTATGGATCGGGAGCATGTTGAGAAATTCAAGATGGCTGCCATTTGGTGGCGGCCATTTTGGCAGCCATCTTTCTTCATTCTTGAACTGCCCATTGTGACCTTAATATTTCACTTACAGTTATGAAATTTGGTACAGGTATGGGCCTCTGGGTATGGATCGGGAGCATGTCGAGATATCCAAGATGGCGGCCATTTTGTGGGGGCCATTTTGGCAGCCATCTTTCGTCATTCTTGAACTGCCCATTGTGACCTTAATATTTCACTTAGAGTTATGAAATTTGGTACAGGTATGGGCCTCTGGGTATGGATCGGGAACACGTCGACAAATCCAAGATGGCGGCCATTTTGTGGCAGCCATTTTGGCAGCCATCTTTCGTCATTCTTGAACTGCCCATTGTGACCTTAATATTTCACTTAGAGTTATGAAATTTGGTACAGGTATTGGCCTGTGGGTATGGATCAGGAACATGTTGAGAAATCCAAGGTGGCGGCCATTTTGGCAGCCATCTTTCTTCCGTTTCTTGAACTGCCCATACTGACCTCAATATTTCGCTTAAGAGTTATAAAATTTGGTACAGGTATGGGTCTGGGGGTATCTTTCGGGCTCATGTTGAGAAATCCAAGGTGGCGGCCATTTTGACAGCCGCCTTTCTTCATTCTTGACCTGCCCATTGTGATCTCAATAATATTTCGCTAAGAGTTATGAAATTTGGTACAGGTATTGGCCTATGGGTATCGATCAGGAACATGTTGAGAAATACAAGATGGTGGCCATTTTGTGGCGGCCATTTTGGCAGCCATCTTTCTTCTGGAACTGCCCATTGTGCCCTTAATAATTCACTTACAGTTATGAAATTAGGTACAGGTATATATATTGGCCTGTTGGTATGGATCGGGAACACATTTGAGAAATCCAAGATGGCGGCCATTTTGGCAGCCATCTTTCTTCATTTCTTGAACTGCCCATTGTTACCTTAAAATATCGCTTAGGGTTATGAAATTAGGTATTGGCCTGTGGGTGATAATCTGGCACACTTTGATAGATTTCACATTAACAGACGAGCGTTGAAACCGCTTGCGGTTCTGGTTGTATTACTATCATTATCATCATATCTGTTTCTGAAAGGTGGCACATTAATGTGGTATTTCATTGATTACAGTCTGTCACTTTGATATAAAAAAAATGAGGACCAGTTCACTGTGAAAATGCACTTTGTGACTCATGATAGCCGATGGAGTGTCATCTTCTCTACTTTCAACAAGGGAAACATAGAGGCTGTTTGATTAGTCATGATCAAGAGAAGGCCATTTGACTTGTCACAACTGATTTTAGATTGAAAATTATATAGATGCATATTATAATCGTTTCATTTGGCTGTCACCAACGAGCGGGCTAAGTCTACTCAAATCGAATTAAAATTGAAAGTATTGGATATGATCATGACAAATCATCAGCATGATGACACACGAAGTGCCATTTTCACAGTGCAACAGTCCATTTTTTTTCTATATCAAAGTGACAGACTGTAATAGCCCAGAGTCTTATTTGAGTGAGTGAGTTGGTGTTTTACGCCCCATCAGCACCAGTGCGGAGGCATGCTGCTTATTTGAGAGTCAAGGCACTAATTTCACAGCTCAGGAGAAATATGGTACTCTGAAGTTCTAGACCACTAATACTCAGGATGCTGCATTGGCGGCTGAAATTTGATATCTTTAAATATTTTCTTAATTTATTTTTCTTGTTTTGCAGACTAGATGACCTCTCTTCGGAAATAGTGTCCGCAGTGGGGCAAGCGGAGGCTACGGGAGCTAACCCTTATGTGGCAGTCGCGAGGGCAACGGCACGTGCCGCCAGTTTAGCTTCAGCAAATGCCACGGCTGGCGTTGCAGCGCTTCCGGGGATATCTGCGCCGACGTCATCATCCCGACCTGCTGAAGTATCCGTTGTCATCTCGACGTCCTGCAGGGTCAACGCGGATGATAGTCAACGGTTACAAAAGGAATCCAAGGAATTGATAGAGTCCCTTGGACAACAAGTCCAGTATAGAGTCCACAGACCGGATCAAGATCTGAAAGCAATCGAAGGACCGGACTCACCAACCATGCCTGTCACGTTCGGAGAGACGAAGATCCTCAACCCTGAGGATGCCCAAACGGTATGTTCATTTTAGTTTTTAGATTTTTCTTATAGATTAGGGGAACAATTATGCATGCCAATGATAGATGGATGGATATCTACAGTCTTTTCTTTACTTGCCACAAGTTTATTCAAAGGTAAAATGCTCTTACATGTGGTGACTGCCAACCTCATCAGGACAGAATATATTGGCTGGTGTAAAAAAATATACCGATTGTAATAACTGTTTCCCAATTGTATTTATACACATGTCACGTTAATAAAGATTTTCATTCATACGTGTATATAGGTCGTTTTGGAATCAAATTTGAAAAGTTCCAGCAAAGGTCACATTTGTAAGAACTTTGCTGATTGGCCGAGTTGAATATGACCCAATTTCTGGAATCGAATCCTGGATTTAGCGAATAGCAGCCCGATGTGTTACCAATGGAGCTTTCAATCTATCTATCTGACTTCCAACCATTCATCCATCTATCTAGTAAAAAGTATGCGCTATCCACTTACCCCTACCTATGTGTGCCTGCCTAGAGTTCAATGATATATTGCCTTAGAAGCTATGATATCCAATCCTTTCTCTGTCATATCATAACACATTAAAACAATATTAACACCATAAAGCAATTAATTTGTTATTTAACAAGAAAACATTGTGTTTTTCCACAGGGCCCTCGTGTGATGACAATAGTGATCCAGTTGCCTGGCAACGAGGCCCAGAAGGTCACGTGTGATGTGCCAGTTAACAGCAACAGAGAAGAGGACATCAGTTCCGCAGTCAGTCAGGCAGTTAAAAGAATTTTGACTAATGTTGTCGTTGATGAAGGAACTAATTTGCCAGATCCCCAACTCAACATGGCGGTGGACAGAGTCACGCGACAGGTAGGTTCCAAAATTTTTGAAATTTCGCATTGTTTTACATGCATTAGTTAGAACTTTTCGCTTTTTTTTCTTGATTGAACCGTTTCGCTTTGTTCCACCAATTAATGACTTTTAAGAGATATGATCTTCAAAATGATCTTCAAAATTATAAACCACATAATATGAAATACTTAGAAATTTTAAAAACAAGTAATTAATAGAAGTTAACCATAGGCTACTACAGCCTACCCATACCTTTAGACAATAAAGGACAATTTTTTACACTTGCATTTTCAGCCTCCCTGCTGCGCTATAAGTAGCTCAATATTGCATTGAAAAAGTATATAGACGTTTATCATGTTTAAGCTAGGCGATTTTGGGATTGATACTGAGGGAGTATCATATACAGAAGAAAGGTGGTGCCCATCAATAGAACCTTTATGCCAATAATTATTCCAAATTGAGTGTGATAAACACAGTGGAGTTGACATGAATTGTTGCTCACACCATGTATGGAGGAAAGGGTATTTTTAAAAACAGAATTGAATGAAAATACTTTTTTTTTCATAGGTACTTCAGGCCTACAGTTCTGACATGTCAGACGCCGATGAGGACAGTCAATCATCGCAGGATATCCCGAGGAGTTTGAATTCTGGACCTCGCAGGTTAAACACAACCGGTGGACCTTCAAGATCTGCGGTGCAGAGAAATTGGCGGGAAAATAGAGCAGCTAGTTACTCGTCTGACGAACAATCTAACCAGCCAGAGAAGAGGAGAGTGTTTTATGTGAAGGGAACTAACCCCCTGTCTTCTGAAACAACTAAAAACGATGTTCTGCTTCAAGTGGCAGCTGATAAGGATTGGCAGCCTAACATTGAAACGGTGATGCTTTCAGAATCGTCTGGGAATGCTCACAATGACGTAGAAGCTTCCAAGGGAATTCCGGGGGTCTCCCCAACTGGATTCTCCTCCTCAGCTGCAGGGGGATTCCTTCAAAGGGGGTATTCCCATCCAGGAGGACGCGTGACTGGTGCTGCCCCTACTGGGGGTTTAAGGAACCAGTTTAATGCTAGTGTTAGTGCTGCAGCAGCAGACCCATCGATGGCAGCATCCTCATCAGCCATGCAAGAGGACAGCAGTTTCAGCAGCAGCAGTAGCCACTCTATTGGTGTGACTCACAGACAGGCAACAGCACCATTTGTGGAGGGACCAGCTTCAGGCTCTGTGGTCAGGCAGCGCCATGGATACGTTCACGATGCAGTGAAGAGGTTCAGCTCACCAAATGAGGATTATACACACAGTAGCACTCCACCAAAACAAGGGCATGACTCCAAAGCTGACAGGAGTAGCACAGGGAGTAGCATTGGCGCCGATATTACCAGTGCTAACAACACCAACAAGCAGACTGACTCCACTCATGGATCTATCCAGCTGAAGCCCATTAAAGGGATACTGAAGCAGAAGGATGTGAATGCCAATACACACTCTGAGGCAGTTGGATTAGGGAGGATTAAACAGAACAGCACTGAGTCTGGTGTTTATAGAAGTAGGCCAGCTCCAACAGAAGCTGCTACTGCAGGGGGTAAGAAAACCACCCCCAGACCCCCTGTGCCTTCCAAGCCCTCGCTGCTGTCCCAGGGCACCCAGGGTTCAGCCAAGAGGTCAGGGGGGCAAGAGAGTGACAGGAGCAAGGGAGATGGAAGTAAAGGGTATCAACCATTGACATCCCCGGATAAGGAGAAGAAACCTTATGAATCAGTGCTATTAAATCCAGTACAGGATACAAGGACCCCATTTTACATCACAAAACAGCTGGAGGACCCCCAAAAGGATGACATACTAAACGTGACAGGCAAAGCAAGTAAGGTGTTGGATGCCAAGCAGACTTTTTACAGTGCAAAGGGTGAGATCCCCGAAATACCTCCATTACCAATCATGGCCAGTCCCAAGGTGGACACTTACGACGCGGAGTTCGAGAAGCGCAAACAAAAATGGTCGAACAAGCCTCCTCCCTCACCCACAGGGACACCGACCAAGAGCCCCAATATGATGGTGGTGGATATAGACATCGATAGCTCCAGGAAATCTCAGCCATCCAGGTCCAGATCGGAGGAAGTGAAGAGGAGGCTATCGGCCGCACGACCCCGAGCCCCTCCTCCGAACCCCCAGATGGAGTCGGCATGGACCGAAGGAGTCATGAAGGCGGCTCGGAGTCATGATAGGGCTCTGAATGTGGCTCCTATATCTAGAAAGGGCTCCTCGGCTAGTGTGGGGGCTGGCTCTGATTGTGACATCAGAAAGGCTAAGAGTCTTAACACACTCCCTTCATCTTTCTTCAAAGACAGGAGTTCTTACACCTCTCTGCTTGAGACAGATCTTGACACCTTGGAACATACTGAGACACCTTTGGTCATAGAGACTGATCTAGATGATGTTCTAGGGCCTAAGGCAAAAAGCATGAGTAATCTCAACAGTCCGGCTAAGTGGATGGGAAAACACTATGTCCCTGATGACCCTATGGACAAGCATCACAGCATGGATATGCTCAATTCAGGTAAATACAATTGTTATTTTAAAATTATTAATTAAAAAAATAAATCAAATGATTATCCATGACTGTGATCATTACCGTATGTTAAAATCAACATTCCTTCATTAATGACATGAGACAATATGGCTTTCCAAGGTACAACCCTGGAAGAATTACATAATAGAGCCATAGCATGCATAGTTAACTTTCTGTCTACACACCTTGTGTAAGTTTCATTCATCCATAACACAGTTATAAGAGGCATAGTATTAGCTGATTAGTATTTCTTATCAAGTCACCAGTTGCCAAAGTTGTACTTGCACTCTGGTAATAACTGCTGATAAGTTTGTATTGGGAGATATGTGAAGTTTTTACCAGTTGCAAAGTTTCTTGGCAAGTTGAACAGTATTGAAATGAAACATCTTTATTGCCAATGACTCGAGTCTTTCTGTAAATGTTCTGTGCTGACATTCAAGAACACCAAAGTTGTAGGACAGGAAATATGCAATATGTCACATCTAAAAAAGACAATAATATTATTAGATTGAGTAGGTAAATTATCTAAAGTTAGTTACACGTAATACATAGGGCTACTTTAAAAACCTATCTATTTTATTTTACACAAAATACTCAAGAAACAGGCTTAGGCTTATAATTAATTAGTTAAAGTGAGTAAATAATTGATATCAACCTCTAACAGTTCATAAATCCTTAAGAATCCTGATGCACTGAATTCTGCATCAAGCCAATCATATGCCATCATGCAACTTGTTGTGCTGCATCATCCAGGCTGCATGAACATGCCCCAACAGTTGTGCCGAGGTATGACTAATTCTTTTGATAATGGCCTATTTATCACCGTTAATTGCCATTCACACTCTGATTGCTACCCACACTGCAAATTGAGGCATTGTCTGTGAAGATCTAGGTGATTTATTAGCCAAAAAATGGTGAAATGACTAAGCAGGATCTAGCAGGACACTTGATTGCCTGCTTCAGCTGCTCAACTAGTCAACAATGCTAACAGGTACTGCCCTTGTATCAGTGTCTATGCTGGGCAAGTAAAATATCCCTCACATGGGCTAAATGTGCAACATCTTGAGGACTCCCGCTCTCTCTCCCATCTCATCAATCAACCCTCATTAGCACCCAGAACTGGGCTTATAGGGCTGCACTTACCATTTCTATCTATCTATCTATCTATCTATCTATCTATCTATCTATCTATCTATCTATCTATCTATCTATCTATCTATCTATCTATCTATCTATCTATTTATTTATCTATCTATTTATCATCAGTCCTGTTGTTCTTGTATTGTGTGGTATGGCTTGAATTAGATACCTCATTTCTTCCAAAATCAAAACAATATAGCGGTTGAGTTGGCTCAGTGGGTAGCACACTGCCAGTCGCTTGGTCCCGGGTTCGATTCCTGCTCAGGCCGGGATGGATGGATGTTTGGGGCTTTACATCTTATATTTATGCACTTGGTAGGCTAATTAGGACAGGAGGAGGACACGGCAATGAGGCAAAGGATGATTGAAACACAGCCGTCCTACATAGGCCAAGGTGACCCGGCAAGAGAGCTTGATTCAAACCCTAGACCCAGCGATTGGCAGTCCAGCACACTACCACTCTACCGCTAGACCAACCCCCCCCCCCCCCCTCGCTCTGGCCAGGTCACTTGGACTTATCATCTTAATGTTAGACAGCGATTTCAGTCATCCTCCGCCTCGTTGCTGTGTCCTCTTCCTCTCTTAATTAGACCTTGGATTAATAAGACATGCTTATTCTTCCAAGATTAGACTACAAAGTGCATAAATACAGGACATAAGTCATAAAGCCCCAATCATCAGATCATGAGAATGAAAATGTAATTCAAGCTATTTCATGGCTTCATGCTCTGATAAAATTAATTAATTAATTTGAAATGCCAACTTTTCGTCACTGACACTTATGGCAACTTTGCAAAAGATACCTGTGTCAGTGAGGAAAGTTGGAATTTCTTCCATTAAGTGGGTCAAAATAGCATGCCGACTTTACCCCGGATTGCCAACTTGACCCAGTTCTACGGTATACCCATGGTCTGCAAAAGGCTTGCTTGTCACAGGGTCTATTTTTGTAGGTATATTAAGCTGTATAGTACATGCATTGTTAATATAAATAGACCCCCTCAAAGAACAGTCCTATATAATTCCAATATAAATGTCATTAATTGACATGCTCCCTTTGTAATATGATTGACATTTATGTATTATCAATATGAACTAGTTGCCTGAGCCAAGGACTGAGGCAAGCCCATTTCAATTACAAGCAATATCTCCCTGGATAAGCTCACATTAATTGATTAGTTTGGTAAAATAACCCCTGGGATGGGGCATTCATCATTGTCTTAATTAGGCAGGAGAAATTGGGTCAAGAGAACTACAACATTTAGACTTCTTAGATCTTGCCTTTTTTTTACCAGATATTAGATGGATAGATAGATACGATAAATGCAGCCATTTAAATCCAGTTCTGGGTACTCACGAGGATTGATTGATGAGACGGAAGAGAGAGAGAGATAGAGAGAGAGTGGGAGTCCTCAACATGTTACACATTTACCCCATGTGAGGGATCTTTTACTTGCCCAGTGTAGACACAGATACAAGGGGCTGCCAATTTAACATTCATCCGAACAACGTTTAACTGGGATTTTGCTCATGAAGGTCCACTGAAAATTTTGAGTTCCCAAACATGGTTTTGCACTTCGCACCCATGCAGGCAAGGACATTCAGTGGAGTAGGAACTATGACTATTCAGCCACGCAGTTGGATCCGCTTATTCCTGTTTCGTTCAAATATACATGTGCAATATTAAAGTGATGCTGTTGAGTTTTCGTGAACTCATTATCCATGACTCATGCATATCGTTAAAAACTTTAAGTGGCATGCTTCTAAGGTATATATAATCTGGATGAAGTTTCTTTAATACTTTATCATTGAAAATAGGCCCTTAAAACTTCTCAAACTTCGCAGACTACCTGCGGCAAGCCACAAAAATATGTTTTTCATCCATTTTCAACTCTCGTCAGATCTGATGCCAAAGATGGCTCTAATGGCCCCAATTAAATGTTTCTTTTTTTAATTTAGATATCATGTAAAAATAGGCTTGTGAAACTGTCATAGGTATGGCCTTAACGCATGATAATATAATAATCTCGTTATATATATTTACTTCACATGTTAGATAGGATTAGTCCTTAGTGAAGTTAGTGCTACTTTTGTGCTCTCTTTATTTTCATCATCTCCTTTCCTTCTTCCTCCTTCTTTTTCCCTCCTTCCTTCTTCTTCCTCCTTCTTCCTTCCTTCCTTCTTCCTTCCAAGGCCTATTTCCATCAGCATCAGAGGGTTAGATCGAAAAATTCTATCTTATTCAAGATAGTTGTTGGGCAGTCCTTGTCGGACTGTCAGAGGGTATTTTTTCTTTTGAGTGACATGTTAGATATGTTTTAGAATACGAGACCAAATCATTAATAAGTGACTAATTCCATTTGACATAGTTTTTCTTCGGGCACTTGTTATTCAGACATTTAATGCACTTTTATATTCATTCGCCTCCTCTTGTGCTTAGTTCACTTTTGAAATGTTGCCATGAAGGATTATAGTCCTTAATATATACTATATAGTCCATATTAGAGTAGGTCGGGGCATGTGGCCCCCCTTTACTTCGAGGCGTGATTTGACCTACTTTTTATGGGCGATTATTTGAGTGCTTATGCTGTCAGGAAGGGATCACTTGACTCTACTTATAACTAGTGAATCAAATGTCTACCAATTTTAATAAAGGAGTTACGGCCATTTCTGTAAAAAAATTAAAATTGCCTTCTTACCCCACCCATCGGGCAAGAAGCCCCCCTATTATAGTCCTATGGCAATTTTTTTTGCGAGTGCATTCAGCCTAAAAGTTAATTCTTAGGGTTCTTCTATCCTTTTTAAGGCATTCTATTCACTTTTCTGAATTTCAGAATTTTTCTGTTCATACTTTTATTTTTTAATATTTTTTGCCCAGTTTCAATTTCGGGCCAAATTTTTTTCTATTTTTTAGCTATTCTATCAAGTTTTAAGGTAAAGTACACATTAATTATGGTTCCTGAAGCAGCTTCGACCCCCCAGTGAAGGGGGCTTCATGCCCCATATCATGTGGGGCCTCTCGCCCCAAACCCATATATTATAATTTGACCTCTATATTTTGAACTAAAATGCAAAAAACATGATCCAAATCATATCGATGTGACAGTCATAAAGTGAAGCATTGCATATATTTATTAAACTTTAAAAAGTTTCCAAAGTTATTTCTGACAACCCCTTTCAAAGAATTAGTCAAAGTTACAAAAACCATGCACATTTTTTTCTTTCTTTAATTTCTACTATGGTTTGGTGCTGTTTGCCCTGAAAATTTGTGACGTCACCTAAAACGCCTCTAGCTTCAATCCTACCAATAGATAAACGCATCAAAAATTTAAGTTTGGATATAAGCCTGGGGGGGCCTCTCACCTAACCCGGGCTTCTTGCCCCGACCTACTCTATAGCAAAAAACTGGAAGCTCACATCGACATACATTGTGAATTTGTGTCACAGCCACCACATTGCTCACCGGACAGAGCAAACAAGCTCCTTCAACCAGCCTTCACCAGTCACCACAAGGGATTTGTCACCTCTTGAGAGGTTTCTGGATTTGTGATGCCAGATAGAGAAAATGAGTTGACAGAGGGAGAGATGGATGAGGGGATGGATTAGGAGATGGATGAAGAGATGGATGAGTAGAAGGATGAGATGAAAAAATGGTTTGGGATTTGGAGATAAGGAGACAAGGTGAAAAAAAAACTTGAAAGAAAAGGCTATGAGATCATCTTGTGACTCAGAGGTTCAAAGGTCTAATTGGTATAGACACATGCAGAAAGAATATAATACACAGCTTTGAACAATGAGGCCAACACATAAAGTACATTTACTATCAAGCAAAGAAGTTAAATATTCTGTTGATAAAAGATTAATTTTACTGACCTGCCTGCTCTGCTGAAGGTCTCTGTCTGCATGGGTTCAAACCCTAGGTGGGGAATCCAAAATTTTCAGTTGACCTTCTAGAGCAAAATCCCAGCTGGATGCCGTTCGAATGAGATGTTAAATTGGCAGCCCCTTGTATCAATGTATGTGCTGGGCAAGTAAAAGGTTCCTTAAAGGGGTTAATGTGTAACATGTTGAGGACTCGCGCTCTCTCCCTTTCTCTCCCATCTCATCAATCAACCCTCGTGAGTCCCAAAACTGGGCTTAGATGGGTGCACTTACCATACAAGTATATCTATCTTTATATCTATCTATCTATCTATCTATCTATCTATCTATCTATCTATCTATCTATCTATCTATCTATAGATTCTATTTTTCTACCTATCTGTCTATTTCACCATTTTTTTAAAATTACTTGTCCAAGCGACATTAGGAACCATCATAATTGTTATGTCGAAGGCAAAAACAAGCATCGTGATAATGTGGCTAGAGCTATGCCTTGTTCATATGAGCTGCAATGAGTTATTAAAAATATCCAGTGTTTGTTTTGATACATCCTCTGAAATATCCTCCACGTCTAAATATCCCATATGTATAATAAAACATGGCACATGCATGTGTTGCCAATTAGCCCTTTGATGTCCATATTTCCATACCTATATCACAGGTGACAGCCGCTGTGTTGGGGCGGGGTAATTTCTGGGGGTTGGGGCAATTTCTGGCATGATGCTCACTCACCTCTTATATGATTGACAAGGTTGCTCACTAGCCCATCTAGTGATCCTGCCAGAAGCCCTGGGTGACCTCAGTGTCTCATCTAATTGGTAGATCAGATCTAGGTCGAAATATTGGGACATCAAAGGTCATGAAGACATTCAGCCAATGGCTGAGTGTCTTACTGATTGATCAACCTTGACACTGCTTTGACAAAGTATTCAATAAATATCACTGACGAGGCATTTGCTGATCCTATTGTGATTGTTGGCTGTGAAAAACAGAAACAGCCACAAACGTATTAACTATCAAACCATTAAAAGCTTTCCAAGTATTATTGTGATACTGATCTGCCAAAGAGTCAGCTGCACAGAGTTTCTTTTAAATAGAACATATTGGCATTGTAACTACAACTCTGAGAAACAATCACAATTTAGGCATTCAAAATATGTCTAACAACTAACCCACTGGCCTGAAATTACTTCTTTTTTTTTATCTACTTTTCTACAAGCTATTGAATTACATGTAGTACTGATGCATAGTGTATTTTATTGTATTAATATTGCTTTTTTGATAGTAGAATGCCCAGGTCCTAAAATACAAAGAAAAAAAAGCCTTGTAGAAAGAAATCTATTGTCTTTGCAAAATACTGCACAACTGAGCACTTGAAATGATTCAAATATCCTCACATAGGTGGCACCACCTTCTGGAGAGCATACTTGTTACAACTTCTTTAACACCATATGTTGCAGGGTGCTTTGATGGAAAGATCAAAATCTGCAGGTGCATAATTAAAATGGAAAATTTCCTAACTTCATACATGTATTTCCTTTTCTCTTCAAGAAAGAAAAACCGTACACATTGCAGTGTTGGGGGTGAAATATATTCGCTTTTTTAAAGGTTATGTTGCTAAGATAACTTAGCTCAGAACTTGAAATGCTGCATGAAGGATATATTTTAAAAAGTGGCTTTGCGTTATGGTACTGCCCTGCGCCTATTCCCTGAAGCAGAAAAAAATACAGGTCCCAGGCATTTATTTTCATGAAAATAAAACCTCATTAATAAACCATTTATAGCCCTTTTCCCTAGTTAATTTTTTCTTATTTTACCAAACAAATATTAGTTGTTGCTATTAAAACAGCAACATATGTTGTTTTCTTTTTTTGATAGAATGATGTTAGGTAAACAAAAAATCATCCAATTTCAATGAATTTGTGACAGTTTGATTCTACTTAGTCAATTAGAATGTTTAGAAAACAATGGCATGTAGACCGTCAAACTGTTGAGCATGTCATTCACACCTTCACAAATTCCTCAGGAAGAAGTACTTGATCCTCTTAACCTTGGATTATTTTTTCTGATTGAATTGACCCAAGTGCTAACAACTGGCCAATCACAATGCCTCTAACAATGAGCCAAGTTCATTTGGGTGTGTCAGAAAAAATTGACAGCCATTTCTAATTAAAGACAAGGAAATCCTTTAAGGGCCCCCTTGGTCAACTGACTTAACTGGATCATATGTAGGTCATTCTGGGCTGCTGAATTTCTCATTGAGGGTCTGGCCTTCTGCAGCACTTTCAACAGGAATAACAAGATGCTGAGGATGCTATTTGAGCAGGTAATGATTCAAAACGTTGTCAAATATTGTTAGAAACTTGTGCTAGCCAGATTAATTATGTTCTCTACATAATAGTGTCGTGGGAAGCCCACAAGTTACCCTTGTTGATTTGAGTGATGGGCTTGTGAGCAACCTTGTCAATCATATAAGAGGTGAGTGAGCATCATGCCAGAAATTGCCCCAACCCCCAGAAATTACCCCAACCCAAACACAGCGGCTGCCACCTGTGCCTATATCATGTATATGTACTCTCCCATCCCCAGATACGGATAGCTCCTGATGGCATTGATCTGTTCCCCAGAAGCATATTGCATAACATCCTATAATCCCAAGGTACTTAAGGGACACTTACCTACTCAGCTGTCTGATGGCCAATTAGGCTTAGACATAATCTAGATATAATCTATCTTAGCTTAATTGCTGCTTAGTAGGCCACAGGAAGGATCTGGAATTATAAGTCTATTTAGGTTGTGTACTGGGTGTGGTGAAGATAATTCTTATTAGTGATACACGGATAGTAAACATGCGAAAAAGGAAGTTTTTCGGCATTTGTCGTTGATTATGAATATTTTTTATGAGAGCTGAGACATATCGGTCCTGCAGGAGGACTGTTCCTCTGATGGAATGTTTTTCGTTTTGTTCTGTAACTGAATTCTGATTTTGAAGATGGTGAAATAATGTTGTTGACTCTGTCGTTGTAACGTTCCTTTGGTTATTATCAAAATTTTAGTCTTTCATTAAGTTTTGAACATGCCAGATATCTGGTTTTGATATCCGGTTCTCATACCCTCATTTTGCCGGATACAGGATATCCTGGAAATTCCACTATCCGACCGGATACCAGATACTGTGCCGGATATCCGTGCATCCCTAGATCTTATATATCTTATCATATGGCATTGCACGTATCAGCCCTTGTATCATGCCCGAGAGCCAAGTATCAGCCCTTAGGGCACAACCGCTGTGAGATTGCGATAACTTATTTACGCCATGACCATTGACCAAACTGTTCTCTTTGAGATGGGTTATTTATCACATGCCAAAAGTCTGGTATCACACTGGTCAGATACAGTTGTTTATGAGCCTTATCATGGTATAAATTGATAGATAGATATCTAGATAGATAAATAGTTAGACAGATTTAGATAGAGATGTTTCAGACAGATTCTCCATGATCAGCTGATGATGGAAATGGAAAATTTTCGTCGGGGGAGCTCTTGGCTGGCACGGAATTGGCGGGGGCGATCCCAAATTTTTAAAAAGGAAAAAATTCCGCCACCAGAGTATAATTTTGGCTAGTAGCACCTCAAGGACTGTAAAAGTGAAAACGATACTTACCACTGATTATTTGGGGAGCTGTAGCAGGGAAGAGCAACCCTTTTTACCTTCAGCGAATTGTTCGCAGAAGGTATTGTTATCACTAGGGCAAAATGTTGTCCGTCCGCCGGGCGGGCGGGTGGCGGGCGGATAGATCGTTTCCGGGCCAGTACTCGGCCCCCATTCAATGTACATGGATGAAACTTGGTACACATATAGCCTGTATGGTCTAGTTGTGCCTTTTGATGGTCTGATGGAGAGTTATTCCATACTTTTTGAAATAATAAAAAAAACATAAAAATTATTTTTGTTCGTTTCCGGGCCAAGGCTCAGTCACTATTGCTTGTGCATGGATGAAATTGGTACAGATGTGGCCTATATGGTCTAGTTGTGCCTTTTGATGGTCTTATTGATAGACATTCTATGCATTTTGAACACTATTGCATGTACATGGATAAAGTTTGGTACACATTTGCCTTATATGGTCTAGCAGTGCCTTTTGAAAGGTCTGATGGAAAATATTATGTGTTTTTTGAATATTGAAAACCAAAAAACATTATTTTTTCTTTCTGGCCCAGGACTCGGTCACAATTGCATGTACAATTGTACATGGATTAAGTTTGGTACACATATGGCTTACATGGTCTAGGTGTGCCTTTTCATGGTCTGACTGATAGATAGTCTATACTTTTTGTGTAATATTGAGAAAAAATATCTTAAATACTTTTTTTTTTCTCATCAGAGCCAAACTTGCCCACTATTGCATATACATCAACGAAATGTTCCACACATATCACCTATACAATGTAGCAGAGCCTTTTGATGTGTATTTGACACTTTTTGAATCATTGGAAAAAATGAGAAAACTATTACAGCATCATATTTTTTGGTTTCCAACTTACAGATCATAACCTATACTTTGTATATGCATGAAACTGTACCATATGCATAAATTAGCCTAATAAGGTATTTTCCTCATGTTACAAACTCTGGCAAGCAGATAGGCAGATGGCAGGGCAGCGGGCAAATAGACATTATTGAAGGCCATGACTTGACCACCGTTGCTTACCAATATGCAATTTGGTAAACAAATAAACTTTATGGTGTAATTGTATTCTTCCGAATGTGTTATTCGCTGAAGGTTTGCTGCTGCGCAGCCTATGTTTATATCAAGGGAACTCGGCTCCTTCAGCTCCCCGCCATTTCCATCACCAAGACAGACAGGCGGATAGACAAGATAATCCCCAATGGGTCCACCGTATCTTGTGACTTTGACTTTTCCATTTAAGCAGATTACAATATAGATGTTAAAGTCCTTGGAAATGATTAGTTTTCTAATGGGTATTGGCACAGAAAGAGGAGCTCTGCAGCTCAGACAGATTAATCAGTTCAACATAAGTCTGGTCGACAATGATTAGGTTGTTATGTATGGGTATTAAGACATCAAATGAGTCATTCACAAATCACTGCAATTGTACTGAACTCTTAATCAATAGTTAGTGAGAAGTGCATTCATAACCAATCATTGATATAATATGAACCAAGTTACTCTACTGCTCTATGACTGGTCGATAATTTTGTGCTATAAATGGATATATGGCAAAATGTCTAAAATGCACTTGATAATGTACACTGGTATATGTTAACATGAATATGAATATGAATTCCCAGACATAATCAGTTTGTTAACTTAAGTGGAACAATGCAATGAACATGAATGGAAATAAGTACAAGTTGTTAGGAGAAATATCTTATCTGAAGTGACTGATTCAAGCCGAACCACATTGATACGGATAATGACACTTTGAAATAAAGGAGAGAGGAATTTCGAAGTGGCAATAAGCGAATGACATACGCTTTCTTATGCATGCGATAGGATGAATGAACTTCTTCACAAACACAAAACAAAAGGAACTTATATGATGTTTATTTTAACAGGCTACCCCAACACGAGGCGACGCCTGGACAGCGACCGTAGTAACGACAGCCGAGACTCGGATGTGAGTCCGGATCGATGTATGTCAGAGACAGAAGTACGGATCGTCGCTTCACTGAACAAACTTAGCTTGCCTGACTGGTACCGGTCTTCCATTAGAAAGAGCAGAGACAGCTTGAATATCCTGCAGCAGAGTAACCGGGGTCGTAAGGGCTCCTGGTCTGAATTGTCCGAATCTACAGATCGGTCTGACAGCCGAACTACGGTAAGTGATCATTTACGTTTTATTTGGAACTTCAAAAATTGATGGCATTGCAAAACTCAAAGAGTTGTACATCCTAAGAGCTCAAGCTGCCACATGGTCAATAAGACAGCCATGTCAACCAATGGTTGAAAGAATGGCTGGACGGTGAACGAAGGTCATTCCACAAAATTGTTTTGGAGTGAATTTCGACCTCAATGATCAAAAACTTTGGTCATGGAAAATCCTAAATTTGGTCATCGAAAAGTCACGGAATTCCCATTGCAAAAATTTTTGGGAGCCTTGATTTGTAATTGGGAGAGATCTGGTTAACATTTTATGGTGTATATCCTGGCCAACTACCAATTTACGATGTCATAAGTACATTTTCAGCAGATTCTTATTTTAAGAAATGTAATATGTGTAAAGATTATAAGTTCATCTATTTATAACATCTCTAATGGCCGGATCAGGTGTCCACCACACATCTCTTTTCCCACTCATCTTGTAAGAGCATAGAGCGGCATTCTCGCCATTTTGCCGCTTACCCCCAGGCGACTTTTAGGGACCGCGACTAAGTGCCTTCTTGGATGCTAAGCCCCATCGGATATACCGCAGTCGGGCTGGATTGCTCGCTATATCACTTTACAAAAGTTTATATGGCCATGACGATTCTGTGTTATTGTGTTATTTATGCGCTTATGAGGAAGCTGTTATAGTTGTAGCTACGTAAATTACAAAATTATGATTTATTTCGGGGAGGGGCGGTAAGGTGCTGTAGCGCATTGGTTTGCAAATGTCTGGTGCAAGGGTTTGATTCCTACCAGAGAAAATTCATTGCAGACTTTGTGTAAGCTACAAGTCAAGTATGTCTTGCCAAAACCTTTTTAGTGCAAAAATACAAGAGGTATACCCCAACTAGGCCTATCCACACACATCAGGACACATGCAGTTGTTGATTACCTCTGGCACTGATGACCAAAATAAAACAGGAAAATCAGGGCAAACCTGACAATTACAATGAGCTATACAATGTGGCCTGCCACCCACACCTCATTGTTGAAATGTCAGGTAAATTATTAATGTGCACTGGCCGTAAGCAAGTGTAGCTTGTGTGTTAGAGTTAAATGGTTGTTTTGTGACCTACCATTTTTGAGCCAATAAGAAGATGGTGTCATCAGTCATGAAAATTTACGAATAGAATGGTTCCGTACATTTGACAAACACCCCTGCCACTGGCAACCTCCCTTCGCTATATATATGATCTGAACAAATTGGTTTAATCATAGTTGTAAGAATAAGTTATCAAATGCAGCCCTCGTATAGTGCCCGAGAGACCGTGTATCGCCCTTCGGGATCGCGTATCAGCCGTTCTTACAGTTTTGCTGATACTTGATCTGGCCACCTTACGAGGGCCAATACGTGAAATGCCATGTGATAAAAATCATAAAATATTAATGTGTGGGCTGAAACGACACTGTTTTTATCGATTTAAAAATATTTGACTTGAACGATTTGAGGGTATGTCTCGATTGTATTTATAATTGCGCTCATCCTTAGCGGAGCAGATGAGATTTAAACTTGCAGGAAGCTTTTTAGGTGTTCGTTGATGTGGGGGTCCTTAGAGCAAGAGCACTGCATATGAAGTATGATGGCTTAGCCGCATTATGCTTTCGACGATGTCTGGCATTGATAGTGATCACACTTAAGTACCATGCTGTTTTCATAAAAGCCAAGGCTGAATTCTGTCTGAGACCATAATTGTGACAGAGAAATGATGTTTTCATTCATACAATACATAATTATATGTCCCAGCTCTATAATACTGACTGCGCATGATGGCTAGGAAAGTCAGTGGTGTATCCGGGGACCACTGATATGAAAAAAAAAGTCTTTAAAAAGTGCTGCGACTCGGGCCCACATGGCTGCGGATGCTGGAACATGCCCTAAGACAACTCAGTCTGGATCTGCCACTGAAAGTCTTCGTCTCATATGACGATTCCTATCCATGGGTTGAGTGATCTAACTGATTATGTATTCAGTGAATATCAAAGACCTCTTTCCTTTTGGATCTTGTCAGGGGCCAATAAGTCTGATTTCAGAAAAGACTGCAAATCATTGAAATCAATGGAAAGGGTAGACTTTCCATAGCATAGTGATTGTAAAGATATAGTTCTATGATAGACCTCTATGTAATACATGAAAAGGCATTGCTCTATTGATGTTTACTATGTTTGCCCTGGAATTTCCCACAGGCCTATAAAAAGAGTGAACAAAGCACTAATTTCAAATAAAATACTCATCAAATCTTATCCTTCTTTCTCTTTCAGCCTTCCACAGCATCGACCCGTCCCACTATCATCCGCTGTCGAGTGAGCCCCTTCGTCCGGGCTCCGGTAAAAGATACGCCAAACGACCCAAACTTCGAACTTCCAAGCAAAAAGCTCCGAGAGACCTCACCCGTCAAATTAAAACGGATGGAAATCAAACCTATCGAAACTATTCCCACTGCTCTCTCGAGAAATGATCCAACACGCGAAAGCGCCAGAGAGCAGTATCTCCGCCTAAAGGCCAGGAGTCGGTCTTCCTCGCTAACAAGGTTTGTCTATAATGTTATTACCATTTGCTCCTCCATCCGTTAGCCTGTCTATTAGCCTAACAGGCTGCTGCCATAAATAGAAGTAGCAGGCTAATGAGGCGTCTTTTGCAAACAGTTTTCCTACACACTCCAAATGGTGTTGAAGTGGACAGAACACATTTGTTAGTGGAATAGGTCTTTTTCCATTTGTAGTTTCGAGCTTGTCCAGATGGCAGTTGTAAAGTTGTGAGGCAGTGGCATAGCTAGTGGGGGGAAGGGGGGAGTTGCGCCCCAGACAACTTTTTGGGAAAAACAGTAAAATAGAGGAAATGTGGGAAAATAGTGAAACATGCTAAATGTAAGGGAAGTGGGGAAAAGGAGATGGGAAATGGGGAAGCAAAAGGGAAAAGGGGGGAAAGAAAAAAAAGGGGGGGGGAAGGCAAAAGATATTTTTCGAAATCGTATTGTAACTCGTGGATAACGAGGGATATATAATATATTCTTGAATTCCCTGACATTGATTTCACACGATGTCAGAAAATTTGGTATACAATGTATCTTGGGATTTTCCATTACGTAAGTTTCCTCACACTAAACTTAGAACACCTACGACTAGCACTCATAACTGCCAATCTGCCATTCATCAGAAATCATCATCATTGTGACAATATGACCCACCCAGGGAGGTCTAAGAATACTCCCAAATGAGCACTTCCACATTGACAACGTCGGTGAAATTACGACATTGTGGCAATGTTCAATGTTGTGGCAACATAATTTCTACCGTACATTTTCGAGATGACATCGGACGAGCCCTACACCAATGAGCAATGTTGTGCTTACGTTGTGTGCCCCTTGGATCAGAAAAGAAGTTGTCTTGTCTTGCATTGTTTTCGTCTTGCATGCTCTTTGTTTTGTCTTTTTCAGAGAAACTTAACATCAGAGAATAAAAGGTATCTAAATTACTGTAAAGGACAGTACAATAGTTTTAGGTATAATTCGAAGCTTGGTTTAGGGTCACCTATATATAGATATAGATGCAAAGCTTAAATTTAGTTGTAAGACATGCAGGTAATTCGGGTTAATAATAATCTGTAGATTAAGAACTCATTAAGCCAATTAATGCAATTAGTGAATTCTTATGATTACGTCTGTGGTATAAGTTGAACTAAAACGCGCTTCAGAAACTAAAAGGATTACTTCAATGACAAGAGGCCTGAAAAATGCTGATTATTTAGTTCTAAAAATTTAATTTCTTTTCTATCTGATTAATTGCCCTTCTTGCCATCAATCTGTACAATTGTGACGGTTGATTAACATGTTGGTAGTATCCCTCAGATTTATGTCTGTCGCAACTTGGGGAAACAGACCATACCAATCACCGGCCTATTAAACCTGATGCCAACATACTCCAGAGTGTAAAATGTAGTTTTAAATTTTACCAATAATTTATTGCAAAGAGTACAATTTAGAAGATGATGTGTTAGTTCAAATGATCAATGATTTTTGTATGTGCAACAATTTTTTGGCACATAAGGCAAGACAAAATTGACCTTTAGCTTCTCGGATCTTCTCGAGATACTTTTTTTGGGGTCGCTCGGTAGGACAAAAAAAAAAAAGAAGCTGTAATCTAAATTTTTTCATTATGTCAATTTAATAAAAACTGTGGGCAAGCTCAATTTTTTTTTCATGTTCATAAACCGAGAAGCTAAAAATCAAGTATGTCTGGCCTATTTAATTTATACATACATGCAATATGCACATAATGAAAGAAAATAACATTTTTTCATTGCAGGTCATCCTCACCAAAGAAAGAAGCCAAACCTGAACAAGAGCAGAGTAACGGGCTCTCACCTCAACACACAACCCGGCAGAGACGAGCCACATCGCCGAGCGTCACGAAGGACATGATTCGACAAGAGTGTCAGAAGATTGAGACGTACGTCTCACAGACATTTATCCAATTAGATGAGGACGATGACGCTCAGAAGGTCGAACAAGGAGATGTCGTAGCTCCCAGTCGTGTTCAGAATGTCAACAGCGCCCCAAACAGTCATATACCCCCTCCCGTACCAGGTCACCAATCGAATGGTATCAGGGTCGAAGGATCCATTAACAAACCCCACATCGAAAGGCCGAGGAGTGCCCGATACAGCAGAGAATTCCCAAACAAAAGTATTAACATGAACACAAGCTCTTACCACGATTCTGACTTAGATTTAGATAACCTGCCAATGATAGATAGTGACAGTATAGTCGATTTGTCTAATCTGCCTGAAACATCGTACACAAACGGATCAGCTTCGTTGAGTGATAAAAACCAAATCTACGACAAAATGATTGCTGACTTCGAAAACACTTCTCGAGAAATTCAAGAACGGGAAAAGATGATGATGAGCACAGAAGGTCAGCAAGATAGAGCAAGGCAGCCTTATTCCTCACTAGAGGGCCAAAGAACTGCCCCCAAGTTGGGAACGGGTGCAATCAAGCAGCAAAGAGGCCAGCAGAGGGCACCTCCGAAACCTGCAAAATCAGCTGAACGGCAAGTTCCACCACAGATTCCAAAACAGGTTCAACAACAGGTTCCACAACAGGAACCCCAACAACAGCAAGTACCCCTGCCCAAGAAAACAAAATCCAAATCGACTAAATCTGGTAAATCTTCTAAGTCTACCGAGCCACCAAAAGTACCACCAAAACAAAAGACATCGCCAAGACAACCAATTGCACCAGTTGCAGATCAACCAATCCAACAGATGCAACCAACACAACATCGCCAACAGCTACCAAATAAACCAAGCCATCCAGGACAGCAACCAATGCATCCCAACCATCCAGGACAGCATCCAGGACAGCATGCTAACCATCCAGGACAGCAACCAAGCTACCAAGGACAGCATCCTGGATATCCAGGACAGCAACCTAGCCATCCAGGTCAGCAGCTTGGCCACCAAGGACAGCATCCAAACTATCAAGGACAGCAACCAATACAACAGGCTCCATCTGGGTATCCAAACCAATCAGGTCACCCAGGACAACCTAGGACTCAAGTGGATTACCAATCACACACCCTAGGAGATGTTATAGATGGGTTACTAGGCTTACCCCCTACTACGGACAATGACGAGAATTATAATCGGAAGTCAAGAGACCGTAATGTCCGTCCCACGGACCAAGGGGGGTCACCGAAGTCAAGGGCATTGAAGTTATTACGCCATGCTGCTACGACCCAAGATCGGAGTGCGTTGCCAAGGGATCCTATGGATGAGGATGCGAATGTGATACCCCAGGACAAAATCCAGGGCGAAGTGAATGAAGAAACTATTGTTGTCGTCTGTCGCAATCCAAACTGCCGGCGTAGGACAATGCTTAGCGATGCTAGGAGATCGTACAAGACCTGTCACAACTGTTTCACCTACTACTGCAGCCGAGAATGCCGAAAGTCTCACTGGGAACGCCACAAACGCAAGTGCCTTTTCAGTCGCATCAACAGCGCATGCAAGCACGTCATTCGTAAGGTTCATGATGACCTGGATATTCTTGATAACCTGACCAAACTTGCAAAATCTGGATATCTCTCCAAAGGTATGTTGAATATAATTTTTGTCTTATAAATAATTTTTTTGCTCTAGTCGTCTGTACAAAGGTGGCTTTAATCCTTGATAAGTATCCTGCATTTGATTATAATGCCTCAAAAAAGGAGAAGTTCCAAAATAAAGAAGTCCGAAAGTGATATCACTTTTACAGTTGTGAATATGTCAGATATGGATTGGTGCACAGCAGCCCATGATCTCATTTCGGATCCTGCAAAAGGTATCAAATGATTTGATAACTTGACAAAAATGGTAAATCAACTTATTCACATTGAAGATATGAATGGTCAGATTTTAGCACAGCACAGAAATTAGGAAGCTCTTTTTCATACCAGCATTCAAAATGTCATATATATTGTGGGAATTTGCACAAAACATTTGAACCACGTATTGTTGTATCAATGGAGATATTTCAAATGTCAATTTCTCAAATGTCAGTTGGCCCTTAACCTGAATTCTGAATTGAAATGTCATTCTGAAGGGTCCTGATAAATGTAGGATAGCCTGGATAGTGGATAGGCATCCCATGCACGTGTCAGCAGGTTTTGTGGAAGTTCATTTCTGTGTAGATCTGAACAAATTTAAAGTGTTACTAATTTTGTTACTATTTGTTTCAGGTCGAGGCTGTATCCTAATTGCATTTCCTAGCCCCGAGAAAGCCATGGACTTCTTGCGAAGAGGTTTAAAAGCT
Organism: Platynereis dumerilii; assembly: GCA_026936325.1. NCBI lineage: Eukaryota > Metazoa > Annelida > Polychaeta > Phyllodocida > Nereididae > Platynereis > Platynereis dumerilii. Next base: position 54,824,312 of record JAPTHN010000006.1, on the reverse strand, counting down.
TTGTCGATAGCTCCGGCATTTGTCAATGTTCAAGACATTCAAAAAGAACGGGAGATCATGGCTGACCACGTTGACGAGTTGGTCGCTTTTTGCAAAAGTTACAATCCGGAGATTAAGTTTGTGTTGGAAGTGGCCATAGTGGCAGGGGAGGAGTATGTGACACCTTCTCAGCCTTATCCGAGGAGGATGGGTCCAGCCATTAAGAAATGTGCCAAATTGCGATTGATTACGTCGCACGTCCAAGCACCTAAATCGAGGAGCGATCCAGAAACTCTGATATTGACGGCAGTTCCTGGGTCAGAGTTTACTGAAAACATAGCTGAACACAAGGCGCGGGAGCTGTGCTTTGCTAACATACAGCAGAAGTTGTTACAGCGAGGCATTACCCTTCGCCAGGACTTCCCGGATGTTTACACCCGATTGTGCTCCTACGTGTCGAACAAAACCCAGTTTGCCCCGATTACCATTTACCCCTTCGATCGCCAAACTGGACGCAAGTTCATGTGTCTTATTATGCCAAATTCCGAACCTGAAGTCGAATGGATGTACGAACCTGATTTGTTAGAAGAACTAGGCCTGTCCACTACTGTTTGACAGAGTGACCTATTTAATTGACATTTCTGCACTGACCTACTTATTTGACCTAATTCTATATAGTGACCTTTTTGACCTTGTTATTGAGTGATTTTATTGCATTACCAGTTGTCAACAGGGGAGTGGCATTTGCATAATTTGCATAATTTGATTAGTAGTCTCCACTAGTCTCTTCTAAACTGCTAAGTCCACTGGCTTTAATTAGGTTAACATGACCTACTTTTGAATAGACAACCTCATTTGCATTAATCAGCACATGACCTACTTTGACCTCAAAGTCAGCAGCACAACTTGGATTTATTTTAGCATTTGGACATTGGATTATTTAAGCATTTGGATTATTTGAAGATTATATCTGGTGAACTGCTGTGCATTTTAACTTACAAAAGACTACAACAAAGGATATGTATATATATTAAAATGAAAATATATAGTTGTGAATAGCGGATTATGCAGTACATTTATGAAATCCAACTTCAACTTACAACCAATCAGCATAGAAGATTGTTCATTACTCCAGGTCTGTTGTTGTATGATGTTGTTGTTGAATAATAAGTTTGTTGAATGTAGATCTAGATTTGTAGATATTGTTGATTGTTACATAGGCAAATTTGTTATTGTAGCAAAAGTTATTAATTTGAAATATGAAATTTTACCAGTTTACCAGTTTATGCCTCATGCCAACTAGACTTGCTGTACATAAACATATATATATATGCAAAAATGGTATGAATCTATGATAGGGAAAAATTAATTAGTCAAATATTTAAATAGCTTCTTGTAAAATGTTGCAAACCATTCAAAACAGCCATGTCATAATCATGGATCCTTGAACAATGTTGAATACAATCTCTATAGATGTTATTTTGATTTTGGTAAGAAAATTTCACTCGAATTACGCCAACGTCATCTCTTCAACTGCTAATTTCTGCGAGAAAATCATGATCAGGTTAATGGCAAATGGTCAGGTTATTTTGCCAATTAAACTTCCACTTTGAAACTATAAACAAATAAATGTTACATCCTTCTGAAACTTATTAATTTGCTCACCTGAATTCTGCAGTTATTTGATAGTAGCGAAGGTTATTGCCTAGTGAAATTAGTAAATCAATTACCACCCAGCTGCTCAGCAGACATGCAAGACAGTCATTCTTTAGCCTCATTCTGGGTTGACCTACTGACCTAGATTTCTGACCCTATTTTGCACACGTTGTCAGGCTATGTCAGCTTCGTGACCTGATTAGCAAAACGTGCCAGAAATGTCAAGTTTGTTTTCTCTGCTCAATTGTTTAGGTGACATGTGGTTCTTCAATTCTTGAATTTCGTGACATATGGTCTAGTTTGTTGTTTTATTCTGTCTTTTCTGTTCTGTTGTATTTTGTTCTTTTTTTTTTGTCACACTTCTCATCACTTTTACTTTGACATGAAGGCTTTTCTAATTTGTCCAATAAAAAAAACGAAATTGCAATTTCATCTTTTCTTATTTTGTCAAGTATTCTATTCATTTATTTATACCAATATTTTCTTGCAGTTGTTTTATTTTATTGTACATTTTCTCATTACAGCCTTCCACTTTGATATAGACACAATGAGGATCAGTTCACTCTGAAAAATGCATTTCTTGACTAATGATAGCTGATCAAGTGTCATCTTCTCTGCTTCAACATGGGAAACATAGAGGCTGTTTGATTAGTCATGATCAAGTAGAAGGCCGTTTGACTTGTCAAAACTGATTTCAGAGTGAAAATCAGATATATAATCATGATAATCCTTTAGTTTGGCTGTCACCAACAAGCGGGATTAGTCTCCTAAAATCAAATTTTAAAACATCGAAAGTATTGCATATGAACACGACAAATCATCAGCATGATGACACGCCAAGTGCCATGTTCACAGTGCAACAGTCCACTCTTTTTCTTTATCAAAGTGGAAGGCTGTAAATCACATTTAGGAGGTATGGAGAAAAGTTCTTATCCTGCTGTGTTGATCCTAATGGAGAGTAAAATGCCACTTATTGATGCCTGATGACTAATTAATTAGCAGAGTGACTTTGTATCTGGTTCAGTTAACTGCTGTTCACAACTTTAATTGTTGCTAATAAATAGTAATTCTAAAGATATTATTACACATCATAGGATATTAATTTCCAGTAATTATTTACAAGATAAAGACTAATCAAACTTTGGCCTACTTTAACATACATACATGTATACAAACTGTTCCAATAATTATAGCTCAAAAACCACTTCGAAATTTCGTTACTAAATATCAATTCACCACTCTTATGATTAAATTGTATATAACTAAGAATACCCAAATGATTTAAGCCAATCTAATTAATGTTTAAGCTATTTGGAGCAAGGTGTGCATGTAGAAGTTCATGACTTCCCCTTGGGTAAAATAGCATGAAACACCCCTGGGCCCTGGGCTATGGGGTAAATTGTCTATCATGGCAACACATTAACAGAACATGCTAAATGTAATTTGTTTGGATTAGAAATGGGTTTATCAGTTTTGCACAGGATTACAGAGATAGACTTGATAAAAGACTAAGTGCCCTGCAGGCTGTACCCTCAACTGTTGAACAGTTGCAAAAGGTGGGAATGCAGTGGAAACAGCATGGATAATATCTTTTAAATCCAGAACCCCATAATAAATGTTAAGCCTATGCATGTGGTATACATAGTGAACATATGGATAGAAAAGGGCGCCCAAGAAGAGACGCATAGCTTTTTTAGAGAACTTATACCCACTAAAGTAATTTTCTCATCATTTAAATCCTCCTAAAATATTGTATTATTTTACTGCACACAGGGCTTGCTTAAAACGTGTTTATTTCCAGTCACCTAAAGTCAGACAGAAAAAGAAGTTTCCTCCCTGGAAAGCTGTCATCAATTTGGGGTACCCTTGTCTTGAAAGTGTTTGTTTTTCTTAAAGACTTAACCAATTCTGTCAACTCAAAGAAGATCTTCCACTTTTCTATTTTGAATACTTGTATGACTCCTTGAACATGTTAACTTGTTGAGCACTTGGACCAGATGTTAGGAGGCATTGAGTCCTTGACACAGATGACATGAACACCAAAATGTGTCGAAAATCTCCAAAAAAAAAGAAGAAAAAAAGGGAGTGCAACTTGACTACATTATCTGACATTAGCCTGACAGTTTGTGGTCTGTGTGAACAGCTGAATTCCATATGGCACCAAGTAAAGGAGCAACCTACAGTACCAACCAAAAGTTTTAAAATTAGTCCCTCAGGAGGAGGATACTCTCCCTTGGAACCCGCACACTCTGTTGATTTCTGTCAAACTCATATTCCCTGTTTGTGCCACAGAAGTACTTAAATGTTAACAATTAGTAAAGCATTTGCTACATGTTGAAATTGTTAATATTAAAAGTAGGTGATAAAAAAAGGAGAAACTGACAATGTCACCATTTTCAATTGGTCCATGCCTCTGCTTCTTCGAAAACAGTTAAAGTAAGAAACAAACTTCATTTTCAAATTATTTATTGATTGCAAACATGATTTCCATTTTCTTAAAAAATATGTATATAAAAATATGAAACAACAAAATGTATAAACATCCAGCACAACTTAACATTTTGTCAATTTAGATACATGTAATTAAAATAAACATTGACTTTTTACTTATAATCTTGGGAGTTGGAACACTAAGCGACTTGTTAGTCAGCCAATTTACATCATGTTATTATGTATCTTTCATTTTTGTGGCTGGAAACGGTGCTGTGCAGATACTTGCAAATGCAGCATCTTACTTCAAGGAAAGGCTTTTAAGATATACCATGGTACTGTATATGTTTGCTATGTCTCCATGTATTTGTAAAGGGTTGGGAGACTTGACCTATTTTGGCTTTTGGCTTGCCTCAGGGAGGTGTCCTGTGACTAGGCATACATGAGATTGGGATATATATGCTATACATACTATACTCAGAGTAACTCCCAGGAATTTGCTCAGTGTGGGGCTGGCAGTACAACTCTGTCAACACAAGTATCTTGTTTCCATATTCTGAATGGCATTCTGTGAATTTTGGAGTCTTTGACATTTGGCCTGAATGTTGTCATATACATATATATATAAACGCATATATAGGCCTTCAATGATATCAACATGCCTTCAACACCGAAGTTTAACCCTTATGATTATCGATTATGGGGCACTGATATTATGGATGTCATTCAGATAAGATATACTAAATTCACAGCCTCTTGTATCAGTGTCTGTGCTGGGCATAAGATCCCTCACATTGGATAAATTTAACAAGTTGACGACTCCCGCTCTAACCCAGAGGAAAAAAGAGTACGCTTGCAGCACAGAAACAGTACAAAATCAGTATATCCCATATATGGTATTGGAGTACATTGGAAGCATAAAAGAAGTACATTGCGTAATGACCATTTGCATGGTTGAGAGACTTTTTCACACAAAATTTGCATTTGAAGTACAAATGCAGTATTTTCACAGTACAAATGCAGTATTTTCGCAGCGTATTTACAGTACAAAAGGAGCACATTTGAAGCGCTCGAATTATTTTAATTATGCTCCATTTATACTCCCGATATGCAAATCCATACGCTGCAAAAATACTCCCTTGCAGGGAGTACAAAAGGAGCATACTAGCTGTGAATGCTAGCAGGAAGCATTTTAGCAGTACAAACGCAGTACATTTGAAGTATCTAAAAATCAATGCTTCACCAATTTTATAGGCCACATATAATATCAGTTCTTGAGGCAAATCAATGTAATTAGAATAACTACAATTAAGCCTAGAGTAAAAAAGAAAGCTGGAACAATTTCATATCCGATTTGTACTTTTTGCCACTATTAATGGTAAAACATTTGTATCTAATACAATGGAAATTATGCCAGTAATTCAATGTATTGTAATTTAAAACCTGGACACACCTGCAAATTTTCCTAAGTTCTGGAAGTGAACATGACCCACATGTGACTAAATCTAAGTGCTCAGCCTAAGTCATAGAAGTATAAATTCAGTACATGGAATGTCAAATGACATTTAGAAGTTAGAGGAGCACATATGCAGTACGTGATTATTCAAATTGGTTCACTAGAAGTATAAAATCAGTACACAATTTGCATAGAAGCACAAAATCAGTATAATGGAGTACATTTGCAGCGTGGTTCTACGTACTGCTTTTGTACTGATTTTGTACTTCCTCGCTGAGAAGCTGTACTGCTTTTATACTCTTTTTTCCTCTGGGAAGGCACTCTTTCCCAGCTCATAAATCAATTCTCGCAATCACTCAGATGTGGACATAGAGGGCTGCACTTACCATAAGAGGGTGTACCATATTTATTTGTATCTATGATGAGTTTCACACAAGTTTAGCATATATATGTGCAGTGGCCTAACTGGAAACTAAACTAAACAGTGCATGATGTTTTGAGAGTGAGTAACCAAACATGTATTTATTTGCACCAACAAAACCTAGAACATTATGACCATGTGGAAATTAGCTTGTGGAGCCATGGCCCCTTGGATCAAAATATTGACTTTACAATTACCATGCATAATACATATTGTTTGCAATAATGATAGGGTTATAGTTTGTCAATAAGAATGTATATAAAATATTTATAGAGTGCAGTGCAAACTAATTAAATATGCCTGTGAAAATATTTAAAGACCAGATAATCAGCTCAATATTATTATAATGACCAAAAGAATTAGTTAAAAAGGCTGACCCACAATGACGTGAGATAGATATGAAAAGTTCAGCCCTCCAATACCATTTTTGGCTGCTCACAACTGATTCATGAGATGCTCTGAGGAATGAGACAGAGAGTGAGTCCTCCACACGTTACACATTTACCCCATGTGAGGGATCCTTTACTTGCCCAGTACAGACGCTGATACAAGGGCCGCCAATTCAACGTCTCATCCTGTCATCAGAACAACATCCAGCTGGGATTTGGCTCTTGAAGGTCCACTGAAAATTTGAAGTCCAGCAGGGCATTGCAGGCAAAGATCTTAGGCGTTGTCATGGTTGAATTTCAGTGTTCAGCTATGAATTATGTTCAGGCATGCATACATACAAATCGCCATTTAGAGTCTTGGTGGAGATCATATTGAAGTTGAGCAACTTTCTGACAAGCCTCAATGATAAATGGATGCTGATGCATGATGCTATCTCAAGCCATATATTATATATTGGGAATATTGGACCTATAGTAATTTGCAATGGCCATATTGAACAATGCCATCTTCCACAGTCCATTCTCTGATATAGGCTCCATATACACTGTTTATATAGCCTATAGGAAAACTGGCCAAAAATATTTGTCAGCTATTTCTGTCAGCTATATTTGGGCTTTGTCTATATTATATAGGCCTACACAGTGCAGATGGAAGAGAATTAATGACATTGTTGGCAAGTTGGAACAGCCCAGTCCAGCCTATAATACCAAGGAAGAACAATATAGGCCTATAGAGTCTTTAGAATATATGCATTTCTTCTATGACAATGCACGAAAAAGTTTGTTGAAGAGGAGGACATTATAACATGAGAGGCAATTTGTATTGTAAATTAGATATTACATTGTAGATGCAATCATGGCCTTATTCCATACGAATGACTAGTGGCAATATTTGGGCATTTTAAAAATTCCATGTTGGTTTTGCATTGAAATTTGTTTTTTTCAAAAAACCATTTTGAATCTAAAAAACCAATTTTGTCAGACATTTTTTAGAGTGTATATTTACAAAGGCTATGTATGCATGTAATTACAGTGTGAACATTGAACGGGTACAAATCTGTTGCAACATATAGCTAAGAGCTACTGTATGTAGCCTATAGTGGTAATAAGGACATTATTGAATATATGGAGTTAGTTGTATATTTAGTTGTAAATAGGGTCTGTGTGGCTGTTTGGAAGACACGACTTGTGTAGGCAGTGTTGCTTCACATATGCAGGCAGTAAGGGAGCATTCGTTTTGGTGATTTGTGTCATGTTAGGGTGATCTGCTATTCCATCATCTGATCTCTGAATCTGGTGGCCAGATCGTCTATGCTATACCAATCGATTCTGCCCCACGGAGCTGTTAAAACTGCTGCAGTAGCACAGAAGGGGAGGGGGGCAGCAGCATAGATGTTTTGGAGCCAAAGAGCTGCATATTGTGACAGTGGTGGAAATAAAAACTACACAGTTGAATTGCTTTAGTGACTATTCTCAAATGTCTCCTTCAAAGGCTATATTGTCAGACTGAAGATTCTATACATAACATTTTGTCATGATGTATCTGTAGGCCAGGCTACTAGACCTACAACGGAGTTCCCCCGTGGCCTAATTGGTAAATGCGCTTGTCAACTGGCTTTGAGGGCGTGGGTTCAAATCTCACCCCGGGAACTCACTTTATTCCGAGCCCATGGGACATTAAACGGAGGCGGGTTGTACCCAGTATGCTGGGGCAACTGAAAGACCCTGGGCATCCCTGAATTAATAGGGTATGTGCCAGACTCCCAGTCTTCTCATCTCATCCTCATATGGCGATCGCCTGCCTTGATATAGCCCACTAAGGTGCTGCAGAGGCGTAAAACTCAAACAAACAAAATAGACCTACAACTGATTGTAGCTGAGTTTGCATGTTTGTCACATCCGTTTTTGCTCTAAATGTGAAGCCAGTCACTAATAATACGTCTTGGTATAACAAATGGCAGACAGAATATGTTGTCAGAAATGGCAAACTATTTGATGGATGAATAGATTAATGCTTTACGATCTACATTTATGTACTTGAAAGGCTAATAAGGACAAGAAGAGGACTCGTCAATAAAGGGCCAACAATTTGGCAAACTAAAATAGTAACTATACCAGCATACATTTTACACCATTTTGATCAATTAGCCATGATTGACTTTGCCTCTTCCCAAACCAATAAATGTGAGTCTCAAGCTAAACCTGTTTGTGAACCTGAATCTCTCTTATTAAGTCATCATGATATGATTTCTTGTTAATATATTTTTTTGCAAAAATGACATCAGAACTAGATCTATAGTACACTACACTCTTAAAAATGTCGGAATAAAATTGGTTTTTTAGATTCAAAATGGTTTTTTGAAAAACCAAATTTCAATGCAAAAAACCAACATGGATTTTTTTAAAAATCCATGTTGGTTTTGCATTGAAATTAGGTTTTTCAAAAAACCATTTTGACTCTAAAAAACCAATTTTGTCTGAAATTTTTTATTTTAGAGTGTATCTGTCTTTGAGTGATTGGGAAGTGGTCAAACTCACATTGAGGTTTAGTCACCAGAATGAAGCTACTGCAAGTCTCAGTACGAATGACTGTCTTGTTTACATTTGCTTTTAAATTACTGCATTGTTGTGTTACAATGATTAACAAGCGGAACAATCACAGTTACTGATCCAAGATTAACCATTATTTACATTTTCACATAGGTTGTCCAATTTAGCATATAAACATGTTACTGTTACTATTTTTTCTGTTATTAAAGTTCACAACAGACAAAACTGATAACTCACAAATAAATCACTTCTGGAAAGGTAGACTTTCTTTTATAAATATCTATACCTGAATATTACTTTTCTGATACAAATTGATACTGGAACTTCATTGTTTTAGAAGTACATATAGGCTACAGCTTATCAAAAAATTATAATAAATCTTACAATTTTGTTGATCTAACTCTAGGCCTAACTAGGGAAATTCTATGCATATTGTGAAAACAAATAAATAGCCCAGGCAGTTATCCTCCACTTGTATGTGAAGGCATTTATTGTTTTGTCTAGTCATGCTGCATTCTAATATAATTATGCATTTCCTCTTTTTTTAGTGTGTAAGTCCTATACCTTTCTTACATTTTGATTTCCCGTTATATTATTTATTTTCAAATGGTGCTCCATGCTTTCGAAAGATGTAAAATGTATTGCTACTTGTATTGGGGTATGGACACATAGAGTATATAAATATGTATCATTATTCCCCTGTAGTCTTTCATATATAAATGTCAAGATGTCTGATTATAAATGCTTATAATGCAGTTGTGTAGTAACATAGTACAGTCGAGAAATTAGAAAAAACTAATATAAAACCTATAAACTGGCTGAAAGTATTTGGATAATGACTCTCCGAACCGCATAATTAAAATTAGTGAAATGACTCACAGTTAGTAGATTCCACATGATAAATGATTATATGAATGATTGAATCATTTGAGTGATATCTTTTTACTAATTTCCAAATAAATTGGTTTTTGGTTAAATTTCTGTGCTCCAAAATGATATAAATCTTGTTATTTCTTGTATCGTAAAATTGTGTGTTTACGTATTAAATTTGTCAACATTTCTGATGGATACATATATTACTTGATTACAAACTTGATATTTATTAGTCATTTCATGTTGTTGTGAATATTATAGTATACAGTTTGTACATTAATTATTACTTCTGATATTGAATTATTGATAATAATTGGAAAATTATGTAATTGAATACTTGAAGAATGATGACATTGAATATTATATTACGAGGCTGTGTTTTATGTACATAAAATTATTGAAAATATGTTATGTGAGTATTGATAGTAATGCTTTATTACTGAGCCTGTGTGAGAGATATAAAGATATACACAAAGGTAGGAAGTATAGGATAGTAATGATATGCTAATTACATGCTAATGATATGCTAATTGTTAATGATATGGTAATCATGAGATACAATAATGAAATGTTAATCATGTACAAGATAAAATATATATATATATATATATTATATATATATAATTAAAGTTGATATGCTATGTTTTTCTTAACATAGCATAGTTTAGGGATCAAACATTTTTAAATTCAGATTTTTTTCTACATTGTTTATTTAGCAGCATGCCAAATAGATGAAACAGTTAATATGTTGCATGAGCAATTAGGAAACTATAAAATTTAGTATAGATATAAATGAAAAATATGGATTTATCAGTAAGACAATTTTGTGTAATTAACTAGAAAATAGATAGTTTAGATGGAACTGAAGAATGCCAAAATACAAAATACGTACAGTATTTGAAACAATTTTCATTTGACGGTGATTACGAAATTATGATTTGCTTGAAATTCTCAGTATTTTCAGAGTGATGTTTGCTGATCTGCTTATAAATTAGTCTTCTAAAATGTTAATATTTTTAAATAGATTTGCAAAAATTGGTGATGATGCATTTCTTACTGATGTTAGTATTAACAATTTAGGTTGTAGAACGATTTATGGACTGCATGTAGCAAGCAAAATTTAAAATTCTGTTCGCTAAGGCACCAGACAAACTTTTGTTATTCTAAAGTCTATTTATAAGTAACCACAGTTAGTAGGCCTAGATTATTCCAGAATTATTTTGCCATAAATCCACCCGGCTTGGTAAAATAAAATGTCAATATTAGATGGATATCATCATTCGCACTGTTTTAATTGTTTATATATATGTTTATATATATGTTTTGGAGGGTTGTTGATTTCATATGCACACCTATGGCACAATCTGCTTTACCTTGTTCATAGTTTATCAGATGTTTGTTAATATTTGATTGATCAGTTGTTGATTTGACTAGTGTAAATATTGATAATCGCTTTATTCGTAATCTACTTTCATTAGTATTTTCCTCATGTATTGAAGCTATTGCTATAATATTCTTATGGTGTTACTGGATGAATATTTTGTATGAAAAAACTATTTGTTAAAATGTCCATTTATGTTTTGTTATATATTTCAGTCTATGGTTTGCTAATAAAGAAATATAAATTGAAACAGGTCTTTGCATATCTTTTTGCACCATTTCCATAGTTAGTACCAAATACTACCAATCTAAAGAGAATTAACCTTGCAGTTAACCAACTGAGCGAGCGCGACGGATGAAGGATTGAATGATTGGGGAATATGTCCTGTATTTATGCACTCTGATTGGCTAGCGCTAATTAGGGTGTGACTCAGTCTGGTGAAAATGAGAACGGCATGCTGCTGCCACCTGGCACAAAAGTTGATTTTGTATGCTGCAGCATTGCTGTCCCAAGAAATAGTTCCAATTTCATTGAACAATGAACATATACAAAATTTCTATTCAACATTGATGTATACCAGAGTCAGATTCGGCAATAACATTCTCTGAGGAAGTAGACAAGGCCATCAGCACACACAAAAACAGCCCCAGTTTCTTCCAAATAAAATTGTGTGAGTTCATCAGACTGAAATTATGTGGACCGCTCGCAAGTGCTCGCGGGATAGCACACTAGTCACTAGGTGGCAACACATGACAGCATATATATGTTCAGATCTGCCGAGGCTGGAAAAAGATGTGGCAATGAAATAGCGGTCCACTGCATGTAGACAGGGTTTGATATTTTAGGGAAGAGGGCTTGAGAGTTTTCCTTGACAAGAAAATATTTATTTCACTGTTATGCGGCACATGATAATTCATTTCCAGTATGCGACATCCTGAAATAATCATTTCTAAATCAAACAGCAATTTATTAAGAAATATACCCAAACAAGAAATTATTTATTTCAAGACTGCCAGGAAAGAATTAATTTTTCACCAGAACTGTTATCTAATGGTTGCTCCCTAAGATATACAGGGGTAATTCCGGAAAGTCCGATTTACAGATCAGAAACTTTAGCAGCTTGTGTAGCCCTACCATTACATCGTAGCTATTTCATTGTTAAACAGGCATGAGGCCAGGTAATAGGGGTATTAAACAAGCCATCAACCAAAGCTCCAAGTGCAACAGGAGCTTAGCTACGAGGCAAAATGTCATGGACATACATGTATACAGTACGTCTGACACCATGACGTTCTTTATTGTGTCATCAGAGTGTTACCACTGCCTACCAGCTGAGGTAATGCCCCCCCCCCCCCAGTCTGGTGAAAATGAGAACTGCATGCTTCTGCCACCTGGCACAAAAGTTGATTTTGTATGCTGCAGCATTGCTGTCCCAAGAAATAGTTCCAATTTCATTGAACATTCACACAATTATTATTCAACATTGATGTATACTAGAGTCAGACTCGGTAATCACATTCTCTAAGGAAATAGACAAGGCCATCAGCACACTCAGAAACATTGCTGGTTTCTTCCAGACAAAATTGTGTGAGTTCCTCAGACTGAAGTGATGTGGACGGCCCACGAATAGCACATTAGCCATTAGGTGGCAACATATGACAGCATATGTTCTAATCTGCCAAGGCTGGAAAAAGAAGTGGCAATGTAACAGCGGTCCACTTGTAGACATCCTCCCCCCTGTAAGGAATGGAAAAATTAATTTCACGAAATTTGATTACTTCTTCATGACGGTCAGTAGTGCAGAAAATTAAATTTGATTGATTTTAAAATTTTGTTGTTTGATGTTTCTCTACAGCGGCAAGTGAACAACACGACACACTTGGTGAGAGAGCACATTTCAATACACTTCACAGTTGTAAAACATTTGTGTATATATATATATATAAGTTAAAATTGCCTCTTGATTTTCATCTCAGTTATTACTGCAAATCTGTAATTGGGCAACTGACTATTTTCATCAAAGCTGCATTTGTATTATCGATTCTCAATTAAGTAAGAGTGGCATTACATCACTCAGATGTGACTGAACGCTTCATGGTTGCATTTTGCCAGTCACACTCTAAAAAATTTCTGACAAAATTGGTTTTTTAGATTCAAAATGGTTTTTTGAAAAACCAAATTTCAATGCAAAAAACCAACATGGATTTTTCTAAAAATCCATGTTGGTTTTGCAGCCAGAGTTGGAAAGTTCATATGGGGGGCACCTGGGGGGGGGGTAAAGGTCCAATATGGGGGGGCCCGTGCCTCCCCATAGGGACGCCACTGATGGTGGGCTGTGAGACTATAATGACAATGACAATGACACATATTTTATTTAGCTCTTACAAGTGTACAGTATACAGTTTTGCGGATAATTGTTAATTAAAGAGCAAGGAGACCTCCTAAGACAAAATGCTTGTAAAGAGAACCCTATCTCAGAAAATCACTCCAGAAGAGTTTTTAATTTTCGTTCCAGGATTTTTCAAATTAAGAGTTATCATTTCTGCTGTCTAGAACTGCAAGGCCAATTCTATAAACAGCCCTTTTCAGCCAATCATAAATGTAACAAAAAAACAATTATACAATGCATATAGTACAATCTCAAGGATATCACAAACATGTTTATCTCAGGACATCCTGACTTGACCACAAAAATCTAATTGAAAACGAGATTTAAGTGTTTAATAGCTATTAGAACCAAACAGCCAGCCAATCAAAGCAAGTTTTAGAGCAGGATTGGGTTGGAAAACCTCAGGATATATGAGTTGAGCGGTATTGATTCGTGATGTCATGACCTTGGATGCTTTTGAAGTTTGCATCCAGGCTAATTAGGTCATTGGATCACGTGAGAGCTGGGATCATAGCCTCAATAATAGCCGCAGTGGGACTCACATGAGACTCATATGTCACTCAAAGGTCCAAAGGTGCAATTCACGAGATGTTTCCTTAACCCAAATTGGCATGGGAATGAACTGTAACTGATAGCCAAGGTCGGATTAAGGTGCCAGAAGGCCCTTGGCTAAACATATGAGAGTGAACGAGTCCTCCCTGCCCCTCAGATTTGCAGCTCACCAGTTGGCCCGGGTGTCTACAAACCATGAAAATGTCTTCCTCATATTTGGCATAGCCATGGAATTATACATACAATGATAATTGTGAGAGCATACAAGTGGTAAATCCAAAATATTTGTTTTGGACCTTCAAGAGCAAAATCCCAGCTGGATGTCACTCGCATAAGAAATCAACGTTTTGGCCCCTTGCATCAGTCTGTTATGTGTGAGGGATGGATGATTGGGGCTTTACGACAGTTTACATCTGTATTTATGGACTTGGTAGGCAAAGTAGGACAGGAGTAGGACAAAAGTAGGACACTGCAATGAGGTGAAGGGTGATTGAAACAGCTGTCCAACATAGTCCCAGGTGACCCAGCAAGAGTTGGATTCTAACTCTGAACCCAGTGATTGACAGCCTATCACTAGACCAACCCTCCACCATCTGTGCTCAGTAAATCCGTCACAGTGGCTGAATATGTAATATGTTGAGGACTCCCACTCTCTCTCTCTCTTATCACATCAATCAACAAGGTGTGTCACATGTTGGTGGTGCCATTGTGGGTTGCAATTCGGGTTAATTCACGTTTTTCCATCTTGATGGAACATTTAAAGAAATTAACTGTTTCTTTCAATCAAAATGGACTTCTTTTTTATTACAACCCCCAAACTTATTACCAGGAAACATTGCAAGATGAGCCCCTTTCAGCCGACCATACAATGTAGACAAAACATAATTATGTATAGTACAACCCCAAGTTTATCATCCAACATGTTTATCTCATAAAATTCTGACATGACAAAGGATCTTGTTGCAAACGAGATTTAAGAGTGAAGGGCCAAGAGCTATTAGAACGAACCAGCCAGCCAATCAAAGAAAGTGTTAAAGTAGGATTGGGTCGGAAAAAGTCAGGATATAAGAGTTGAGGGGTATTGATTTGTGATGTCATGACCTTGGAAGCTTTTGAAGTTTGCATCCAGGCTAATTAGGTCATGATGGGATCATGTGATAGCTGGGATCATAGCCTCAATAATAGCCGCAGTGGGACTCACGTGAGACTCATATGTCACTCAGAGGTCCAAAGGTGCAATTCACAAGATCTTTCTTAACCCAAATTGGGTAAGGGTGTTCAGCCTATGCAACTGAGAGCCAGGGTCGATTAAGGTGCCAGGAGGCCTTCGACTTGGCATATGAGAACCTCACTCTTAGAATCTCTGAAAGGAGACGCCCTCCAAGGCTCAGATTTGTTGCTCACCAGCTGACCTAGGGATCTACGAACCATGAAAATTTCCACATCGTGTTTGATAGCTTCCTTTTGCCATGGTAGTTTGTATACAGTACCGCCTGTTAATAGTTGAAATGGGTGATGTTTTACCATTCGTTCATGCTAAACATTGTCGACGGAACTGCTTATGGAAGCAAGGACACTCATTCAATGAGAAGAAAACATACGCACATGGGGTCATAAAGGACAATATTTGAGGCATGTGGGGCAAATGGCTGCCAATTTCCTTTACATGCACTCAGAGTTAAGTGAATCCCAAGGCCAATGCAATTTCGATGGAGAGGTAAGTTCACTTACTTAGCAAAGATTTTGACCCAATTCATCTGCAAGTTGGTTTAGAACTCATTTCTGACCTTTTGTGATAACTGCCTTGTTCCCCGGGCATTGTCCGTCTAGATTCAGAAAGTTTCGCAAGTTCTCATAGTTACATTCCTGTTTTCATTAAAATTCTAGAAACTTTAGAAAGTCAAGTTGCAGAATCATTCCAGAAACTAGACTTTGTGATTGGCAAAAGCTTTGATTGGCTCTGCTGTTGGAGCGAAAATGTATGAGAGTTAATCAAAAATGATTCATTGACACATGTCTAGCTTCAGCTGATTACAATCTGGGAATGCAAGGATGATTTTTGATTCGCATTCTTTATTTGTGCATTCTATAGCAGTGTCTGCACTGGGCAAGTGAAAGATAACTCACAGGGGGTGAATATGTATCATGTTGAGGACTCTCACTTTCTCTCCAATCGATAGCATCAATCAACCATTGCAAGTTTGCAACCATCATATAAAACCATGAGAGATGGTTGATAGCTCCAGACAAGCAAAATATAAGATCTTTGTGCATGGAATACTCTATAACTAATATGAACTCCCAAAGATCAGGATCAAACCTCCATGGATTTGCATCATATATCTATTTATTTATCTACCCCCAAACTTACAGCCAGGAAATATTCCATAAAGAGCCCTTTTCAGCCAAGCAAAGGTCCTACATGTAGACAAGAACATAATTATATAATAACAACCCAAAGGATATCGTAATTCGTAAGGCATGTCTGCAAGGGCTTCCCAGCATATTTGAGTCCCTTACTATTAGATATCAGGGGAATGCAAATAGAATGCAACCTCTAACTAAATGGCACAATTTGCAATGATATGAATATGGTAAAAAATATGCATTAATGCATGCTTTAGTTACTTTAGTTACTTACTCACCTTCACTCTGAGAAGTGTCAAAACTATGTTCTGGGATGTTTCTGTTGAGATATCAAGCCAAGTAACTGAGCCAGAAAAATTAGCAGCTGGTGGGTGACACAACAAAAGGAAGTAGTTGACCCAAGGTCAAGGCAATTATATATATATTTTTTAAGGATAATAAAATTCCATAGACTGGGGCTTCTGAGGCATTATAACACAAGAAAGTTCCATAAATAGTTTAAAAAAATTAATAAATAATGTTATGAGCTTGATGTCAGAAATTATGTCAAGATATACTTTCACTTTTGCTAATTGGCCCAGTTTGTGGTCTAAATTATAAATTGTCACCTCAAGAGGATCAAGTTGTTTCTACCTGAGGAATTTGTGAAGCTGTGAATGACATGCTCAACAGTTTGATAATCAATATGCCTTTGTTTTCTAAACATTCTGCCTGACTGGGTGGAGTAAAACTGGTAGAAACTCATGAAATAAAATAACCTTCTCAAAACAATATTGCTCGGTCCAAATAAAAATGAAATACAAAACTGTATTTGTCATACATATCACTTAACTGTATGACAATCAGAAATATTTGTAGGCTAAAAGTAGAATTAAATAGGAAAAAGGTTATCAATGGTTTGATAATTGCCAATTCTTTTGCATAAAAATACATGCCTGGGTCAAAATTTTCACTATCTTGGGGAAAACAGCAGGGCAGTACCATCATGCTGCAAGATCACATGTCATATTAAAATATTATAATTTCTTTCAGTCCATCAAAGCGCCCTGCAATATTATGTGATCAAAGAAGCTGCTATGAGTAGGGTAACCAGGAGGTGGTGCTACCTACATTAGGATAGTTGAATCATTACAAGTACTCAGTAATGCAATACAAGTTATAAAAAATAAGGACAGGCTATAAATTTCTATCAAAAACATTTTTTTCACAATATCACAACGTGAGAAGGTCTAACAGAAGGACCTGGACATACTCCTCTTAAAAATGATGTGACATATGAATAAAATACACAGTACATCTGTACTACATGTTATCGAATTTTCAAATAAGATTCATGGAAAAGTGATTTCAGGCAAGTGGGTAAATAGTTAATCAAATGTTGAATGCATTTATAGTCCAGGCAATCTGTGAGAATATAGGGGTAGACCCACCACAAATTCCTTTAGTTTTGAACCATACATTTTCTGAAAGCTTATACTCCAAGGAACAACATATTAAAAATCTTCCGCAAAAATTTCTCGGGGACACCCCTTTTCAGGCTAAAAACAAAATGGCCGCCGCACCTCCATAAAAATACACATTTTTGTATATATCTCTGCACCAAATTCATTTATTTGAGTTCTGTAAAAGACATTTTTATGTTTGTCTTGTGGGGAAAATTCTCAAATATACACTGGAGGATTTTGAGAAATAATTAAAAGTAATAAAACACATATGCATGTATTGTTATATTGGATATAGGCCCTCATGCGGAGAGCAAATACATTGTACGCGAGCTAAAATTAAGGAAAACAAGTTTGTTTGTCTAGTTCTCCAGGTGGCAGCAAATCCGGTACAAAAAAGGTGCTGCCATCTAACTATTTTAGGGTGCACTAGGTGGTCACCTGGTGGTATATATTTTATGAGATTTTTGAATTCACTTACTGGACTCCTGAAGAATATCCGCAGAGATGTGATCTCAATAGTGCCGCTGTTTCTTTGAAACTGAAGCCTGAAGGTAAGAACTACTACTATGGTTTACTTTTGTAATAGCGAGGCGCGCCGAGCTCGGTCGCCGAAGGCGACCGAGCGTAGCCGAGCGTTGATGGTCACGTCAAAAGGGACTCTCTCAAAAAGTTTGTACATCTGCGCAATCGCACTTGCATTGCGATCAATTGCGTCATTTGAATCCTACGGTATTCCCGGTGGAGGGAGACCAGATCTAACAATCTCCAAGCTGAATCCTATTGTTATGTAAGGCAGTAATCTGATCTGCCGTGATGAAAAGCAATCTCGATTGTATCGAATGCCATCCCAATCTAAAAAATATTTTCCGAAAATGCATTGTAACCACGGTGATGACGTCTTCTCTTCCCGGGCTTTTGATCTTTGGCGCGAAGTGACGCCACGTGGCTGACATGATCATGTCATTGACAGGTACGCATCGGAACTCAAAGTAAGTTTGCCTTTTTTATCTTTTCTATGTGGTAACAAATGTGTCAAAATAGTCTGGATCTGTGTTTGACCCATTGTCGTTGATAACAGCTATCAGGTTTGATTTAATGAAAGCAAATGTGGCAGGGGTTTGGGGGCGGCAGCCCCCAAAACACCATTGGCATTGAGCAGGCCTGTCAAAATTTTCTTAGATAGACACGACTTTCAGTTCTGAATTTGACAGCAAAGTTAACCATAATATTGTGCCTCAATTTTGGTGTAGGCCTACATTATCATCACACACTGGCTCAGCCGTGAAATTGTGAAAAAGAATATCAAGTGTGTTTGTTAATGTTATTGAGTAGGCCTCCATGCACGCAACAACTGCAGCAGCTGCAAGCAGTCGGCCTATCATGCCTGTGAAACTCGAGCCTTCAGATTAATGTCCTGCCTCACATTGTAGGTCACTGTGACTTTTAACTTGCTACTGAACAATATTGAAACGACGTGACCAACCTGTTAACTCCGATGCAAAAACGAAAGTAAAAACCCAAGGTACATCCAGGTTAAATGCAAGGAAAATAATCGTTTTTCAAATCAGAATTGTCTGACCGAAAAAATCACACTGACAATCATTCGTTTTCCTGACGTCATACATTGATTGCTGAATTGTTACATTTGTCCAGGCACCTATCAGACTTTTTTACTCACATCATAACTATTTTGCACCTGCTTTTTGTTATTGCAAATAAAATGTAACTATTTTACTGAGTGCACAATTATATGGGTCAACTTCAATTGCTTGATAAAGATTGGTGACTGGGCTATTACAAGTAGACTAGTTTTTCAGAATGAGCTTTAGTTTAGAGTATAATAGACTTGTCTGCAAAACAAATAAAAAATTAATGGCATAGGGAATTTTTTTTACAAAAAAATGAACATAAACGCTAGAACTCATCTCATATTCAAGAGCCTTGTAACTACAGTACAAATCGGTCACAATTCAGATCTTGAAGACAATGTAAAAAAAGTCTGAATTTTGACTGATTTTTACTGTACATGGGTCATGGCGTATATTTTCTGGTAACTCGAAAAAAAAAAAATCTTCACTAATTATTTATGTATAGATTCATATAAGTCTAGTACCTTTTTGCACAATACACATTGGGCTTGCACAAGTGGATAGTAACTATTATATAAACCAAATTCAAGATCAGCTTTGACCACTGCAAGCAGGGGCATATCTAGAAATGGCCTGAGGGGGGGGATTATATACTAGGGTGAACATGCGGTTCTCCACGGCTCATATCTTCAATGTAATTTTTGGCCTGAGGAGGGGGGGCCATGGCCCAATACCCCCCCCCCCCCCCCAATACGCCACTGACTGCCAGCTTCACCCGAAGCATTAAATGTAAACTGAGGGTGACAAAGCCTGAAACAAACAATTCTAGGATTGCTTTATTCACTTAATTGGATTAATTGTGATTATTTAATTGAAGAACCTATCATGACTTCACTGCACTAGAGTTTGACATACGCAATGTACATAAAATGTAGCCCATTAGTAAAATGTCAATTTGACATGGTCTGCTGGTCTCACAGTATGTGAAAGGCTTTGAATGCTAAAATTACTGATTCTTTAAATAATTATGATCCTTTGTCAGCGTTTGAGAAACGTTTAAAAAACTTGTTTGGGCTGTCTATAAATAAAATCATCAATATTGGGTCAACAAACAGTTTACATTGATTGAAGCCATGAAGCTTTGGTGGCAATCTAATAATTAAATTTTGCTTCAAGTGTTGGACCTGAGACAGGCTGGGTCACTCCACCGATTGAGCCGTGAGATCCAAAGATCTTATAGTAAAACAACCACTGTTACAGCCGATAGTTCTACTTGCCCGATATGCTAATTGGGCTGCTTTTTGCATGCCAGACATTAAAATAGGCATTTGTCATAATATCTACTCCCCTCACCATGCTTTGCCAATATCCCTCACGAAATATCCAAAAAAAGCAACCAAGCCACATTTTCTACTGACCTTTTCCATAAGTTCTACTGTGCTATGTTAGAAACTTTGTCGTACTTTATTTGACATCCATCTCTTCTACATCAAATAGTGTCAAAATAGTGTTTCGAGGTTAGGACCTATTTGGACACTATTTCATCTGAACTCTTGCAGTCCTTGACTGCCAATTTTCCTACAGCACAAGAGGGCGCTCCACGTATATTGTAGAGCAGCACCAGAACAGCTATCAGCAGAGAACAACTGTCACAACAGTTGATGGTGAGCGAAAAGTGAGTGAAAAGACAATTTATTTAACTGAATAGTGAATATAATAGTACGTCAACCCAGCAGTGCTTGGAGCCTGTGCAGGGCCGTAGCCTGCTTTGGGGTGGGGGGGGGGGGTAGCTAACCCCCCCCCCCTGGAATTTGGCAGCAATTTTTTTTTTAATACAAAAATTTCAAATATCTAGTTTTCGGGGTTGCATATGTATTACTCTGGATCAGACTCTGCCCCCCCCCACTAGGATTCAGCCCAGGCTGTGGCCCTGCTACCCTGGAGGGGGGGGGGGGGTACTCACTATTAAAGGGTGTATATAGAGGCTCCGCTGGATGGTTTAGGTTTTTGGGCCTTCTAGGATTAAAATGGTTGTGGTTTTTATGAATTAAGATTAATTTGGTTGCCCTTTTTTCACCCCCAACATGTTTGGTACCCTTAGAATCGGCTTCAAAAGACGATTATTATAGCATAATATTTATAACAATTAAATTGGTTTTGAATATTCTTACTAAAAGATTTAAAATGGTTTGTGGTTTTGGCGTTTGTCTCGGATTTAAATGGTTTTGGTGGCACATCCCTATGCAAAAGTCCGCGAGGTACACCCCCCCCCCCCCGGGCCCTGCTCTGTGACTTATCCATGCTGCATTTCCATTGTGTGGAAATGGATGTTAATTTTAAAGTTACAGATTTTAAACTTGGCACGAAGACAGATGGAATATGGTCCGATATAAAACGGCAATAACAGTAGATTTAAATGAAATAAATTCAGTAACGTCGTCTTTTAAAGTGCGTCGATCGATCGTATGGCGAAAATCCAGCTGTCAGACAGGGGCATATCTAGAAATGCCTTCAGGGGAGGGCGGCATTTTCTGTCTCTTCCATGTTAGTTTTGGGCCTGAGTGGGGCCATGGTCCAATGCCCCCCCCCCTAAATACGCCACTGCTGTCAGAAGCTGGAGTGACAAATCTAACACTAGCTATATGTTGGAGTTGTGGAGTCGGAGGTTTTTGGGTTCGGAGTCCTGACTCCCGAATTAATGTAATTTCCAAAAACACAGCTACAAAAAATGTGAAATTTATCGCAAATTTTACACAAAACTTCCTGCACAAGTATTCCTTACAGAATCTTATAAATTAAGATGTATTTGGGGGGGGGGGGGGCTTTCGACCTTCTGTGAAAAAAAAACAACTTTGTTCAGCACATTGAAAATAAGCCCAAAAAAAAGTTTGTTTCCACCTGTAGCTATATAGGGTACCGTTATGTTAAAAATCAGATCCAAAAGTTTGTCACAAGTCACTTATAATACTCAAAATGATGATAAACTTGTGTGTTTCTTCTTTTCAGTGACCTGGAAAATGTGGACTATTTTGCACTTTCGCCATTCCTCAAATTTACGGTAAGTTTATCAGCAACACTTGCTTGTCTGCCTGCAAAGACCTAATGAAACTATGCTAATATACACTTAACTGATGAAATATTCCAAATACTGTAGCCGTAATAGCAGGGGTCAACAACTTATTTAATTATCAATATTTTAAAATAGACAGCAGGCAATATGATTTCCTCCAGAACCATCACAAGACTTTGAAACTTATGAAAGATTTTTCTAAAGACGACCCGTGACCCACAAGTTTGTTACCATAATTAAGCAAATGAGTAATGACAGTTATTCTGTTTGAAAGTCATTGCCTTCAGCTTTAAAAATGTAAAATTATTTTCCTACACTCTTTTTCAGGTACTGGCTAGATGAATTGTGAAAATACAGAAGTTGGGAGCAAAAAGAACGACAAAAATGTCTCATTTGGGAAATTGGCTCCAGGACAGACTTCAGCCCACCATGTTTGGGAAAATAAAAGGAGTTTAATCCTGAAAAGTAGCCAATGCGTTCATCGCAGCCCGAGGAGTGATGTTCTGGTCCTAGTAATTATCAAATGGTAATTTTTGTCGTCTTCTTCGAATTAAATTGTTGTCTCAGTATAGTTAATACCAGCCATTTTGATTAATTGATATGTTGTATATATACTGTCCGTCAAAGTTTATTTTTAAGTTGCCAGGCCTGCCTAATTTCATCTTAAAAAAACATTTGTTGACCTAAATATTTTCCCGTTTTTAATTGAAATTTAGAGGTTTTCAAATTGTGTTTCTTTTACATAATTTTCCAAAATGTTCCTTCTGCGGAGAGGGGGGAGGGTTGGTCTAGTGGTAGCATGCAGGACTGCAAATCGCTGGGTCCAGGTTTCGAATCCAGCTCTTGCCGGGTCACCTGGGCCTATGTTGGATGGCTGTTTCAATCATCCTTCGCCTCATTGCCATGTCCTCCTCCAGTCCTAATTAGCCTACCAAGTGCATAAATACAGGACGTAAAGCCTTAAACATCCATTCATCCTTCTGAGGAGCATTGAGTTTCATTGTCATTACATTGTATTGTTGTTAGTAGAATTTAATGCGCTTGGATTTATATCACATTATTTCTAATTGTATATTTTCAGAGCTGCAACAATAGATGGCATGACTGCAAATTTGGCTCATGGAAAATTGACGGATGACATACTTTGGCAAATGGAACCTTCACAAATGTAGATTTCGAACAGAAGCTGTTAATGGCATGAATTCTTAGTCTCCTGTATAACTGCTCTTTAAATAAAGTTTTCACTTACATTTTATATTAAAATACATGCTCAGGCCTTTACATTTTTGGTTAAAATTTATGAACTGAAAACCAAGTGACCTATATCATTTAAAAAATGCTGAATATTTAAAAGCATGTGAATTTCATTTTTGCTGGATTGCAAGCACTGCAGGTTGAAAGTGTTATGGTGTAAAAACTCTGGTGTTTTAACGTTTGGCGCAACTGCACTGCGCTTTTTTGTATTTATAGAATAATTGAGCGGTGATTTTCATTTGTATGAGGAGCCTGCTCTGGTTGATTAATGCACTTTTCCGCTTTTTGGACAGCACTGAAATGCCCTCAAATGAGGCTCATTTAAAGGCACTTGTGCAGTTTTACTCCAAATTTTCGGCACCAGTAGTCTAAGAAAAATTGGGGGGGGGAGTCACTGTATCTTTTAATAGAAAAAATGCTATTTTCAGCTTAAAATCTAATAAAAACACTAAAATAGAGGCTGAGGGATGAATTTTAACAGTAAGAATGCAAATAAGGTGTCAAATGAAAGCAGAGAAGTAGCTCTATATGATGCTGGAGGCGCTTTTTTGAATTTTTGCATGTGTACTTTTTGTTTGCCTATTAAAAATGCCAATAATGGCTCAGTTTCAACTAAAACGCCATGGAACAGGCATTAAAATCAAAAATTTAAAAAAGAAACGCCTCCACCATCTTGCAGCACTGCTTCTCTGCTTTCATTTGACACCTGATTTGCATTTCTACCATTAAAACTCATCCCTCTGCCATATTTTTTGAAGTTTTTTTTCACATTTTAAGTTAACAATAGCATTTTTCACCATTAAAAAATACAGTGACTCTTCTGAAAAAAATGTTTGGTCCTTGACCTATCATATTCGATGACTGATGTCGAAAATTTTAATGAAATATGTGAAACTGCCCTTAATACAGCAGCATTTAACGAAATGGCAGTGTACAGCTACGTAGCTCAAAAAGCTCAAAAGTGCATTAACAAACCTGAGTGTTACGTAAGTGTCTTATATCATAAATAATTCTGAATATTTAAATTCATGTCTTTATTGAATTTCTTTATATCATGGAAGCACACAAGACATTTGAATCACTATATATTAACAATTGCCAACAACATCATAGTATTTCACCAATTGTAGAATATACATACTATTACATAGTATACAAACAAAAACATAACTAACACAGCATTAACTGACATGAATAGACCTAAATAGAAATATTTTCACAATGGCGAAATGCATAAAATGAATAATTTTATGTCAATGGGATTTATTTTGTAAATGACTCTGTAATGTAGGCCTATCTATAGCCGAGGCTAACTATCTCTTAACTAAACATTTGATGTCAAGCAATCATATCTGGTGCTAAGGAATTTGATTCACACACAAGGAAAACTTTTGATACTGGACAAGAAATAATCTAAATACATATTTTTTAATGAACTGTCTCTGAGAATATCAGGCATGTCCTGTTCGCATGACCACCTCAGAATTTCACTAAATATTGCAGAGTCACACATTAACTTCCTAAACCTTGAAAAATGTCAAAAAATTTCTTTGGCGCCAATACTTTTTTACTGTGGCCATTAAAAGTTAAAAGGTTTTCAGCCAACTTTTGGCTGATATTTCAAGTTCTCGGCAGCAAGAAATACCCCAAAATGACGCTTTCATTACTGTGACTTAGACTTGCCTTGCACATACAAAATTGATTTGATATTATGCCTAATAATGTTCTCAATATTCAAATATTTTAAAAAATTGATTTCATCTAAATTCTGGCATCTGGGGTAAAATTGAAAATGACCGATTTTTGCCTTTTTTGTCATTTTCAAAAATCATACCAAGTTCAAAAGTCAATATTTTCTATAGTGGACCTAAAGACTCGATCATTTTCACTCACAGCTTGGGAAAACATCTGAAATTTGGTTACTTATTAAAATTTCTGGGAAATTCGTATCTTTTTATATACAGCAGGAGTAATTATCCTATTTTTCGTATATTTTTCTGATAATTCTGAGATAATATTGACAATATATATTGTGCCTGCACCCTGCAGTTAGTTCTCTCATAGAAGTTTTGTTTCTCACTATAATAGTAGATTTTAAGTTTGTTTAGCATGAATGTTAAAATAAGAGCATTGGACCTAGTTTTGGGGTCAATTAAGGTCAAATGTCTCTGAATTTAGTTAAATTTCAAGAAAATTCTGCAATTTTCCACACATTCATTGATATCTCTGACTGGTAACAGTCTTCTGTACAAGCAGGCAAGCGAACGAGGCTGCAGACTGACAAAATTCGAGTGGAATTGGGCATCGAATTGGAATCTAGGCCAGTGGAACTGCTGCCTTTCAGGTCCGTGCTGTTGCCAATCAGGTCCGCGCTCAGCAGAACTCAGCAGGACTGAGCCAGAAATGCTCAGAAATACATGTGAGTGAGGACCTGATTGGCAGCACCTCCAGCGAAATGTTGTAGCCTGCTTGCTCACGCTCGCAACTTCAGCAGGCTATTGTAGCCTGTAGATACCTTCTAATAGAACAAACAATTTATCAAGATTTTTTTCTTGTAAATTATAGCTCAATAGCCTGAGTAAAATTTATTACGAAATTGTGGTTGGTATGGAAACACAGCATCCATCAAGGCGACACGATGACATTTCGCCTTGTAGCTCAGCTCCTATTGCACTTGGAGCTTTGGTTGATGGCTTGTCTGATACCCCTATTACCTGACCTCATCCCCATTTATTTAAAATGTTACTCATGCTATAGAGCTATAGTTTGGACATCTGGTAACTGTCGTGGTCTAGAAATATAAATATTGTGATAAATTGTATATTTCTATTTGAAAGATCTCTTAAAATGATGAATTTTTTTTTTTAATTGCCAAAAAATTCACAAAATTCTGAGTTTTGTTGACCTAATTTGACTTCAAAATAAGGTTAAATGCTCTCGCTTTAAAATTCGTACAAAGGAGAGTTGAAATTTGATGAATATAAATTAGTTCTGATGTCATTGTGGCCGAAATTCCTGACGACATTTGGGCAGAAAGCTGAAATATCAATACTGTTCAGAAAGATTCTTGATGGATGCTTTGTTTCCATGCCAACCACAATTTTGTAACAAATTTTACTTATGTTTTTGAGCTATGATTTACAAGCAAAAATATATTGATAAATTATAAATTTCTATTAGAAGATATCTCATGAATGTGTGGAAAATCAGAGAATTTTCTTGAAATTTAACTAAATTCACAGATATTTGACCTTAATGACTCCAAAACTAGGTCAAATGCACTTATTTTGACATTCCTGCTAAAGGAACTTAAAATATACTATTATAGTGAGAAACAAACTTCTATGAGAGAACTAACTGCAGGGTTCTGGCACAATATAATTATATTGTCAATAGTATCTTAGATTTATCAGAAAAATTCAGAAAAATAGCATAATTACTCCTATTGTATTAAAAATACCAATATCCTCACGGAAATTTCAATAATTAAACAAATTTCCAATCGTTTTTCCAAGCTGTGTGTGAAAATGATAGAGTTTTAAAGTACGCTATAGAAAATATTGACTTTTAAACTTGGCATGATTTTTGAAAATGACAATAAGGCAAAAAGCGAGCATTTTCAATTTTACCGCGGACACCAGGATTTAGATGAAATCAATTTTTTTTTTATATTTGCATGTTGAGAACATTATTAGGCATAAAATAAACCAATTTTGTATGTGCCAGGCAAGTCTGAGTCTCAGTAAGGCCACACATAATTGATCTTTAACTTCTCGGATCCTCTCGAGGCACTTTTTCTAGGGTCAGTCGGTACGACAAAAAAAAAGGTGAAACATTTTTTTAAAATAATTTCAAACAATTTTTTTTTCCATCGGCAGGAAGTCTATTGTGTCGGCGTGTCCGCGAAGCAAAGAATCAATTTTGTGTGGCCTAATGAAAGCGTCAATTTGGGGTATTTCTTGCTGCTGAGAACTTCACATATCGGACAAAAGTTGGCTGAAAACCTTTTAACTTTGAATGGCCACAGTAAAAAAAAATAATTTGCACCAATGAAATTTTTTTCACATTTTTCTTGGTTCAGGAGGTTATTGTGTGACTTTGCAAAATTTTGTGAAATTCTGAGATGGTCATCCGAACAGCTTGTCCCATATCATTTGATTCTTTCAGAGACACTTCATTAAATAAAATAAAAGGTACCCTAGCCATTGAAATCTGGAAAGAAATGATTGTTTTTTTCCAATATCACATAAAAGTACACACCTTTGGCAAGAGAGTTATTAAGAGGAAAAATCAGACTGGCACTACACAGTTAATTTATAATAGTTTAACCATTCAACAATATTCAAACGGCAGTATCACAACGAGGACGACGCCGATCGAGTGACGACAATAGCTCTTCGTTTTCAACGAAAACAGACGAGCTAAAAATCCATCTTGAGTCCTTCATATTTAAAATTACATTTCAATGATAAATTATATCATAAATTACGAAGATCCGTAACACTCAATCCACTTTTCTACCTCAAGGTGGCCAACAGAGATGTTCGCAAGCGCATCAACCATGTCTTGGTGTGTCACAGGCATCTCTTGGTCGATTCTCATATTTTCAATATTTTCGGATGAGAATTCCTCTATCTTCATTGGTAATGGCATCATTGCAGCATCACTGCAATAAAAGATATAACAATTATAAATTGGATGTCATGATCTCAAAAAGTTCTACATGATTTTAGGGCAGAAAATCTATAACGTCTCTCTTACAGTTTATTCTCACAACATGCGAACTGGTTGCTCTTCATCTATAGGTCACACAGCAGAAATACACCCACTCACAGGTAGATTAGCAAATATCTAATTTTTCCTGTCACATTTTTGTGATGTTTTGCTGCTGTTTTTGTCAGATTTTTGACCATGGAATTTCATTCCAAGATAAATGAGAGAGCATGGAAGGATCACCATATCCACTTTGCCAAGAAGTGCCAAATGGATTTTTCACATTTTGTTTCAATATTGTGACTACAATATTGGGCTTTTTAACATTGATTTGTAAACCAGTAAGACACAAATTTTCTTTTACAGGTCTAGTTTGAAGGTGTTGTAATCACTTTAGCTACAATGAATTGTTTTCCTCTGGTTGGCATGATTCTGAAGTACAGAAATCCCCCAAATTGAGAAGATACAATTAGCTTTCTTAGACATGTTCTCAATGTGAGACGGCAGACACCAACACTAGCTGTGTATGCAGAAACAGGAAGATTTCCTCTAAAGATAAGGCAACAAATAATTGGAGTAAGCTATTGGGCTAAAGTTAAAAATCTACCAAGTGATGATATCTTACATAAATGCCTAAATATACAGATAAATAATCACAATGCTGGTCAGAACAACTGGTACAGCAAGATAACAAAAATAATGACAAATGCTAACATCGCCTGGCTAACCAAAGAGCCTTGCAAGATTATAAAGGAAATCAAACTTAAACTATATTCAGAGGAACAGTCCAGAATTTTGAATGAAATTAATAACTCAGATAAATTTCCCAAACTGCGCACATATAAAATTTTCAAGACAAGTTACTGTCTAGAACCATATCTAAATCTAAACCTCTCAAAGAAAACATACAGCAACATTGCCAGATTCAGAGTTAGCTCCCATAATCTAAAAATTGAAACGTACCCAAAATTCCGATAGAACAGAGAAAGTGTGACCACGACTGGCAAAAAGGCAGCCGTAAACTGTTTAGGCACGGCATCTGCAGTAAACTGCCTTAAAGTGGTAAAAACCGCCTTTTACTGCGTCAAATGCCTTTTACTCTAAATCGGCCTCAATTTGGTCAGTCCAAACAAAAAGCCCAAAAATAGGAAAATATGCCTTGTAATGCTTGAAATGCAGATTATTCGTCAACTGAAATATTATCAATCAATACTACATGTAAGTTCTGCAACAATTAAGAAATAGGAATATCTTAAATTTTTTGTTATGATCTGCACAATATCAAGCAATTGGGATTTTGAGCTAAATTTGGGGTTTAAGGCAGTTTACGGCAGAAAATTGCCTAAAACTAGTTCTCGGCAAGGCTGTTTTTACCGGTAAAAACCGCCCGGTAACAACCACCTTGCCATAAACTTGCCAACCCTGAGTGTGACAAATGTAATACTGACAGTATAGAAGACAAGATTCACTGTCTCTTAATTTGTACTTATAACAATATCCCTAGAGTAGAGCTTCTTGACAGCGTTAGTTGCCTTATGCCCAACCCAAGTAGTCTCGATAAAAGTGAACAATTTATTGCACTGATGTCAGATAAAAGACCAGAGATAATAAAGGCTATAGGTCATTACCTTAATAGAGTAATGTAAGTGTAGCTAAGAAATTATTGATTCAAAATTTAAAGAGTATATTTTTAGGTGTGTTGCTGTGCCTCCCTACATGTGGAGTAGAAATTTCCGAACCTTGACTTTGGACAATTTGCTAAAGAGAATTTGTCAAATGAACTTGTGAAGTAACTCTATAAATGCCTTTTATTATTTTATATTATAACTGTCTGAATGCTACATATGTGTATGTAGGGCATGTTTTCAGAATACATTAAATTGTTTGTAGCATTTGTATTTTATTTTTATGTATGACTATAAATGATACTAATTAGATGTAGATTTATTTTGAAATATCTTCAAGACTTACTTTTGTGTTACAGGGCCTCATAGCAGTTGCTGTTGGTTCATGTAACATATTATCGTATTAAATTAAGTAAATGTTTAATGACTGAAATGACATCTGTAATTCGATATTGACACTCTGAATTGGGACTATCAGAAATTTACCATTTTATTTTATGTATTCTAGATGTAACCACTAGAACCGGGACCAGTATTGTAAAATTTTATATACTTAATTGCATTTTAACTCTCTGTAGATTAGTGTAGACATTGATTCTGCTTTTGTTTTTCTATGATTTTGATGACATATGTATCTCTTTTGATATCCAGTTTGTCAAATAAAAGTTTATATATTTATAAGTGGAAACTTTCCAACAATTCCTTGTGGTAGCTTCTTTTTCGAAAATGTATTTCTCCACTTGATAGGCCAATTAGGACAGGAGGAGGACATGGCAATGAGGTGAAGGAGATTGAAACGGCAGTCCAACATAGGTTCAGGGGACAGCTGGATTCGAACCCTGGACCAAGCAATTGACAGTCACGCATTCTACAACTAGACCAACCCTCCTCCTATGTGCAAGAGAAATTGGTCACACAAAATTATTACAAATACTTACCAACGCACATTTGTGATGTCTAATGCCGAATAACCCTCCATTGCCAAAGAAAGTTGTTGAGAATCCAGGTCTTCATCAACCATAATGTCTCGAAAATTCTTTATTATAAGGCTTTGGCGAGTTTCTGCAAAACAGAAAGTGACTATGAAATAAAGTACCTACTACCTGGCAATGTTAGCTTTTCCCTTAATTCAATTTGATTCATACAGAATATTTGGTCCAACACACAACAGAAAATTAAATCATTCATATAAATTAGGTCATACACACAAAAT
The DNA here is from genome assembly GCA_026936325.1 of Platynereis dumerilii. Lineage (NCBI taxonomy): Eukaryota > Metazoa > Annelida > Polychaeta > Phyllodocida > Nereididae > Platynereis > Platynereis dumerilii. Next base: position 54,792,960 of record JAPTHN010000006.1, on the reverse strand, counting down.
AATCCATGCTAGGATGATTATGTATAGTCAAATGGGTGCAGCACCAGTGCACATTTTGGGGACGGCCAAGTAATATTTCAGCTTGCATGCACGCATGAATGTCAATATCCATATTTCATGATTCCAAATAGCATATGATTGGAAGTACTGATAATTTGAAACATGAAAAGAGCAATTTCAGAATTTCCCACCAAAATTTCCACTCTTGCAACGACAACATAAATGGAGATGTGTGGTGACAATTAATCCGTCAATCCTTAATCCATTAATAAAGATGCCAACAAATTGAGTAACTATTAGCTAAGTTAACATATTTTTTCTCATCAACGAAAGTAAGTTCCCTTAGTTAATTGTAAGTCGATTAATAAAGTCTGGAAAGTCCAGTAATTTTAGTAAAAAAAGGTGCAACAAGACACATTTTTACATGAAAAAGACTTGAGTTGACAAAAGATTACTAAACACTAAATATTGAAAATCAAACAGACTTTTCTGTCTGATATTTTTAATCGATAAAAAAAAACAAACGTTTAACTTGAACTTCAGTAAACTTAGCCACAATTTTAAGTTATTAACTATAACTCAGCTAATGATTTGATTAACTTATTAACTGTTAACACACCTCCAATAAAAATGAAGTAATTCTTCTATGTGGGCAAACCTGATTACTTCACCAGTGAACTGTGCCCAATTGTCACTTTGGATTTGCTGAGGGCTTCGGCCAAGGCAACGAAAATGTCTAATCAACATTTTGGCAACATTTCGTCCTGTGCCAATTTCTCCAGGGGCATCGCATGCCTTCCACGCCCATCCCATCCTAAAAAAATATAAATTTAATCATTTATTCCATACACAAATACTACAATTTGGTGTACAGGTACAAAAATAAAATAGATCAGATAAAAACTTAGTTTGTACAACCAAAAATAAAAACAAAATAGTTAGTACACAATACAGTTAAAAATGGTATAAAGTTCATCGTTGTTAAAACTAGGTATCGTTAAACATCTCAACTCCAAAATCTGACTAGCACATTGTATATCACATTTATTAAACTTGGAGTAGAACATTCTCTTAATATCATTAGTATTGAGCAAATCATCTTCCAAATATGTAAATACCTTATTTTTCAAGGTAACTTCTTTTTAAACACTTACATCATAATGTTATTGTTAATCTATAATGTCAATGTCAGATATATAAACAAACATTTCATTATAAAAATAAATCTAAAATAATACTTAAACTTGCAGGAGCAGGTTAAGCAGCAGGTTGACATGAGCAGGAAAGAGATCTTTACATTGCGCTGCCTGCAAAAAGAATGATAATAGACTACAAACCTTGAAAAATAGTCAATGACTATCAGGAGCCATAAGGATCTTTGTGGATCAACTTCAAGGAACCTTTCATCCACAAATCTGGTATGATCTATTCCAATGCGCTTGAAGACCTGATATACTTGAATCGGGTGGTTGTGAAGAATATTTCGATTGGTGTTTGCCTGAAATCAATATAAGCAGTTTGAGACAATGAATATTATAAAACAAATTTAGTGACCACAATATTGTAAACCTATAATACTGGAAACAATTTAGCTTGGTTGTCCCTAAATAGCAAGTGCTTATAAATACATTTTCAAATGGACAACATTATTTCAAAAACTGCATCTAAAAAACCAAGTCCTTTCGGTTCAGGAAACAAGGTAGGGTATGTGCCTGACAATCCCTGAAATAGGAAATTCCTAGGAAATGATCAGAAACTTGGGAGAATCGTGAAATGCAAACCAGGACTGAATGAATTTTTTTTAAATTACGGCCAAAACACATCCTCTTTTCGAGGAAAATAATTGGACCATTGGTAAATTTGTGTTCGAAAACTGACTGAAAATTATAACAGTGCAGAGGGCTGGGGACGCGCTACTGTCTCATTTTTGGAATTGTTTCCGGATAAAGCTTGTCAAAACCAATTGGTCTCCTAGCTAAGTAAACAGACCACACACATTTCAAATTTTAGCAAAATCCATTGATTTTTGGACTCCCCCCCCCCCACTTATTTACATCATATAGGGAAATATTAGATGAAAATGAAAGCAGTACTTAGTAGACACCTCACTGTATCTTTTAAACATACCCTTAATAGGTCTATACTGCATGTTCCTACATTTAAATTCCAGCTTTTTCTGTGAAACGGACTTGCATGCTTAAACACCCCATATTATACTAAACATGTGAGATATTTAAAAAACTTCAATATTTCTATGAACTAGAGTTATCAATCTTTTGTTTACCACCCATAACTCATTTTTTCATAATTTCACCCCTATGGTCATTCTACCTCCTGAGTGGGTGCATAATTTTAAACAGCTATTTTTATTAATTCTGGCATTCATTATCACAATGAAAGGGTTTATGTTAATTGATAATCAGTTAAGATACCCCAATAAGCAGTCTGGGGAATTGCCATCACATGATGACAATTGCAATTGCCACAAGGTCCTGGCCCTGACAAGATGATTGAGTGAGTGGGGTTGATCAGTTGGGTATCAAAAGGAAGTCTGATCTCTTTGCACCCGTCCTCATCACACAGCAGCATGACAGAAGCGGGACACATTCTATCCGATTTTGAGAAATATGAGGGGCGTTCAGAAAGTTCAAGGCTTTTTTTTATATGGACACTTATTTTCAATCTAGAACTATGAATTCTTTACAGGATAAAATTCAGCAGTTTTGGAATGGATTTTCGAAATTTTTGACAATTTGGACACTTTTAAGTCATTCTATGGTTGCCATGGAAACAGGAAGTTTGGCTAGGTGGAGCAGGTAGTACGGAGATCAAGAAAATCAATGAATTGCGGCTGAGAGAGACCTCACTCTGCCACTTGTATTAGTAGGATTGACAATAATTAACACAAGAAATATAGGCCTAATATTTCTTTTCAAAAATACTCGCAGGTACTACAAAAGCATTAATTCATACACCTGACGCATTGAAATAAATGTTCCTTGAAGCATTCCAGGAAAAGTTTATGTGAAAGCATTTCAGTCATCCAAAGCCTTTTCTCCTCCAGTGCCTGAAACTATTGCCCCCAGTGATTAAGGTAATGGAAAACAGGTCTTATGTAAAGCTATATCTCAAAGGAAAAGCTGGGATGGATAATGCTGTCCATTTAGGTCTCTTGCTCATACCAGTGAATCCATGCTTTGTCATTAGTCCTGATGTAGTTAAGGACTCAAATTCTGGCACCTGAATCGCTCTTGCCAAATCGGGCATGCAGGAGTGCTTTCCCACATTGGTTCGCTGTAAGAATACAAACATTTGGTATGCTTGAAAGTATATTAAGAAGCTAATATCATATTTCTTGTGTCAAATATTGTCAATCTTACTAATACAAGTGATAGAGAGAAGTCTTTCTCAGCCGCAATTCATTGATTTTCTTGATCTCCGTACTACCTGCTCCACCTAGCCAAACTTTCTGTTTCCATGGCAACCACAGAATGACTTAAAAATGTCTAAATGTTCCAAAATTTTGGAAACCCATTCCAAAACTGCTGAATTTTATCCTGTAAAAAATTCATAGTCCTAGATTGAAAATAAGTGTCCATATAAAAGAAAGCCGTGAACTTTCTGAACGCCCCTCGTACTACAAAGTCATCAGCAGCTGATGACAGTTTTCCTAATTTCTCTGGAGCCTTCAGGTTCTTTTCCTCATTATGTAATGGATAAACCTGCCAAAATTTATAGAGTTAGTTGATACTGTGATACAACTTTATACCAAGTTTGGAAGTGATAGTAGCAGCAGTTATTTCTAAATAGCCTGTCAAAGACGATTTTGACCACTGCTTAAGTCATGGCTGGGCCATGACACTTTTAGAAGGTCGTGGGAGGGTGATGACAGTGCTAGGGTGAGTGTCATGTGGGGCTGAAGACATTGATTGTCATGAGCATATGGTAATTTCCTTGACTGATAAGTGAAGGTGAGCTATGACTGTCACACACATTACTTTGGATTGTATACATTTTTCTTCCGTATGCTGGGGCATCCAGAGAATCTGTGTGCTCAGCCCTTTCATCCCATTAAACACACTGTACTCATTAGAACTGCATACTTCTTTATTTTCCCTGAGCTTCCTTGACAGTGCAGTCAGAGTGAAGTTAACACAGTACTACCTTGTAACTTTAAAGTTACTTTAGTACTGTTGTAAGGAAATAAGTAGAAATTATTTTATGAGTCCTTTGTGTACAAGTCTCTCAGACAGATTCAATGTACTCAGTGATTATTGTCAATTTGTGGTACCAATTAATTCTACTCACATGGTAGTTAATACAATATTATGAAAATATTGATAATCAAATTTTGTAGTTTTATAATTTTTTTATTGTCGCCTGACTGACTGCTCCGAGATGGAAATATGAAATAAAATTAAATCTGATTTCTTGTTTTTTTCTATTTGCCAACCGACCGACCATATGCCTCCGAGAAATTTCCGAGTAACAAGGAATAAAAAAAAACGTGGCCTTATTTCTAGAAAATTGTATGCCCGAATCAGATCCTAGCTGGAACAATAAAACGACATATTTACTGTACTTCAAAACGGTGAAAATAGCTCCAAAATAAAACTGGGGGGGGGGGGGTTAATAACCCATGGATTTTGCTGAAATTTGAACTGTGTGGTCTGTTCACATGAGATTAATTGGTTTAAAGACTAGCTTGATTGGAAAAAGTCCAAAATATAGTCAGGACTGTGGGCCTTCATAAAATATACATGTACAGTACAGAACATAGTTTTGAGCTAAGCATGCAATTTTCCGCATCACCGTGTCCCCAAATTTCCATGTAAATTTACTGTTAAAACATGTCTGCTGTCTTCTGGCACCGATTTTCAGCACGCATAAATTATATAGATTCTCCGTAAAATGTGATTGACACAAAATTGATTACTTTTCTGGTGATAATCTCAAACTTTGACATTCAGATTGATGAAAATTATGAAAAACCATGTCTGAAAGTAATTTGGAGACAACATTGTCCGCTGAAAGGAATCAGCATTTCAATTAACAGTAGTGGAAAGTGTTCAGAAAAGATACAGAATACTGCCATAAGATTTCCAAATTTTTCAAAGCAATTTCTGCATTCAAAGGTCTTCATTGAGCAAAATACTGCAATTTCTTTCATAACATACCTTTGTAACAATGCAAAATTGGCACCATGCCAAACACCCTTCCACTTCAATGCTCGATATGCCTGTGTGCCTTTTCCGTAGCTTGAAATAGAGAAGGACCAATAAATTACAGGTAGTTATAACGTTGGCATCCAGATATTGGTAGAAGCATCTTTCTGCGATATATATTCACCGAGCATCATTTAAAAAAACATCATTAAACAATTAAAAATTTAAAGTTCTAATTGTTCAATAAACATAAAATTTGGCGTAGACCTTAGATAAAGTCTTAAAATTCATATTGGTAACTTTTGGGAAAAATAATGCATTTTGGCTACACAGCGTTAATTTTAGTGAGTTCTGTTTGAAACTTCAGTTCACACACTGCACTTTAATGGAAAAGGCACCAACGGAAATATTGGTTTTGTGGCATATTGGATGGGATTAATCTTATGAAATTATCACATAACAGCCACAGGACTTCCAAAAGCTGTCCTACAAAGGTTTAAAAATATATATAAAGGATAAAGCAGATTTAGAATGAAAAACTAAATTTAAGAATAACCAACTGGAAATGAAAAAAGTGAACCAAACCTACGGAACAATGGGGTCTTTATGCATACCCAGGAAAGAAAAATTCACATAGACAATCATTAAATATCAATACTCTAAATAAATCTGAATTTTATATACAGTGTATATATATAAAGCATTTTTTTGGAAGACTAGCATAAGACCCGTAAAAGCACGCACATGAGGGAAGGCGGTAGGTAATAAAGGGTGTTTTCTGATGGCCTACGGTTATATTATAAGAAAATATCATGTCACTTTCTGTGACTGTAATTTGAACATGAAACCTGGCTAAGGACATTGTAGAGAATACAGAAAAGGTACTTGCAAGTTTTGATAACTGGACAATCAGTAGTTTTGTTGGAGTAGCGTAAGGGGTCCGTGAATTAATAGTATGATTTGACAAAAATCTGTGGGTGGCAGGACAGCATTTACACTTAAATTGTATTTTAAAATTTGATCATCTTTAATGTGGTTTGGTCAAAAACCCTTTTTTGCCATCCTATCTACCAGGTAAAATAATAAACTTTCCAGATATTGCGGAGAAGAACTGGAAGTTTCTGAAATTAATGATCATAGGATCTTGAAATTTTGTTACTTGCATTTACGACAGTAGCGAAGACCATTAAATTTCACAAAAAAAGTATCACATTTAGAGATAGGAAAATTGTTAAGAATATATAACTGATGGCAACTTCTAGGTGTGTGCAAACTTTCGTTTCAAATTAAAAATTTTAATGAAAATTCCATTTTTTTATGATGCTCAGTGTATATATATCCAGTTTCACACACTATTTAATACTTACTTTTGTGTACAAACGCCGGGAACCTAAATGGCCCTATGAAGAATGGCAATCCGTTATCGTATTTCTTGCCTTTTCCGTAGTTATAACCTTTTCGTTGTCAAGGAAAAGTTCTTCGTCTATCAAGGCGTGCGATTGAACCGTTGTGAGAAGGTAATTTCGCCTGTTTCTTTTATGCCCTTTTGAGGCCCCATCATCATCAATTACGTTGACAAATCCATACGCATCGACAAAAGTTTCAAGAGTATATTCCATATGTCTTTCGTCACAGTAGTTGATCAAGCAGCCATCAGAGAGATTACGTAAGGCAGAAATTATGGTCTGGAATTTCGCCGGGCTGTATATTGCTGCCATTCCTCAGGCTATACTTGACATCTGCAACAGAAAGAACCAGACTTGTTACAATACTAGCTTTGAGCAGAATAAAGAATCATGGCATATCTATCGACTCTACCCATATTCAATCTTTAGAAGAAATGTTGCCTGTTCAAACGGATGTTTCCACAATTATCCTGCACTTGTTTGAACAGTCTGGCAAGTCAAGTCAGCTAACTAAACGTAGGTCTACCTGATAAAAAAATCAGAAAATATCAGAAGAATTTATAAATGATGGTATCTGGGACAACAAAAATTATTATCACAGTCAAGCTTCCACATTCATGATAATTTTTTTTTCCAAACCTTAGATAATTCGGGGGAAAAAGCCATTTTTTTAGAAATTAAATAACAACATTCCCATCTACAAGATTAAAAAAAAAAATTCCTTGGAATCCCTAGATTAATTACACTTTCATTCATAGCCATCTTGACTATTCAATTTTTCCTACATGAACACGGCAAATAAATTATAGGCAATACAGCTCATTGATTATATATATAAAAGTTATGAATATCTATCATATTACTAATATTGCCATTGACGGGTAATGAAATTCCAAGATGATACTGGCCTACAGAAGAATCAAAATTCTGAACTTAGAAAAACACCAGTACAAAGAAACATGCACATTCCAACTGACCTGAACTCTGGTGGATAGTTGAACGCTGATCTGCGTCTACGACAGTATATCACAGTGTCAAATTACAGCTGAAAAAAAAAGCATTTGGATAAACACACTTTATGGCAAGGAGACCATTCCAGTTCACAATTTTAGACTTTAGACAGTCACTCTGGATTGTACATGTTGTATGCGTTGACCTTTTCATTCTATAAACTATTAACTTGCCTCAAATAAAATCCATCAAACATGATTTTTATATTACTAAAAACTTAATAGAAAATGTTTGCACCAAATAGGAGTGATATATCTGTGATATTGTAATAAATTTGATTTCACGCACGACATGACTAGTAATATGAAATTGACTTGACTGCTCAATGGTGTCTGTCTAAGTGACTTTCCTCATGAGGTGCTCAATTTAGAGGTGCCGTGGCCTAGTGCATAAGGTGTTCGCCTGGCAACTGAGACGTTGCAGGTTCGACTCCCACCCATGGCACGGAGGAACCGAGCAGATCCCCCATAACTCTTGCTTCACTTCACCTAGGTGTAAATGGGTACTTGGCTATAGGCCGTGATGGCGATTGTAGAGTGACTTAGCATTGTGTGCGCTGGCTGTATACTCCCCGGGGAGTTGAGAAAGGCTCATTCTTGAACAGGCCTGCCAAGGGTGTAATTGTAAAGTCTGTTGAGACCGACTTCGTCGGTGTAATGGACTATAAAAAAGTCTACATTAATATGTACCACCTGACTGGCATCAAGTATGACACAAGTGGAGACACTCAGTGACAAAAAATTTTCACCGGTGGAGCTTTTAGCTGGTGCAGCAGTGGCGTAGGCCTACCCTTCAAAATTTTTAACAGGGAAAAGATTCTGCCACCAGACCATTACTTTGGATAAAAATACCAGGAGTAGGGGACAGTGGGGCACCATGAGCATTAATTAAGGCAATCAAGTGATTACAGAAAGCCTATTACTCTCAACTAAAGAAATGTAATCAACCAGACATTATTGGCCTTGGTAATGGCAGCAATATAAGCATAGGCCTACATGCATGTGTAATATCAGGCCATGTGCAACGTTGAACCAGCGATGAAACGTCCCACCACTGTCAGCGGTGAAACGACTCGCGGTAAAATGTACGTCCGGCTACCGTCTGGGCCATCGCCATCTTTCCTTGGGTGAAATAACTGAATCTTCAGGGCATGGTTTTGGGGTGATTTGTGGCTTTGAAAAATCTAAAAAAAATCTAAACATCTAGATTTTACCATAGGAAAACATGTTGAATGCTTGAAATATTTTAATCAGGCCGATTTTTTGAGAAATGACAGGAATAAGAACATGTCAACAAAACTTCGGACATCAACCTCGAGTGCTTCGGACGCACTTTTGACATAGAAAGAATGGTCTTACAGGGGGCAGTTTTACAGTATTTGCACTTAAAGTGTCTCATGGGGGGTCAAAACAAAGTTTTGCAGATGAGAATTTCATTTGTACTATCATGAAATGAAGATATTACTGATGCGTAAATCGAGGGGAACAGAAGTGACTTTTTTGTTTATCACCAATCACCACTCTTAGCGTATGAAAGGATCGAATTTTTGAAAATAAAGTTTATGAGAAAAAGTATCCACGTGAATACATTTGGATCCTTTTTTTAAAAATGGAAATAGAGTCATCTGATCGTATTGAATCATCAAAACCAATGAAAAAACTAAAATTTTTATTAAATGTGGCAAAAATATTTTTTTTCACAATTTTGATGACGAAAATAAAGAAATTTCACTTGTCATGCCCTGGAAGTTTCTGTTTCAGCCTGTTTTGTAAGGTTTCAGTCTTGATAGACCAACCATTGCCAAGGTATATAATCCCTAGGTTTCCTACAAACCCTGTGTCAAGTTTTGTCGCTGTACGACAAAACTCATTGGGTTTACCTTGTGTAAAAGACAATGTTCTAGAGAGAAAAATCTCCAAAAAACATCGAAAATCACAGGCTCAGAAAAAAAAAAATTTTAGTTGCTCCATAAACAAGATTTTTTTGTATTATCTAGTAAAGTGATTCAATTATTCGCAAAAATTTCTAACTAATACTCTCAAGCCAGGTTTTCTCATAAATATTTAGTGCAATTTGATGATGCAAAAACATATACTGAAATTTTCAGTATTCATAAATTCCCTTTATAGACATCCAGAATAAATTATTTTGTACAGCCATGGCCTTTTCCGTGACAAATCAATCGTTAAAAGACTTGAATCGGAGCACAAATTCTGATGGGCTGAAGAGGACATTTTTTGACATTGAGGATTTTCATTTCTAAGAAAATCTGCGTTCATTGCCTGGGTATTTTCTTTACTTGTATTTGTCATATTCATGTAGAGGCACATAACTGAGCAACGAAAACAAAAATTTAATATTTGCCTAAATATGAAAAATCAGCCGAGTGCAAATACCGTAAAACCGCCCATGGGGCCCAAACTTGGCGCAAAATGTAGGAAATTAAATTTCCTAACCATTGGTAATTAGAAGGTGCTGCGCCCTGTATGAAGTAATTCTCATACATCTAACACACAAACTGCAGTGCCACTGCTCCTTCAATGCAAATGCAAGACAAACTTCATTATTCTCAGGGTTGGAAATTCACTAAATATCTAACCCGTCCCCTGAAAATTCCTAACCGTTCCTCTGGAAAATCTGACCGGTCCAAAAGTGAATTAGCCGGTCCTCATTGATAAATGCCAAATGTAAATAAATATTAATGCCTGTAAAAAATATATAATATTTATAATTCATAATATTCTGCATCAAAAATTTAAGGCCAATCATGAACCAGGAGATCAGTCACATGACAAGCCAACAAATAATGATATTGGTGTCATAAAAGTGTTATTGGCTAGTGGAGAGTGATATTGGCGTGCCCCTATGCTTTTAGCAGCAACAATGCACTTAATTGCCTATTACTTAAGGGAAGGCCTGGGTAGGAGGAAATTTAACTTCTTGAAATGTCAATAAATAATTTTATAAATATGCCGACGGTAAATATTGGGAAAAATTAAGTATAATTCATATAAAAAATGTAGGTATCTTCAGAAAAACCAGTATTTTACAAAATTTTAATTAATATGTATCAGCCTGAAAATTGTGGTGCAGAATATAACAAATAGTAGATGTTGAGTCGACCAATATTGAGTTTTATTGGCCTTAGCAGGTAATATTGGTCTCGGCCTACGGCCTCGACCAATATTACTGCTTCGGCCAATAAAACTCACTATTGTTCTCCTCACCATCCACTATCTATATAATATTATTAGTTATATCGTATACATGTATAGATAGATAGAACGGAAGAAAAAGAGATAATCACGTTCTAAGGTACAAAATGAAGCAGTGAAAATTAAAGGTCAATTGTAGTTTGGATAGACAGTTAAACAGATGGATAGATCGATAGATAGAATCATATAAATAACAGAAAAAAAGAAATTCAGATTTCCAGTAGTGTGCTGGATGTCACATTCAGCAATGCGCTGGATGACACAATCCAGCTTCAACCTTCGTAAATTCACCCTGTGTCAAGCTGGACTATGCCACCCAGTGCACCCAATAGCAGTGGTCGAAATACATTGTAGGCAGTGTTATTTGAGGGGGTCTCTCTGTTGCAAGGCCCAAAGAGTTGCAGCGCTTGTAGCCGGGAGTCTGGGCGCAAGCGGGCTACCATGAGCGCCCTGAAGCCAAAGAGTTTCAGATGGTCTAAAAATTAATTCTGAGCATTTTAAAGGCATATTTTATCTCAGAAAATTAGTTTTGAAATTGACATTGCTGATGTAGCCTATATGACACAGGAGGTTGTTATTTGGTCAATTTTGGTGCTTCATGCTTATTCTTCTACACATTCAGTATTTGGGGGGGTTTTTTCAGGACCCCCTCTGGGTCCTTCTAAAAAATGTATTTGAGGGGTCACAAGAGTATTTGGGGGGGGGGGGTAGGTCTGGAAACACAGGTCTGGGCCAACACCATCTTTGCTTGGGTGAAATAACAGAATCTTTAGGACGTGGTTTTGGGGTGACTTGTGTCTTTGAAAAATCTAAAAAAAATACAGGCATCTACCTTTTGTCTTTAGAAAACACATTGGATACTTGAAATATTTTTATTAGGCCGATTTACGGAGAAATCACAGGAAATATAACATGTAAACAAAACTTCGGACATCAACCTGGAGTGCTTCGGACGCACTTTTAAAATAGAAAGAATAGTCGTACAGAGCCGAAGCGTAGCTCAAAATGTAGGAAATTAAATTTCCTAAACACTGGTACCAGTTAGAAGGTGCTGCGCCCAATATTAAGGCCTCCAGAGCGTGCTGCGTCATTGACGCAGCAATGGGGTTGTAACGCCACCAATCCACCAGGCGGCACTGTGAGCGATGATACCAGCAGAGAGTTTGTTTACAAGTTGCTTGCTATAGGCAATTGCATGGTTTTCAAGACAAAAACTGGCCCACAGACCTTAATTTTCACCCAATTTGCGAATTGAAAAAAGCATCATGGAGGAAACAATATTTCCCAGCACATAGGCTGATTACAATTTTCCATTCTATAGAAGCTTTTGTGCATTCAGCGAGTAAACTTCGATTTAGCTTTTTTTTTTTTTTAAACTTTTTTTTCAGAGGTTAGAAGTCTGCTATAAAGTTTCAGTAAAAAATTTCAAACCTAGCCAATCATCAAGGACTATATTAACAGATTCTAAAAATGTAAAAAAAAGTTTTCAGAGTCCAATAGCAACTGATCTATGATGAGATACATTTCAACATGCACAAACTCTGTTATGACGTCAGAATGCCAATTTTCGACCTTTTTTTGAGACAAACTTGTTTTCAGAGCTTTAAAGTCTGCTATAAAGTTTGAAAAAAATATTTCAAACCCAATCATTCATCAAGGACTGTCTTTGCAGATTCTAAAAATGTAAAAATTATATTTTGAGACTCTGTTAGTAGCAGATTTATGACGAGATATGTTTCAATACGCACAGACTGAGCTATAATGCCCGAATGCCCATTTTCAAGAAAATTCTTGTTTTCAGAGCTTTAAAGTCTGCTATAAAGTTTGCGAAAAAAATGTCAAACCCTATCAATCATCAAGGACTCTATTTTCAGATTCTAAAAATGCAAAAATTTGATTTTCAGAATCCAATGGTTACAGATGTATGACAAGATATTTCGAAATGGGCAGACTGAGCTATGACACCAGAATGCCTATTTTCGGCAAAATTTGTGTTTTCAGAGCTTTAAAGTCTGCTATAAAGTTTCAGTAAAAAATGTCAAACCTAGCCAATCATCAAGGACTATATTAACAGATTCTAAAATGTAAAAAAAAGTTTTCAGAGTCCAATAGCAACTGATCTATGATGAGATACATTTCAACATGCACAAACTCTATTATGACGTCAGAATGCCAATTTTCGACCTTTTTTTGAGACAAACTTGTTTTCAGAGCTTTAAAGTCTGCTATAAAGTTTGCAAAAAAAAAAGTCAGACCCTATCAATCATCAAGGACTGTATTTTCAGATTCTAAAATTGCAAAAATTTGATTTTCAGAGTCTACTGGTTGCACATTTATGACGAGATATTTTTTAACACGCACAGACTGAGCTATGACCCCAGAATGTCTATTTTTGGCAAAATTCTTGTTTTCAGAGCTTTAAAGTCTGCTATAAAGTTTGGGGAAAATGTCAAACCCTATCAATCATCAAGGACTGTATTTTCAGATTCTAAAAATGCAAAAATTTGATTTTCAGAGTTCTATGGTTGCAGATTTATGACAAGATATTTCATCATGTACAGAGCTGTGACGCCAGAATGCCTATTTTTTAGCTTAATTTTGGCGATATTCTTTGTTCAGAGCTTTAAAATCTGTTATGAAGTTTGAGAAAACAAGGCATTATCCTACTTTAGCCCCCTTGAGGGTTTAAACATTTTATAGGCATTTCCATAGATATTGATCAACAAAAACTGAAACTGAAAAATAACTCAAATATGTTTCCAGTTTGTATACTGTAAAAGTGTGAACGGAGATCATTACCAAGAATACTCACAGTTACATGTTTCTTAAAACATTGAAACTGAAGTGTGATATATTGCAAAATACTGTCTTATATAAACTCCCACTTTAGCCCCCTTTCCCATTGACTGTACCATTGAAAAGGGGGCTAATGTAGGAGTATATATAGACACTAGGATATAGGAAAAACTGTCTTATTATATTCCTGCTTTAGCCCCCTTTTCCATTGTCAGTACCATTGAAAAGGGGGCTAAAGCAGGAGTATATATAGACAGTTGGATATAGCAAAAACTGTCTTATTATACTCCTGCTTTAGCCCCCTTTTCCATTGACAGTACCATTAAAAAGGGGGCTAAAGCAGGAGTATATATAGACAGTAGGATATAGCAAAAACTGCCTTATTATACTCCTGCTTTAGCCCCCTTTTCCATTGACAGTACCATTGAAAAGGGGGCTAAAGCAGGAGTATATATATAAGACAGTATTTTGCTATATTTTGGTGGTATTTCTACTGTATAAGCGTCATTGTGTTTACACAAAAGATGGCGTTTATACAGTCAATGTAAAAAGAAACACTTGTCTCTTTCTAAAAAAAATACTGTCTTATATATACTCCTGCTTTAGCCCCCTTTTCTATTGGCAGTACCATTGAAAAGGGGGCTAAAGCAGGAGTATATATAAGACAGTATTTAATATATATTACTGTCTTATATATACTCCTGCTTTAGCCCCCTTTTCAATGGTACTGTCAATGGAAAAGGGGGCTAAAGCAGGAGTATAATAAGACAGTATTTTGATAAATAGTTCGACAATTATTTCTTTGTTACATTGACTGTATAAGCGTCATCTTGAGTACAAACATAATGATGCTTATACAGTAAAAATTACCACCACTATTTCCCATGAAAAAAGGGCCTAAATGTTTAGACCCCTGAGGGGGCTAATGTAGGATAATGCCGAAAACAATTTCAAACCAAATCTACCATCAAGGGCTTACTTGCAGATTCGAAAAATATTTTTTAGAGTCCCAACAGTTGCTGATTTATGATGAGATACATTTTAAGGTGCAGAAACTGGGTTATGACATCAGAATGCCAATTTTCAATCTTTTTAGCATTTTAAAAATCTGCTGGACTATACTTGCACTGCCTTGCAGATTTTTAAAATGCTAACATTATTTTCTGAAGTCTAATATAGTAGGGGGCGCTAACCAAAAAATCGTTACGGAGTGGATAAAGCTACGAAACTTGGCAGGAATGAAGCTAAGGATCTAAGCTTTAATTTTTTCCTAAGCTCCAAAAATTCTTTTGAGTGGAGCTGTCTCAAAAATGCGTTTCCATGGCAACAAGTCACTGAAATTTAACAGGTTCCGGAAAACACATAATTTTATCACAAAATTTACAAAAAATGAGATATAAGCAAAATATCTTGGATAATCATTAACAGTGTGGGGCCGCATTAATTTATAATATTGATGCCAAATTTGTTATTTTCAGTTGCCATGGAGATGGACTGCAAAATCAAAATATTACCTTTTTTTACAACTTATGTCTCTTTCATTACACATTATGGCTAACCTATGTCAGTCAGACAAGAACTCAGTACATGCTAAAAACCCTACACAACTTACCTTTAATTATGGTAAATTTGGGAAACGTGGTTCTTTAAATAAACCCATGAAATGTGTTACTATGGTAATAAGTTAGTTCATGAAATTTATGAATTTGAAAATAGATTTGCACATATCAAGAGAACTCTTGTGTCTAAAGACTTCATTTTTGGCAAACAGGCCACCTCTATGAAATATGATGCACGACAGTATTGTTTATCATATTGTGACAGCTGGTTGCCATGGTTACTGGTATTATCTATCTTAAAAACCACCGAAATCAACTTTATTTTTGCTCAACCGTTTGTTCTTCCTTTATTCATGAAATAAAGACAAGGTATTGTTGTTTAAGCATTTTCATAGTTCTAAGGAGATTTACACATTTCCAAGTTGGTTTCCATAGCAACCGAACAAATGGCAGATTTCTAGCAAGAAGCTAATAAATATATTAATGTCAAGAAAATTATCATACACGGAGCACACAGATTTCCCATTTGGTATTTAAAAATACCTTGTGCCCTATAGTAAAGTTGGTCTGATGTAGTACTGGAGTTGAGGACAGCACAGTGTAGATATTGGTTGCCACGGTTACCTGTGGTCCAATTATGTTAGTTGTAAATCTTGACATTCACATTGGGCCAAACATGGACTTACATTTTAGATCATATCTCCACTCACAAATGGAATTTATGCTAGCATTATGGATCATATGAAAGGTCATATTATCCCTATTCAGGTGAAGAGTAGAAATTTTGGCCATCTGTCACTGGTCCTTGTATGATAATTGATATATCAGTGAAAGTTGGGTCGTTTCTTTGGCGTACACAGACTGGACATTGCATGAAAAGATTTCATGTAAATTTTTCCAAAACAAACGATGTCCTCACATTTACGATAAAGGTCCAAGTGTAATATTTTTGTCTGGTAAGTTGGCCATCTTATGAATGCTGATCAAAGCCTTTCATGGTTTCTATAGTTTATGACCTATTTTATTACATAGAAGAGTCGTACAAATGTGACTTTTTATGCAACTGTTTTCTTTATCATTACTGACTCTTGCTCATGACTCGCTCACATTACAAGATAGTGACAAAACTGTCTAGGATTCCGTAATGGAAGTTGATTCCATTTTAACATTTTAATCATCTGCGTTTATTTCTGTGCTCTGATTGTTTGAGGATAGTTTGCATAAATATAAATAATTTAATTTTACATCAGTATCATCTGAAACGAACATCACGAGACTGTTAGTTCTATCTTAAGTAGTTATGACAAAGCGTACAGAACTTTTGGATTACCTCTTGCACATTATATACATAGTCACTGAAAAAAAAAAACATACATATACATAAATTGCATGTCAGAATGATAATATTATTCACAGATAAAGCAGCATTTTGTCGATATATTCATCTCTGCATAGAAGCAGTTATATTTAAAATATTCTCAGGTTCCCATGGCTACATGTAAAGACTGACAATGAATGTGACGCTATGACCAATATCAGAAACTGTAATAGAAAATGCCTGGAAGATATTTCTATTATAGATTTAGAAATATGATATATATAGCGTTGGTGTCTACCAGAACAATACAATATAACTTTAATTACCTGTTCCCATCATTAGTTACAATGTAAACTTGCAGTCACAAGAAACAAAGGATGTTATAGTTCATATCCAAAAAAACCTCTAGGCCTACCTATATTTCAATGATCAAACTAGATACTTCATGAGCTAAATCAGGTCAATTGCTGTAAGAACAATTTTGAGAACTTTTCAAAATTTGTTGTTAAAGTGGTATCCATATTGAAGAGGTTAATTTGTCAATATTCTCATCACAGCAAGCAAGCAGTTATACCCAAAAAAGTGGTTTCAATGGCAATTTAAATTACAAAAAACAAATGCTTGTGCAGAAGGCATTCTCTTGCACATCAACTGTTCATTCTGTACCATCTTCTTCTTTCTTTGTTCATTCTGTTTGCCAACTCTCTTTGAAGATCATTCATTTCGTGCGAACTTCCTCTTTTTGGGGACTTCTATTCTTTGTACTTGCCGAGGGAAACCTTTCGACTAGAAAATTCTCATTGTTGTTATTATTTGATCATTCTGCCATATCTCTTTCTCTTCCTGGGGACTTCAGTTTCTTGTTCATTCTGCATGAACTCTTTCTCTTTCTGGGGGACTTCATTCCTTGATCATTCTGCCATATCTCTTTCTCTTTCTAGGGACTTCAGTTTCTTGTTCATTCTGCAAGAACACTTTCTCTTTCTGGGGGACTTCATTCCTTGATCATTCTACCATATCTCTTTCTCTTTCTGGGGACTTCAGTTTCTTGTTCATTCTGCATGAACTCTTTCTCTTTCAGGGGGACTTCTTTCCTTGATCATTCTGTCATATCTCTTTCTCTTTCTAGGGACTTCATTTTCATGTTCATTCTGTATGAACTCTTTCTCTTTCTTGGGGACTTCATTCCTTGATCATTCTGCAATACCTCTTTCTCTTTCTAGGGACTTCAGTTTCTTGTTCATTCTGCATGAATTCTTTCTCTTTCTGGGGGACTTCTTGCCTTGATCATTCTGTCATATCTCTTTCTCTTCCTGGGGACTTCAGTTTCTTGTTCATTCTGCATGAACTCTTTCTCTTTCTGTTCGTATTATTATTTGATTTTATTCACCATACAAATCAATGTAAAGCTCAAACTTTAAAGGCATTTTTCTCAAAAACGACTCTATTTCAGTAACATTACTGTAAAGTACAAAGTAATCCTTGTATCCCCGTGAAATTTTCACTGAAGTTAGTTGAGAAGATGGTCCTACTAATCAAAACAACAAAAAATATGTCCTCTACTACAAAAGACTTTACATAAACAGTTCAACAAAAATAAGTCCCCCTTTGGATAAACTTGAATATGACAAAGATTCCTTCGCTGATATTTATGACAGTTGGCTAAATTATAGCCCCATTTATCGACTTTACAAGTGTGTATTTATAGCTCAGTAGCATTATTCCTGAGTGAGCCAGCAGCCTTCGAGTGAGCCTACCCCTGTTTTCAAAAATCCATGGCTTTTCCAATGGATATGAACAATTTCACCATGCGAGGGAGCCACCAGCTTGATAAACCTCATCATGTTTCTTGATAAAATTTGTTTCTCAATCGTGTTTAGAAGATAACTAAGGACTTCTTTTGTGACAGTTTTACAGTTTAGGTTCCTTGGATGCAATAACAAGTAATCTGAGTGGAGTTTAAACACCTTTTGGTAATTTTTTTTTTGGAAAAACCAAAACTTAGGATTTTTACAAGTACACACGCAGACCTACAAACAGGCCAACTTTCACCAAAAGCGGAGAAGAGGTCTTTGAGATATTGACATTTTCGTAAAGGGGGACTTATTTTTGTTGAACTGTTTACATCAATGAATTTATGTTACTACGAGAGAAAAACATTTATCAGGCATCATGTTTAAAACTGTGCCAGATGCCTGATCATTGTCAAGATCTCAAGTAAAATGTTCAAAATCTCAAATAAAATGTTCAAAAACATTACCAAGACACCTGAGAACAAATTCTGATATTGCAAATGACACGTTGCAAATATATCTTATATCAGTTATTGTCTAGTGCATGAGAAATCAACATTTCATGTGAGTATACCATTTTGGAGCTATCTGTGGATTTAACCCATATGTATCCCTTTTTTTTTGCTATATGAGAGTAAGACTATCAAATGTGATTGTTGTTTATTCATTTGATGATGTGGCCTGGCATTTTTATCTTTTTGAAAGTCCATTACATTAAGCGAAAAACTCTAGTACGCTTCAAGCATGTATGTGTTACATTTGGTTCAGCCTTGTTCAGAGCGTCACAGAAGTAAGAAAATTATTGAAAACATAGCAATATTTTATACCAGAGTAAAATATAGCTCATGAGCATTTAGGCAATAGCTTAATTTACAAGTTGTGGTTAACCTACTTGGAGTTCTTGTGGTTTTAACTTAGAACCCCTCTCCATTTTTGCAAGTGTTACGAAATGTTCAGCCTAAAGTAGACAAGCAGCACACAAAGAATTTTACCTGCAAGCAAAATCTGATAAATGCATTTGAACATAGAACTTATGAGCATTTCATTGATATATATATTTGAAGTTCCTAGCTTCAATATTTATAGCTAGGGCAAGTTGACCTAACTTCAGCCTCTCACCCAACTTCAGCCCCCCTACAGAAAACTCCTTGTAATTAAATTTTGATGAGGCCAAGGTGCCAGTATTTGGGTTTAAAGTTATTGTCAATGTGTTTAGAATAAATTATCAAAAAGTTATGACCATCATAACAATGAATAAGGAATTTTACATGTTTTTTTGGTGGACCGCATTTTGCTTGTTTTGCGATGCGAATACAACACGAAATGAAAAAAAGTTTGATAAAACGTTGAATCTGTCAGTTGGCTGTACCAATTCACCAAAGCAGGAGCAGCCCAGAAATAGTTTCATCACAAGGAAACATTAGTAATCTTCCATAAATTAAGGTTTTTTTTTCAATATTTTCTACTTGATCATTCAATGAACTAAGTGATTTATAAGACGTGTCAATCTTACCTAACTTCAGCCCCCATGGTCCTAACTTCAGCCCCCATATGACCTAACTTCAGCCCCCAGGCTTCCCAAACTCCAGCCAATACATCTCAAATGAGAAGTTTGTTTATTCATCCCTGAATATCTTTCTATCAAAAAATTTAATTTTAAAAGCACTTTTACATCTGGCATACTGGAATAGACCAGTTGCCTGAACTGGAGTTTAAAAAAAATTTTTATCCTCTTTCCGTGAGAACGATGACTTCTTTCCAAGCTTTTTTTAAATACATTTTTGGAGCATTGATTTTTTTCAGACTGTCACGTTTTATATACAGGTAAGTAATTAAGGCCAAATTTAATCATTCTGCTGTTTTTTATGACAGAATAGGATCAATTGGTTGGAGTTAGGTGCGGGGCTGAAGCTAGGTACAGCCTAGGCTGAAGTTAGGTACAACACGGCTGAAGTTAGGTACATTTCTCACTATTGTCTTTTAAACACATTTGCACTGCCTTATAAAGCATGTGGTTGTTTTTTTACAATATAGTCTTAAAGAGGAGTTAAGGCTGGGGTTAGGTCTACAGCTACAGGTTATTCCCATGAATAGCCAGCCAATGACCAGCGATCAAAAACCAAAGTAGGCTGAAGTTAGGTCAACTTGCCCTACAGACGAAATTTAAGAAAACATGTTGATTTTTTTTTGCCACCGGGACAGGTTCACGTCATTGCACATTAAAGGATCTACAGAAGGCACTGTGACAGTTAGATAGAAAATTTAAGCTTCAAGAGCTTTAGTAGGAATCAGGTACTCCTGCAGAGAAAACCAGATTAAAATATCTTTTGTCACCAGCACAAAAACTCACTTTCTAGATGATTTTTTCAAATCTGACGTAACGCAGGACACAAAAAGATCACCTGTTTTCATGAGGTTTTCAATGGCTAGAAGCCTTATTTTGTGATAAAGTTGACTTTTTAAAAGCTAATATGATATATAAGAAGTCAGGCCTTCCAGTGGTGTATAATATAGCATATGGCACATTTGTAAAGTACATGTAATCATCATTTAAATGGAAAATTTCTGAAATTATACGACATTACGACACATGACCAGTTAGTTAAAGAGTTATGGTAAAGAAAGCATGGGAAAAAAGAGATATTATTGAAGAAATTGGACCAAATTTCAGGACCAATATGCCAATGCTTCTGATAGTCTTATAGCAAAATTAAATTGACAGAAAAAAAAATTGAATTCTGGAGAGGTATAATCAGGGGCATTATTAAAATTCAAAGTTGACAGTGCTCCTCCCAAGTACTATAAGTTCATGACTTCATGGATAACGTCATGCTTCATGACATTGTGTATTTCTTGATAAAGTAACCATGGCAACCGATATTTAAAATGTTAGTCAACAGCATATAATGAACACCAAGTGATCTAAAGCTTCATTATATACTTTATGTCAGTCATTCTTTGTCATAGTTTCAACGACACTAGCTGGTGATCATTGCTTCACATTCATTTGATGGTTGTTATGTATGTAGTCATGGAAACCCACTTTATGTCATTATTTCAAATGTTGCAAGTTAAGATGAATATATTGACAACTAAATATTTTCATGAATACCATTTTGGAAAGTAATTTCTGTCCCAGTAACTAAAATTTGGAGTAACAATTTCAAATTTATTGGTTTTTGTGATATAAAAACCTGTAACCATGGCAACCAACTTTGGATATGCCAAAAAACTGTAACCCCTTGCATTTGTTATCATCATAGAACCATATTTGCTCAGTATGAAGTTTCCTTATATAATTGTTCTCTTGGTATGAACAGATTTATTTCATAATTAATGATTTTTCAAAAACAGACTTGTTGCCATATCAACACATTTTACAGATTTATTTAAAGAACCATGTTTTTTACATTTACCACAATTGAAGGTAAATGGTTAAGGGTTTTTAGCATGTATTCAGTTTTCCTCAGTCTTATGTAGTTTAGCCATAAACTGTAATGGAATATACATAAGTTGTTAAAATATGCTTTATTTTGATTTTGTTGTCCATCTCCATGGCAACCAAAGACAACAAATTTGGATTTAATATGAAAATATGATGGGGCCCATTACAGTGATTAATAATCTCAGATATTTTGCTTGTATCTAAATATTTGTGGATTTTATGGAAAAATTACATGTTTTCTGGAAAATGTCAAATTTCAGTGACTTGTTGCTATGGAAACACATTTTTGAAACAGCTCCACTCAAAAAAAATTTTGGAGCTTAGGAAAAAATTAAAGCTTAGATCCTCAGCTTCACTTCTGCCAAGTTTCACACCTTTATCCACTCCGTAACGATAATGGCAAATTTTGGCCTTAAGGCCCCCTACTAATACTAATAGTTGCAAACTAATGATATGTCAGCCCAGCAACATGTGTGTCTTATTGTTTCTGAATTAATTTTCGACATTTTTGGAGAAATTCTTGTGTTCAGAGTTTACAAGTCTGCTATGAGGGTTCAAATAGTACCTCATTTATGATGAGATGCCTTTCAAGATGCACAAACTGACTTACGACACCAGATTGCCAATTTTCTACGTTTTTCAGAGATATTCTTGTATTCAAAGGTTTAAACTCTCCCATGAAATTTGAGAAAAAAATTCCTACCAAATCCATCATCAAGGGCACTATACTTGTATATTCTAAAAAAATATATTATATATGATGAAATACTTTTTAGATGAAAAAACTGACTTATGACGTCGATATAGACCCAGAATGAATGGATGATTGGGGCTTTACGTCTTGTATTTATGCACTTGGTAGGCTAATTAGGACAGGAGGAGGACGAGGCAATTAGGTGAAGGATGATTGAAACAGCCGTCCAACATAAGCCAAGGTGACCGGCAAGAGCTGGATTCGAACCCTGGACCCAACAATTGGCAGTCAAGCACGCTACCACTAGACCAACCCGCCCCCCGAAATAGACCCAGAAGTCAGCTGAAAATTGAGTCATGACTTTCAAAACATCAATTCTACTAGCTCCAGTTAAAACCCAATGGGCAAATCTACATTGCATTAAAGTTGTGACAACATCGCATTGTTTGTGAAAATTTTACAGAATCGTATAGTAGAAATGAAATTGTCACAATGTTGTGAAGCAACATCAAAAGATCAAAGATAATATGTTAGCATGCAACATTATGGCAACGTTTTCAAATGTTTTGAAAAAAGTCTCAATTAACTAGTGGCAACATGATTTCTTAGATATATTTCTATATGACCAACATGCCAGCCCTCCACCATTTAGTTTATGTTGAGTGCCCCTTGGGAAATTACTGTAAACTAGAGGGTCCTCCATGCAAACTGCTTGCAGTCTGAGATGCACTACAGTTGAGTACAACTCTCCTCTCACAAATGACACACAAACACATGATTCACTTAGGCAATAGGGAGCAAGACTGTGGAACAGCTTACCAGCACATATATATGATTTAAGTTTAATTGATTTTTCTCATACACTCTTTTGATAGAGCCCCCCTCATTGTATCAAAAATGTCTTTTCTGGGTAGTGCCTCCCCAGTTATAGGCTCCAGATGGACTGGTGCATGAAGTGGGTCTCCCTGGTGTATGGGGGTGGCCAAGTGCAGGAGTGAAGGCCAAGAGGGGGTGTACCAAAAGGAGGGGGGCAGAAAAAGGACCATGTACAAAAATGACAATGGAGAAAGAGGCAGAAAAATTACACTTTTTACCTATTTATGGAAAAGTGAGATTACTGACAATGTATTTTAAGAGCCTACACATTAGGGGAAGGCACCTTGGGAAACATATTGAAAGGGGAACATTAAAAGTGAGTGCAGGGTGAAGCAGCACTGTCAAGAAATTTTACAAGCGTGTAAGCTCCTTCCAAGGGAAACCTATATGCATTCTGTAGTGCATAATAATATTAGTTTGCTCTGCAGTGCTGCAAAATTTGTATGCCTAGGTTTTTTTGCATAGTTATTTTCTCGAAACTGCAATCTTAGCTAATTGCAAATTGCAGTTTATGGTCTTTAGTAAGCTTTAGTAGGTGTCATTTCAACGATTGCCTATTGAGGAGCAGGGGGAGGAGAATGGAGAAGGAGATGAGAGGAGGAGATCGAAGGAGGAGATGGGAGGAGGAGATGGGAGGAGAAGATGGGAGGAGGAGATGGGAGGAGGAGATGGGAGGGGGTAAGAAGAAGGAAGAGAAGGAGGCAGAAGAAGAGATGGATGTCGAGGAGATGGGAGATGGATTGGAAGGAAGAGATGGGAGGATGATGATTATAATGAGGTGATGGGAGAAGGAGAAGCAGAAGTACAGAGGATAATTAGATGGAGATGGGAGAAGGCCATCACATTATAGATGTCTGTGGAGGAGGAGGAGCAGGAGGAGGAGGAGATGGGAGGAGAACCAGGAGGAGAAGTAGGAGGTGATGGGAGGAGGAGATATATATGTATGTAGGTGAGGAGGAGGAGGAGGAGGAGGAAGATTAGCAAGGAGGGGGAAGGAGGAGGAGAAGGAGGAGGAGGAGGAGGAGGAGGAGGAGGAGGAGGAGCTGAGAGGAGCTGAGAGGAGCTGAGAGGAGCTGAGAGGAGCTGAGAGGAGATGACAGGAGATTGAAGGAGATGACAGGAGGAGATGACAGGAGATTGGAGGAGATGGGAGGAGGAACAGGAGAAGTAGGATGAGATGGGAGAAGGAGAAAGGAGGAGAAGTAAAGGAGATGACAGGAGGTAGAGGAGATGACAGGAGGAGATGAAAGGAGGAGATGACAGGAGATTGGAGGAGATGGTAGGAGATGGGGGGAGGAACAGGAGAAGTAGGAGGAGATGGGAGAAGGGGATAGGAGGGGAAGTAGAGGAGATGACAGGAGGAGATGACAAGGGAAGATGACAGGAGGAGATGACAGGAGGAGGAGATATGACAGGAGGAGGAGATATGAGAGGAGAGGATAAGAGAGGAGGAGATGGAAAGATGAACAGGAGAAGTAGGTGGCGATGAGGAGTTGAAAGGAGGAGATAGGAGGAGAAGTAGGAGGAGATGAGATGAGTAGATGATAGGAGAGGATGAGATGAGTAGATGATAGGAGGATATGAGAGGAGGAGATGAGAGAGGAGGAACAGGCGGAGGAACAGGCGGAGGAACAGGCGGAGGAACAGGCGGAGGAACAGGAGAAGAAGGAGGTGGAGATGGGAGTAGGAGAATAGGCCTCCTCCTCCTTCACATCTACCAAGTGCACAAATACAGGACGTAGAACCCCAATCATCAATCCATCCATCTTCCTGCTTCACATACCTTCCTCCCATCTCTTCTTATATACCTCTCATCTCCTCCTCTTTCTGCTATCTCCTAATTCACCTCCTATTTCTCCTCCTCTTCCTCCCGTCTTTTCCTCCCACCTGTTTCTCCCACTTCCTATTTCTCCCAGTGGTCGAAATAGGCTATGTTATTTGGGGGGGTCTCTCAGTTGGAAGACCCAAAGGGTTGAAGCCCTCGTAGATGGAGTCCACGGACCGCCGCCGGCCCGCCAGAGGTGCCCTGAAGCCAAAGTTTTTCAGATGCTCTAAAAATGAACTCTGGGCTTTTAAAGGGTATGTTTTATCTCAAAGAATGAGTTGTGAAAACCCTATTGGTAATGTATATAAATTACAAGAGGTAGTTATTTGCTGATCAGGCTTTACTTGCTGCTTCATGCTCACTTCTCAGCACACTTTCAGTATTTGGGGGGGGGGGGGTTTGAGGACCCCTCTGGATCCTTTTGAAAAATGTATTTGAGGGGGTTACATGAGCATTTGGGGGGTCAAACCCCCCTGACCCCCCCCCTTATTACGACCACTGATTTCTCCTCCTTCTCCTGTCTTGTACTTCTCATCTGGTGCCCATCTCCTCCAACCTATGTTCCTCTAATCTCCCAGTTCACATCCTCACCTCCGCTCACAATCCTCCTTCTTGTGCTCCTCCTGCCACTCCTTCTTCAATCTGTGGGAATCCGAAGATTTAGCTCCAGATATGCCACTGGTAATGAATATAACGTAAGGGGAGAGTTGCAGATCTGGCTTGATTTGCCCACTAGAAAAATACTTTCGCTTTTTTTTTTTCTAACATTATGAATCTTATGACTTTGGGACTTGGGAGTGTTTGTAAATTTAATAGGAGTTAGCAAAAAATTTAGACTTCATCTTATATTGAATACATTCTATAAGATCAATAGGCATATCCCTACAGTCCGGCAGTGTGACAGCCTGGCATCGGAGGTTGTAACTCAGTTTGCGATGTTTTGATGTGTATGTTGAAACGTATCTCGCCATACACATAAAACTATTTATAAGACTTCCAAAAATAATTGTTAAATTTTTAGAATATGTATACAATTTCTGTCCTAAATAATGGATATGTATTGGATTTTTTTCCTCAAACTTTTCAGCAGATTTTAAAGCTTTGAACGCAAGAATGTCTCAAAAGCGGGCGAAAAATTGGCATTCTGAAGTCATACTAAGTTATTGTATTTTAAAATGAATTTCATCATAATCAGTAACTATTAAACTTTTTTTAAAAACATTTTTATAATCTGCTAATTTAGTACATAATGATAGATTTGGTTTGAAAATTTTTACTCAAACTTCATAGCAGACTGATAGCTCTAAAAGCAAGAATATTGCCAAAAATAGGCATTCTGGCGTTATAGCTCAGTCTTTGCACGTGGAAACATATCTCGTCATAAATCTGCCACTATTAGAGTCTCAAAATATAATTTTTACATTTTTATAATCTGTAAGTACAGTTCTTTCTATATGATTGATTGGGTTTATATTTTTTCTATCAAACTTTATGGCAGACTTTAAAACTCTCAAAACAAGAATTTTGCTGAAAATAGACATTCTTGCATCATAGCTCAGTCTGTGCATGTTGAAACATATATTGTCATAAATCTGCAACTATTTGAGTCTCAAAATATAATTTTTACATTTTTAGAATCTTCAAGTACAGTCCTTAATGATTGAATGGGTTTGAATTTTTATTCTCAAACTTTATAGCAGATTTTAAAGCTTTGAGAACAGGTTTGTCTCAAAAAGGTTGAAACTTGACATTTTGACGTCGTAATTAAGTTTGTGCATCTTAAAATGTATCTCATCATAGATCGGTAACTATTGCACTCTGAAAACTTTTTTTCACATATTTAGAATCGGAAAATACAGTCCTTGATGATAGATTCACTTTGAAATTTTTTACTCGAACTTTATAGCAGACTTTTACCCTCTGAAAACAAGATTTTCTCAAAAAATCTCAAAAATTAGCATTTTTGGGTGACTTAATGCTTATTCTTGAAGAAACCAAGACAGTGAGAAATATGAAATGTTTCTCTAGGTGTTGTCCTTTAATATAGGCATCTTTTGACATCAAAGCTATCTTTCTAACTTTAATCATTCCAGAGCAGTGCATTTTTTAATATAGAGAAAACATGCTAAATCGAGGTTCACTCGCTGAACGTGCAAAAATTTTTATAGAAGCAACAATTATGATGATTTTAAGTGGTGGAAAATATTGTTTCCTCCATGATGCTTTTTAAATTTTGCATATCGGACAAGTATTAATGTCTCTAGGCCCGTTTTTGTAGTGAAAACCATGCAATTTCCTGCAGTCAGCCACTTGTAAACAAACTCTCTGCTGGTATCACCGCTCAGAGCGCCACCTGGTGCATTTTAATTTAAGGCACAACCTCATTGCACAAGAAAAGATTGGATGGATACTGAGCTCTGCTCTGCTGATCAGGGAGGGGGGGTCAAAACCCCCTTGACCCCCCCTTATTTCGAACACTGCCCAATTGGTCACATGGCTATGCAATCATCTGATCATATCTACCATGGTACATCTATTAATCTCTCTATCTATCCATCTGAATCTCAGTTGCTTCAGTATTGGTGAGGCATTTGTGCTAATTAAGCATAGTTGTTTCCTGCGAGTGATATAGCATGCCCTGGAGAAAGATGCGCTGGAATGCACATTCCAGCGTGCGCTGGAATGCACATTCCAGCGCTGGTCGGTTCTGGGACTGACCAGCAGGCAGCTCTGATCACTAGAGCTTTCTAACCAGTTTTGTTCGATGTTATTATTTTCTTTCAAGCTCTTTCACCCACCTCCATTCCAGTTTAGTGTCCCGTTCTCTGCTTATAGCTTTTTCTCTGTTGTTCTTTGATATTTATAAGTGCGCCATCTCACGGACTTTTTGGAACCAAATATATTGTTTTGTTGACCGGAGAATTTATGGCAGGTTGACAGAAGTCGTCAATGCTTCATACGGTCGGTCAAAGCTTAAGACGGAATATCATCTAACGAAATAGCGTCCGTCAAAATAGTGCAATAGCATCTTGGTGGATATTTGACCTTTTTCAAATATCCACATAGGGCCTATTTGGAATATCCAAAGTGTTTTGAAAGGCAATTTTTTTTGTAGATACTATGGCCGTAGAGACATTGACACAAGCAACCACTTCATTATTAGCATTCATGCACTGCCCCACCTCAGCAGATCCCCCCCTGACTTTGTGGGCACCAGCCAATCACAACTGAGCATTGTTGTGGCCTGCCATTTGACTCCTCCCACAAACACACACATGTGCATGCTGCTCAAGGCAAACTCACATTTTGACACGGCCCCTGCTTCACAGGTGATTGACCTCCTATTGGCACTGTCTGCCTTTTGTTGCTCCAAAAAAACCCAGACATAGCTCTTTGTAGCAGCTGACTGGGATTATTACCTGACTTTCTTAAACTTGATGACCTCATGATTAAAGAAATACCTGTACAGATCTTGAGCTCATTGCCATGTACAGGATTGGCAGATCTCAACAACCAGATGTGCTAGAATTATGCGGTTTTCTGCTAACCAAATTATTTTTTGTCATAAATATATCATGTAGGCCTACATTTTTTATGAAAATTTTTTAAAACCATATTTAGACTAACATTTTTAGTGCACACAGCTATTTAAACATTCACAATTAGCAAGTTGTGCCACTAAAAGCCTTTACAACTTGATTATGAAACTTAGGCCTATGCAAGTTGCTTATAAGCCAAATTCCGTCTATAGCATTCATTCAATGATACACATGTGAGCATGGAGCAAATGAGCAACACTGATCATTGTGATCAAGAAGGCCGAAGGTGGAGTGGACCTACATGCAGCCGACCAAGAGCAACAAATAGTTACATTATGTCACTGACTATAATTAAAGGGGCGGGTAGGAGGCAGGTTGGGTACAGTGTAATACCCCATAACGTTTACAATACCACACGAAAAAGCAGTGGATATATCCCATGTGGTATTGCGTTGTATACTCAATGGTTTTTTGAATACCACATGGCTTGATCATTGTTGATGATGTCATTGCATTGTTTGCCATTGTGACATCATGTCCATGGTGACGTCACAACATTGTGACATCATCAGTTCAGCTGCTCTCTGCGCTCTGATTGGCTGATGCAGCTGTTGAGTATAGATCACCTGAATGAAGTTCAGCTTTCTTTGGAGTTACAAAATGGGGTATAAATAAGACCAAATGGTTGTATGGTGGTATTTTGAGATGTACTCCCACTCGTGAAGATATCCTGAGTCCTCTGTACCCACTCGTGCTGACGCACTCGTGGGTACAGAGGATTCAGGATATCTTCAACTCGTGGAGTACATCTCAAAATACCACCATACCCATTTGGTCTTATTATAGTACGGGGCTGGTAGGAGGCAGGGTTGGAAGTGGTTGGGCACTGGGCGAGTTTTTTAATTGAGACTGAGCTTGCCAAGTTTGCTATCAATGGCAATCAGCCTTTTTTACAGGACTGAGTAATCATGCAGTATAAGTGCTATCAAGAGTGCAACTTTTCTATGGATGTTGCTTATTAGCTCTTATTTTTCTTTTCACAGTAGTCACAGGCCTTTTTGAGTGAGAACATACTAAGGGACCGTTCAGAATTTATGACTGGGGGGGTGGGAGTTTTGCTGGAACTTCTCGTCAAAAATTGATACCCCCCCTCGAGTTTCATGCAGATTTTTAGTACCCCACCCTTAGGTGTTTCACGCATATTTTTAGTACCCCCCCCCCCGACATACAAAGCAATACACACATATACTGTATACACCGCCACACGTACAGATTCGCGTCATTTCGCAGAATTTTGCGCGTAAAAAGTCCAAATAAAATGAGTTTATGCGTGTTTTTAAACATTTTTTCTTTGTTAAAATTTCTTACCCCCCCTTGGAAATGTTGAAAAAAATCAATACCCCCCCCCCTTGAAACATGTGTGAAAAGTCAGTACCCCCTCGGCCAAAACTCCCACCCCCCCCCAGTCATAAATTCTGAACGGTCCCTAATTTACAACTTATAACTTAATAAGTGAATATCAACAGAAATGATTGAGCGTAAATTTAGCGTAAATTTACGTTAAAGCCCTTCATTGGCATATTTATGTGTATATGATTGAAGATGACGTCACTCAACAACTGTCAATTGACTCCTCCCCAAGTCAGTGACCTTGCCATGTCTGAAAATGTAGCAACTGGCAACAATGCAAAATTTATGTGCAATAGACAGACTGTGTCAGACTTTTTTTGTTTTCATAAAACCTTCATATTGGTTATTGACACTTGATAGATCTTTGCACCTGAGCGTCTTAAACTTCATTAAAAGTTCATCAGAAAATCGCCAAATTCAATCCTTGACTTCTATACAGATACAAGGTGCACGCTTTTCAGCTAACCACATAGGCCTAACTTAGCATCAAAAATTAAGATGGTTCGATGACATAACACATTTTCATAGCACTTTTTTGGGGCCAAAATCTATGCTACTCATTGTCAACCGTTTTTTGCTATAAATTCTGCCAAAAAATATTGTCCAAATAACTTGAAAATCTACATTTACATCAAATGTTTTGCCTAAAACTCGCATGGAAAATAGCTTTTTCCAAAATTTATCCAACACCCTGCCTCCTACTGTATGCCTGTGCCTGACTCCGACATCACAGGTCCAAGTTGAAAGTCATTTTTGAAACTGTTTGGACCGCTAATCCATACAGAACAATTTTAAACAAAATTCCTGCACAATATGACATTATCGAAAGTTTTTGAAGCAAACCACTATTAATCACCCGTCTCATCGTTACATCTGCACAACGGGCACCTAATGCAATGTATGACAGTTTGTGATCACCACTATGGAAGACTATTGTATTTGGAATTTTTATGTGACTTTGGAGCAGGCTCCTACAGTACTAGTATAATATTTATTACTTTCAACATATGCAAATACTGTAATATATAAGGATTTTTACAGATTGCTTTCTATGCACAAACATCTAATACATGAAGGTTATGACAAAATTTATAATTAAGGTTTTTTCCAAACAAAATACTTATGTTTACATAACTTAATGTAACAGTCAAGCTTAATGCCATCATCATCATGTATATATTGTCACACATGATTATTTGTATTTGCCTTTTTATTTCAGGTTAGGCTTACAAATGTTTTTAAAATGACTCATATTGAAATACTGGTTTTTGCAGGCTGTGACTACAACTTCAATAATGGGACATAACCAACGTATCTTGGTTCTTGGCGATTCGAGAATGGAAGCGATTTCTGAATTCCTGTATGACAATCATCATTTACAAGTCGACCAGGAGGTACAACGAGGAAAGTCATTGGCATCTTTGTTGAACTGGCTTCAACGCGATCAAGAGGCACCAGGAGCTCAAGCCTATGATTTGATCATTGTCGCGGGTGGAATTTGCTCCTTTACCTCGAAGGAACACCACCGCCTGAAACTCCTGAAGTATTATCGCCCCAGTTCTGTTGTCAATGAATGTAAGGAACTGATAAATTCTGCATGGCAATCCTACGGGCAGCGGATTGTTGTTGCTACTGTTCCTCCAGCAAGCCTCCAGAAGTATTTCAACCGCAAGAACCAGCGCGTGTATATCAGCAGAGGCCAACGGGAAGAAATTGAGGAAGAATTGAGTGTTATGCAGGTGCAACTACTGGAACATATCGAACTATTGAATGACTGGATCGTTGAGCAGAGCATACTGAAGCAGGAGCCAACGCTGGACCTTCACCAGCAAGTGTATAGATCTGCCATCAAACAGGGTTACCAGGGGAAGAGGAGGAGAGTTACGAAGTTCACGGATGCCCATCTCTCTGATGGAGTGCATGCAGATGACTTCCTCAAATCTAAATTGTTCAACCGCATCCATGCTGTCATCATGCAGAAAGTGGGGCAATGACTTGAGGACTTCATGGTTCCGATTCCGGACTTGACGTAAATTGTAAGATCAGAGGTGAGGATGGTTGTTCAGCTTATGTGGAGTTACTAATAGGCCTAAGTGTTTTTGTGATTGTCAAATATGTTAGCTGATCGAGAATTTTTGGTATCGAAAGTGAATTTAGTCAGTGAGCGGGAAGCATTAGCGACCCAATCTCACGGACTCACTCCTGACTTCAGTTGTAGGCATTACCAGAATACATTAGCTGATCGAGAATTTTCGGTACCAGAGTGAAATTCGAGACAGTGAGTGGGAAGCATTAGCTCACAAACTATATTCTGACTTAAGTTTTTTTTACCAAAATAGATTAGCTGATTGAAAATGTTTGATCTCAAGTTCGAGTCAGTGAGCGGGAAGCATTAGCGGCCCAATCTCACAGACTCACTTCTGACTTTAGTTGTAGGCCTTACCAGAATCTTCTGATAATATGCCTCTGGTAGTTTTTTGGTTCTTATTGTAAAGTGAGTAATCTTTACTCATTACTGTTACACTAGAGCATTACTCTCAGTGGGTATCTGACCTCATCTGACGTCAGGATAATGTCTGTGACGTCACACTGATGTATTCTGAAGTCTGCATAGGTCATATTGCCCGTCGTTTTCATTTGAGCTTTCTGAGTAAGTGAGCGGGAAGCGTTAGTGGCCCAATCTCACTGACTTTAATTGCGTCAAAGAAAATTTCTACCATGCCAAATTATGACATTTCTATATTCTCAACAAATACCAATCCAGTCATTTAATAGAAATTTCAGGATGTTCCAGTCAGTCGGCAACTCAGAAAAACTCTTGTCTAATCTGAAGTCTAGCAATACTGGGTCTAATCTGAAGTCTAGCAATACTGGGTCTCCGTATATCTGTTCAGTATAAATATGAATCAGTGACTAGTGAGCTTTAATTTGCGGCCCAATTTCACGTTCTCAAGAACTGCAGATTAAGTATTTCACTGGAATGGCCTTGATTAGCTTTAGGATTAAAGAAATACGATACACAAGGCAATAGACATTAGAAAATATGTTTATTTGCTTATAAGACCCCAAACAGGAAGTACAGGAGTTACACAAGTAGAAACTGCATAATTTGAACATGCATATTTGACAAGTCAATAACATATAACAAGTTTGGCCTCTTAACAGAACATAAAACAAACTATGTTGTGACACAGAACATGCAAGGCGTGCAATAGCAATATGTGCGAATATCAAACGGAAAAAATTACACCAAGATTTTAAAGTACAACTAGCATCAGACGGTTTAATGATGGCTGTGCATGCATTTGACAAAATAGCTAGAATTGTGGCATGATGATATGTATACAACAACAGTTACTGTCAGGGTCCCAGATTCATTGTCAGATGTTAGGCGTCCTTCACCAAGTGCAGGGCCCCAGCTTGTCATTTCATTATTAAATACTGGCAAATCTTGGTTGTCCTTCCCAAAATCTGGGCGTCTCGGGCGATAGGAAGACTGGGAATCTGGGACCCTGGTTACTGTTGTTGAACTTCATTATAATGTCAATCAGGACAGTAACGATATCAAATATCATGGTTTACAGTATAAGTAAAGGCAGCACACATGTGACATCTGCAGTGCTGGAGAAAGATAGATTAATAACCCACCTTACCCTATCATTTGATTTCTTTAATTGGAAGGCTGCTTAGTACAAAAATACCTGCTGAATTGTCATTATTATGATATTAAGCTTTCACAGCTGTATGTAACAGTATGCAAAAAGTGATTTTTGTTCCATGATTCTGAAGGTTTATGTTATAAGAAACAGCTGCTGCATCCAGATATAAATACAAGTCATTCCATGAAGCATTATTGTTTACATTAATATTCATTGGCTTTGAAACGCCAATTGCTTACCATTTTCATAATGATCATGGTTTAATTCTACTTTTAATAATATGCTTTGGCATGTATAGTTCATATCATTTTGTGATGTAACCACTTTCGTAAAATTTGTGTCTTGTCACCACCGGTTTGATTAGTCCTAAGGTAATCCTCTTGTCTGAAGCCCTGTATTTGGGGTAAATGCCAACTGAAACAAAATGAAATAGCCCATGTCAAAAGTGTTTACAAAAACCTGCACAGTGCTTTTGCTAGTGCTGAAATTCCATTAGCCAAAACAGTCAATTTTAGGTGAAATACATACATTTTTGGCTAAGCCCTAATCTGCAGTCGAAATGTGCAATTTTTCATTAGCTACATGGAAGATACATAAGCCAATGTTGACGTGGCTAATGGCCGGGAAAAGCACTGCGTAGCCAGTGCACTTGAATTGTTTTTTTTACTGTCACACTGTAGCCTAATTTCCTCAAAACCAATCTCCAAATTTGTGAGTGAATTGACGATTTTGGGAGTTCAAGGGGGTTAGAAAGGGGCCTGATGAGGGGAGGTCATATAAATTAACAGAAATTTACCTACTAGCTATTATCACACTGCAGAATAATTTCATGTCAATATCCTGGGTTGAAGGGAGAAACAAGTACTTTGTAGAATTAATGAGAATTTGTTAGGACAAATCAAAAGATATATCCACCAATACAACACAAGTATGACAACAGTAAGGGAGTTTACCATGTGCTGAGGACTTCAATTTCCTCAGCCCCACAGGACTCTTAATTCCAAAAAAATGCCTATCATTCGATGTGGTTAGTGCATAGAAATAAAAACCTTAATCTTCAATGATACAGAGCCCGATTCTGGTAGGAGGTGAGGATGGCTGCACAGGTGTCAGCCTTTTTTCTGACACCTGGCTGATTATCCTCAAAAACTCTATCATCCTATCAGAACCAGGATTGCTGGAATTGCAATAGTCCTTGTGTGACAGTAAACTGCCAGACTGGACAAGGAGGGGTATTGGTACAAATTTTATGAAAATTGGAAAGAATTATTACAATCAAAACCACTTGAACCAAGGTGGGGTGCTCATTTTGGTAGAGTTTGGTTAAGTCTGAATAGACAACATAAAGCGCGGCCCCAAAACCTTATTTTAGGCTATGTTTAGACAAGAAAAGTTTTAAACGTGTACAGTATGCTGAAAATGTTTTAGGTATGTAACATTTTGTTGTACTTACATAAAGTGTTAAAATTTATCAAAAGATGGTCTTGGGGACCCTTATAATATAAAAAGATTATACCAGCCCACAGTTGCTCAGCCATAATGAAATTTCACCAATCTGTATCCTGCATCCTTCTTTAAATGTAATGTTGTCACGACTTTGGTGCAGCTTTCAATGCAAATTCAATGATTGAACTTGTTCGCCACAAATTCCTGCCGATTCTTGGATAATTCTTGGTGACCTGGTCTTCCATGATACTGATCATTCTGAGTGTTATGTTGTCTTTGCGTGTGATATTGTCGATTTGCATCTGATGTAATATTTCATTCCCAAACATGGTGCTGATTGGCCTTCAGTAATTAAGGCAATGTGCTGTTTCACAGGTCTGTCAATTTGCATCTGAAGTAATATTTCATTCCAAAATGTGGTCCTGATTGGCCTACAGTAACTAAGGCCATGTGCTGTTTCCAATCAGTGATATTCCAAGTTCTTCTCTGAGGTATTCCTGCTTCCGCTGTGATCCGAGTATTTGCCCTCCGAAGTCTTCGTCTGATGATTTTTGGATCCAGATTGCTTTAACTTGCAAATTCACAATTGTACTCTCTTGTGATCCGCTATATCAAGGCAAACGTACACAGTAGTCGCAATTCTTGCTTGTCATTAAGAGTTTGATTGTAATTGTCTTTTCTTCTGGTCTGTCATTCGAAGATTGTAAATTTACTATGACCATCTCATTTCCATCTTCAGTGATATTCCAATCAGCGATATTCCAAGTTCTTCTCTGAGGTATTCCTGCTCCTGCTGTGATGTGTGTATTTGCCCTTCGAAGTCTTCCTCCGATGAATTTTGGATCCAGATTGCTTTAACTTGCAAATTCGCAATTGTACTGTCTTATGATCCGCTGCATCAAGGAAAACATCACAGTGTCGTTGTTCTTGCTTGTCTGTTGATTTGCATGTGAAATAATATTGTCAATTTGCATCTGAGTAATATTTCATTCCAAAAATGGGTCCTGCTTGGCCTAACGTAATTAAGGCCGCTTGCTTTTTCATGGGTCCTTATGATATTCATCGGCAAAAATACTCTTATATATATAAGAGCTTGTGACTTTCATTGAAGTGACAGCAAACAAATAATACTGCCAAGTCATCAAGAGTTTGATTGTAATTGTCTTTTCTTCTGGTCTGTCATTCGAAGATTGTAAATTTACTATGACCATCTCATTTCAATCTTCAGTGATATTCCAATCAGCGATATTCCAAGTTCTTCTCTGAGGTATTCCTGCTCCTGCTGTGATGTGTGTATTTGCCCTCCGAAGTCTTCCTCCGATGAATTTTGGATCCAGATTGCTTTAACGCGCAAATTCGCAATTGTACTGTCTTGTGATCTGCTGCATCAAGGAAAACATCACAGTGTCGTTGTTCTTGCTTGTCTGTTGATTTGCATGTGAAGTAATATTGTCAATTTGCATCTGAGTAATATTTCATTCCAAAAATGGGTCCTGCTTGGCCTAACGTAATTAAGGCCGCTTGCTTTTTCATGGGTCCTTATGATATTCATCGGCAAAAATACTCTTATATATATAAGAGCTTGTGACTTTCATTGAAGTGACAGCAAACAAATAATACTGCCAAGTCATCAAGAGTTTGATTGTAATTGTCTTTTCTTCTGGTCTGTCATTCGAAGATTTTAAATTTACTATGACCATCTCATTTCCATCTTCAGTGATATTCCAATCAGTGATATTCCAAGTTCTTCTCTGAGGTATTCCTGCTCCTGCTGTGATGCGAGTATTTGCCCTCTAAAGTCTTCGTCTGATGAATTTTGGATCCAGATTGCTTTAACGCGCCAAGTCGCAATTGTGCTGTCTTATGATCCGCTGCATCAAGGAAAACATCACAGTGACGTTGTTCTTGCTTGTCTGTTGATTTGCATGTGAAATAATATTGTCAATTTGCATCTGAGTAATATTTCATTCCAAAAATGGGTCCTGCTTGGCCTAACGTAATTAAGGCCGCTTGCTTTTTCATGGGTCCTTATGATATTCATCGGTAAAAATACTCTTATATATATAAGAGCTTGTGACTTTCATTGAAGTGACAGCAAACAAATAATACTGCCAAGTCATCAAGAGTTTGATTGTAATTGTCTTTTCTTCTGGTCTGTCATTCGAAGATTGTAAATTTACTATGACCATCTCATTTCCATCTTCAGTGATATTCCAATCAGCGATATTCCAAGTTCTTCTCTGAGGTATTCCTGCTCCTGCTGTGATGCGAGTATTTGCCCTCTAAAGTCTTCGTCTGATGAATTTTGGATCCAGATTGCTTTAACGCGCCAAGTCGCAATTGTGCTGTCTTATGATCCGCTGCATCAAGGAAAACATCACAGTGTCGTTGTTCTTGCTTGTCTGTTGATTTGCATGTGAAATAATATTGTCAATTTGCATCTGAGTAATATTTCATTCCAAAAATGGGTCCTGCTTGGCCTAACGTAATTAAGGCCGCTTGCTTTTTCATGGGTCCTTATGATATTCATCGGTAAAAATACTCTTATATATATAAGAGCTTGTGACTTTCATTGAAGTGACAGCAAACAAATAATACTGCCAAGTCATCAAGAGTTTGATTGTAATTGTCTTTTCTTCTGGTCTGTCATTCGAAGATTGTAAATTTACTATGACCATCTCATTTCCATCTTCAGTGATATTCCAATCAGCGATATTCCAAGTTCTTCTCTGAGGTATTCCTGCTCCTGCTGTGATGCGAGTATTTGCCCTCTAAAGTCTTCGTCTGATGAATTTTGGATCCAGATTGCTTTAACGCGCCAAGTCGCAATTGTACTGTCTTATGATCCGCTGCATCAAGGAAAACATCACAGTGTCGTTGTTCTTGCTTGTCTGTTGATTTGCATGTGAAATAATATTGTCAATTTGCATCTGAGTAATATTTCATTCCAAAAATGGGTCCTGCTTGGCCTAACGTAATTAAGGCCGCTTGCTTTTTCATGGGTCCTTATGATATTCATCGGTAAAAATACTCTTATATATATAAGAGCTTGTGACTTTCATTGAAGTGATAGCAAACAAATAATACTGCCAAGTCATCAAGAGTTTGATTGTAATTGTCTTTTCTTCTGGTCTGTCATTCGAAGATTGTAAATTTACTATGACCATCTCATTTCCATCTTCAGTGATATTCCAATCAGCGATATTCCAAGTTCTTCTCTGAGGTATTCCTGCTCCTGCTGTGATGCGAGTATTTGCCCTCCGAAGTCTTCCTCCGATGAATTTTGGATCCAGATTGCTTTAACTTGCAAATTCGCAATTGTACTGTCTTATGATCCGCTGCATCAAGGAAAACATCACAGTGTCGTTGTTCTTGCTTGTCTGTTGATTTGCATGTGAAATAATATTGTCAATTTGCATCTGAGTAATATTTCATTCCAAAAATGGGTCCTGCTTGGCCTAACGTAATTAAGGCCGCTTGCTTTTTCATGGGTCCTTATGATATTCATCGGTAAAAATACTCTTATATATATAAGAGCTTGTGACTTTCATTGAAGTGATAGCAAACAAATAATACTGCCAAGTCATCAAGAGTTTGATTGTAATTGTCTTTTCTTCTGGTCTGTCATTCGAAGATTGTAAATTTACTATGACCATCTCATTTCCATCTTCAGTGATATTCCAATCAGCGATATTCCAAGTTCTTCTCTGAGGTATTCCTGCTCCTGCTGTGATGCGAGTATTTGCCCTCCGAAGTCTTCCTCCGATGAATTTTGGATCCGGATTGCTTTAACGCGCAAATTCGCAATTGTACTGTCTTGTGATCCGCTGCATCAAGGAAAACATCACAGTGTCGTTGTTCTTGCTTTTCTGTTGATTTGCATGTGAAATAATATTGTCAATTTGCATCTGAGTAATATTTCATTCCAAAAATGGGTCCTGCTTGGCCTAACGTAATTAAGGCCGCTTGCTTTTTCATGGGTCCTTATGATATTCATCGGTAAAAATACTCTTATATATATAAGAGCTTGTGACTTTCATTGAAGTGACAGCAAACAAATAATACTGCCAAGTCATCAAGAGTTTGATTGTAATTGTCTTTTCTTCTGGTCTGTCATTCGAAGATTGTAAATTTACTATGACCATCTCATTTCCATCTTCAGTGATATTCCAATCAGCGATATTCCAAGTTCTTCTCTGAGGTATTCCTGCTCCTGCTGTGATGCGAGTATTTGCCCTCTAAAGTCTTCATCAGATTAATTTTGGATCCAGATTGCTTTAACTTGCAAATTAGCAATTGTATTGCCTTGTGATCCGCTACATCAAGGAAAACGTACACAGTAGTCGCAATTCTTGCTTGTCTGTTGATTTGCATCTGAAGTAATACGGTAGATTTGCATCTGAAGTAATATTTCTTTTCAAAACGTGTTCCTGATTGGCCTACCATAAATAAGGGCACATACTGTTTCATGGGTGCTTGTGATGTTCATTGGCGAAAATGCTCTTAAGAGCTTGTGAATTTCATTGAATTGACAGCAAACAATTAATACTATCAAGTCATTAAGAGTTTGATCATAATTGTCTTTTCTTCTATTCGGTCATTCAAATATTGTAAATTTATGGTCTTTCCCCAATGAACTTCAGCAACTGAAGCATCTTCATCTTCTGAATATTTCTTGAAATTGGTGGTTGTGCCGTTAATACTGCTGGGTCCATATAGTGTTTAGTAGGCAGATGTAGTCTGCAGATGAGAGTGCCGCATAGAATCAAAATGGAGTGTCAAGTAGCGTCGTAAATGTACATCCTGAAGAACGTCAGCAACTGAAGTATCTTGTGATGAACCTTAAAATATTTCTTAAAATTGGACGTATAGCCGTTAATACTGCCGGGTCCATATAGTGTTTAGTAGGCAGGTGTAGTCTGCAGATGACAGTGCCACAAAGAATCAAACTGGAGCCTGGAGGAGAACGTAAATGTGTTCCATATGGAAGAATGTCAGTATCTGAAGCATCTTCTTCTGAATAATACTTGAAGTTGGACGTTGGGCCGTTAATACTGCCCGGTCCATATAGTGTTTAGTAGGCAGATGTAGTCTGCAGATGAGAGTGCCGCAAAGAATCAAAATGGAGTGTCAAGTAGCGTCGTAAATGTACATCCTGAAGAACGTCAGCAACTGAAGTATCTTGTGATGAACCTTAAAATATTTCTTAAAATTGGACGTTGTGCCGTTAATACTGCCGGGTCCATATAGTGTTAAGTAGGCAGGTGTAGTCTGCAGATGACAGTGCCACAAAGAATCAAAATGGAGCCTGAAGGGGATCGTAAATGTGTTCCATATGGAAGAATGTCAGTATCTGAAGCATCTTCTTCTGAATAATACTTGAAGTTGGACGTTGGGCCGTTAATACTGCCCGGTCCATATAGTGTTTAGTAGGCAGATGTAGTCTGCAGATGAGAGTGCCACAAAGAATCAAAATGGAGCCTGAAGGGGATCGTAAATGTGTTCCATATGGAAGAATACCAGCAACTGAAGCATCTTCTTCAGATGAATATTTCATGAAATTGGACGTTGGGCCGTTAATACTGCCCGGTCCATATAGTGTTTAGTAGGCAGGTGTAGTCTGCAGATGAGAGTGCCACAAAGAATCAAACTGGAGCCTGGAGGAGAACGTAAATGTGTTCCATATGGAAGAATGTCAGTATCTGAAGCATCTTCTTCTGAATAATACTTGAAGTTGGACGTTGGGCCGTTAATACTGCCCGGTCCATATAGTGTTTAGTAGGCAGATGTAGTCTGCAGATGAGAGTGCCGCAAAGAATAAAAATGGAGTGTCAAGTAGCGTCGTAAATGTACATCCTGAAGAACGTCAGCAACTGAAGTATCTTGTGATGAACCTTAAAATATTTCTTAAAATTGGACGTTGTGCCGTTAATACTGCCAGGTCCATATAGTGTTAAGTAGGCAGGTGTAGTCTGCAGATGACAGTGCCACAAAGAATCAAAATGGAGCCTGAAGGGGATCGTAAATGTGTTCCATATGGAAGAATACCAGCAACTGAAGTTTCTTCTTCAGATGAATATTTCATGAAATTGGACGTTGGGCCGTTAATACTGCCCGGTCCATATAGTGTTTAGTAGGCAGGTGTAGTCTGCAGATGAGAGTGCCACAAAGAGTCAAACTGGAGCCTGGAGGAGAACGTAAATGTGTTCCATATGGAAGAATGTCAGCATCTGAAGCATCTTCTTCTGAATAATACTTGAAGTTGGACGTTGGGCCGTTAATACTGCCCGGTCCATATAGTGTTTAGTAGACAGATGTAGTC
Organism: Platynereis dumerilii; assembly: GCA_026936325.1. Taxonomy (NCBI): domain Eukaryota; kingdom Metazoa; phylum Annelida; class Polychaeta; order Phyllodocida; family Nereididae; genus Platynereis; species Platynereis dumerilii. The sequence continues at coordinate 54,751,481 of JAPTHN010000006.1, read as the reverse complement.
TGCAGATGAGAGTGCCACAAAGAATCAAACTGGAGCCTGGAGGGGAACGTAAATGTGTTCCATATGGAAGAATGTCAGCATCTGAAGCATCTTCTTCTGATGAATATTTCTTGAAATTGGACGTTGGGCCGTTAATACTGCCCGGTCCATATAGTGTTTAGTAGGCAGGTGTAGTCTGCAGATGACAGTGCCACAAAGAATCAAACTGGAGCCTGGAGGAGAACGTAAATGTGTTCCATATGGAAGAATGTCAGTATCTGAAGCATCTTCTTCTGAATAATACTTGAAGTTGGACGTTGGGCCGTTAATACTGCCCGGTCCATATAGTGTTTAGTAGGCAGATGTAGTCTGCAGATGAGAGTGCCGCAAAGAATAAAAATGGAGTGTCAAGTAGCGTCGTAAATGTACATCCTGAAGAACGTCAGCAACTGAAGTATCTTGTGATGAACCTTAAAATATTTCTTAAAATTGGACGTTGTGCCGTTAATACTGCCGGGTCCATATAGTGTTAAGTAGGCAGGTGTAGTCTGCAGATGACAGTGCCACAAAGAATCAAAATGGAGCCTGAAGGGGATCGTAAATGTGTTCCATATGGAAGAATACCAGCAACTGAAGCATCTTCTTCAGATGAATATTTCATGAAATTGGACGTTGGGCCGTTAATACTGCCCGGTCCATATAGTGTTTAGTAGGCAGGTGTAGTCTGCAGATGAGAGTGCCACGAAGAGTCAAACTGGAGCCTGGAGGAGAACGTAAATGTGTTCCATATGGAAGAATGTCAGTATCTGAAGCATCTTCTTCTGAATAATACTTGAAGTTGGACGTTGGGCCGTTAATACTGCCCGGTCCATATAGTGTTTAGTAGACAGATGTAGTCTGCAGATGAGAGTGCCACAAAGAATCAAACTGGAGCCTGGAGGAGAACGTAAATGTGTTCCATATTGAAGAATGTCAGTATCTGAAGCATCTTCTTCTGAATATTTCTTGAAGTTGGACGTTGGGCCATTAATACTGCCCGGTCCATATAGTGTTTAGTAGGCAGATGTAGTCTGCAGATGAGAGTGCCGCAAAGAATCAAACTGGAGCCTGGAGGAGAACGTGAATGTGTTCCTTATGGAAGAATGTCAGTATCTGAAGCATCTTCTTCTGAATAATACTTGAAGTTGGACGTTGTGCCGTTAATACTGCCCGGTCCATATAGTGTTTAGTAGACAGATGTAGTCTGCAGATGAGAGTGCCGCAAAGAATCAAAATGGAGCCTGGAGGAGAACGTGAATGTGTTCCTTATGGAAGAATGTCAGTATCTGAAGCATCTTCTTCTGAATATTTCTTGAAGTTGGACGTTGGGCCGTTAATACTGCCCGGTCCATATAGTGTTTAGTAGGCAGATGTAGTCTGCAGATGAGAGTGCCGCAAAGAATCAAACTGGAGCCTGGAGGAGAACGTGAATGTGTTCCTTATGGAAGAATGTCAGTATCTGAAGCATCTTCTTCTGAATAATACTTGAAGTTGGACGTTGGGCCGTTAATACTGCCCGGTCCATATAGTGTTTAGTAGGCAGATGTAGTCTGCAGATGAGAGTGCCGCAAAGAATCAAAATGGAGTGTCAAGTAGCGTCGTAAATGTACATCCTGAAGAACGTCAGCAACTGAAGTATCTTGTGATGAACCTTAAAATATTTCTTAAAATTGGACGTTGTGCCGTTAATACTGCCGGGTCCATATAGTGTTAAGTAGGCAGGTGTAGTCTGCAGATGACAGTGCCACAAAGAATCAAAATGGAGCCTGAAGGGGATCGTAAATGTGTTCCATATGGAAGAATACCAGCAACTGAAGCATCTTCTTCAGATGAATATTTCATGAAATTGGACGTTGGGCCGTTAATACTGCCCGGTCCATATAGTGTTTAGTAGGCAGGTGTAGTCTGCAGATGAGAGTGCCACGAAGAGTCAAACTGGAGCCTGGAGGAGAACGTAAATGTGTTCCATATGGAAGAATGTCAGTATCTGAAGCATCTTCTTCTGAATAATACTTGAAGTTGGACGTTGGGCCGTTAATACTGCCCGGTCCATATAGTGTTTAGTAGACAGATGTAGTCTGCAGATGAGAGTGCCACAAAGAATCAAACTGGAGCCTGGAGGAGAACGTAAATGTGTTCCATATTGAAGAATGTCAGTATCTGAAGCATCTTCTTCTGAATATTTCTTGAAGTTGGACGTTGGGCCATTAATACTGCCGGTCCATATAGTGTTTAGTAGGCAGATGTAGTCTGCAGATGAGAGTGCCGCAAAGAATCAAACTGGAGCCTGGAGGAGAACGTGAATGTGTTCCTTATGGAAGAATGTCAGTATCTGAAGCATCTTCTTCTGAATAATACTTGAAGTTGGACGTTGTGCCGTTAATACTGCCCGGTCCATATAGTGTTTAGTAGACAGATGTAGTCTGCAGATGAGAGTGCCGCAAAGAATCAAAATGGAGCCTGGAGGAGAACGTGAATGTGTTCCTTATGGAAGAATGTCAGTATCTGAAGCATCTTCTTCTGAATATTTCTTGAAGTTGGACGTTGGGCCGTTAATACTGCCCGGTCCATATAGTGTTTAGTAGGCAGATGTAGTCTGCAGATGAGAGTGCCGCAAAGAATCAAACTGGAGCCTGGAGGAGAACGTGAATGTGTTCCTTATGGAAGAATGTCAGTATCTGAAGCATCTTCTTCTGAATAATACTTGAAGTTGGACGTTGGGCCGTTAATACTGCCCGGTCCATATAGTGTTTAGTAGGCAGATGTAGTCTGCAGATGAGAGTGCCGCAAAGAATCAAAATGGAGTGTCAAGTAGCGTCGTAAATGTACATCCTGAAGAACGTCAGCAACTGAAGTATCTTGTGATGAACCTTAAAATATTTCTTAAAATTGGACGTTGTGCCATTAATACTGCCGGGTCCATATAGTGTTTAGTAGACAGGTGTAGTCTGCAGATGACAGTGCCACAAAGAATCAAACTGGAGCCTGGAGGAGAACATGAATGTGTTCCATATGGAAGAATGTCAGTATCTGAAGCATCTTCTTCTGAATATTTCTTGAAATTGGACGTTGGGCCGTTAAAACTGCCCAGTCCATATAGTGTTTAGTAGGCAGATGTAGTCTGCAAATGAGAGTGCCGCAAAGAATCAAACTGGAGCCTGGGGGAGAACGTAAATGTGTTCCATATGGAATAATGTCAGTATCTGAAGCATCTTCTTCTGAATATTTCTTGAAGTTGGACATTGGGCCGTTAATACTGCCCGGTCAATGTAATATTCAATGGTGTAGATGTAGTCTGCAGATGAGAGTGCCAATGGGAATCAAAATGGAGTGCGACGGAAGGCCCTAAATGTGTTACATCTTGAAGAATGTCAGCATGTGCAGCATCTTCTTCTAAGGAATCTTGAAATGTTACTTGAAATTGGACGTTGGGCCGTTAATACTGCCCGGTCCACGTAATATTCAATGGTGTAGATGTAGTCTGCAGATGAGAGTGCCACTGGGAATCAAAATGGAGTGCGACGGAAGGCCCTAAATGTGTTACATCTTGAAGAATGTCAGCATGTGCAGCATCTTCTTCTAAGGAATCTTGAAATGTTACTTGAAATTGGACGTTGGGCCGTTAATACTGCCTGGTCCACGTAATATTCAATGGTGTAGATGTAGTCTGCAGATGAGAGTGCCACTGGGAATCAAAATGGAGTGCGACGGAAGGCCCTAAATGTGTTACATCTTGAAGAATGTCAGCATGTGCAGCATCTTCTTCTAAGGAATCTTGAAATGTTACTTGAACTTGGATGTCGGGCCGTTAATACTGCCTGGTCCACGTAATATTCAATGGTGTAGATGTAGTTTGCGGATGAGAGTGCCACTGGGAATCAAAATGGAGTGCGACGGAAGGCCCTAAATGTGTTACATCTTGAAGAATGTCAGCATGTGCAGCATCTTCTTCTAAGGAATCTTGAAATGTTACTTGAAATTGGATGTCGGGCCGTTAATACTGCCCGGTCCACGTAATATTCAATGGTGTAGATGTAGTCTGCAGATGAGAGTGCCACTGGGAATCAAAATGGAGTGCGACGGAAGGTCCTAAATGTGTTACATCTTGAAGAATTTCAGCAAATGCGGATGCAAGGATTTGATGGAAGGCCAAGAATTTGCTGCATCTTGAAAAAGCAGTGTTTCGGGAAGTGTTCAATCTTGAAGAATGGTAGCAATGGTAATGCAAAGACTTAGTCAACATAAATACTTTGGACAAAATGTTCCAGGCGCATGTTATGAATCAGATGTTCATTTGCGAGCCTTGTCTCTTTGGCTATATCACGGATTCTTTGCATTTCTTTTCCTCGGGCTAGTAGCCTTGGTCCTTTTGGAATGTATTTCACACGATCTTCATTAAGTAAGACTGAAGGGTGCCAGGCGAAGTCGGGATCTTTCAGAGGTCCACCGGAGGTCTTTGCCCTTGAAAGGGCAACAAATAGGGCTCCTGGATTCTTGCCTTCAAATAGTGTGTTTCCCGGACTTATGATGATGTAGCGATTTGCTTCCCCTTCACCAACTGTTTGCCCCTGACAGCTGTGTATAGTTGTTCCCCAGCCCAAGCGTAGAGGTATCTGTGTCCTGTCACAACTGGAGCATGGACACTCAAGCCTCCTTTTTACAGGAACTATTGGCACCAATTTTGGGTTTGAATGGATGAAGGCTGGACCTGAATACTGTTGGAATTCCACCATCAAATAGTCGGGCAAGTCATCTGGTGGACGTCTACCATCTAGATAGATAATATCTATTACAGTTCCTGCAGATCGGTTGAATAAACCATACCTGACATTTAAGTTTACCGTCAGTGTGACTTTCGCATTTTTACACAGGTATACTACCTTTGCAAGACCGCAAGCATTATCTTCACTAGCACCAGGTGCATGTGGACCTTGACAGATAGCATTGATTTTGGCTATTGGAACATTGATGTTATATTCTAAAAGTTTCTTCTTGTTGTGATTCCACTCTTCCCTTTTTGATGGGAAAATAAAGAGACCGTCAGATGCCATTCTTTTCAGTAAGTCATCACCATGTGACTTCTGTAGATCCTCCCATTGAAAATTTTGAAGCCAGGCAATATCTTCTGATGTGCTCTTATAGAGCCTTACTCTGTTTAGGACTTCTCGAAACACTGCTTGTTCAGTTCCTTGCTGCCTTACTATGGACTGTAAAATGACCGCACGATTAAATTCTTGCCACACTAAAGCGCCATGTCTTGCAGCTGGTATGGAAGAATTTGGATAGTAGATGGCTGATTCTAATACTGGAGGCAGTTGCACGTCATCTCCGAAAAAGGCAACAACAGGCAAGCCACCCCAACTTTTTTCTGAATGTGTACCGTTCTTCACCCCACAGCTGCATAGGAACTCCATCCAACCGAGTGTACAGGCTCCTATCAGTGACCTTTCATCTACGAGGAGAACTTCCAGCCCATCACAGTTTTCTTGGAGTTGTTTCGCTCGATTTCCTTGAGGCATTTTCATTTCTCCACTCTTCCTTGTTGTTGGCACTTTCAGAAAGCTGTGCAGGGTTCTCCCTCCTATAAGATTGGCACTTACTCCTGTTGGACATAACACTTGAATACTCTTATTTGAGTTGAATAACAGCCGGACAGATTTCACCAAACTCTGAATTAAGTACGATTTACCAGAACCAGCTGTCCCCCCTACTATAAGACGTAAGGGCATAAAACTTGATTGACCAGTTGTATAGTCATAAAGAGTTTGCATAATGATGTTAAATGCAAACTTTTGTTCAATGTTCAAAGTACTGGAGTCAACAGTAGGGATATCCAGGTGAGAGTCATTCGGATCTGCATCTAATTGTTCATACCAGTCATTCACTGTTTGTAATGGATACAAATTCTTATCTTCAGACCAGTCGAAATCTGGGCCTCCATCGTTAAACACAAAGTCATTCGCTTCTGGTTCGTACTCCGCATTAGGTCGGACCAAATCCATCCACTCAGGACATTCCTGCTGCTCTTCACCGTGACTGTCTGGATTCTCCTCATCCGAAGCATTCTGGTCACTGGCCTGTCTACCAGATTGATCCTTTGCTCTTGTCACTTCTGCTTTTACAAAATTTGGACATTCTGTGGTACCCAGAAACTCTTCGAACACCTCCGTCCAACTCCTGCCTTTTGTAATATCTCCAAGATAACGCCAGTTAGCCCAGTGAAGAATAAGTGTGGAACGACAATAGGCTTCTGTAAGGGGCCATGATGCCTTGGTGTCACCTGCTATGACAGGTACTTTCGACCCTCGACACGCAAATTCATACAAGGATGACATATCATCATTTTGACGCTGAATATACTTATCAACAGTGGAGTTCTTGCTTATAGTTTCACCATTCTTTTCAAACAGACGAGCGCCAGTTATAGACAGACTGGTAAAAGAATGGGTACTCCTGAATAGTGGGAGTGTGGACAATTCGTAGCACGCCTCCACTGATGAAACATCTCTTTTCACCGTGTTCATCAGGAATCTTGAAACAATGGAAGAACCCATGGCACTCTCATCTGCACGATTTGTCACGTCGTGAAACAAGTCTACCAGTGCTCCAGTTCCTGAATTGCCCTTACAAGCATAACTGGTGACGTACCGCTCTGTTGATATGATGTCATCAACACTAGGATTTTCTGATCCACTTTTGGAAAGAATTACCGAAATATCGCCGTTGGCCCGCCACCCTTGGGTGTGGAATCTGGAATTTTGCACAAGCACAGGATGATCTCTTTCCATTTCTAGACGAAGGCATCCATTCTTGTCTTTGCGCAGAGCAGGATTTTCTCTTAATTCTTTACCAGGCTTATCTTTGGAGCCAAATTCCATTCGACAAACTTTCTTCTGAACATCCCTCCAGCAATAGGCAGAACATCTGTGCAGGTTGAATCTGTTTGTCAGCAACAAGTAATCTTCCAATAGAGATTCTTGAGAAGAGCTTACATCCATCAACAGCTTGAAAAGGGGATTGTCCTCTTCTGGTGGAGCTGGGGCGCTGCCTTCAGGAGGAGGCCATAAGTCCTTCCGTGGTTCTCCATTTTGATTCTTTCCAGCTGGATGGCATGCAGTCATTCCCAGTTCAGATTTTGCCCAGTCTGATAACTTTCTGGCACACTCATCGAGACTGAAGCCTGATTTCATGCTATCATGCAGCAGGTCATGTGGCTCCTTGTCTTGTCGCCATGCAAGGCCATGCCAATGTATCATGCCCCTGCTCTTAGCAAATTCCTGGCGATACCAGTAGCAATCAACATTAAATACAGGAGCCATGACTTGGTCAAAATAATCCTTCGTTCTAAGGTCGAAATATTTCCCAACTATGTGGGGATTTTCCTGAACGGTTTTGAACATTGTTGATTTATTGTCTAAGTCGACTTCTCTGCCAGTGGTAAAGAGTAAGAAATTTGAAAGCAAGCGCTTAAGAGGCTTCATGTAGAATTCAGCACAGCTGCCAGTTGTAAAATATGACGGTAATCCGTCACCTTGCTGTATTTTGTAATGAATTAGGGACCGAAGTTCTTGTCCTCTCCGTGCCCAATACTGTTGGCTCCCTCGGAGCGATGCAGAAAAATACAGAATTTTATTCACAATACTGGTATCTCCAGATTCCAGTTGATCTTTGATTTCCTGAACACTAATGTGGTCATCACCAAGCTGCTGCTGAACAAAATAATTGCAGTTCTCCTGAGCCCTTCTTCTTGTTATAATATTGTGTGCAACAAATTTAAAATAGGGGTGTTTTGAAAACCTTCCGTCGCGAAACCATAGAAGATGCTGTGCCCAATTTGCCATTGATTTGCAGGTCCTTGCCCTGTTCATGTGGAAATCACCAACTGCACGAGGAAACAGAGAAGGGAATGCCAGACCAAAGAAGTTCCTGGTCGTATATTCTGACAATGGCACATCATTTCTCGTTGGCCATGGAATAGTTATGTTTCCTCTTCGGTTTTGTGTCACCGGTCCATGATTTGGTCCAACCACTTCTTCTATCAAAGACTCCACTTCTTGTCGAACGTCTGATGGTATGTCATTCAGCAAAACTCCAGAATAGGTTTCTCCTTCTTCAACACCAGGATCCACCTGTTCTGCAGCAGGACCTTCATCCCTTTGTCTTGTATCTGTCTCATTACAAACTATTGCTGCGATGTCTGACAACTCCCCTTCCTCTGGAAGCAGCAACAGTCGCTCATTACTTATCTGTATTTCAGAAAAGAGAGGGTTATTGGCCTTAAGCCACTCCAATGCTTTTTGTATCTTGTATCGACGGACAAGGAATTCCCGAGATGTGTCGTTACGGCCCTGCTTTCTTACTTTAATCATTTTGATCTCCGATGGCAGTCGTGGAAACACTTTTGCAGGCTCATTAATATCCTGAGGAAAAGTGACACAATGGCCTGTAGCTCCTACACCTCCATGCTTCAGCATGTGCACACTGATACACGGCGATATTTGACATATCAGCTGCTCTTCGATCATAGTCAGATCTTTCAATTCATCAGGAACATAGCCAGGATCCATTTTGTTTTCTGCAGAAAACATCTTTATGGCACTCTTATCTGCTTTACACCTTTTGCATGTCCCATTGGTTTCTGAAATATCAATGCTGATCTCATTGCAAACACTACAAAAGTTTATTTTGTAAGCCATTTGTTGTAACTCAAACTTGCGTATAGCATCGACTGCTTTATTGAACTGTGTGTCATCTGAAAGGGGTGGTGCATTAGGAAGATCACTTGTAGTTACACCAAAAACTTTCTCAAATGACCTAATTTGATTCATCAACTGACGTCTCCTTTTGATCTTCTCCTTAGCACACTCTTCTGAAGATCCTTCAACGTAAGGAATTCCCAGTTTCCTGCATTGCTGCAGAATATCTTGATCTTTCCACTCATTAGGCTTTCGTCGTGATGGCTGATCGGGTTGTAAGATGTCATTGTTGACATGAAAATTTGTTGCATTGTTGCTTGTTACCATGGTTCTGGCTCTCTTTGCATTTGACACATAATTTTCATTGTGCTCTTGCTCAACATGTTCAGTAACAATATTATTTGACATGCGATTTAGAGTAATTGTGGGATCTGTTGGTGCTTCAGTTGCTGCTGACGTTGATGCTCCAGTTGCTGCTGACGTTGGTGCTTCAGTTGCTGCTGACGTTGGTGCTTCAGTTGCTGCTGACGTTGGTGCTTCAGTTGCTGCTGACGTTGGTGCTTCAGTTGCTGCTGACGTTGGTGCTTCAGTTGCTGCTGACGTTGGTGCTTCAGTTGCTGCTACTGTCGGTTCTTGTGCTCCAGTTGCTTTGGTTGTTGTCAGTGTGTATGGCCCATCTCTGTTGGCATCTACAGCTAGTCTGAAATGTGAATTTTGTAGCACCAGCATGATGAAGTTTCCTGGTGGACTCCGGAGACTTCGAAACTTGTGGCTGAAGATTTTGCCATTGTCACATCTAAGTAAGATGTTGATGTTTTTGGTCAGTACTTGGCTTGCTACTTCAGCTTCGACTGAGGTCGCCCATCCTTGTCCATTCACCATAATTTTCAGGTAGTTGGTAAGGCTCATGTGGCGATGATGGTGCATCTTGACCTTTTTCTCCCAATAAGACCAGTTTTCGACGATGTGGCCACAAATTCTTCTTCTCAGAATAACAGATTGAGCAAAATTTCCATGTAAGGCCAGACTTAGGCAGTGAAAAAAACAATTTCCATCTCCTGGCACATCCCAAACATTGTAGGTCAGACCTTGCCATTGCATAGCTCCAGATACTTTTTGAACGGAATTTTGCACCTGATTTTCTCGTGGTACAAAAGAAGGTCTTGGTTGTTTAGCGCCGTGTTTGCTTTTCACAGCATCGGCATATGATTTTGACATTGCCATTTCTACTTGAAGGAATGGTATGTGTTAGATCGCTTTATCGCTATATGGGCTTCTTCCGAAATCCTGTGAACACAGAAGTGATTGTAAAAAATGTATGTTATGGTTCTTCATAGTGTTTCTTTAGGTCATCCATAGATGAATGGACAATTAGGGCTTTAAGTCATGTATTTATGCATTTTGGATGGCATAATAGGCAAACAAAAGGGCACTGAAATGCTTTGGGTGAATGAGGGTTAAAACTGCTGCCTTACATATTAACAGGTAATCTGGCATCTTGCCAGAAAAGTAATTGAACCAGGACTCAGGCTGGTCCCTAGTAATCAGAGGCCCATAGTGCTACCATATTATGTTTGTGGGGCGTTATAGATTTTACTGCAAACTAATTTTTTGTGTGCAAAAAATTATGACTATAGTTTCTTTTTTGTGCGAAGGAGTGAAAAACTTATATCACAATTGTAACGAAGGTGAAAAAAGTTAGTTTCCACCTTTGGGGAAAGACATTTTATTTTAGTCATGTGAAATTTGTTCACCGTGACCAAATATTCATACCCCCCTCCTCCTCCAAGAATCACCTTGTCGATCACTTTGCCCGTCCAAAGGAACTTCCATGGCCTACTTAGTTTACATCTATTTTCAAATGTTTTTTATTTATCTGATGTCAAATACATTTGCAATGGAATCTATTAAAAAGCCAGTCAATTTTTATGTTGGTTGAACTATCTGGTGGGAAATTAATTCCAGTATGATATATTCTTTCTAATTTGTCAAGTCGTGATTGAGAAATTAGATTTTATGCAATTTTACATAAGCCCACATGCAAATGTTATGGTAACTACTGAATATAGGCCATACATTATTCCTATATATAGGGTTAGAAAAGTGTGCATTTTCAGGCAATTTCACAAAATACAACAACATTTAGCAAATAACAAGACTACTACCAATTCGGAAAATTTGGACCTTTCTTCACAACTTTCCAGTGAGATTTTGTAATTTCCCAGCAATGACATGCCTGAATTACCTACTATTTCCAGCCATGCATATATAGATAAATTTAGTAGAAATGGGTTAAAACAATGTGTAGTGTCACGCAGGTCCATCCTCTCCCTGGAGGCCCTCATACTCTTGCCACTCTTCCGATCATGCACTTTTTTTTGCAACTTCGCTCGGCAGGGTTTGGGTTCTGATACACCCAAGCCTACAGGCCTATATATATACTTAATTATTTGGGGCTGACCAGATGATTCTTGTGTGGGGAACTAATGATTTTTGTGAATAACGATTGTTTGCTGCTTCACATTTAAAAAAAAAATTGTCAGCATACATATTTGACAATTTAAAAAAAAGGTTCATCCCTGTAACTAGGTATAGGCCTACTTTAGCCTGATATTTCAATTGCTATAAAGTTTGTTACTCCTTCAAAAGCAATAAAAAATAGTATGTTGTAATTATGCTCATGAGAAAAAAGGTTAGCCCTTAATATTCATAAATCAGAATATTTTTTGTTGATCTGTGCCTAGTATGAAATTTGTAATAAATCCCCAAATCTTAAACGGGGTGTCTGCAGCTTTTTTGAAACCAAATTCCAGCTTTTTTCCAGGCTTTTCCAGGCCAATTTTTTCGAAAATTCCAGGCCAATTTGTTGATGAACTGACCAATTAACGACACGATACACATTTTTTTTCTGAACACGACATTTATCCATTGCTAAAAATTGCCAAAAATTTAGCAGTGGACTATTTTTATTCCATACAAACTAAATTCCAGGCCTTTTTTTCAAAATGCTGTTTTTTCCTGGCTTTTCAAGGCTTTTCAAGGCCTGGAAATATGGAAACCAAATTCCAGGCTGTTCCAGGCTTTTCCAGGATTGGCAGACACCCTGTTAAAGTTGATATTGAAATGACAGGAAAAGTCGTGAGTCACATTTGCCACACATGTTATCCCCCCCTCTCCCTTTTACAATTTAGATTCACCTCTGGTCCTATTCAAAGGCACACAATGTGCCACACATAGCAGACCCACTGGGCCCTATGCCTAACTGCCACTGAACTGTGTTGAACTTTAGCCCACCTGAGTGACCTGACTATTTTTTTCTATTTAAATTTTACTGTTCCTTACTGTGTATTTATTGTATCAAGTTAAAAGTCAATACAGTTTTCAAACTTACCTGGTATTCGCGCAAAATTTGCAGGAATAGCAGACGACGCTATGGTACGTCATGTCACCACCAGGTGTCGCAAGCTGCTGATCCATTTTTGGTGCGCCACCTGGCGATAATTTTGGTAGACTGCTGCAGCCTGCTGGGAGAGTGCAGTTTGAGACTGCTGATCATCAAAGTGTTTGGACACACCTTGTTGGTCATCAGCAATTTAGATTGTAAATAAATCACTTCGTATACATGTGGAAGGGGGCAATGGGTAAACTAGTAAATGATTTTCTTTGAGAGGGCTAGGAGGGATAGGAGGGCGACCTTGGCAGATCCCAAATGCTGTTCAGGTGTTTTAACATTAAAATCAAAGATTGACTGTTACAGTGCATTTCCATTGAACTGCATGCCTGCATACATGTTTCAGGGATATGTCTCCCCCGTGTTTTAACTATTATTGTGATTGTTATTCATGTAACTATTTATGAATGATCTGAAAATGCAATATATATAATTAATTAATTAGATTTATTTGATTATTTGTGTTAATTGCTCCATCTGTTTTTTGGTATAAAAATGTTTAGTTACTGTTTGCAATAAAAATTCCAACGTTCGATTAATAATGAATTTATAATGAATTTATGACAATGTATTCTTGTGCAATGGCAACATATATATCTGTTTGATATAGGCCTAATTTGTATATATATATTTCTTTTTAACTTGTGTATATGTTTAACTGTTTTAATTACATAAATTGAAAAATTAATTGCATTTTTAATAAAATTTAATTTACCTAAAATTTATGCTTTCTTTAATTACTTCATTTTTTTCGTAATTGGGTATGCAGCTGATATGCGTCAAGTTTTAAAAGAGAAAATGTCAAATATATTTTTTTATCACTAATTGTATATATATAATGGATAAAATATACATTTATCGCAGGAATTGCAAAGATCAATTTTAACAATTTTCAGTTAATAAGACAAAAGTTCTCTTTTTTTTTTTGTTAAATTGCAAATTTCAAAGAAAATTTTACTGATTTTAAGATATGACACTTATCCTAGGCGTACTTAATGCATGTCGCATCTCCCCTTCTTATCACTATGCCATAATCATCACATAAGCCTGCATAGAAGTCATCTACTTTCAGTGGCTCCTGTTGCTAATATTATTACATTCAGTAGTCGATAGGACCTGAAATAACATACTGCCCTGCACAACGACACAACGATTTATAGCTTTTAGATATATATATGAAACCCATACAGTAAGAATGATAGCCCTCCACATTTATGCGCCTCGCTCTTATGCTGTGGCATTTACATATTACAGGTATAGACAAGCTTGTGAACTGATATCATGCCACATGACTAAGCAGGCTTGGTTATGGTATATCACCTTGTGTTACACCATATGTTAAGAGTTGCTTTCCAAAACCGAATGTCTCTCGTATAACCAATATAAGAATAACGAGATTTGTGAGGGCAATATTCAATTTTTTGGGGATCTAAAAAACCCATAAGAACCAAACTAAGTCTCACTGTAACTACTATTGCTGCAGTGTGAGAATTGCTGATTCCCATACGTAGAGTTATCAACATAGAAATTTACAAAGGACATGTAGCCTGCTTTTCAGCCAGGTCAAGTTCATCAATAGATGATTGTGAATGTTCCAGGGCTAGATTACATTTTTTTAAGCCACAAACAAAGTTATAACCTGACATTTTGACAATTCATAAGTCCCACCATTGTTTAAAACAAGTGCTTGAATCTAATGACGTCACAAAGCTCATGACATCACAATTGAAGTTGTGGCCACCTGGTGTATATTTCAGAACTACTATTAGTATTTGGGAAGGCTTCTAGGGAATAAATGGCATATCTAACATGAGCCTGGAGGCTGTTGGTCCATTGTATATTTCCACTGGTAGACCGTAATTATTGGGGAAAGATCCATTATTCAATAATGGTCCTACAAGAGGGCTAACAATGAATAATGGCCCTGGTAAAGGGCTGTTATGGGAGAATTTTGGAGATTGTCATATTGGTAAATGGTGACAATGTCTCACTTGTCGGCCCTGGTATGTGGCAATAATGTAAATTAAACTTTCCATACAACAATTTGTGTTTACAGGTTTTATGCCTGGGGCACCACTTGTAGTGCAGTTTATTTTATTTTTATATTAGGAAAGCCACTGGGGAATAGGCCTAATTAGCATATTTAACGTGAGTCAGGAGATGGTGAGTTTAGCACTAAGACATTATTCCATTTTCAGGGACTGAGGCAAGTATGAAGAAGATCATACATACACATTGAAGGTGATGGGATCAAATACAAAATATAATGATTGCATTCATCTAAATTGCTGAGAAAATGATAAAAGAGTGTGTTTTTTGCTCAAATAACATACTGGAAGGCGAGAAAAGTGTCACTCTAACACAGAAAGGTGTAGATGGAATTTTGAAGGCATGTGAGCAACGGGGAGAATATCTGGATGTTGTCATTGATCAATCTGTACATGCGCAATGCAGAAAGGATTTCACTAATCCAAAGGCAATCCTTCGTAAGAGAAAGCTTCAGGAAAACCAAGATGAAGACCAATGTCATCACTCACTGCGTTCAGAATCCAGTTTCTCATACAAAGACAATTGCATATTATGTGGCTGCCCTGAAGTTCGTGGCAAGGAACAGCAACACAAACTCATACCAATCAGAACTATGGACTTCCATGAAAAAATATTGCGAGCATGTGATGCCTTTCCTGGAAAATGGGCTGATGATGTTAGGGGCCGAATACTCTATGTGCATGACCTTCTTGCAGCAAATGCAGTTTACCACAATGTCTGTAGAAGCAACTTCTGCACAGGCTACAGCATTCCGAAAATCTTTGATGATGTTTATTCAGCTCCTGCTTCATGGAAGCGAAAGAAAGTATTTAGGAGTGGAAGACCCAAAGATCTGCAAAAACACGAAGCATTTTTGATGACAATGGAATACCTTCAAAACAATGATGATGAGACAGTTTCAGTTCAGGATTTGATAGAGAAAATGGAAGAATTTATTGATGATACGGATATAGAACCATATGGGTTCACTCATATGAAAAGGGAAGTACAGGAGCACTTTAATGAGGAAGTAGTGATAACAGAAATTCAAGGGAAACAAAACATTGTTACTTTGCATACAACTGCATCACAGATAATTGACAAGTTTCACATGGAATCGAAACGAGACAAAGATGAAGAAAAGAAATTTATCATAGAAACAGCAGCTAAATTAATAAAGCAAGAAATAAAAGAAGTTGCACAGAATAAAGACACCTATCCAGATCTGGACGACTTAACAACTGAAACATCTCTGCAATTTATACCTCATTCCTTACTGCAGTTTCTGCGAAGTATTGTTAGTGCCAAGAATGCTGACAATAAAATTGCCTCCATTGGCCAGGCTCTCATGCAAGTAACAAGGCCAAAAGCCATAACTGCTCCGTTACAGTTGGGTTTAGGAGTGCAGATGCATCACCTATATCAGTCAAAAATGTTAGTTGATTCTTTGAACAAGCATGGATTTTGCAGCTCCTACAGTGAAATTAAGATGTTTGAGAGAAACGCAGCAGTAGCAAAGAAAATAGATATTGTCGGCATGGATGACACCAAATTTCTTCAATATTCAGCCGATAACATAGACCACAACCTATGTAGCTTAGATGGACAGGGAACATTTCATGGGATGGGAATCATATCGATGATGACACCCGCAGCAAAGCATTCGCTAGCCATACCAAGAGTCCAAGTAACATCCGATGATATTGCATACGCTGGAAGAATTTCTATTCACCACTTTTATCAAAACAGAGAAGGTTCACATCAACTGCAGTATGGAAACTTGGATGATCCTGGAACAGAAGATCAACTCACCATGGCACAACTGTTGTGGGAATCATCTCTGGTTCTGAAGGTACCCCGTCCGCAATGGTCAGGCTTCATGCAACTCATCAACCATGGAGAACATTCAGGCGAAACATCAGTAATGTTCCTCCCAATGATTCCTATGGACCCTAGTGATCTCTCATGCATTTATTCTACTCTGTTATTCATTTCATCTCATGCAGCCAAGTACAACGTTTGTCCAGTTGTTACATTTGATCAGCCATTGTGGCTGAAGGCATTCACTATGGTTGAGAACAAGCCAGAGCTTCAACCATGTGTCGTTAGACTTGGTGGCTTCCATACCATGATGAGCTACCTTGGCAGCATTGGCCATTTGATGAGTGGAAGTGGGCTTGAAGAACTCTTGGAAGTAGTATATGCACCCAACTCAGTGATCCACATGCTATCTGGAAAAGCTGTGAGTCGAGCAGTCAGGGGCCATCTGCTGGTAGACGCAGCCCTCAATACAATATTAACATCATCGGCATTACGGATCAACTTAAATGAGGTTCTTGAGTCAGATGAATCATCTTCTCATGTACCAGCACCTGCAGAAGAAGGTGAGCTGTCCCTTGGTTGAAATTGTTGTATTTTTAATGGTTCATGTTTAGATTATAGCTTTGCTAATAGGACTCTAATAAATGTTCTTGTTCACATTTAGTGTACCTCGAGGCCACTGGCGATGAAACAGACTTGCAAGACACAGATCTGAGATGCTCTATAGGTGAGCAATGCAATATTGATATTGGTTTTGTTCTTTTGCAAAGCTTGGTGACACAAACATCATAATTGTTTTGTGTTGAATTGTTTTTCAGATGACCATGAAAGGGATCATTCCCTGATCCTTCAACTAAGAGACATCATGGAAAAATTATTAACAGGCACTGTGTCTCCATCAGATCTAGAAAATAATGAAGTGCTCCTGAACTTGGAGCAAAAGATCCAGCAGACAAAAGAAAAGCTTAAAGGACACAGAACTGCTAGACTTTGGTTGCAGTATATTGCAATGGTTGCAATCCTGTGCAAATTTATTAAGGCAGAGCGTCTTGGTCTATGGCTTTTGCATCTCCAAGCTATGTATGAAATGCTTCCCTACTTGGCAGCATCAGGTCACAATCACTATCTGAAGAGTTTGCACTTGTATCTGGTGAAGATGCTCCAGCTTGAGAGAGAGATGCCTGAAGTACACAAACACTTCATGGAGGGACGCCATGTTGTCCGTCGCTCAGACCGAAATTGGGCTGGTCTTTGGACGGACCTGGCAATTGAGCAATGTCTAATGAGGAGTCTCAAGTCAAGGGGTGGACTGACAAGGGGCCGTGGATTGACAGAGACCCAACGCCTCACCTGGGTTATGTCATCACCTGTTTGCGCTCAGGTCAATCAAACCATGCAGGAGTTCACAGGGGTGAAATTCATCACAAGCGAGCAGCACAAAGAGAGCACTTCAGCAAGGATGAACAAAGACCAGCAAGATATCCAAGACCTTCTACGCTACTTGTCTGTGAGGAATCCATTCAGAATGGATGGTCCACCATGCCTTAGAAGCATAGCGACAGGTCTTGTAGCTCAGGACACCGTCAACTGTGACACAGCAAAGGAAGTAGGTATGAACGTTTTGGCACTGATGCCTGGGATGAAAGTGGATGAACATTCCTTCAGAAAAAAAGACCAAGCCACAACAATGAATGCAAAATTATCTTTGAAAGTCAGAGACAAAGAGGTGAATGTCGATCCAGTCCTCTTGTTTCAACGCTTAATCTGTGCTGGCACAGCGGAAAATCAGTTGCCCAAGGTGTTTGAGTTTGAACTTTCTCAATTCCCATCAGCCTTATTTGAATCTCCATCAGTCATGAGACCAGCAGATAAAGCTTCCCTAGCAGACTCGTTGTGGTCCAAAGAAATTCAGTCTGCACAAAAACCACCTGAAACTGTTAAGTATGTACTAGATGGAGGTGCTCTCCTTCATAAACTTCCCTGGTCAAAAGGAAGCTCATGGGAAGATATCTTGCAGATGTACAGTGATTATGTATCGTCCAAGTATGGGCCGTGCGCAGTCGTGTTTGATGGCTACTCTGACTCCCCATCCACTAAGGATAGTGCACATCTTCGTAGATCAGGTGGTAGGATTGGGGCTGAGGTACACTTTGAAGCAACTATGAAACTCCAAGCTAAAAAGGAAGACTTTCTTGGCAACCAGAAGAACAAACAGAGACTCATTAACATGATTGGCGAGAGATTAGAGAGAGCAGGATGTAAAGTTTACCATGCCAGTGGCGATGCTGACCTTCTGATTGTGGAAACTGCGATGTCATCTGCTCATCTTCAAGACACCGTTGTTGTTGCATCTGATACTGATATTTTGGTCTTGCTGATTCATCACAAAACAAATGAAATTCAGCATAACATCTGGCTGCAGACATGTTCCAGAAGGGGAACAAAGAAACTTCCGAAGTGCTGGAATATAGCAGTCACCAGACAACTTTTGGGCAATACTGTGACAAAATATCTGCTCTTTGCGCATGCACTATTGGGATCCGACACAACCTCAAGAATATATGGAGTAGGCAAACAGAAATCTGTAACAAAACTGAAAAGTGATCCAAATTTCAGAGAAGCTGCAGCTACTTTCATGACACCATCTGCAGATGTCAAGGACATTGAGAAATCGGGCAGTGCAGCTCTGATGGCCATGTACAACGCTGCTGAAAGTGACAACTTTAGTCTGGATGATCTGAGATATCAACGTTCCTGTGAGAAAGCTGCAAGAAGTACAATGGCAGTAGACCCATGTTCACTCCCACCAACTTCAGCAGCAGCCAAGTTCCATAGCTTGAGGGTGTACCAACAAGTGCAGGTGTGGCTAGGGCATGAGAACGATGTGCCACCTGAACAGTGGGGTTGGCGTGTCAGTGAATGCAGACTGGTACCAGTGATGACAGACAAGGCTCCAGCTCCATCTCAGTTTCTGGAAATGATTGTTTGCAACTGCAAGACTGGATGTTCCACACTGAGGTGCACATGTCGTAAATCTGGCTTGGAGTGTACCACTGCATGTGGTGAATGCCATGGCGCATGTTCAAACTCATCTTTAATGCAAGAGATTGACTCTGATGATGACATTGATGACTTCGCTTAATGTTTTGATTCAATTCATTTGTAGATGAAAATGGCATGTATAATAAGGGAATTAATTGATGTAGAATTAATTCATTTTTTGCTTTATAGTGTAAACATTAGCATCCTTGTGCCAGAATATAAGGAAAAGCCTTTTGCAGAACTCAAATACATGAAAAAGGCACTTTTTGTGAGAGACAAAACATTGGCATGGTTGCCAAAGCGTTGGACTATACCCAGTCATGGGTGACAATACCATGTGTATATATATTGTCACCATCAATAACAGCTTAAATATGTATAAATATATGTATGTATATATGTAATTATGTATATTCACACACACAATGAGATGTTTAAATGCTTTACTGGAATTTCACCTTCCTTAATTTTAGCTCGCGTACAATGTATTTGCTGTCTGCATAAGGGCCTATATCCAATATAACAATACATGCATATGTGTTTTATTACTTTTAATTATTTCTCGAAATCCTCCAGTGTATATTTGAGAATTTTCCCGACAAGACAAACATAAAAATGTCTTTTACAAAACTCAAATAAATGAATTTGGTGCAGAGATATATGCAAAAATGTGTGTTTTCATGGAGGCGCGGCGGCCATTTTGTTTTTAGCCTGAAAAGGGGTGTTCCCGAGAAATTTTTGCGGAAGATTTTTAATATGTTGTTCCTTGGAGTATAAGCTTTCAGAAAATGTATGGTTCAAAACTAAAGGAATTTGTGGTGGGTCTATATCTAATTTGCCTGGACTATTATTAGGATATTTTTATTCCAATTTTAGTTAGAAAGCCTATATATATATTAATGTTAAAAGAAATCTATCCTGTTGGCTGACTCTCTTTCAGATGAGTATTATTGTGAAAATTGGATAGTTTTTAGCGTGCGAAGCGCAAGCTGTTGCAGAAGAAATTTTCCAAAAGTTATGACAACTCATGTGGCTGCCCCTCTTCCCCAATCACAGTCAAACTTGGCATACATGCTCACTTGGAGTTTTAGTCGCGTTGAAAAACTTTTGGAGGCCCACTGTTACAGAAAGTAATTGTTAAAGAAAATAAATGGGCTTATTTTCACGGGGTCAAGGGTCACCTAGACAGTCTGTGCGCATGCGCATGTTTTCAGTATGCTTGTCCCACGTGGTCCATTGATCTGTCACGGGGTGAAAGGTAGAGTTGACAGGCCTCTATCATACATGTCCTGTAATTTCCTTCAAATAGTCATATTCAAGTCAGAACCATTGTCATTTCCAACCTCACACATCGTTCTGCTCTGTCCCTTCGATATTCCATCAGTCCAAAGCTTGTGTGCCACGCCCACTTTAGAAGTCACCTGATCTGGTTTCAGGGGGGCTCTCGCTTCACCAGTGCTGGAATGTGCCATCCAGCGCATTGTTGAATGTGCCATCCAGCGCATTGTTGAATGTGCCATCCAGCGCATTGTTGAATGTGCCATCCAGCGCATTGTTGAAGGTATTCAATGCAGAAATAATATTTTGTACAGCTCTAAACTATCAAAGGCACCCCCCCCCCCTCCTGCAGGCTAAGCACCTGAGCACGCTTAAAGTGCTTGCACGTTATTTTTAATGGTTTGATAGTTGTTTCGGCTGTTTCTGTTTTGCACAGACAACAATCACAATAGGATCAGCAAATGCCTCATCAGTGATACCAATTGAATGCTTTGTTAAGGCAGTCAGTGGAGCATAACATCCACAGAAATATGGACAATGTTTTCATGATATTTGACCCAGTAAGGGGTCAATCATTTATGAAAGAATCAATTGGAAATAAGTAGTTAACCAGGATTATTGCAACAAAATTAATTTTCAAATCCCCCAGGATTCAAATACACAAATGGACCAGATGAAGCTGAAACAGGATTTTTTTGGCAGATTTTGAATATATCTATTTTTCTGTGCCTGGAAATTTTCTGCAGACCACTTCTAATCTTGCAAGTCTGTTCTTGATGGCTTACCTAGAAATGGATTCAAAATGGACTTGAAGTATTTATGACTCTTACAGATAGCAGACTGGCCTGCAAGTCACACAACTAACCAAAGGTGAGGTAAACTTTATTCAGAGCATACATTTGACAGAATTTATTGAGGCTGAGCATATTATTTTGACTCTTTATTAGCCATGGTCAATGAAGCATGGCATTCTAGCTTCAGTCGCCTGGTATTATATGAGTAAGTCCTCAGCTGACCTGAGCATCAAAATGCTGGGAAGCCCTTGATTAGAACCAGTCTATCAAAGCAAGTGTTAGACGGTAATTCCGTGTCAAATCATCAGATTTTCCAGAAATTTTCCACCATCCCCCGTCTGCGAATTGGCTGAAAAAAATACATGTTTTTGTATGTCCCAACAAATGAACTTCCTGAAAATTTCAGCTTAATTGGTAGATTTTTGAGGATTTGGCAGAGGTTTAAAAAATGCTGATTTTACAAGCTTTTCAGCTGTCGTTTTTGAGCAACTACATTTGTTTCTCAATAAAACAATTGATACTCCACCTAAAGTTTTGAAAAGTCGTTTTTAGACTAACTGGACTATGGAAAAGCAAAATGGATAGCTACTTGTGCTCTAGGAAAAACAATAATGTAGCTGTGACCCTGTTAATTCCTTCCCCTAAAAATCGATTTTCACTACAAAAATGGTCTATCTCAAGGGTAGTATCGTGAATAAACATGAAACTCTCAGGATATATTCTGCATATGTGTGGTCAAATGATATAAAAAAATTGGAGATGCGTTCAGCCTCGTTTTTTTAATATTAATTTTTGAAAATTATTGGGTGTCTGAGGCTGGTTCAACATCAAAAATAGCTAGATCTTCAGGGTAATAGATGACACATCCATGAAATTGTCCAACTATCCTACATCAATAGGATAAAATGCTGTAAAAAATTCAGGAATGTGTTCATCATACTTTAGGTTCTGTGGAATTTTAAATATATTTTACAATTAGTAAGTGGCTTTTCAGAAAGGGTACAATGAGCTCAGTCTTTAAAATTCTTGTGCATATTCTGTATATGGTGGCCCTTAAAAAAAAAAGTTTGAAATTTACATGGGCCACCCCCTCAAATGATGCCTATTATGGTAAAAACGGGCTGTGTAAAATCTCATTCAAATCGGTTAACATTTAGAGGTGGCCCACGGGCCTTGAAATTCTTGCATTTCAGTCATGATTCCGTACGTTTGCGGATTCGCGGTATGGTATAACTAAGCCAATTCAAATCATACAACAATATAATTAGATTTTTTGAACAGGGCTGAATGAGAGCTTCATTTTGAATACCAACTTGGATGGTCTATGACAATTATGTATGAACGCCAAGAGCCATACATCATGAGTTCTTTTCAAAATTGTTTGTGTTGATACATGACGTCTCCGAATTCAATCTGGAGGCAATAATTCTTTACCAGACCTTGTAAAATGGATTACCAATGATGGCAGCTGCTTTTTCTGATCACTGTTTCAGGAAAATAATGAAAAAAACCCTTTATTGTCTGGGGTAGGAATAATTTCGTGAAAGCCGTGATGATTTTGAAAAATGTGCATAAGGAGTCAGCGTGTAAATTGTCAATTTGTTGGTTTTACAAAAAAATCACAGCAAGATCTAATTTTCCCATATTCTTTTATCAAAATTTTATGATTTTCCAACAGGACAGTTGGTGATTCTTGTCCTATGGGGCCAAGAAGGTTACTTCTGTGTCAGATTTAACAGCTTTTCTTGTTATATTTTTTTCACAAATTTGGCACTGATTTGAATCTGGTTGTTCATTACTCCTAACTGGCAAGTCTCTTGTCAAGTTGTACCATAGAAACAGCTAGACCTGTGAGTGACATGCAGGTTCTGTTCAGGTATACCAAGTACTTGCAAGATATTCTGACATGAAATTATTCACATATTATACAAAAAGGCAAATTAATTAACAATTGCATCATTGCAGGAAAAATTTCAAAGAGTGACTTTGATACAATTCCCTAAGAATGCATTGGGGGAGTGTTGTTAGCTCAGTTGGGAGTGCTCTGGGCTTTCAAACACTAGGTTTGATCTAACATTGGCAATTAATTGAATCCATATTCAATTTTTTATAGCAATTTCAATCAACCTCGTCATACTTATCCTGTCCTAGTGATTTGCCTACCAGCTACATAAATTCGGGACATAAAGCCCTAAGCATTATATTATGAAAGTGGTTTAATCTAACACTAAAACTCTCTGCATCTGCTCTCTTGCACCCAATAACACTCCGTTAATTATCATCTGCCCAAAGAACAAATCATCTGATATTAAAGGAAAGTCAAGCGAACATGAGGTTTTCAGCAAATTTCAATTGAACATTCCAAATATAAAATCATCACAGACCATCCAAGTTGGTACTCAAAATGAAGCTCTAATTAAGACCAGTTCAACCATGCCATTTAAATTGTTGTATCACTTGAATTGGCTAAATAATACAGAACCGCGAGTTGACAAAAGAAGAGAATTACGCCAGAAACATAAAAACTTCAAGGCCGGTGGGCCAGCTCTAAATATTAACCGATTTGCCTGAAAATTTGCATGCATCATTTTTTCCATAATTGGCATCATTTCAGAGGGTGGCGCACAAATATTTCAAACTTTTATTTTTTGCTATGCTTTTAAGGGCCACCCTAAATGATGTATGACCAATTAGTATTAGAAAATAATACATGTGTTCAGCCTCAGCTTTGTTATATTAATTTTTCAAAATTATTTGGTATTTCTGGCTTGTTCAACATCAAAAATAGTTGGATCTCCTTGGCAGTGGATGACACATCCCTGAAACTTTCCAGTTTTCTTTCATGTCTTTGGGGTATAATGCAGTGAAGATGCAATTAAAGTTGACTCCCACAGAATACAGCTGCTCCACCTATTGTACTCCACAATTCAACAAAAATACCCCAGCTGGTGGCTCCCCCGCTTGGTCAAATTGTTCATAGGCATTGGAAAAGCAACAGATTTTTGAAGACAGAGGTAGGTTTACTCGAAGGCTACGGGCTCAGCCAGGAATAATGGCACTAAACTATAAATGCACACATTTTGGTTCGATATATAGGCCTATAATCCAATCCAACTTTCATAAAAATCGGAGAAGGAATCTTTGAGATATTCAAGTTTATTTCAAGGGGGACTTATTTTTGTTGAACTGTTTTCATAATTTTCTCATATTGTACACCACGTAACTCACAAAAAACATCGGTAACCCCCATTCAAAGACTCGTTTTTCAATAAAGTGTCTATTCAGCTATATTCCTTTACTTTTTCATAAATATCTCATGGATATTGTTCGAGTGATGCTGCTTTTCATTATAAATCCCACACTTTTTTAGTATTTTACTGTATGTTTTAATGTGATGACATAAGATTTTGAAAAGATCATAGTTCGAAAATTATGTTGGATAGCCCTTTTTTTTTTAACGTTGGAAAGCTTTCTTTTTGAAGAGCTTTTTGGCAAAGTTTCATGAATATCTCATGGATTTCAGATTTAATAATTGAGTTGGGCCAAAGCAACAGATGCTATATTTTTTTTTGATTATCATCTAATCATTGAAATTGATAAAAGCAGAATTTGTGCAATATGATAAGGGCCTATTAGCAACTTCTAGCAATCTGACACCTTTATATCTGCAGTGACAATTTATATCTGTAAGTAATAATAATAATACAATATAGTATGATTTTATATAGCGCCCATTACAGATAAATCTGCTCACCAACGCTCAACATTCTGAACGACAATCTTACCAATCATTATAGTGATAACACCTGGACATGGCCGGAGCGGGGTTTGAATCCACGTCCTCATGGGTACAAGGCGGGAATGCTAACCATTGTATGAAGGAGCCATATAAGTGACAATTAAAGATAAGATAAGATAAGATAAAATTTTATTTCAAGTCGGTGATGACAATAAAACAAGTAACAAAAGCTATGAAGCTTTTAGCCAACAATCCGGGCCAACAATATTAACTGTTCGTGGGTTTAAGACGAGACTTGTTTGTGAGTGGAAGGTCAAAGTTCATGATTAGGTATACTATAGTTTGTCACGTCAAGCAGGGGACAGACGTTTGGCCAGATATCTCAGCGACTAGAAGTTCTACAGTGGAAATACACTTACCTATGTGTAGCTTGGCTTTTTTGTAGTACGAATATCACATTTTTACGATGTTTTGAGGCCGTTTTAGTCCGATTTTTCGCCAATTTGTGACATTTGCAGTCCAATTTTGCACAATGTTGACATTTGTGATGCAGCCAGTCTGACGCACAATGAGTGATGACGTCACAAAAGTGCACTGCAGTGCCACTTCAGGCTTAGTTTTAGTCAATTTTTGTATCAGCAAAATTACAAATGTCATGGTTTCATTTTTATGGCCTGTACAAACTATACTAAATGTCTGTCTCAATGCTTGACGTGACAAACTGTAGGGAGTAAAAGGGGTGTTGCTTTCATAGAATTCGATATTAGAATTCGATATAACAATAACAATAACAAAAAAATAATAATTTTATTTTTCATCACGCATAAAAAACAGGGAACATTAGCCTTAGGCTATTGTGTGACACAACTAAAAACAAAATAAAAAGAACATGTAAAACTAAATTTTAAATTTGATATGACTGATACAGTGTCATTTGCCAATAGGGACTCAATCTAGGCTCTGCACTAGATCCTATTATACATGCTAAGTTATTTGGATTTTCATAACTGAGTGGTGTGGGAAACTTTTTACACCATGAAGTTTGTAAGCAGCATTTACAATTTACTCATTCTTCTAGTTCTACACAAATGCACAGGTAAGTTGATTAATCATAATTATCATTTCTAATTTTAGCTTCTTACTTTCATATACATCTAAAGAAGGGGATGGTTCATTGTTGAATTTGTGTGTCTTCCCTTAATATTTTTTGCCCTGTTTCAATTTCGACCAAATTTTTTTTCATTTCAATTAGCTATTCGATCAAGATTTAAGGTAAAGTACACATTATTAAATGGTTCCTGAAGCAGCTTCAAGGATCAGTGAAGGGGGCCTCATGCCCCATACCATGTGGGCCTCTCACCCCAAACCCACATGTTTTAATTTGACCTCTAAATTTTGAGCTAAAATGCAAAAAACACGATCCAAATCATATTTATCTGATGTTCATAAAGTAAAGCAATGCAGATATCCATTATACTATTAAAAAATTTCCGAGGTTATTTCTGTCAACCACTTTCAAAGAATTAATCAAAGTTACATAAACCATGCGCCTTTTTTTTGTTTATTTAATTACTACTATGGTTTGATGCTGTTTGCCCTGAAAATTGGTGATGTTACCTAAAAAGTCTCTAGCTTCAATCCTATCAGTAAGAAAAAGCATAAAAAATGTAAGTTTAGATATAACCCTGTGGGGGGGGGGGGGGGCTCTTACCTCAGCCGGGCTTTTTGCCCCGACCCACTCTAGTCCTTGTGAACAAAGACTAAAATGTTAAAGCAATTTTAAGCAGAATTCAGCATGCAAAGATTTTGACCTTATTCAAATGTGTTAAACCTATTGTTGATTTGGATTTTTTTAGATTACATCCTTCAAATTGCCAGTCAATTTGGTTGTTAAAAAACACTATTTTTGCCATATTTTCAGTTCTTGTGCTGATGGGTCATTCTCTAAACTATTGTCAAAGTGCCGTTACTGATATGTATGACATGAAAATATAAAAAATACATTTACAAAAACTGTGCTGTGAGAACCAGATCAACAATTCTCATTAAAATCTATCATTGGATTAATTTTTTACATTATTTTTTGCATTTTTTCCATGTTTTACTCCTAAAATTGGTCTTTTTTTAATGTTACTGGTTCTAGGTTGTCACATGTCACAGACCAAAACTCACATTTTTCTCTATATAAAATGTTTGAATTTTTCTCTATATAAAATTGGTATGCACGCATCACACTCTGGCATTTGCGCTGTGGATGGAAAAACAACATTACATGGTTTTCAAGCCATTTAGGCCTACGCCAGTTTTTCTGTGTGTTACTGCATTTGCAAAATTTATGTAAACTCCAGAACTTTTATCATGTTTGGAGTCCTTGTATCAATAAAATTTAATGAAAACTAATAATTCTTTCACAATACCAGTTTAACATGCTTATAGCAGTAGATTGTCTTCCTGTTTTTCATCTTTTGTTATTTTATTTCAATACAAAATCGCTAAAAACTTTTCACTACATCTTTAGTATTTTTATTAAGCATCAACTCCGGAACCACCGCCAGAGGGTGAAAATATGTCTTGATTTCATTATTTTTTGGCTACCAAGTCCGTTTTGAGTACAACTTGTGAACTGAATACTTTTGATGTTGTCAGTAGCTTCCATTTTTCGTATTTTACTTGAAACATACAAATTTGTCAACTCCAGAGCTGTCAACTCCGGCACCAAATTGAAAAATTTCGGAGTTGACGCATAATCTTGCAGGACCTTACATCATCAGGTTAAATATATAGGCCTACCCATTATATTGGAGCACTTTTCCGAAAATACTTATCTACTAAGAAGTGAGTGGAATGCAGGTTTTGGTAAAAAGAATCAGGTTTGCTCAATTCTGCACTCTAAAAAATATCGGGGAAAAATTGTTTTTTTAGATTCAAAATGGTTTTTTGAAAAACCAAATTTCAATGCAAAACCAACATGGATTTTGAATCTAAAAAACCAATTTTGTCTGAAATTTTTAGAGTGTGGTCACCCTCCACCCTCGAAAGCAGGCCCATGCATTCAGAAATGCAAAATGTGCAAACATGCTGGAAAATAAAGCATGTACAGGGACATGCAGAGATCCCATAGTTTTTTATCAACTTTACCAGTAGAGTTCATTTGATCCCTCGTTTTTTAGCTTGTGTGTGGGTCTTTTTGGTCTAATTGAATCCTACAGCTTTTTTTTTTTTAATAAGTGATGATTGCTCCTTTATTGATGTAGATTGCTTCACTTAATTGAAGCAATTAACGAAATCAATCAAAGATTAACCAATAGAATAGATCTAGGCATAAAATTGTCATTAGATAAGCCTGTCAAATAATCCTGTGAGCCTTGAAATCCCAAATGCATGTGATATGAGCAGCTTGGTGGCCAAGTGGCTCAGGTGCCCGCCTGCTCCGCTGTAGGTCTTTGCCTGTATGGGTTCGAACCCGGGTGGGGAACCCAAAATTTTCAGTGTACCTTCATGAGCAAAATCCCAGCTGGATGTCGTTCGGATGAGACGTTAAATTGGCGGCCCCTTGTTGTCAGTAGACCTATACACAACAAATTCATTGAAGTAGAACTAGCTATTTTGCACTGAAATTTGACATGTTACGGAATCTGATGTGACCAGGGCATCGGATATGATATTTTTCAGGATTTGCCCTGATCCCAGTGGTGCGAAATACGCCTATGCTTTCTCTAACTGTACACTCAAAAAATGCCGGGACAAAATTGGTTTTTCAAAATGGTTTTTTGAAAAACCAAATTTCAATGCAAAACCAACATGAATTTTTTTAAAAATCCATGTTTGTTTTTTGCATTGAAATTTGGTTTTTTAAAAAACGAATTTGAATCTAAAAAATAAATTTTGTCTGACAACTTTACATTCTCTTTCCAGGGAAATACACATGTGGGTCGGATTGGAAGCTGGTGGGAGACATGTGTGTTGGGGCCTACAGGAAAACCGAGCAACAAGCAACGTGGCACGTGGCCAGGGACAGGTGCCTAAAAATGAACAGCACCCTTGTTACCATCAGATCATCAAATAAGCAGAATCTGATCAAAGGTGAGTACATTCTTTCAAATTAGATGTTAGGAAATTGTTCAAAATCAAATTGTTATCAACTGATTAAGCATGTTAAGTGAGAGATATCAGGTATGTTGATCTAGCTTCTTTGATTTTAGGTAGGCCAGTATATTAATTAAAGTGTACTATACCAGTAGATAAATTAAAGTGTACTATATTAGTAGATAAACATGTCGGCTTTTAAGTTATAAGACAATTTCCGAACTGGAAATGGATTCTGTGGTGTTTGCTAATAATCGGTTACTGCCTAATTCACCCCAACATCATGTTTTTGCTACAACTAATTTCACCGATTAAACAATGAGGTTATGGAAAATTATAGGGTGTATACAAACGTTGGTAAATGGATACTTTTTGTTCTACTTGTTGAAAGGAGAGCAGTAAATTCTTGTTCTACTTGTTTCATGTTTCAGCTCCATTTGCTGGAAATACTTGGATCGATCTCATTAAGGATTCCTCATCGAACCAATTCCGCTGGGGTCATGGAGACCCTCAAGTAATTATGAATAAGGCCACACATAATTGATCTTAAGCTTCTCGGATCCTCTCAAGCCACTTTTTCTAGGGTTGGTCGGTAGGACAAAAAAAACATTTTTATAATGTCAAAAAAAAAAATTTTTTTTTCCATCGGCAGGAAATCTATTGTGTCGGCGGGTCTGCGAAGCTTAGAATCAATTATGTGTGGCCTTATAATTGCGGAGTTGGCCCCCTGTCAACTACCCTTAATGATTGCAAAGAAAATACTCGTATATTGTCTCTTTTCAATAATAAACTGAGCCAAATTAAAAACGCAGAACAATTTCCATACCAGGGCTGTGTTTTTCAGTACATCATTCAGATGGGTGGTTGAGCTTGCAATGCATAATCTGGTGTCAAAGGACTCTGTTCTATAAAATTGTTCAATACTGACCTTTGCCTCAACATCTGTCCTGGGGTTTATCACATTGGGGTATGGTCAGTGGACCGGGGTATTAGGCACTCAATAGAGCAAATCGAATGATTTAATGTGAAAGCTTGAAGGAAATGATGCAAAAGGCCACACAATTTGCTTCAGTTGGTGCCTCTTATCTCGTGCAAATGTTGTTGTTCGAGACGTCAGGTCAGAGTTTGTCACACACAATGATATTGCAGTGAAACACTGCAACTATGGAAACAGATCAAGGATTGCCCTATGGCCTAGTTCACCTTGTGACTTTTTTTTTTAAGCCAACCAAACGATGGTCGCTGTGGTTTTCCGCCTTCATTCAAAGAACACCTGTGTATTGACATCTATTGAACACATTATAATCTTGCTATATTTTAAATTCCAGTCAAATCAGATGATTTTTACCCGAGATATCATGCAAAACGTTCTCAAAAAAGTGCTAAATATGCACGATTTCGGCATTTCATTCTCAAAAACAGTTTATTTTAACCAATGAGACAAAAATGATGCTGACATTTTTCATCAATGTTGTATACCAAATCATTTATACAATGTTTCTACTGGGGGCAAGAGTGTTTTGATCCATTAAATCATGAAATTAGGCATAGAGACAACTGTATGAAATTAATGACCCACAAGAAGCCAAAATTTAACTTTTTGACAGTGTTGTCTGCATTAGCTTTAATGCGAAGAAGAAATGACAGTATTACATGCTGTTGAATGAGTCAACTCTTGGGATTGTGAAAATTAGCAGGGGAGGGATTGTGAGTATTTTTTGATTTCATTGAGATGTTAATCTTTGTAAAATTTGTAAATTCAATAATTTCAGTTGAACAGACCAACTACATTGACTGAATAAATAGTGAGATACAGTACAAATTTCTAAATGTGGCTCAACTTAGCTGTCTATAGCTATTCATTACTAGTCTTATCCATATCTATCCATAGCTATCCATTTCTTTTCTTTTGTATACACTGGAATCTCTTTACCCCTTGTTTAAACAATAGTAATTGTGGATAGCTATGGCTAGGTATGGATCAGGGTAGCTTAGTTTAGCTTGGAATGGCTATGGATGGATAGCTAAGGCAAGATTTTAAATGACGAGCCACTTTTAGAAATTTGTTCTGTAAATTCGGTTTGCTTTGAGTTTCTGTGTGATGGACAAATTGCCATGACGCATTATTTTTCTAAAATGTTGGATATTCTGCCTGTATTTATAATTAATATGCTGCAATACCACTAAAAAGTAACTTCGATGAATAATAGCTGGACCGCCGTTTTTTTAAAAAAGGTCCTCACGTGCCGAGAAGGTTTTTACTGCTAATATTTTGTTTTAATTTGCAGTTTGTTATATTTAACTTATGGACAGGAATGATATTTACAGTTCTGAAATCAGCAGAAAATTAGCTTTCAAATGAATGGCATCAAGCTATGGTTGTTCTGAATTCAACCTAATTTCAGACATTTTTGGTCAGTCAATTTGCTTATTTTTCATATCAATGTTCAGCTTTCTCTTCACATAAAGAACAAAATTATGTTTTAGCATTGTTCTAGAGTATTGCAAAACAATTAATTCAGGTGATTCAAGTAACATTAAACCAAATCAATTTTCCTCAGCGTGAATTATAGGCCTAATTAAAATTTTCTGTCATTTATATATATATATTTATCACTGGTCTACAAATGTTTGCAGTCGGTCTGCTTCCGGGATAAAAGTGGCTAAATCTCAATTATATTGATAAGATGAACTGAAAATCAACAGAAAATTGTTCTGGTTGCCAAATGCATTGAAGATATACAATGACATTGTAATTCATCAAAATCGCATCTATTTATTCAATAGATTTAGGAATTTTTGCTTTAAAACAATATTTATGTTATGAAAAAATTAAAGTTGCAATTATTTATCTGTCAAGAACTGTTAGGAAATAATATCTTAAGACATCAGGTGATTGAAATCATTTGAAAAAAAGCTAAAGTATCACTTGAGCCCGTAAAGATCCCCTTATTTTGTATCTTAACGACCCTTTTTGGCCCTTCTATTATATTTAGCAGCTGAGCAAATAATGACATTTAAATATGATTTTATGATGAAAGTCTCCAAAACTGCATGTTCAAAAGTTCTGAACCCTTCTGAAACGTATACAAGCAACAATTTGCTGAGTCATCCCTGACAACATTCCAACAACAGTCAGTCAACAAAGATGGATTCCACTCTCCCAGTCTCCCTGATATTTGTTCTCCATAGTTCTTGGAATAGTTCAATCTGTTCATCACTTACTTCTCCACAATTCAAAGGAAAGAAATCTAGATGGGAACGCAAAAATTGTATCTTCAGCACTTGACATATTGAAGCCAAGAATAGAGGGCGCTGTCAGACTGTCAACACGCTAGTGAAGAGCTCTGAGACATTTTAGACCATATCTGGGGTTTATTGGACGTCTTTGTGGCTTATTCTAGGTGTATTTTGTCAGAAGCTATCTCTGTTTACTTTGTGGCAACTTTTGTGGCCGCTTACTCAAGTTTTTGGATCATTTTTGACTTGTCTTTGACAAGCAACTTTCAAGCTCACTGAAGTAGGGGATTCCCCACTTCCAATACACACCTGCTTCAGCTGACCCATTACACACCTGTTACAGCTGACCCATATACACTGTGTACCGTTTGCTCTATGCGAAGCGACCTAGTTAATCACAAAATCTTAAATTTTAGACAAGAAACCAATTCAATTAAGACAAAACATAGCCAGTATGCTGTATTTATGTATTAGATATCTTGATGTTAAATTACAAGCATTAAATATTAAAAAATCAAAAGATTAGGGGATTCTAGTAAAAAATGCACTATAATTTACTAAAACTACCTAATCTCCCAGAAAACTTAACTCATTGATTCCAAATTTTTTATGTGTACTACTTGTACTATAAGACAGCATACTGGCTATATTGCAAAGTTTGTTGTTTGCCGTATATATGAGAACTAGCAAAATGTAAACAAAAAAATCCTTAATTAGGTCACTTGGTTGGTACACAGTGTATAGCCTACCTGAACTGGCAACAATCGGGACTCCATAGCCTGCAGATAATTGTCTCAATCTGCTCACAGGATAAAGAATTTCTTTAAAGATTGGTAAGAACAAACACTTTAAAGACTAAGAACATACACTGCCAGGAATTTTTAAACCACAACACCATTCCAGGAAACATAAGCTCTGTGACAACATACCCTCGACCTCTACTTTATGCTGAGAATTCATTGTGTCTGTAATATAATTATACTGATTTATATATCGAAATTAAATATACTGCTTAATAATTATTTAGATTAATATTATTAAGATTCAATTAACTACCATAATAACACTTTGACTCTAATTATATTCAATATCTCACTCACATCAGTGCAACTCTTTTGAGACCAATAGTCTAATACTAAATACTCTTTTAATACTCAATACCTCTGCACACATCAGTGCATCTCTCTCAATACTCAAGCCCCTTTCTTCAATCACACTCGTGCACATCAGTGCAACTCTTTCAATACTCAGCCGCTTTCTTCAATCACACTCGCGCACATCAGTGCAACTCTTTCAATACTCAGCCGCTTTCTTCAATCACACTCGCGCACATCAGTGCAACTCTTTCAATACTCAGCCGCTTTCTTCAATCACACTCGCGCACATCAGTGCAACTTTTTCAACACTCAGCCGCTTTCTACAATCACATCCGCGCACATCAGTGCAACCCTTTCAATACTCAGCCGCTTTCTTCAATCACACTCGCGCACATCAGTGCAACTCTTTCAATACTCAGCCGCTTTCTTCAATCACACTCGCGCACATCAGTGCAACTCTTTCAATACTCAGCCGCTTTCTTCAATCACACTCGCGCACATCAGTGCAACTCTTTCAATACTCAGCCGCTTTCTTCAATCACACTCGCGCACATCAGTGCAACTCTTTCAATACTCAGCCGCTTTCTTCAATCACACTTGCGCACATCAGTGCAACTTTTTCAACACTCAGCCGCTTTCTTCAATCACATCCGCGCACATTAGTGCAACTCAATCAACACTCAAGCCGCTTTCTTCAATCACACTCGCGCACATCAGTGCAACTCTTTCAATACTCTTTAAATACTCAGCCTCTTTCTTCAATTACATCCGCGCACATCAGTGCAACTCTTTCAATACTCTTTAAATACCCAGCCGCTTTCTTCAATCACACTAACGCACATCTTGGAAACTCTTTCAATACTCTTTTAATACTCAGCCGTTTCCTTCAATCACACTCGCGCACATCAGTGCAACTCTTTCAATATTCAGCCGCTTTCTTCAATCACCATCACGCACATCTGTGCATCTCCTTCAATACTCAAGCCGCCTTCCTTCAATTCTGCTGCACACGTCTGTGCATATCTTTCAATACTGCTGCCCACAGATCTGTGCATCTCTTTCAATACTGAAGCTGCTTTCCTTCAATACTGTCACAAATTGCTTGATCCTCGAACCTGTCCTACTTCAGTGGTAAATTGCAAATTGCTTTGCTCATAAACAAGTTCTTACTTTAAACAAATAGTAACAATGCCTATATACAGAAGGCTCTACTCAGATGTTTTGCGGACTGGTCTTAACAAACATGTCAATACGCTGCCAACCTCAACTCCCTTACCTCTACCAAATACCAACTCCAGCTCAATTACTCTCTCAAACAGATTTGATATTCTAGCGCAATCAGATTTCATGTCAGCTTGTACAAAAAATATCAGAAATCATCCCTCCAAGAATAATCTCAAAAGAAACAATACTCTAAAAGCCTGTGTGTGGAACGCTCAAAGTTTGAGGCAAAAAACACAAACAGTTAATGACTACAACATTGAGCATGATCTAGATATCTTTCTTTTCACTGAGACATGGCTTAAAGACGACGATACAGTTGAAATGGGCGAGTTGGAGCAAAATGGAGCATATTTCTTCCTAAGTTCGCCCCGCTTAGGAAGACCAGGTGGTGGAGTGGGTTGCCTTATCAGATCTGGCATTCAAGCAATCAAAAAAGATCGCTTGAAGACCAAAACCTTTGAGCACATGGAAATCCAAGTCCAATTAGATGGAAAAACTGTTACCATTCTTTTGGTGTACCGCCCAGAGCCTTCAAACAAAAATAAATACAGTCTTGCAGAATTCTTTACAGAATTCACGAAATTTCTGGGACACTATCAAACTTTAAACAATGAAATCATAATTACTGGTGATTTCAACTTCCATGTGAATAAACCAGATGACAACAAGGTCATTCAATTCAACAACATCCTTGAAATGTTTGATCTTGTACAACATGTATCGGCGCCAACACACAAGGATGGCAATACACTAGACCTTGTCATCACAAGAGAAAAATCAATTTTGAACAACTGTATGGTCAGTGACCTGCTCTCTGACCATAATTGCATTCTGTTTGACATTCCAATGAAGAAAGCAAAAAAACCCAAGAAGAAAATCAGTTTCAGAAAAACTAGTAAAATCGTTGTCCAAGATTTTAAAAAAGACATACGGAGCCATCTGTCTGTAGATGGGCTGGAACAGAAAGATCTCAATGAACTCGTTCAACTCTACAATTCCACCGAAGTGGTTCTGGACAAACACGCTCCCATTAAAACTAGAGAAGTAACTCTGCGCACACCCAATCCATTCAATAATGCTGATATTAAGATTCTAAAATCATCAAAAAGGAAAGCGGAGAGATTGTGGAGGAGAACCAGACTAGCAAATGACTGGGAGTCATTCAAAGAAAAAAGAAATGCATTGAATTTGCAGCTGAATCACCTCAAATCGGAAGATCTGCGAGTGAAGATTAAAGATTCTAATGGAGATGCAAAGAAGATGTTCAAGTTACTGAACTCAAGTCTGAACAGAAAACAGGAACTACCTCTTCCACCGCATACAAATGAAATTGACCTGGCAGATGATTTTAATAAGTTCTTTGATGAAAAGATTAATACACTTAGGTCTAAGTTGGACTCTACACAAAATGAGACTGTTAATGATACTGAAGCTGCCCCTCACACACTGCGACACTTTCAAAGTTTGTCTCAAAGTGACATTAAGAAGTTGATCTGGGAAATGCCTGTGAAACATTGCCAACTTGATCCTATTCCCACATGGCTTTTGCTTGAATGCATTGATGAATACCTCCCAATTGTAACCAAAATTGTCAATGAGTCACTCTCACAGGGAGAAATGCCTCTTGAGTTGAAACATGCCTTAGTAAAACCTCTACTGAAAAAAGGTGGATTGGATCTTATCAAAAAGAATTATAGACCAGTATCAAATCTGCCTTTCCTTGGCAAACTAATTGAAAGTGCAGTTATTAAGCAATACACAGAACATCTTACTACAAACAACCTGGATGACAAGAAACAATCAGCTTACAGAAAATTCCACAGCACTGAAACCCTCCTAACGAAGATCCATGATGATATCATGTTGAATATGACCAAAGGCGAGGTAACAATGCTTGTACTGTTGGACCTCTCAGCCGCTTTTGATACAATTGATCATAAGATTCTACTGAAACGTTTGGAAAGCAGATACGGTATTCATGATTCTGCACTATGCTGGTTTAAGTCATACATTTCTGAAAGGTCACAGTCAGTGATAATTAATGACAAAACATCAACCAAACTGCCACTGAAATTCGGAGTTCCACAAGGTTCAAAATTAGGACCAATCCTATTTAATTCATACATCGCTCCATTAAGCGAAGTGGCTGCAAAGAATCAAGTCAAAGATCAGAAGTATGCTGACGATGAGCAACTTATTCTCTCTTTCAAACCAGCTTTCTTAGATCAGAGAAATGCGGTGGCTAAAATGGAAAAGTGCATAGCCGAAATCAGGAAATTTCTCCATGAAAACAAGCTTTGTAACAATGGAGAAAAAACTGAATTACTGCTCATTGGCAGTCCACATCAACTTAATAAACTCCAAGTATCATCAATCCATGTTGACAATGTCAAAATTAATGCAGCCGATCACGTTAGAAATCTAGGTATAATCTTTGACAAAAATATGACCATGGAAAAACAAGTCAACAAAATGTGCCGGAATGCTTATTTCAATTTAAGAAATATTTCAAAAATTAGGAAGTCTCTGGACAAGGAAACTTGCAAAACAGTAGTCAATGCGCTAGTCACTCCTCACCTGGACTATGGAAATGGTCTCCTATATGGAACATCAAGTCGCTTAATGAATAAACTTCAAGTAGCCCAAAACTCGGCAGTTCGGCTCATTGACAAATTGAAAAAGCATGACAGTGTAAGTCAGCATAGGAAGCAACTACATTGGCTGCCAATCCCCGCCAGAATACAATTCAAACTCATGTTAACAACTTGGAAAGCAGTAAACGGACAAGCTCCCGTGTATATTCAAAATATGATTCAGCCAAAATCTGAAAGAAGATGTGATCTGAGAAGCAATAACAAAAAACTCTTAAATGAACCAACCTCCCACAACAAAAACAGATATGAAGACAGAGCCTTTTCGCATGCTGCTCCAAAACTGTGGAACCAACTACCTGAGAATGTCAAGGCCTCCAAAACACTTGAAGGTTTCAAAAGAAGTCTTAAAACTCACCTGTTTAAGAGTTTCTACAAATAAATCCATCATGCACAAGCGCTAGTGAGCAGTTTACTGGAATTAGCGCTATACAAATGCCTATTATTATTATTATTATTAAGAGCTCTGTCAGAGTCCAGAAGGTGTTTATTACCAGCTGCTTTTAATTATCTGCCTTGCAGTTACCAAACTACTACTGACTGAAAAGCTTTGCATGCCTTCTTTTCTCTTCAACATGATCACTGTGTCAAAACTGGACGAGGGTAACTGAGTTACCCTCGTCTCAATTTCTCAAAATAAATTGAAAAAACTAGGTCATCCCATTGGATCCCATGTTAAAGAAGGACGAGGGTAACTGCATTTCTCCAGATTGAAAGACTAAGGTAACTGCAATTGCTGACGAGGGTAACTGCTTTTAGACATCACCAAGATACTTATACCATTGAAAAAGCTGGTATCTAACTGACAATTTTGCGTGTTAGCGCCCTGCTAGGGATTAACTCTATTTACAACAGCAAACAAACAATCAGATAATTGTTTATTTTGCAAAAATTAGAAGTTAAAATGTATAATAGAAGAAGTGTATGATGTCTAAGTCAGTTAGACACCTCTTTGTCGGGTCCTAACATGCATTTTTGTCAGTTAGATCCCTCCCTTCGGTCGGGATCTAACTAACAAAAATGCATGTTAGAACCCTCCAAATCGGTGTCTAACTAATACGTAAATTGTGCATTAAACCATATAAATACAGAAAGAAGAGAACTCTGTGGTGTGTTTGTGTACATTAGAGCCATGCCATATTCAAATGAAGCCAAATATATATATATAGTAGTTATACCATGGGCATAATGTGGTATACGGAGATATATACAGCCGATGTGGTAAATATAACCCGAGGGCGATATTGAAGGATTTATCAGCGAGTATGGTATGGTATCTAACTGATTTATACCATTATTCGCTGTTTCAGAGGATTATTTTGTTATCATGTGTTTGGAGATAAAGACCGATTTACTAAAAATGTCTTTATTTTATTACCAGAGATACCAAAATGGTCATAAAATTTTTCTTTATTTAACAAAATTAACAACTTATTTTTTAAATCAATATTCCAGTGTCTACTATTTATACCATACTCGCTGATAAATCCTTCAATATCTACCATGATATATATCGCCATATATCACGTATATTTAGTGGTCACGTGACAAGTGGTGATGTCACAATGCACAAACACTGAATCAGCCAATCAGAAGCCAGCATTTGAATCATGACGTCATGACAGATGCCATTGAGCCTCACTCTGGAGTTTACAAGAGCTTTTGTAGCTTGAACATAATTTAAGTTATTGACACTGGAATATTGATTTAAAAAATAAGTTGTTAATTTTGTTAAATAAAGAAAAATTTTATGACCATTTTGGTATTTCTGGTAATAAAATAAAGACATATTTAGTAAATCGGTCTTTATAGATAACAAAACTATCCTTTGAAACAGCGAATAATGGTATAAATCAGTTATACCAAAGGCATATTTGTGGTATACGGGATATATATTTACCACCTCGGCTGTATATATCTCCGTATACCACATATGCCCATGGTATAACTACTATATATATTTTGTTGAAAACCATAGATCAATTCCATATAGTCAAGTCAGATATTACAGATGAATAATGGTTTTCAATACAGGCAATAACACTGCAGTCTCAAGTAAGCAATTTACTTTTCCTTTTCTGGGGTCCTAAGTTCGACTTATAAACAAATAGACATACTCCAGTATGTTATAAAATTCACGGAAGGGTGGGGGCAGTAGGCCTATATTGTTAACTTCCCGGCTGACCTTTTCTCCCCAATGTAATTACATTGTATTATGTATGTTCTGATCAATCAAATCATATAAAAATACTATCTATCTATCTATCTATCTATCTATCTATCTATCTATCTATCTATCTATCTATCTATCTGTCTGTCTGTCTGTCTGTATATCTGTCTGTCTATCTATCTGTCTATCTATCTGTCTATCTATCTATGATACTATCTATCTACTTATTTGCCTGTGTACCTATCTATCTATGATATAATCCATTTTCATTACCTTTCCCCTTTTTTCCTTCCTTCATTCTTTTCTTTCCTCCTACGTTATCTCCCTCTTTGTTTTTAGTGTTTTTGAGCTGTTTAATTTATAAAAACTCGCTCTGGCTGTCACTTAGCTGCACTGCTATCACAGCAGCGGGATTTCAAAATTTATGGTAAACACTACATTTCAGTTGAGCAAATACGCAAATTTATTGTTAGAACACTGGAGCAAAAAATTCTTCAACGCAAGTTACATTTAAGTTGAGACAGTGAGCTAAGTCTGATGAGAAATTACAAGTACTCATATAAACATTTAGTTGTAGACATCAATGACATCACAACAGGGGCTATCCATCCCATTGAAATGAACTGCCAATCTGTCATTGGTGACCTCAGTGATGAAAACGTTATAAGTATCCTTGTCCTCAAGAACTACTGATGAGTCACAAGGAATAATATGGCAAGAAGAGGGATATGAAATCACTAGGAACCTTCTGGTGCCTTTCGGTAGGCTAAGCTTTTGTATTTCGTCAACTGCAACAAGCTTTCCCAACATTCTTCTCACAAAAGAGGTGGTTAGAAACTCAATCCAAGACATGCTGATTTCATGGCATGATAGTTACAGTTAAAGACTTAATAATTAATTTTCATTAAAAAAAATACTATGATGAATCTTTAAAGTGGATCGTAAAGTGATGGGAGACCATTAATATAGGGGTAACTTCCAATCAGCATATATATCCCGTTAAGCCAAAAATAAAAACAACAACAACAAAAATTAAAATGTTTTACATATTTTTGTCAAATATTTTATATCTAACTTATTTTTGCTTTTTAAACAGCAGTCAAAATTTTAAAAGGGAAGAATGAAAGCCGTGTTCCAAAGTCTGTGAGGATTATAAAACAAATAACACAAGTCTCAGATAATTGACAAAACAAAAATAAAATTCAATGAAATTTCAACTAATATGGCTTCTCAAACCTGCTGCATGCTCTTGCCAACTCTTCAAGTATGTTCTAAAGATCCAAACTGATTTCTACAATTAACCCCTCAAAATCCGAATAGATTGGTCAATGCCATTACAATATTTGTGGATTGTTTTGGCAAAAAGGCTTTTATCAGTATATATGTATCAGGTCTATTTGAAACCCAGTGTGTTGAGCCGATGAGACACTAGTACAATGTTGAATCAAGGAATGCTTGGAAATGAGCTTATCTCATTAGTCAGTGTGGTATGACATACAATGATACAATTTGTTCACATGCAGTTACTGCAAGACTGCCAAAAGTTTGTGCTGAATGCTTGAATAACTGTTTTTATAGCTTTTATGATGGCATGGATATATCTGGACAATCCCTGTAGTCTATTCACTTTAAGTTTATGGATATTACTCTTGAGTGACAATGGGCAACTACCCTCGTCATAGCAACAAGCATGTTTCCAGTTACCCTCGTCTCGAGAAGCAGTTACCCTCGTCATTTAGGACGTGCTTTAAGTCATTTCTAGAGTCACACAGCCTGAACCAGCACTTGCTCTTTCTTGTTATGTTATTCTGAATGCCTTTTAATGGTCATGCATCACTTGAATAACTTGTAAAATCACCAATAAGCTCACATTCGTGATTACATAATATTTAAGGCTATTTTTAAGACGAGGGTAACTCAGTTACCCTCGTCCAGTTTTGCCACAGTGATGATGTTGGTTGCTCAAGGCCAACTAAATCCTGGTTATTATCATGATCATCACCTGTGTCCAAAGTGTACATGATTCTAAAGGGACAGAAATTCACTCCATCTAGTACTGGGCATAGAGCTGATAGAACAAGTACTTAGATAATAATCCACTTCTTGGCTGTTACTATTCCATTTGCAACTGGGGGAATCATACAAAAGTAACAGTAACTGTTGCTACTGTGATATGTTGGTTCTCACAAAACCATTGGGATTGCAAAAGGCATAGGTTTTCTTTTCATGTTGAGCCACTGCTGAAGGTCAGTGACACTTGTCTTACAACAATAGTGTGAAGCCAAAAGTTTGTCCTGACCTCCAGCTTTACAACCAAAGTAATTGTGGTATGCCTTTCTAACCACTGTAGTTAAATGTTGCACTTTTGTTAGTCAAATGTCATTTCACCACAAATGTAACAGACGTTATCTGGACTGTTCATACAAATTCCAGGCATATTTTTTTAATCTTAAATAGAAAAGGTCATGCAGTTGAGTTGAGATATCTGACAAATGTGATCTTAGAAGCCATTACATGCAGCTTGTGATGCAAAGATAAATTAATGCTCCCGTTCATGGGATTTCTCTACATGCACACATTTTTCATACTGCCTCAGCTCGCTAGTTCTGGATGGATTTGGTTTCACAGCACAAGTGTAAGGATGGTTAATCCAGTGATGGTAGAAATGGGCATTTAAAGCCCCTTGGTACTCTGTAATACTGCTGGGTAACTTTGTCCTGAATTGCCATGGCTGCTCATACTGCCTCGCCTCACTGAAGGTCTGGATGGGTGGATGAAGAAATGGCAAAACTCCCCTTGAATAATATCTCCAGTGATTTGGACAGGGTAAACACAGTGTAAAATGGCTGCTCATACTGCCTCGGTCCACTGAACGCTGAAGGTCCGAACGGACAATTGGAGAGATGTCATACATGTATCAGACCCTTTGAATAATTATAATCCAGTGATTTAAGAGGGGTAACTAACAACATAAAGTAATCTAATAAATGCCCATCTTAATAGCGGGGCAGATTTGTCATGAATAGGGGGTAATAGTGCATTCATACATAGAAGCATGAAACTTGGCACGCATTTCAAAAACGTCTTAAAGAAAATATTTAGATAAGGAGCCACTTCAGATTTGACCTGGTTGACCCATGGCAGCCATTTTCCAAAATGGCGGCTAATTTTCTCATTTTCCTGCATTCTGTGAAGTGCCTATATTATTAGAGTATCGAAACAGTGCTCATCATTCCTTCCACAGATCCAAAGAACATTATCAATCGATTTCTGGATTGAACTGAGGAATTTCAGGGTAGTCCGGGTCCATTTTGTTAGAACTGTTGAAGAAAATGTATCATTTTCGCGGTTTCTCATAGTTTCATGGAATCTCACTTTATTTTAAAATTGGTTACATATTTGAATTCCTTGTAAGTAGAGCTTTCAAATGAATGGTCACATCAATAGTTTACGTGAATTTTTTGTCAAAATTCAAGAAACTACAAAATCTTCAAAAATCTTTTTATTTTATTTTTTTCCATTTTCGCACCAAATTTACGAAACCTATTGATGCGGGTACTCATTTGAAAGCTCTTCTTGCAAGGAATTCAAATATGTAATTTATTTTGAGATTTATAGAGAATTGGTGTAACCATCCGTAACCGCGAAATCCAGTGTTTGAATCAATATTTCTAACAAAAATGATTCCAACAAA
This sequence comes from Platynereis dumerilii, assembly GCA_026936325.1. Lineage (NCBI taxonomy): Eukaryota > Metazoa > Annelida > Polychaeta > Phyllodocida > Nereididae > Platynereis > Platynereis dumerilii. The sequence continues at coordinate 54,708,452 of JAPTHN010000006.1, read as the reverse complement.
CCTAAAAATAGACCAAGCCTACCAAAAAATGTTATAGTAATGTACTGAATACTTAGAGAAGCAATAAGAAACAATATTTACGTGTATTCTATTTGTAGGAAATACACAGAAAGCAGCAAAATGGAAGAATTTACCGCCATTTTGGAAAATGGCTGCCAGTAGCCACCTAAGCTAAATCTGAAGTGGCTCCCTATCCAAATATGTTCGTATGAATGTTTTTTAAGTGTGCGCCAAGTTTCATGCTTCTATGTATAAATGCACTATTTTTTTACATACCTGCCCCGCTATAATTAATCCCTCGGTGCAGGAGATTTTCCATTGTGACAATGTTGCCCAAACATCTCATTCTGATGTCATATTTTGACATTGCTTCACAATGTGATGACAACGTCATCTCTACCGTACAATTCTACATATCTTCACCAAAATTTCAAAGTCATCACAAAGTTGATGCAATATAGATGTGCCCATTGAGGCATGTATTAATTTATTTGGTTTTTGTTTAGGTTACTACTGAGATGTGGCTGATGGGGGAGCCGAACAATGATGGTTTGTCAATTGTTATCTCTTCATTATTCAATTTTTTCAAAATGTACACTCTTGCTCATATATATGGAATACCTTTTTGGAGTAAAAGTGGTAAACAATAAAGCTAAAGTAAAAATCAGTCTGTGAAAGCTTCGACTACAATTCCGGGAGAGGAAAAATTAATTTTGGTTTGATGTGCCCCACCTTCATAATCCTCTGAGTTTTCACCTTTCACCCTGCTGAAGCTCTGCATGGGCAGTGGCGTATTTATGGGGGTGGGCATTGGGCCATGCCCCCCCCCCGGCCCAAAATTAACATGGGAAAGATAGGAAAAGCCGCTAAACGTCCCATATTGCCCCCCTGTTACGCCCCCCTAAGCCATTTCAAGATACGCTGCCGTGCCTGGGGATATTACTGTCAAATGAGTTTTTAACGGTGACATCTCCTTCTCTGCACACTCTAAAAAAAGGCGCGACAAAATTGGTTTTTTAGATTCAAAATGGTTTTTTTAAAAACCAAATTTCAATGCAAAACCAACATGGATTTTTTAAAAAATCCATGTTGGTTTTTTGAATCTAAAAAACCAATTTTGTCTTAAAATATTTTAGAGTGCAGTTATGATTGAATCAGACTATCATGTGATCCAGCAGAACCTGCCAGAAGTTGTAAAAGTTATCAATTTCTATGGAGATAGCTGAAGTATTCCATATTTATGCCAAGGGTGTATACCCAAAATGGCAAACCCTTTAGTTTTATATTTATGCCAAGGGTGTATACCCAAAATGGCAAACCCTTTAGTTTTATATTTATGCCAAGGGTGTATACCCAAAATGGCAAACCCTTTAGTTTTATATTTATGCCAAGGGTGTAAACCCAAATTGGCAAACCCTTTAGTTTTTAACAGCACTGCATGGTAATCCTTAAAAGTATCATTGTTGTAGTCGTAGACGTATTATAATAATAACTATTATATTTTTATTGGCTGTACATATCAAATGCGATACAATTGTCATTATGTTTGATATAATGATGTTTGTTGCAGGGGAGGGTTGTGCTGTTATTCTGCTTGGCTTCTACAGTGGCTTCTGGGATGACAAGGCATGTTTAAGTGAACACCACTACATCTGTGAATCTGTCTCAGGTATACATCAGTTTTATTGAGGAGTTGGCCCCCAGGCAACTACCCTTAAAGGGAGGGTCCTATCTTTAATTTCATTAGATAGACCGGTTCATTTTTCCAAGAAATTTTTTTTAGGTATCATTCATTCCACTGAGAGTCAAATATTAAGGGAGATATTCAGCTTCAAAGTTGGCACTATTTGGTGTATCTACGCCAAAGAGACTTCACAACCACCAGTGACGTAATTACACATGAACCGATAACGTCATAGTGGATGACATCACAGTCTGACAATACAATGACGTAACATGCCGCAACATTTCTGTGCCTGGATTTGTTATGTGGTCAGCTGCAGAATGATAGGGTTTTGATCAGTGAATTGATTGAAGTATCACTCTCATTCTAAAACTGCAGCAGTGCTGGTGGTAGGCATAAAAGTTTATTGACTGAGGAAATAATATTTATAAAATATAAATAAAAAACACAGTTACTATATTGTTAGGCCTAAAAGAAAAATTACGTTGTTATAATGTTAATGTACAAAGATTTAGTTTAATTTACCGAAGAATATTTGTTTAGGAAGGTAGATTAATAAGTATATCATGATTAAATGCTGATTGCAGGACGAATCAAATGTTTAAAAAAATATAACGAATTTGTTGTGCCTGTCTTATAATTATTGTCTATAGATAAATCTCGGAACTTTATATTTATATGCTAAACAAACATGATTTCTGTTGAATTTTGAAGCATGTTTTGTTTCTCGGAAAAGGATCTTTGTAAGTCTATTTGTCTATCCAAAGAATTACTTCCTTTCACAAGGTTACCTGTGCCTTTGCAAGACGCACTTGTTAACTTGTTATATCAAGTAAAAAAAATCAAAACTTTTAAAGTCATGCTATTTTGTTGATCAATGTTAATTTTCCGAGCTGTCAATCTTCAAAGTGTATTGCCATTGCCTTCTGATTGGTTGGACCCAGAGTGATTGACAGCTCTTGTTTTGATGGTAGGCCGCCCCCTAAATGCTCAGAACCAATCAGATAACAACAGCATTGCCCAGACATTTGGCGCCTGTTGACGTTGTTGTCAAAATACTTTCAATGTGAATGACCTTGCACAACTGTAAATTTACTGTTGCTACATTTAGAGGTTTAGTTTGAGATAATAGCCTTGCTAATTGCAAAAAGAACATTTAAACTATTTTAGTTAAGTTATACTGCCATGTTGTCTGAATAAGGTCATGCACCCAAATTTGACAGGTCACAGTCATTTCCATAGCTCCGTTTGTCATTTTGAAGTTCACTGTCAACCAACTGGTCCGGCAGTAAAATGCCATTTTTGGGCCTGACCCAAAAGTTCCAGTTAAAGTTTTTTTCTCTCTTGATCCTGTATCTATATGGTCCAAGGAACATTTTCAGGGGGGGGTGTGAAACTCTCACCATTGAGCATTCCGAGAAATCCAAGATGGCGTCCAGAATGGCCGCCGGACCAGAAATTGGTCATAAATTGGCTCCTAATTCAGCCAGGATGATAAATAAAACATCAAAATAGGGGTTTTGAGGATATAGGATTCCAGAAATAGATAAATAAAACTCATAAGATCGCCATTTCTAGCTTAAATGACCTAAATTATGCAATAAAACTGTAAAATTAGCGTTGAAAATCAAGATTAGGCATATGTGACCTGCTCCATCAAAATGTGCTTAAAGAATAAGCAAAGTATCTATTACTGTGACTTCCACTGAATCTACTTGAAAGGTGCTTTCAAATGATGGGTCATATGTGGGTACATGTCAATTGCATCCGAAGTAATAACATGTCAAAAACCGTGAACAATGCAAATAATGAAGCTGCAGAATTTGAGAAAGTGACCTTTACATTTCAAGCGAAACAATGTCAAAAAAACAAAGGTTGGTTAATTGTTTTCTGGAGTATATGGATTAAAATGCACTAAGATAATGACTCTTACAATTGTAAAAATATCCTTAAAGTATGACTATTGAGATATATGAGCAATGCACATTGCTCTTATCCAGACCATATCTGCCTTCTAGAGAACTTCAGTCACTTATGTTTCTTTTAGTGGACCAGCCGATGTACATGATTCTGTATTGTTAGAGGCTTTCTTGTTAATGAAAAGTATCTATGCCAGTTAGATAGATAATAGGTTTGACAACAGGATTAGGGTTGATACCACTTCCGGATTTGAATTTTAAGGTTAATTTGTGGTCGTTCAGGTCAAAACCAAGACAACGGTGCTTTTTCAGCAAAATTGAAAACAAAATAAATCAAAATTACCTAATGTGACAAAATTTCACATGCTTAGGCTAGAACTACAACTCACAGTACTTTATGAACTTCACTATTTTTTTGATACTTATAATTGCACTTCATCCTTAATGACATATTTTACAAGGACAAAATGATTTGCCGGGCATACTCCAAAAAGCATCCTTATTTTCCATTTCAAATCTCCTCAGAAAATTCTCTTGCCAAATGCTTGCTTAAAAATCTTTGTACATAAGTCTTTTCCTGGAGTGAGGCTATCTAAACCAATTAATTAGTGCTCTAATTAATTGACTCATTCACATGAAACTAATTCTGCCCTCACAAAATTGCCAAAGACAAATATTGAAACTGTATCCATGTATTTCATGGGACCAAGTTTTTTGATACCCTTTAGAATAATTAAATCTCATTTGAACAAAAACATTTTAAACAGGACTATCAATGTCCACATCCATTTTGGTTGGTTGGGAATGAGTCATCCAGTGATTGGGATTGGTGGAATCGAGAAAATCAGGAAGGATTTTGTGTTTTTCAGATGATGTTTTTGACACTGAAAGCAAGATGCATTTACCTTTTGGAGGGTTGACTGTTGTAGTAACAAGAAAACCAAGGAGCCATATGAAAGCTGACATCAAGGGCTATCCATCCACATCCTTTTCGGTTGGTTAGAAATTAGTTATCCAGTGATTAGGACAGGCAAAATTGAAAATGCATGGGAAGATTTTGTATTTCTGAGGAGATTTTTGACACTGACAGCAATATTTATTTAGCTTTTGGAGGGTTGACAGAATGACAGTTGTAGTAACAAGGAAACCAAGGTGCCAACTGAAAGCTGACATCAAGGGCTATCCATCCCCATCCATTTTGGTTAGTTAGGAAGGATTTATTTAGTGATTAGGATAGGCAGAATTGAAAATACATGAGAGGATTTTGTGTTTCCGAAGAGATTTTTGACGCTGACAGCAACATTTATTTACCTTTTGGAGGGTTGACAGTTGTAGTAACAAGGAAACCAAGGTGCCAAATGACAGCTGACATCAAGGGCTATCCATCCACATCCATTTTGGTTGGTTGGGATTAAGTTACTAACTGATTAGGATGGGGGGAATTGAAAATACATTGGAGGATTTTCTGTTTCCAAGGAGATTTTTGACCACGAGTGGAGTCACCTTTTGTTTGTGATGAGCTTGTGATGAGTAGATATACAGAGTATGAAACAAGCATTTCACCTACTTTCAGGGGCTGGTTTATCCTAAAATTGACACATTTTAAAGAATTGACAAAGTCATACCTGATGTTTTTCTTGCTCCATGCAACTGCCTTGTTGTATGGGGCAGGCCAAAGGTTGTTGTCACCTCTGTATTTTAATGAAAACCACCTCTTTCCAAAGCTAACACAGCTGTATAGGGTCTTTAGCCTCAGCCAACAATGGCTGCCAGTGATAATCAAAACAACAGCCAAGGACAAAATTTAATTCTGAGATTTAGCAACAGGGGGTCAGTCACTTCTAGACATGACAGCATCTGGTGAGAAACATAATTACAATCCACAGCTGCATTGCAATGGATCAATTGCATTACTGTGACTACATTTATGTGATAAAGAGAATTGCTATTACAAGGTCTTGCAAATTTGAATTATTACAAGCAATAAAGAAAAACATGACAAAAGGAAAAGCTCCATTTAGAAATTTTAAAAAAATCTCCTCTTCCAAACTTTTAGAGACCATGACATTTTTCTAAGACTCAGTTGACAGTAAGTAAAGACTGTAAAGTGGTCCAGGAGAAACTTAAAAGCTTCCCATTCATTTACAAATGTCATGTGCATTAAAGTACTAGAAGTGTCAGGGGAAAACAGATATGGGCCTATCACTCAATGTTACTGTGAGGTGCTGCCTCTGGTGGAAATATGTGTGGTGTGTCACTCCATTTGTATGTCAAGCATATTGACTGCATGCCTTCCTGCAATATACTGACCACCCAAAATTCTATTTTACTACAATTCCAACACTCCAACCCTGGTAGGTTGCCATGTTGGTGAAATTTCTGTGACAGAAGAATGAATTATGTAATCTGAGTGAATGTTTATGATTTTACAAAATACACCAGATACACAATAAATACATGCCTGCACCACTTCAGCAAAGCCTTCAGTGAATAAAGCAGACACGCCCACATAGCTGGCCAAGGAACAGGCTTTCACACATGTTATGCAAATGAGGCCGATTTCGCTGATTTAGATACTTCCCAAAACCTTAGACATGTGATGTTTAGCTTGTTAGATAGATCTCTCTCTGAGAGCTTTAAAATGATAGCCGTTGCATGTCCGTAGTCCAAAAACTTGTTTCGGAAATTGCCGGTAAATATTTGAAGTTGGGAGAGATACTGCACGCTGATTGGATATGACGCTCATGACCTAAATTTATGGAAATATTGACTTTCAGAGAGATTTGTCTAGGGTAGATTCTCTGGGCACACTATCAAAGGTTAATTATCTGATCATGCAGATTGGAAACTCAAACAAAGTCAAAAGTATCTATTCTTTGCTAAGTCAGGAGCAAAAATGGAAAAAAAGGCCCATCGTCTCACAACCATGCAGAGTAATGAAATAAAAATTAAGAGGAGAATTTCAGCATGCTGACCTAAAATTAATGTCATAAATATTACCATTGACCAAAAGAAGCACTCATGAACCTGTTTTTTAGAAACATCTTCCAGCAACTACACAGGTCTTTAGGCTACCAGGACCATATTTCAGTGCAGTGCATGAAGTGAAGCCATGGAATGTCAGCTGGCATTATGTCGTGCAAAATCAGTGTTGTGTGTTATCTAATCCTTTTTTCCAAGTGTAATATTATTCTAATTACTGATTTTGTTGATGACAGTGATCACTTGGTTTGGAAGTGATCATCAGGTTTGGCCTTTTTTGTCATTTGACAGGTGTGTTGCTTAAATTGTGCTTAAAATTAGGCAGACAATTATAACAAAAATATCACCAGGCATGAAATAATTTTACAACAATTCCTGAATGATTTGCAACCAAGTAATTGGTTATTTTGGACAAATCATTTATCATCCAATCACAGCATTTGTTTATTTTGCTGCAAAATCATTGATGCATGGAATGGTTCATTGAGTCTAATGGCCCTAAATGAAATGGTAAATGAGTTGACTGTCTCCTTCAACAGCAGGATATCTGTTTATAACAATGAAGCTGGCACCAATAAGTGGATGAAATCATTGCAGAAATACACAGGGATGGTGTTCAATTCGTTTTTCAGGTGGGTCATGCCTCATATAGATAATAATCAGCACACTAAATTTTATAAACAAATCTTTCAATATGGCCTATCATTCATACCCTTGTTAATAATATAGACACACATCACAAGCTCACAACTTTTTTTGAAAACACTCGTGTTTTTGACACTGACAGCAACATTTATTCAGCCTTTGGAGGGTTGACAGTTTTACTAGCAAGGAAACCAAGGTGCCAGATTGACAGCTGACATCATGGTCTATCCATCCACATCCATTTTGGTTTGTTAGAAATTTGTTATCCAGTGATAAGGACAGGCAGAATTGAAAATGCATGGGAGGGTTTTTTGTTTCCGAGGAGATTTTTGACACTGACAGCAACATTTATTTAGCCTATGGAGGGTTGACAGTTGTAGTAACAGAGAATCAGCTTGTGCATAGCTAAGACGTCACATCAATCGATAGTGGGGGTCTGCCTGTTCAAGACTGTCCACGAAGTAGATGAATCAGACCAATCTGTTTTCCACGGCATACTATGGCCTTAGGTACCTACTGATGTACGTTGCAAAACATTTCTGATCGGCGACGTCACTTTGATTGTTTTCTCGACCAATCATCGACCAGAAAGCAGTGCTCCCTGCTTGTCTGTTGATAGACAGACCGGAACTAGATTGAATCAGACTGTCAGTTTTAGCTAGCAGGAGAGAGATTTTTTGACACTAGGGACACTGCAGTCAATCATGACATCATCGGTTGGTTGGTGACGTGTGTAAAGCCTAGGTGACGTCACATAGTGTCAATGAGTGCAAATCTATATTGGTCGCTAGGATACCACGCAATGTGTGATCCACGTGGCTTCGACATTGGGATCATTGTCGATCACAAAATACATGTAAAGTCCAAGCAAGACAGGCCCCAAATAAGATCCATATGATTCTTCAACAACAATAGTGTCGAAGGAATAGGTGTGACTTGGTGAAAGTTCTGGTAAAATGAGTGAATCCATGAATGATTGAGGGCTCCAGAGCATGCGTCTGTCTTCCTCAGAAAAAATTTTAAGAATGGAAACGAGGCACGGCGCCAGTGCAGGTGTGGGTAAAACGCGGATCCAGCGGACTGAGGGCACTGAAGGCAGCAAATAATACTTCTTCGCTTGTCACACAAAAGATTTCCCCTTCGGTCAAACTTGGCTTTATTTAGCCTATGGAGGGTTGACAGTTGTAGTAACAAGGAAACCAAGGTGCCAAATGACAGCTGCCCTCAAGGGCTATCCATCCACATCCATTTTGGTCAGTTGGGATTAAGTTACCAAGTGATTAGGATAGAGGGAATTGAAAATACATGGGAGGATTTCCGGTGAGATTTTTGACACTGACAGCAACATTTATTTAGCTTTTGGAGGGTTGACAGTTGTACCAACGAGGAAACCAAGGTGTCAAATAAAAGCTGACAACAAGGGCTCTCCATCTGCATCTATAGGTTACAGTCAAAGAAAGACGAAGGATTGCATTTGGCCTGCTCCTCAAAAGTTTACATCAGTCATGTCATTGCAGATATATATAACCCCAACAGAAACCCTGAATATGATAGTTGTGATATCACTTGGGATAGTAGAAGCATCTAAGTAGAGAAATAAATATTGAGTCAACAACTCTGGCATTTCAAAGATGAGTTATGTTGAAATGGACTTGAGTGGATTAGGCCCCACATGTGATAGGGATAGGGATAGTGATAGGGATGGTGTCAACAGAAACCCTGTGACATATATGTATGAATGTAATCCCTGTATGACTATGATATTTTGACTGTGATTATGATGCATGAATGAATGTATGGGCTCGCTCCGCAAGAGTTTCTCATTGCGAGATTAATAAAGTATATCTTATCTTATATCTTATCTTACATCCACACTGAAAATCACTTGCACTACTTGCGCTGAGACCGAGGTCCTGGAGCTCCTTGTGATCCGGCAACTTGTTTATAAATATTGGTCCCAACCTCGAGTGCATCCTTGTTGAAGGGCGATTGCTGGTCGGGAGGATCGTACCCGGCTTGATTACGGCGCCTAGTTTTCCTGGGCGAGTGTTTTTCACTGCCAGGCACAAATTGGTCGCTTGTAGTAGAGCGAGTTGATGATCTAGCTGTTCTTACAACTCACACTGACGTAATCCGGTGGGTTGGGAGTTCTTTTTGGCATTTATGGAGTTGATTCTGTTGGTCTTAATATAGTTAATCCACAAATTCAACTTTGTTTTGGTGGCGTGTCAAACGTTGGCATCTCGCAAGATGGCCGACACGATTGCTGGCTTGGTTAGCGACGGTATTTTCCTGGTCGTTTTGACATTGAGCGGACCAGGATCACGTTTCTTCCTCCGGTCTTCTTGGCCCCTGGTTTCTCTGGAAATTCGGAGGGCCCAAATTAGTATCTGTGCGACTGTAGAAATCGAAAATCAAGGTTAGAAAAGAACTTATCTGTGAAGTGCGGTCTGTTCGCCATGAACCGGAAGTTTCTGAAACTGATTTCTTCATGGGTTTTTTTGCTTTCTTTATTGGAATGTCAAACAGAGCAGGTCACTGACCATACAGTTGTTCTATATCGAGTTTTCTCTTGTGATGACAAGGTCAAATGTATTGCCGTCGTTGTGTGTTGGTGCCGATACATGTTGCACAAGATCAAACATTTCAAGGATGTTGTTAAATTAAATGACCTTGTTGTCTTGTTGATTCACATGGAAGTTGAAATCACCAGTGATTATGATTTCATTGTTTAAAGTTTGATAGTGTCCCAGAAATGTTATGAATTCCGTAAAGAATTCTGCAAGGTTGTATTTATTTTGTTGGATGGCTCTGGGGCTGAGTCTGGGCGGTAAACCAGAAGAATGGTATCAATTTTTCCATCTAGTTGGACTTGGATCTCCATGTGTTCAAAGGTCTTGGTCTCCATGCAATCTCTTTTAATTGCTTGAATGCCAGATGTGACAAGGCAACCTACTCCACTACCTGGTCTTCCTAACTGGGGGGAACTTAGGAAGAAATATGAAACACAAGCAGGTTAGTTTGTTAGGCAAGTTGGCTGGTTAAGTTAGTCTGTTTGGCAAGTTCAGTTTGCAAGTGCTACTTATTGGCAATACAAGCAAGTTAGTTTGTTAGGCAAGTTGGCTGGTTCAAGTTAGTTTGTTTGGCAAGTTGGCTGGTTCACAAGTGCTTTGTATGGGCAACACAAGCAGGTTAGTTTGTTAGGCAAGTTGGCTGGTTCAAGTTGGTTTGTTCGGCAAGTTGGCTGGTTAGCAGGTGCTACATACGTGTAGGGGAAACACAAGCAGGTTAGTTTGTTTGGCAAGTTGGCTGGTTCAAGTTGGTTAGTTTGGCAAGTTGGCTGCTTCGCAAGTGCTATGTATGGGCAACACAAGCTAGTTAGTTTGTCAGCCAAGTTGGCTGGTTTGCCGGTGCTATGTAAGGGCAACACAAGCTAGTTAGTTTGTCAGGCAGGTTGGCTGGTTTGCAAGCGCTACGTAAGGGAAACCCAAGCAGGTTAGGTTTTCCGGCAGGTTGGCTGGTTAAGTTAGTACAGGGTGTCTACAGAAAAAGAGGACAGTCAACACAATTGGATTTGTTTACATTTTATTTTGTGCCAAGCATCATTATTCTACAAAACATGATTTGTATATGAACATTATATTCAGAACAGTCAAATTACCCATTATTCACACCCCTTGATGTGGTAACTTTCTGCAGATCAGACATAAATGATGCAAAAGCGTGTTTGATGCTCTCCAAGAACATTTTGCCCCATGCAGACATGGCGGAGGCCTTTAACTTTAATGCGAGGGATGCGATAACTTGCTGGATTCTGTCTCCCAATTAGCCCATACTGAATAATCCACTGGGTCCAGCTCAGGAGACAAGGGTTGGCACTCTACCTGGCTCAGGAGGCTTGTTTTGAGGCACTCCCGAGTCTTCTTTGCAGTATGAACAGGTGCTACACCTTGTAGGAAGATGATTCTGCCAACAAAAGAGTTTTTGTCTGACGCCATGGCACCCCAAATTATTTCAGAATGTTATTATAAACATTTGCATAGATTCCGGCACTCTAGTCAATGGTTTATTTGAGACATTTTTGTGATTTTCTTGTCATCAGATGACTCCATATTGAAGACCAAGTGTTAGGTCCTGAATTGAATTATCAGCAGCTGGAGCATCAGCAAATGTCCCACTACTCACGCATGAATTATTCCTACTCTCACAAGCACCATAAATGGTGAAAAATTTCTCATCAAGAATGAGGAAAACAGGACGACCTTTTTCAGCTTAGAGTAATGCAAGCACTTTTGCATATCATGCTTGCATTTTGCCTTTAGTAGTGATCTAATTCACAAATAAACATATTCGCAATAGACCTAATATGGCTGACTATCAAATCCATTCTTATGTTAGACTTATCACCAAATTCTGAACTTATATGACTGTGAAAAAGAAGAAAAGTGACTGTCCTCTTTTTCTGTAGACACCCTGTATGTTTTGCAAGTTGGCTGGTTTTCAAGTGCTACGTACGGGCAACACAAGCTGGTTAGTTTGTTTAGCAGCTAGTTGAATTTAGATGGGTTATGTGAAGGTACCACAATCAAATAAGTTGGCTAAGCCTTAAAATAATTTAAGGCAATGACATTCTAACAGGACAAGTTGTAAAATAAATAAAATATAAATGATTTTTCAATAGATTAATTTATTGATTGTAAAAATAGCAATGAGTTGACAGAGAACAGGCTTGTAATACAAAGAGATAGAGATTGTTGCTGTCTGGTAGGTTATGATTCCTGGAATGGCTGCTGGGCTGAGTTATAATAATTTATGAGCCATACTGGGGTCTGTGGCTCTCCATATTGATTCTGTATCCAGATTCCAAGATTCAAGATTTGTTTATTACCTATCATGAATGTGATTGAATTTGCTGCAGACAAATGTCTGTAGCAAAAGTGAGCGCCACATTCTGGAAAAATTTCCAAACAATATACAAATTCTAGTAGAAGGACAGCATTCTATGGGATTTGTATGCTGGCCTGCAACTGGAATCAACATTTTACATATATATTCAAACATAGAGATATATTCATATATATTCAAACACAGAGATTTACATTGGAAAAGTAGATTTTATAATATTAGTTAATTTATGCAAATGTCAGTCAAAATCTCTATTATGAGATTTTCATCAAATTCATTGAGTCTTTCTTCCGTGCAGACAGTTCTCGAATAACTGCCAACTTTTGCAACTTCACACTCAAGCACATGCTCATCCCGAAGGTGTAGATTGATGTAACTGGTATTACTACCCATGATAGAGTTACTGCCTGATGATGCCAATCGTCCCATGTAGCTTATAAAGACATTGTCTTGTGTGCAGATATTTTACCATTTTTTCATACGTGCAAGTCTCTGATTGGCCACTTTGTTCAAGGCTGATATCAAGCAAGACAGGAAATGGAGGCCTCAATAGAAAATTCCACCTTCTCCTGCTGTTCCTAAATGTGCAAAACAAGGTACATCACATGCCTCCAATTCGTGTCCTGCTCTTAAATATCAATTAAGGATTTCACAATGTAATGATCAACTTTGACGTGAAGATCTTTTCCCAATGCAATGCCAAGTGTCTTGGTTGCTGAGTGGTTTGATGCTACCCTTGTATTTTTGAGGCCCAGGGTTCAATTCCACTGCATGGCAATACTTAATTGACTGCTAAATTTAGATAAGCCTTTTAGGCTTGGAGCCACACTAGACAGGAAGCCATCTGGTGAGAGACATGCTGCAAAGTGGCAAAGCAAATGAACCTCAGTTAGGCCACACATAATTGATCTTTAGCTTCTCGGATCCTCTCAAGGCACAAGGTGAAAAAAAATTTTTTATGATGTCAAAAAAAAAGTTTTTTTTTCAATTTTTTTTTTTCCATCGGCAGGAAATCTATTGTGTTGGCGGGTCCGCGAAGCTAAGAATCGATTATAGTACAACCCAAAATAAAGTACGATTACTCCAGCAGGAAGAAAGAATCAGCCACTACTTTACCCTTTCACACTTTTACCTACTTGAAACTACTTTTTAAAGTTGAATCCCACAGAATACAGCTGCTCCACCTATTGTACTCCACAATTCAACAAAAATACCCCAGCTGGTGGCTCCCCCGCTTCGTCAAATTGTTCATAGGCATTGGAAAAGCCACAGATTTTTGAAGACAGAGGTAGGCTTACTCGAAGGCTACTGGCTTAGCCAGGAATAATGGCACTAAACTATAAATGCACGCATTTTGGTTCAATATATAGGCCTATAATCCGATCCAACTTTCATAAAAATCGGAGAAGGAATCTTTGAGATATTCAAGTTTATTTCAAGGGGGACTTATTTTTGTTGAACTGTTTTCATAATTTTCTCATATTGTACACCACGTAACTCGTTTTTCAATAAAGTGTCTATTCAGCTATATTCCTTTAATTTTTCATAAATATCTCATGGATATTGTTCGAGTGATGCTGCTTTTCATTATAAATCCCACACTTTTTTAGTATTTTACTGTATGTTTTAATGTGATGACATAAGATTTTGAAAAGATCATAGTTCGAAAATTATGTTGGATAGCCCGCCTTTTTTTTTAACGTTGGAAAGCTTTCTTTTTGAAGAGCTTTTTGGCAAAGTTTCATGAATATCTCATGGATTTCAGATTTCTTGCCAAGTGTGATATTCAACTTTAAAATTACATTAAAATCACATTTAAGCAACATCAATTTGAACTCAATCACCCCCATTGTGTTTGATTTACTTGATATTTTGCACCTCTCCTAATTGCAGTTACATTTAATTGGTAGCTGTCTAAATAGAGTTCTTAAAGTTCCCCTGAATGATAGGTATTTATAACAATGAGTATTGTGACGTCATCTATAATGGCTGTCCTGGAGGATGCAGGCACAATCAAGACAAATTAAAGGAAATAACTAAATAATTTAAGCAATCAAAGAAAAACTTTTAAAAATTATGTATAGCCTAGGCTAGATATCAATAATAACAAGTTTATATTGTAATACACAGAAAATTATCTATATTTAACAAAAGATTTTATTATTCAGGGTAACTTTAATGTGCGCTAAAATTGCTGTAAGGAGTCAAAGGAAGTTGTAAGGATATTTGGGGTGGAGAGGAGAGAAGAGGGCAAAATAGGTAAACAGAGGACTTCTGACAGAAAATGTTCTTACTTTATTTTGGGTGTACTGTATATAACATATAGTAGAGAGGGTCGGGGTAAGAAGCCCGGGTTAGGTGAGAGGCCCCCCCCCCCAGAGTTATATCTAAACTTACATTTTTGGTGCTTTTTCTTGTTGATAGGATTGAAGATAGAGGCTTTTAAGGTAATGTCACCAATTTTCAGGGCAAACAGCACCAAACCATAGTAGTAATTAAAGAAACAAAAAACGATGCATGGTTTATGTAACTTTGATTAATTCTTTGAAAGTGGTTGATAGAAATAACTTTGGAAATTTTTTAAAGTATAATGGATATCTGCATTGCTTCACTTTATGACCATCAGATAAATATGATTTGGATCATATTTTTTTGAATTTTACCTCAAAATATAGAGGTCAAATTAAAATATGTGGGTTTGGGGCGAGAGGCCCCACATGGTATGGGGCATGAGGCCCCCTTCACTGAGGCCTCGAAGCTGCGTCAGGAACTATTTAATAATGCGTACTTTACCTTAAATCTGGATCTAATAGCTAATTGAAATGGAAAAAAATTTGGCCGAAATTGAAACCGGGGCAAAAAATATCAAAAAATAAATGTATGAACAGAAAAATTCTGCAATTCAGAAAAACTGAATGGAATGCCTTAAAAATGATAGAAGAACCCCAAGAAATAACTTTCAAGCTGAATGCACTTGCAAAAAAAATTGCCATAGGATTATAAAGCGGGGCTTCTTGCCCGATGGGTGGGGTAAGAAGGCCATTTCAATTTTTTTACAAAAAGTGCCGTAACTCCTTTACTAAAATTGGTAGACATTTATTTCACTAGTTATAAGTAGAGTCAAGAGAACCCTTCCTGACAGCATAAGCATTCAAATAATCGACTACAAAAAGTAGGTCAAATCGCACCTCGAAGTTAAGGGGGCTGCATGCCCCGCGCTACTCTATCAGTTATTAATCCTTCCAAAGTTTACAAAGACATATTAATTTTTTAATGCAATTGTATGATAAAACTAAATGGGAGTGTGGTTCACAGCAATGAACCTCATGAATGTCAGGTTGCGGAAGAAAACAACACGAGTCCGAAGGACGATTGTTTATTCTGCAGCAGACCTGATATGAGTGAGGTTCATTGCTGTGAACCACACTCCTATTAAGGTGACTCACGCATGGTACAGTGCACATATTTCTGAGCAGCCTGGTTGCCTAGCAACATAGCGTCACGACTGCTGCAGGCCCTGAAGAAGTTGTGACGTTACCATTTTCTACATTTTGATTCTGACAGCACAGCTGCTATTAAATTGCCATTTAAATTAGATCTGATACAGCTAAAAGCATAATTATTTTTTTGTTGAATGCAGTAACATCTATTCTATACAACTTCAAAGTTTCAGCTTCCCAGCTTTATCCAACAATTTTTGAGGTTGAATTCCGTCAACGGTGTCTAAAATCGTTCTTTTTTCTTTAAATTGACATTGGCACAGTCATGGTACTGTAGAAAAAAAATGACGCGGTGAATTTTTTTTATTTTTTGCCATTAGTTTGAATTTAAGTTGTTTATGATATACAAGTTTTTAAAAAAATCTGTATGATCGTTTTCTTAAAATTTGATTTCTACTAAATTGACGCAAGCAAAATCTGCAAATTATTAGTGTTTTGCCGCACTTTGATGTCTTACAGTAAAAAGCATTTTAACCTTTTTCTTCAAGTTTAAGGCAAATGTATTGGTGTACATCCATAAGAAGACATTTCTGATGTTTTTGTGTGACTAATGCATGTAATGCTTCATCCTGTGGCACATAACCAAGAACTCAATTTATGACTTCTGGCCAGTCATCAGGGTAAACATGCCGTTACCATGGCAACCAAACCAGTCGGTGAAATTTTTTTGTTTTTCATTTTTGGAATGTACATGTCCCATAGAGGGCTGGTGCAAAATTTTAGAAAATTCTGTATGATCAAACTACCATGCTCGAGTCACCTTAAGTTTTATTTATATCCCACATTAAAAATAGACCTCCAGTCAAAAAAATTAATAATTTCAAGAAGCACTATTTTGTTTGAATGGCCACAAAAAGATCCCCAGCGACCACACCGACCAATCAGAGTGTCAAAACATTGTGACAGCATCACTTCACTGCCCATTGTTTACATAACAACATCAGATAATGATATGCATGAGGTTCACAACGACGAACCACATGGTGTGAATCACATGGTTTTTTGTCACAACTTCACTGCCTATTGTGGGATATTCTATACATTCTACTTACCACTGCCTCACCCCGCCCAGGTGCAATGGGTACTTGGCAATAAGGCAACCACAGCCCTTAAGCCCCTGCGGTTAACCCCGTGTTCAAGGCTGAATACTCCCCAGGGAGTTGAGAAAGACTCTGGATTGGCCTGCCAAGGATGTAATTGTAAAGTCGGCAGAGTATGTCTATACGACGTAGATGCAGACTGTAAACCCACCACGTTACATTACTTAATAATTCTTATGTATTTTTTATTTTGCCAATTGGTTATTGCAGGAACAAGTGGCTGTCCGGACAAAACAGTCCCTTTAGAAGGAAATTGCTATCTATTCAGCGACATTAAAAAGAAATGGTACGAAGCACGACATGAGTGCCAGAAGATTGGGGGAGATTTACTCGTCATAGAGAATCAACATAAAAATGAAATTATCACAGGTGAGTACTGCACTATATGAGGGGCGTTCAGAAAGTTCATGACTTTTTTTTTTATGGACAATTATTTTCAATCTAGAACAATGAATTTTTTACAGGATAAAATTCAGCAGTTTTGGAATATACAAAATATTTTTCCACATTTTTCAATTACTGTGAGAAAAGTATTAATGTCATGTGTACAAGAGCCTTAAAAGGCAAAACTAGGATGACAGACACAATAATGTCCAAAAAATAAAATATGTACATGCCATAGTTTTCCCATTACTCCCAAAACACATCCGGGACGCCCGTTATCCGGACGCCCGCCCGCCGGACAGACAAATTTTCGCAAAGTAACTACAATACCCGTCGGCAATGTATACATTGCCGTGGGTAAAAATGCTCAAAAGCATCAATTCATACTCCTGACACGTTGAAATAAATGTTCTTTGAAGCATTCCAGGAAAAGTTTATGTGAAAGCATTTCAGTCATCCAAAGCCTTTTTTCCTCAAGTGCCTGAAACTATTGCCCCCAGTGATTAAGGTAATGGAAAATCAGGTCTTATGTAAAGCTATATGTCAAAGGAAAAGCTGGGATGGATAATGCTGTCCCTTCAGGTCTCTTGCTCATACCAGTGAATCCATGCTTTGCCATAAGTCCTGATGTAGCTAAGGACTCAAATTCTGGTGCCTGAATTGCTCTTGCCAAATCGGGCATGCAGGAGTGCTTTTCCACATTGGTTCGCTGTAGGAATACAAACATTTGGTATTCTTGAAAGTATATTTAGAAGCTAATATCATATTTCTTGTGTCAAATATTGTCAGTCTTACTAATACAAGTGACAGAGAGAAGTCTTTCTCAGCCGCAATTCATTGATTTTCTTGATCTCCGCACTACCTGCTCCACCTAGCCAAACTTTCTGTTTCCACGGCAACTACAGAATGACTTTAAAATGTCCAAATGTTCCAAAATTTTGGAAAGCCATTCCAAAACTGCTGAATTTTATCCTGCAAAAAATTCATTGTTCTAGATTGAAAATAAGTGTCTATACAAAAAAGCCGTGAACTTTCTGAACGCCCCTCGTACAGTAAATAGCATTTACCCGTGATAAAGACATGCATGTTAACAGCATTTTCATTATAATGTAAGGGGACAACCATTTTGATTCTGTCTTAAAGAAATAACTGCTTGGCTAGTCTTGGTGAAACAAAAGAAATTGTTTTGGGCCGTGTTAAAAAAAAAAGAAGATTTCTAACGTGGTTTCATTTGATTTAGAAAATAGGGTTCTGAGGACGTCACACAACCAAAATAAATAATTACTGTGAAAGAAATAATTTCCAGTGGAAGAAAACCATTGGCGTAACTAGGGGGTCTCAAGCAGGGGGGCACTTGGGGGGGCACATGATTCTCTGGGGAGGCACCCATAGTACTAATTGTATATTTTAGCCAAGGTTGAAAAGTTCATATGTGGGGTCCAATATGGGCTGGCACGGGGGGGGGGAGCCACTGAAGAAAACTGCCAAAGCTCCCCAGTGGTCAATTTGGCCATCATCTTGGATTTGGGGACATTTTCCAAATCCATATCTATAGGGCAATACCAGCACCAAATTTCAAATATTGTAAGCGAAATGTTAAGGTCGCAGCGGGCTATTTAAGAATGAAGAAAGATGGCCACCAGAAAATGGCAGCCATCTTGGATTTCTGGACATGTTCCTAACCAATAACCACAGGCCAATATCTGTGCCAAATTTCATAACTCCAAGTGAAATACTAAGATTACAAATGGTGACAAATGGAAACTTACAAAAACCTTAACCGGGATAGAAGTGTTAACACATGGTGATTTTAACAAATCAATTGCAATTAGCAATCTAATGAGAGTTGAGGTTAATGGTTCCTTGGTTGAAATCCTTAAGTGAATTTAGGAGTTTGGAGGTGAGATTCATGGTGTAATTAGTGTTATTGGTTGACAGGAAAAAGCCTTAGCATTGAGATGATACATGTAAAGTTTCTTCCGCGAAAATATATATTGGATAGTACATGTTGGCCAAAGTTGGAAAGTTCATACGAGGGGCACCTCGTGGGGGGGGGGGGGCACAGATCCACTTTCTGAAATTACCCATTGCCCACTTCTACCGCTTGAACAAAGCCTGTTGGGCCAGTGTAGTGAGAAGATTTTGTCAGCTGGAAGCCTGGAAAATGTGAAAATATATGAGATACGGTACTCTTTTTTATTGTGGCATAGTTCCAGGGGGCATTATTGTTAAGAATGCTGACCAGTGCGTGAAACCACTGGTTCTGATTGCGTGGGTTCATTTCATCCCAAGAATTTGTTGTAGTCCGAACCAAAACAATTCATGGAGGATTGGAGGTTGGTTAAGAGAAAGTGCCTGGCAGTATAATTTTATCCAACATAATATGGATAAATTAATTATCAATGGATGCCTTTGCATTCATATTACAGCGGAGGCAATTACCAAAAATAGAAGCATCCGATACAAAACTTATTGGATTGGCGCCACAGATGCACAAGAGGAGGGGAAGTGGAAATGGCTGGACAGGGCTGAGGAGGTAGGAGGAATTCAGTATCATGATGGGACAGTATGGAATAGAATAGAATTATAAAAATTGAAGGAATGATACTAGGCTATGAGTATGATATATAAAAAGTAATAAATTTAATAGGCCTACAAATATTTATCATAAAAAATATATATCTATTACGAAGTACACAGTAACAAAATGAAGAAATTGGCGAACCATTCTAAAATTCAGCCTTTTAAATTCAATTGAGTCCAATTGTCTTTTTCCTTGGCAGAAAATATGTTGTGTCTATCAGTAAATATCAAATATGTTTGACCTGATGCACTTCGAAAAGATTGTCAGTTAACAATTACACACATATATATATACTTCTAAATAATGACTACCCGAATGTTATTCAGATGACATACCAGAACTGGACAAATGGCAGCCCGGACAATGCTGGAAATAACAATTACTCGTGCGTCTACATGGTAGCCAGCGGCATTCAGCGGCGAAACAGCGGCGATTGGCGCAATGCAAATTGCAAAGTTTTTTATCCATCTGTTTGTGAGAAAAAACCTATCTTCAACAATGGGAGTAAGTGATTTCCTAAATGAAAGTAAGTTATTATTATTTATTATGCCTCCACCATGAAAGCAGAACTGCACTGGCGGAGAGCTGGTCACATGTTAGTCATTATTTTAGTATATTTCCCCCAAAAAAAATTATTCCAAATTATTTTTTTTTTCCAAATTTTCCAAAAAAGTTTTTCCCCCAATTTCTTTTTTTTTCCAAAACATTTCTTTTCTTTTGCCAATTTTTTTCATCCAAAACTGGTTTTTCCCAAAATTTCTTTGAAAACCAATGGTCTGCAGTAGTGCAGGGAAATAATAAAAATGAGAGCATTTCGTAATGACAATAAATAAATCATCAAAACTAGTAACATTAGTGCAATGTTTGTGTCTGCTTAAATCTATTCGGTATAATAAAACAAATCTATTTCCCTCTTGTGTGTGCAAGGAATACTGTTTCAACAATGGGAGTAATTCCCTCTGAAATCAGTCAATATATGTAAATAGTATGTGGCAGCCTTCCATTTGAGGAATAATAAATAAATAATCTGCATTTGAAATTAGTGTTGTAACGATTCGACAGAAAATCGCCGACATCGTCGCCAAAAACTGTTGCTGGCGACATCGATGTTGGATCCACCCAACTCGATTCTGTTGATGTTAGAACAAGGCCAATGAGCCCATATAACGCCCAAGTGCAACTACGATATTTGCGTGTCAAAGCAGCTTATGGCAATCAGCTTTTGCAGTTGATGCAAGTGTTGGGGCAATCTGAGCATGCTAATTGCAATATAGGCAATTCTTGGGGTTTCTTTCACTCCTGCTGGGCTTAATTGCCATCAGTTGGAGAATGATTGGGGTGGAAGGAGAAGTGTCATGTGTCAAAAGGTCGGGCAAGAGGAAACCAGAACACTCAATAAAATTCAACAAATTTATTTACACTATACAAATATAAATCATCATATATATTGAAAAGAAAAAAAGGGCATTTTCACTGCTCCTTTGCCAATTAAACTCGGAAGAAATATCAGCACTCAATTCTTGAGCGTCTTAAAGTTCATTATTGAAAACCAAATGTCAATGAGTACAACTTTTCATTGTAAAAAACCAATTGTCATTATCGACCAATTGTCCATTCACACTCCAAACCACGTTCAATAAAGCTGAATCATTCTTGGGCAAAATTCAAGTTCATGAAGACGGATGGATGACACAGAATCCCGTAGAATTTTGAAGTGGATGAAATTGATGAAGTCCTCCTGGACGATAACCAGTTTTCCAATGTTACCATTATCCATGATATGCAATTACCACAACATCACAGTCCATCGCCATCAGATCAGCTATGGCAGTACCAACTACCAGCTTTGTCAGCTACCACATCACATAGAAATTAGATGAATGGGAACTTCTGAAGAAGCCCACTGAACAGCACCAAAGCTGGGCTAAGAGTGACACACTGATTCAGTCCAGGCCAATCAGCCCAACTTTTAAACCAATCAAAATTAACTTTACATAAATTTGTCATCAGCAACCAGCAAATCAGGACACAGCTTAGTGAGTGACCATGAAAGTCGATGGAGCATAAAATAGGTAGGAATTTCAACCTGACCAGATTAGCTTCAAACAACAGTATACAAACAGATCAGAACAGCTGATAATCATCAGCCATGCAGTGCCATAGGAATTCTGTTAATAAAAATTAATCTGAATCTGAATTAAAAGTAACACCCAAAAGGAAAAATCCCATATATAAATACAACACATCCCAAAGTTATTTGGAGTAATTTCATTACTCATTCAAAACCACAAAAAATTAAAACAACATCTCCCAATAACTCAGTATAATTAATGTAATTATTATTTTATTTTATTACAAAACTCCAAATTATGTACACATTTATATGCAAAATCACAGGAAAAAGAATATGTCAACAAAACTTCGGACATCAACCTCGAGTGCTTCGGACGCACTTTTGACATAGAAGAATGGTCGTACAGAGCCCAAGCTTAGCTTAAGTTGTAGGAAATTAAATTTCCTAAACACTGACCAGTTAGAAGGTTCTGCGCCCAGTATTACGGACGCAACAGCGTGCTGCGTCATTGACGCAGCAATTGCACAAGAAAAGATGGGATGGATACTGAGCTGTGCTCTGCTGATCTAATTTATGGGAGGACTTATTTTTGTTGAACTGTAGGCCTATATCTTCACTTTGACAATTTCAGCAACAACTTGTGAATTATTTTTGTTGAACTGTATATCTTCACTTTAACAATTTCAGCAACAACTTGTGAATTATTTTTGCTGAACTGTATATCTTCACTTTGACAATTTCAGCAACAACTTGTGAAGATGACTGGAAGCTGTACAGCAACCTGACCTGTATTGGCCTAAACAAAATTGGCGCTTCCTGGGAAGAGGCAAGAAAATCATGCAAACGAAACAGAGGAGATCTTGTTGTTATCACTGACTCTGCCAAGTCAGTTTTTGTGCGAAGTAAGTTTGCAGATTTTCTGTAACCTTTCCAAGCCCGAGCTTAAAAATTTTTGACACTCACATATTAGCTGTTTTAGAATACAACCGTGAAATTTCGTTCCAAACTAAAGAGATTGACACTTTAGAAAGAATACAACTTAAATTTCTTAAAAACCTTCTAGGTGTACGGAATCAAACATCAACAATTGCTATCTTAGCTGTTACAGGAAGATTCTCTCTGATATACAGACGGCAGGCTTCAGCACTTAAATATTAGCAAAGGCTTTTAAAAGAGTAATGATGCTCCTACAGGGTGTCTACGGAAAAAAAGGACAGTCAACACAATTTGATTTGTTTACAGTTCATTTTGTGCCTAGCATCATTTTCGAACAAACCATGATTTGTTTATGAACAGTATCATCAAAAGAGTCAAATTACGCAATATTCACACCCCTTGCAGTGGTAACTTCCTGCAGATGATACCAAAATGATATGAAAACATGTTTGATGCACTCCGCCAACATTTTGCCCCATGCAGACATGATGGAGGCCTTTAACTTTACCGCTAGGGTTGGGATAACTTGCTGGGTGTTGTCTCCCAATTTGCCGATACTGAGTAATCCACTGGGTCCAGCTCAGGAGAGAAGGGGTGGCACTCTACCTTGCTTTGGGCACTCCTGAGTCTTCTATGCCGTATGAACAGGTGCTCCAACTTGTTGGAAGATGATTTTGCCACAAAATGAGTATTTTGTCTGACGCCATGGCATCATAAATTCTTTCACAATGTTGTAATAAGCATTTGCATTGGTTTCAGTGCTCTGATCAATGTCTATTTGAGACATTTTTGTGATTTTATTGTCATCAGATGACTCCACGTTGAAGACCAAGTGTTAGGTCCCCAACTTGAATTGTCGGCAGCTGGAGCATCAGCAAATGTCCCACTACTCACAAATGATTCATTCCTTCTCTTACAAGCACCATAAATGGTGACAAATTTCTCTTCAACAATGAGGAAGACAGGACAACCGCAGTCAGCTTGAAGCAACACAAGCACTTTCGCATATCATGCTTCCGTTTGGCCTTTAGTAGTGATCTAATTCACAATTAAACATATTTGCAATAGATCTAATATGACTGACTATCAAATCCACTCTTATGTCAAGACTTATCACCAAGTTCCTAACTTATATGAGTACAAAAAAGAAGACGAGTGACTGTCCTCTTTTTCTGTAGACACCCTGTAAACTTCTTAAAACATGCTTCGATATCCAGGTTGATCTACATGAAAGAAACCACCAATGCTGGTGATCCAAACTCTGTATAATCTCAAATGGTTTAGATAGTGCAGGTGTTACAGTTACTTCTATGAATGAATCATTATTTAAGAAAGCTCAAACAAAAATAATGCATGAAATAAATGGCAGTAACTCAAATCCTGAACTTCGAACTTACAAACAATGAATTCCACTGTTTAATGTTGTGTAACCATTGGAAAGACAGGAGGGCATAACTATTTGAAGTAGCAAATAAATGCATAGAAAATTTTTTCAGTGCTTAGTAATAACGAACAGTTCTATAGACTTTCAACGCATAAAAATGAAGATGTTTTATTTGCTCTAGGTAGATTCTTAAATAGGGGAGACCGGGGCTGGTTGTCACAGGGGCAGGTTGTCACACTTTTTATTGCACTAAACTATGGAGTCACACAGCTCAACCAATCATTGTTTTTTGCTTTTATAACCCACTGGAGTCTTTTTGAAAAATCTTGACCCCTGGAAGGGAGTCTGGTAGGCACAAGGACTGTTAAAAATTTCCTGTTACAAAAAGTAATTTTTTACCTTTAACTTGCATGCAATGCTAGTCTTTATCAAATAGTTGTTGAAAAAGATACAGTTAATACACTTACCATATAAACATTTCTTTAAATCATCATTAGAACAAATAGTGAAAATTTTGATAACAACGGCCTTGGTCACCCGTTTTTGGAATTTTCATCAGTCGGGGCAGGTTGTCACAAAAAGGCGGGGCAGGTTGTCACACTTTTTGGAGCTGGTTGTTACCTATTAGGACCAGGCTTTTAAACCAAAAAAACTAACACAAATATAAATTTGTGCTTTATACATGCTATTGATGACTGAAGTTGTATGCAGATATTGCATCGTGTTTAAATAAATCGATTTCAAATTTATATGTAAAATTTTCCAAAAAAATCGTAAAAATCCTACTCCGTATCAGAATGCTTTCCTACTGATTGGTAAGCCTTCATTTGCAGCACTCTTGTACACAGTAGCATGTTTGTTAAGGTCTTCACTTGGCAAGTAAAGGATTCCTCATATGTCCAAAATAACTTTTCTTGGTCAAGATTTGCCCTACAGAGTTCCACTTCCTGCATTCGAGCTCATAACCAAAAGTGTGACAACCTGCCCCGAGAGTGTGACAACCTGCCCCGAAAGTGTGACAACCTGCCCCGAATTCTGAATTTTAAAAAATGTCCAATATCACATCAAGATTTCGATTGATATAGGTATATATTCACCAGATAGGCTTAAGTCACTCCCCTTTTGCCATTCATACAGAATGGCAGTGCTCCTGCATGCTTTATGTAGAAATAGTAGCATGTTTAAGTTTTACACACTGTGACAACCTGCCCCTGTGACAACCAGCCCGGTCTCCCCTACTGTATTAAAAACTGACTATATTATTTAAATAAATTTAGCCCCCTCCAAGATGGATAACTAATGGCACTGACACTTCCCTCGCATTACCTTTGGTCTATGCTACTGTGTATATATCATTGTATAATTATGTAAATATCTTTGCTAATACTGTTTGGTTGCCATTGTCTTTTATGTCGTTTACAGTATGAATACTTGGTGCTCTGAATCCAAACACTGAACTCTGTTTCTAATTCTTTATATTACATACGTACATGATGTTCTATATATAACCTGAATGTGTGCTGATTATGTTCTTAACTTATATCTGATGTATATCCTTGACTTTAAAATGAATTGTACATATGATTATATTTTACTTGTATATTCTAGTAGCTTGTAGTTTCTAGACTTAATGCTTTTTCATATTCATATATCCAATGCTAGAGGTAGATTATATTGATGAAGGTGAATTTCATCTCAACAGAAAAAATGCGTTTATTTAGGTCAGTAGCACTTACTAGCAGGAAGCAATCTTCACCTAATTGTCCATTTCTAGAAATTTACTGGTTCTATTCTTGTCAATATTTGAAACATTCTTCTGATCAAAGTTGTAAAATTGATGACTCAGTAGATCATCTACGTAGATATGTCACGACGGGATTGGCAAGTGTATTCATCAAAATAAATCATATATATAACCTAGGTACATTTTTACATTTTATACACGGCAATAGCATGATTTCAAGATCTAGTACACCAGATATGGATAAAATGTTTTCAGAACGAGTAGTTAACACCAAGAGGTATCTACCTGCTTGGATTGGCTTGCACGACAAAAATTTGAAAGCAGAATGGAACTGGTTGGATTCAGATGACAAGGTAAGCGATTTACAGGATGGATGGATGGATGGGGCTTTACGTCATGTATTTATGCACTTGGTAGGATAATTATCGCCCATGCTATGCTATGCATAGGGCGATTATGCTTTAGTGCTGAAATCTACTGAAGGGGTGAAACAACCAATGCTGTGGCCTCAACCAGCTCACTCTGGAAGTTCTTATCATATGCATAACACATTGATACCATTGTAGATGTGCACAACGGTTGGTATTTTCAGTTTAATTCAATATTAGAAAATTTACTATTATCAGTTTTAGAGGCTATCAAGGTCCAGAAAGCCTGCATTGTGGTGGCCATTTTCCCTTCCACAGGGTGAGTTTTAGTACACAGAATGGCCACTGCAAGCAGCAACTCATTCACATACATTACACAAGAGGGCAGCACCTGCAAGTCCTTTGCCAGTTCCTCCCTTTGCACCACATTCTATTTCTGGGAAACTCAGCAATTCCTGCATCTCAGTATAGTTCATGCATCTTTCCAACTAATTATACAGGTAGCACGGGCTTATATTGTATCTATTTCATATTATTCTATTCTCTTCCCTCCAATCTACGGGCAACTTACTATATATTATATAAATCTGTTTTATATTTATGTAAATAAAATACTGGTTATAATATACACTCATGTAAACAAAAGATAGACATATAGATAGATAGATAGACAGATAGATAGATAGATAGATAGATAGATGCATGGATAGACGGATTGGCAGACAGATAGGATAGATGGATGGGATATACAGTAGGATAGGATAGATGGATAGTATAAACGGATAGGATAAACAGACAGGATAGATAGATGGATAGATGGAGGAATGGATTGACAGATGGATTGATGGATATATGGGTTGACAGACGGACAGGATAGAGGGATGAGATAAACAGATAGGATAAACAGATGGGATAAACAGGTAGGATAAACGGGATAAACGGATAGGATATACGGATGGGATAAATGGATAGGATAAACAGATGGGATAAACGAACGGGATAAACGGATAGGATAAACAGATAGGATAAATAGATGGATAGGATAGATGGCTGGGATAAACAGATAGGATAGATGGATAGTATAAACGGATAGGATAAACAGACAGGATAGATAGATAGATAGATGGAGGAATGGATTGACGGATGGCTTAATGGATAGATGGGTTGACAGACGGATAGGATAAACGGATAGGATAAACGGATAGGATAAACGGATAGGATAAACAGGTAGGATAAACAGGTAGGATAAACAGGTAGGATAAACAGGTAGGATAAACGGGATAAACGGATAGGATAAACGGATTGGATAAACGGCTGGGATAAACAAATGGGATAAACGGATAGGATAAATGGATAGGATACAAGGATAGGATAAACGGATAGGATAAACGGGATAAATGGGATAACAGATAGGATAAATGGATAGTATAAACGGATAGGATAAACGGATAGGATAACAGGTAGGATAAACGGATACGATAAACGGATATGTTAAACGGATAGGATAAACGGATAGGATAACATATAGGATAAACGGATAGGATAAACAGATAAGATAAACGGATAGGATAAACAGATAGGATAAACAGATAGGATAAACAGGATAAATGGGATGAACCAATGCTTATGGGGTACTGGATAAACGGATAGGATAAACGGATAGAATAACGGATAGGATTAATGGATAGGATAAACGGGATAAACAGGATAACGGATAGGATAAACCGATAGGATAAACGGATGGGATAAATGGATAGGATAAACGGATGGGATAAACGGATAGGATAAACGGATAGGATGAATGGATAGGATAAACAGATAGGATAAACGGATAGGATATATGGGTAGGATAAACGGATAGGATAAATGGAATAAATGGGATAAACGGGATAAACGGGATAACGGATAGGATAAATGGATATGTTAAACGGATAGGGTCAACGGATAGGGTAATGGATAGGATAAATGGATAGGATAAACGGATAGGATAAACTGATAGGATAAACAGATAGGATAAACAAATAGGATAAATAGATAAGATAAACAGGATAAATGGGATGAACCAGTGCTTATGGGGTACTGGATAAACGGATAGGATAAACGGATAGGATAAACAGATAGGATAAATAGATAGGATAAATGGATAGGATAAACGGGATAAACAGGATAACGGGTAGGATACACAGATAGGATAAACGGAGAGGATAAACAGATATTATAAACGGAGAGGATAAATGGATAGGATAAATGGATAGGATAAACGAACGGGATAAACTGGCTAACGGATAGGATAAACATAGGATAAAACATGCGGGGCATGGGCGATGCTGTGCCATTATATGTGCTTGTTAGGACAGGAGGAGGACATGGCAATGAGGTGAAGGATGATTGAAACAGCCATCCAACATAGGCCAGGTGACCCGGCAAGAGCTGGATTCGAACCCTGGATCCAGTGATTGGCAGTCCGCTGCTACCACTAGACCAACCCTGTACAGCTTGTCAAAAAATTAAAAATAGTCCTATCAGAGTAATGTTTTCTTGGTACTCTCTTGGCGATGATTGCTTTATGGGGAAACCCCCCCCCCCAGAGAAAAACCCTATATATGGTGTGTTTTGCATTCCTTAACTTTATAATCAAAGTTTTCTTATACTGCAGACCACCTTCACGGATTGGTTAAATGATCCTCGTGAAAATCCCGATCGAAAGTTGGACTGTGTGTTCATGAGAGCGACCAAGACATCGAGGGGACGTTGGGCTAACTCACTTTGTTCACGACAAACTGCTTACATTTGTGAGAAGACAGGAGGTTAGCTTATTCAGTCATTTATTATTTGATCAAATTGAATGCTTGAGATAGATTCTGTGTTCAACAATTTCCATTGTATAAAAATTATCCGGTGATTATGTGTAACTGAAAAATCTTTCCTCCTTTTTTCATCAGGACAGTGCAATACCGGTTGGTTGAGATATGGGGGAAGCTGTTACAAGTTCAATTTTGACATTTCCAACTGGGATGATGCTCGCAGCCGCTGCAAGTTGCAAGACCCTCAGTCTGACCTCGTCATCATTGATAATTTTTCTGAACAGCGTTGGCTACAAGGTAAAAACATTTGATAATACAAGTTTCATTAACTTTTTAGAGCAATTCAATTTGATTATACATGACTTCTGGTCTTCATGGCAACAGATCGGCCTTTTACTTTCATTTTTAAGAGCCAGTGACAGAGAAAATTGAGGATTTGGCTTGCTGTGGGGGTCGGCGGAATCACTTGAAACTTTTCAATGTGAATGAATATGGTCTCACTAAGAAAAATCTTGAAGCATTCGAAAAAAATTCATTTGGTTGTTGTGATAGGACATGCCATAGATATTAGGCAAAATATGCAAAATTGCTCCCGGAGAGAATTTGGAAATTTCACATTTTGCTCAATTTCAATGGACAATATCTTCTGAACGGCACGTGTTACAGCTTAAAGAAACATAGCATCAGATAGGGCATACACATGGTTTTCAAGGCCACATATGATAATTGTTGTCCTAGTCTTATAGGATGTAGTGTAACTCGAATACAAAAGCCTTTTTGCCCATTTTTTCAAAAATACTGATTTATGGAAAAAAGGTCATATTTCATGGAGGGTCTCAACTTGACAATGTGAATAAAAGGGTAGTGAAGACAAACATGTAAACATGTAAACCCCGACCCCGGGGTTAGTTGAAGCGCCATAA
The DNA here is from genome assembly GCA_026936325.1 of Platynereis dumerilii. NCBI lineage: Eukaryota > Metazoa > Annelida > Polychaeta > Phyllodocida > Nereididae > Platynereis > Platynereis dumerilii. The sequence goes on along the minus strand of JAPTHN010000006.1, from coordinate 54,678,516 downwards.
AAATTTGGAGACAACTTCTTATAAAAGGGGTTTCCTTTGCATAACTGATATCCCTATGATGACCACAAGCTTCAGTACAACACTCATTTGAAAAGAAATTGTATACTGTAATTTACTAATTTTTTTGTGTATTTTTGGCAAAAAAGCTGGTTTTTCCGTATTTCCCTTTCAGGAATGCAACAATGCACTGTAGTAGTTCTAAACTGCAGTAACTCCAACTAACAATGACTTGCAAGGCAATTTGAACACTTGAAATCTATGTTACGGCCAACTCCACCATGCATGATTCAACTAACCCCATCACACCTGGAACACAATATTGTCTTATTTTTCAGCCTTATCTAAGTCATACAACAACAAACTTCTGGGTGTGGATTAGGCATGGATTTGCTTATTTAGAAATAAGGTTAGTTCACCTGGATTAAAATCATAGCTATACAATTATCCCCCTCGAAGACTGAACAAACAAGTTACTAGAGCACCCAAAAAACAAACTTTCTTGCTTAGAGAATTAGCATTTTGAAATTTTGAATGAATAAAGGTATGATAACATGTGCCAATAAACAGGGTATCTACCAAAAGTACCAGTTTGGCCAAAAATTTAAAATAAAGCTGATTTTAGGCCAAGATTCAACTAACCCCGCTATTCAACTAACCCCGGTCTCCCCTAAGCCATCTACAATTTCTCCACCTCTTGGAAGCTATCATGACTTCATTAGAATTTATCAAATTAAAGTGGAAGGTCTGAGAAATTGAGGCAAATTGGCCAGGGCAATTTTTTTTTTTGCAATTAATTTGTCTCTTGCAAGTATAATTTCATAGCACACTTAATGCAGTCTGACAGCTGTTTTGCCTGATTTACTAAATATTTGGTGTTTTGCAAATTTGACTGGGAAAGTTCAAGCAGTTGAATGATTAGTAGATAATGATCCAACTAGAAATACTAAGCTTGCTTATTAACAAATATTTGAATATTATGGTGTCTTGTCTTATGTTGTAGATCACTATCAATCTTCATCTAAGCATGATTGACGTAAAATGATGTAAAAGAATAGGAGCAAAAATTCTTTATTTTGCTTTCTGAACCTTGTGCAGATTCTGCAGAATGGTTTTTCTGCACTTCCCCAACATTATTTTCCTTGAAATATCATTTGGGTTAATTCCGAGAACCTGAATAGGATATTTAAAAAATCAATTTGCATAAAATATGCCAATCATTAAGGTACCTCACATGCTTGTGTCTTATCTTTTACGTTGCTTCACAACATTGCGAAAACATTGCCCCAATATTGCATTCTAACGACATTTTGTCCACATGCAAATGCCTAAAGTGCCATTATGTAACTTTGCAGCCAGCTCCAATTACAAATCACAACATTTTTATTCACTGCAAGAAAATCATTTCAGTGCTCCTTAATCCTTATTGATCGCCAGTAGATCGTTAGATCTACCAGCGATATATGTTTTGAACATGTCCGAACCTCGTGGTGCGTGGTGCATAGACAAATTGTGTGGTGGAATGCACTTCAGAATCTGTCATCTATCATGTCTATGCCTCAGCTTGCCTGGCAGTGGTTGGGTGGATAGAAGTCGGTTGGAGGGAGTCGGGTGGTTAGGAGTCGAGTGGTTAGGAGTCGGTTGGATAGGAGTCGGGTGGATGTGGATATAAGTCAGGTGGATAGGAGTTGGTGGCAAGGAGTCGGGTGGATAGGAGTCGGGTGGACAGGAGTCGTATGGACAGGAGTTGCTTGGAATTGGAAAGGAGTGTTGGGTGGATAGGAGTTGGGTAGATAGGAGTCGGGTGGACAGGAGTCGTTTGACAGGAATCGGGTGGATAGGAGTCGGGTGATTAGGAGTCTGGTGGTTAGGAGTGGGTGGATAGGAGTCGGCTGGCCAGGAGTCGATGGACAGAGTCGTTTGGACAGGAGTTGTTTGGACAGGAGTCGGTTGGACAAGAGTCGTGTGGACAGGAGTCGGGTGGACAGTAGTCTGGTGGGCATGAGTCGGGTGGACAGGAGTGTTGGGTGGATAGGAGTCGGGTGGATAGGAGTCGGGTGGCCAATATTCGGATGGATAGGAGTAGGGAGGTTAGGAGTCGGATGGTTAGGAGTCTGGTTAGAGCCAGGTGGATAGGAGTCGGGTGGATAGGAGTCAGCTGGCCAGGAGTCGGTGGACAGGAGTCGGGTGGACAGACTCAAGACTCAAGACTCAAGACATTTATTTCTTCCTGAATCATACAGGTTGTTACAGTAATGAGGGAGGACATCTCTAAGACAAAATTTTGGACAGGAGTCGGGTGAGCAGGAGTCGGGTGGACAGGAGTCGGGTGGACAGTCGTTTGGACAGGAGTTGGGTGGACAGGAGTCGGGTGGAGATGAGTCGGGTGGGTAGGAGTCTGGTGGATAGGAGTTAGGTTGATAGGAGTCGGATGGACAGGAGTCGAATGGACAGGATTAGGATGGATAGGAGTCTGATGGACAGTCGTTTGGACAGGAGTCGGGTGGACAGGAGTCTGGTGGATAGGAGTAGGGTGGTTAGGAGTCGGGTGGTTAGGAGTCTGGTCAGAGTCGGGTGGATAGGAGTCGGGTGGATAGGAGTCAGCTGGCCAGGAGTCGGTGGACAGGAGTCGGGTGAGCAGGAGTTGGGTGGACAGGAGTCGGGTGGACAGTCGTTTGGACAGGAGTCGGGTGGACATGAGTCGGGTGGGTAGGAGTCTGGTGGATAGAAGTTGGGTGATTGTCTATAGATCCCGTCTTTGTGATAGTTTGGTGCAGTTTTTGTCTGATCTTGTATGACGGCTGTCCATGCTGAAACGTGACAGACTGAAATGCATAAATTACACTGTCACTGCTGCCTCTATTAAACTCAAATTCTCAATACACATATTTTGCTTGTGTATATATATATATATGTCAATTTTCAACAGTAAAATAGGCGATCATTCAGTCCCTGTGCCAGCATTGAGCGATCCATTCAATCTCCACACTAATTCTATTTTATTCAATGTCGTTGTTGCTATTGCATATATATTGGTTTATTCCAGCCCAATGAAGAAAATCCATCATAAATTTTTTGTTTATAGGTCATCTATGTACATATTTTTTTTGTATCCCAGAGTAAAAATTCTGCCTCATTGATCTGCCTTTGGAGTTATTTGAAGCAGATGCGATGGTCATGATTAACTCATAAAGACTATCCTATTTCAAGAACAATTTCTTTGGATATGTAAAATATTTACAAGCATTATTTAGATTTTTTTTTTATCGCTGTCTCAACCTATAAAAAAACTTATATATAAGTATTCTTAACAGTTCATCGATTCTACAAGATAAGGAATTTCTCTGGCGAAATTTTTGCGTGTCAAACGTCACCAAAGATTGTGTACATCATTTTCAATGCGAAACTTGGCCTAAAAACCTTAAAAGGCATCCGATTTTCAAAATTTAAAAACCTGCATATATCAATTAAACTCCTCCAAATTCCACTTATTCATTTTGCTCTATTTGCAATATTAACTTCGCAAAAACCTCTTCGGCACATTACGCTGGTTTTTTTTTTGCACATATTTGGCTATGTAATATTTTCATGAAACAAGGGGAGGGGCTTTGGAGTTTTTCTAAGGGCATTTATTTCATAGAAATGCCTACTTTAAGACATTAAAACCTTTTATTACACGCCACATACCCTCAGGTTCATGATAAGTTCGATGCGGTACCCTTTTTTAAGGGTACTTTTCTTGTTTATATGTGCACACTGAATTTCAGAATTATATCCAGTAAAGCAGTCGAGAACCAGACAAGGAATGAGAACATTCACACTTTCATAAAGATATACGTTTTGTGTCAAATAGGTCAATTTTGTATGCTATTCATGCCTTAAGAACATAAAAGCTATAAAATAAATTTTATATTGAAAAATGAAGTGTTAATTACCAACAACTGGTAACACTGTGACATTTCCAGACTTTATAATCAGGTTCAAACGTTCTAATTAGCATTCTGAATCTGAAAACGACAGTTTGCATGGAAATGTCATTTTTGGTCACAGAGGTTAACTTCATATGTTTTCCATGCTTATAGTAAGCCATGAAAACCAAATTTTATGATTGATATTGGAAGATGAAGTGTAAATTGGTAATTCTATGTCATTGGCATAGCTGAGGGCCAACTGTCAGATTGGCAACAGGGATATGAAACAGCCATTTTCACCGAAATTTCACCGAAATTTCGTTTTATAGGTTAACTTCATATGTTTCCAATGCTTATTGCAGGTCATATAAACCAAATTTTATGATTGGTTTTGGAAGATGAAATGTAAATTGGTATTTCCATGTCCCTGACATAGCTGGGGGCTGACTGTCAGATTGGCAATTTTTATATGAAAATGGCCTTTTTGACTAAAATTGCGATTTTGTTCAAATTGGTAAATTTCCTGTACTTCTCATGCGTACAACAGACCATATAAACCAAATATTATGATTGATTTTGGAAGATGATGTGTTATTTGGTAATTCTAATTCATTAGCATAGCCTTGGGCCAAATTTCAGATTGGCCATTGAGATCTGTAAATGGCTATTTTCATAAAAAATTGTTTTTCGGTAAAATAGGTACATTTCCCATGCTTCCCATGCTTAGGGTGTCAAAAGTATACCAAATTGTATGATTGATATTGAAAGATGAAGTGTATATGGGTTTATCCATGTCATTGACATATCTGGGGGTAGACCCTCAGATTGGCAATTTGGATCTGAAAATGACCACTTTTTACATCCTTTTTTACCTTTGAAATAGAGCAAGTTCCTTGTATCACCCACACCCTGGTGGCCAGTTTAGGAACAAAAAATTAAATTCCATTTGAAAGGAAATCCATTTTTCTCAATATCTGAAATGAAATTATATCATTACATCACCTCAGGTTGACTACACAGTGATTTTAAAATTGCCATTTTTTAACATTTCCTTTCTCTCTAAAAGCGAAATTATGGCCTTAATAATGGAGGTGGCCTACCATGGCCACCCCTGGACCAAATGACCAAAAATTTTGTGAATGTTGTTTTTGACCCAAGTACTTGACATGTGCAAAATTTCATCAAAATCGGTGAGATTGCGCAGCCATGATTTTGGCATAAATCCTCAATTTTCTCTGTCACTGGCTCTTAAGACCTGATTTTTTAAGGATCAATTGGAAATTAAGCCCACCTCATTACTAGCTATAATCTGATTATCATGTTTCTTGGTAAAATATAGCTTAAGGCGTAGTTCAAAAATAATGAAGCCAAAGTGAGACATGACCATCAAAATTTTAAAATGTTTATAATAAAACGCACTCAGGGTGGTGGATCAGTCCACTGAAACCAACTCGTGGTCTGACTAAGTGAGTTCCTCCGCCAGCCAGACCATGAGTGGGTTTCAGTGGACTGATCCACCACCCTGAGTGGGTTTTATTTGTATCCCACATTTTATGCTATTTTGACAACCTATAAGGGTATTTTGATGCTTAAATATGGATAATTAAAAATAATAATGACCTAATCACTTTGGTGGATGGATCTAATGTTTTGATGGCGGTAAAACCAATCAGATCAAACTGTAACATAAACAAATGACAAAGTGGGTGGAGTCTGACTGGTTGCTATAAACAAAGCCCTGAGAGTCACATGACTGCTGGTGACGTCACCAATGCTGATGATGTCATAGTGGTTCAGCTGCTATTGTGACATCATGTGCTGCTGTTGTGACATCATGTGTCGTGATTGTGACCTCATGTGTGATCTGAAGTAGTGCCACAAATAATCATATTTAAATTAGGGATGGTGGAACACAAAATTATATCCCCTGGGCTGTTCCACATGGGTTTTCCATGGGGATCACTGCCAAGTGTGGGATATTATATGTATCAAAGACCACATGATATTGTAAGAAACATGTCTAAGTTCTAGAAACTATTTACCATTTTGCTGTGGTTTGTAGAAATGACTGATAAAAGCCGAATATTACCAAATTTTATTTTATTTTATTTCCATGGCAGTAAAAGAAAAGTAGACTCAATGGTAACTTATCTTCAAATTAAATCTAATTCTTTTGTTGGATGACTCTTAAGTATCCATGGCTGTTTTCATCCAAATTCACTGAATATTTTATGAGGAAAACAGTATTTTTCGAAATTTTGTTGCAATATTTAAAAAAAAACAGATGTACATATTTTCCTTTAAAATGATTTCACCTGACCTGTGTTATGCGGCTGTATGTGGGCTTCGAGTTGGTACCTAATAAGTGCCACTAAAGTGAATACGAACAGTGCAAATGATGATAGAAGCGTGTTTTTTAGCCTATTTTACCATACAAAAAGCCAATTTTGGGTAATGGTGTGACACAGAAGTAAAAAAAGTGTTCGGTTTTGACCCAAATCGATTTTATATGTATTATCAGTAACAACTGGATCAAGCATAAGAGTAATTACAAAATTAAAGTGAAATTTGTATTGGTTATTGCCGTTTTCAGCAAATTGGCCCAAAATTTTGAGGAAAGCTTCACAAAGAGCAAAATTTTGAAAAATAAACATTGAAACATACTCCAACTACTGAAATATTGTGTTGATTATCACTACAAGTAATACTAGAATAATTGCTTTACTCCTTACAAGAAAACCATGATAATATGATCGGTATTTTCCATAGCGTTACTCTTGCGACAAAGCCCCATTTAAGATATCGTTGTATTTTACCACCAGAAACCAGCTGTTCACCTGGATTACTTGATAGTTTCTCAAAACTACACAGATTTTGCAATATTACAAACTAAACCAGATTTAAAACGGAGCTTTTATTGCTCTGTGGCACTACAAAGTATTCTGGGCGTTACGCTTGCGGTGGATTCACATACCCTGCTATTCATTGGAATTTTTTAGTGAACTAAATTTTCCACAACCTTAAGAAGCTCCAAAATGGGTAAGAAGATATAAGACTAGGTCTCAAAGGCCAAAAGATTCAACTGACACATTGCAAAGGAACACTAGAGCATCCCAGATCAGTTAGCGTCAAATTTGACTTAATTTTTGGAAGTCAACCTTTGAATCCAAATATGTCAACACAGGTAAATAGAAATACTTGATTTGATGGATTTATGAAGCCTGAGGATGTAGAGATTCCAAAAAGTTTTGGGAAATTGCCTTAGAATACGTCCAAATTTGTAAAACAAAGAATTGAAGTGGTCAAAAATGTTATGTCACGTTTTATTAGGGGAAAAATGCTTTTTTTTCAATGTAATTCAACTCTATCTCAGTAACTATGCAACAAAATATTGTCAAATTTTCAGGAAATTTGCAAAAGAATGTACTTAAAGCAATGGTGTACCATTAAGTTGTCACATACAGCCATTCTCATATTTTGAGACCCCTACAGAAAATATGTTGCGTGGCTTCATTATTTTTGAACTAGGCCTTAAGTTACGCAAAGTTTGACAAAATTTACGAAAACCCCTCCTATAAGTAATTTGTGATGTATGGCAAATTTTGTAAATGACATTGTGAATGCAGTATGGACATTATGTATCATTCCTACGGTATACAGTTAGTACCATTTACATATTACTATTATAATGGTATGTGTCTTTTATGCCAATCATACTGTATATTTCATATATTTCTGTAGGCCTATAGTATCACTGTTTACAAACATTTGCTATTGTGTATGATTGTTTGCATTAACATTGCAAGGTTATTATGTAACACCAATTAGCAATGAATTGTTATTCTATTATGATTACATAATCAGTTAACAGACAATTGTGTTGACATTGTCACCCAGTTAAGTTGTTTCTTTGCTTCTAGAAGAATCTTTTAATGAGTGATAAGACTAGATCATTTTGGAACAGTCAAGATGGTCCTTGAAGAGGTCATGAAGGACATCAAGCTAGAAAAGGACGAAATTTTCTGTTCATATGATGTTGTTTCACTGTTCACAAACACTCAAATTAAAGAAACAGTGAACATTGTGAAAGACCGATTATCTAAGGACAAAGATCTGAAGAAGAGGACATTCCTTGCAGTAGATGACATCACAAAATTGCTCGAATTTGTCCTCAACACCACATATTTCAGCAGAAATTCGGCACAGCAATGGGCAGCCCAGTGTCACCTATTATAGCAAATTTCTTCATGGAAGATTTGGAACAAGGAGCAATAGCCACAGCACTGTCATCATGCAAACCAAGACTGTGGAAACGCTACGTTGATGATATACCTGCAGTAGTTTAAAAAAGGCACTGTAGCAGACCTAAATGAACATCTGAACAGCATAGATTCGACAGGCAGCATAAAGTTCACCAGCGAAGAAGAAAAAGATGCAGCAATTCCATTCCTGGATGTCCTACAGATGTGACAGGAAGATGAAAGGATAAAATGTAAAGTGTATCGAAAGACCACTCATACAGACCAATATTTAAACTTCTTGTCACACCACCCTCTCCCTGAAAAACTGGGGGTTGTTAGGACATTACTGGACAGGAAAGACAAAGTAGTAACATGCCAGGAAGACAGACAGCAGGAAGTGCAGCACATAACTTGGCCTTGAAGAATTGTGGATATCCAACTTGGTCTGTGAAAACTGTGAGCGAACGTATGGAAGTAAAAAAGGCAACAAAGACCAAGAAAGAAGATGAAGACAAGTCTAGAGGACAAATCGTCATTCCAATACTTAAAAGGGTTCTCTGAAGCGAAGGACAGAGCGATGCAAAAACACCGAATCTCAACTGCAATGAGGCCTGTTTTGAATCTGAGAAACATCTTAGTGCACCCAAAAGACAAGGTCAACGCTGAAGAAATGGGTGAAGTGGTGTACCAAATCCCATGTGCCAGCTGTGATGCCCAGTATATTGGAGAGACAGGAAGACGCTTTACCATCAAACTGGAAGAACACAAGAAAGACACAGACACAGCAACTAAAGAGAAATTGACAAGAACAGCCAGAAAGACATCAGAAAGCACCATACACAAGTCAGCAATAACAGATCATGCTGTACAGAAGAACCATGTGATTGAATGGCAGGGGGCAAAAGTGATTGAGGGGCATCAAAAATATGAACTGTGAAAGAAGCCATCTGGATCAGAAAAGCATCACCACATCTTATGAATCGAGACGAGGGGGCCTACCAACTGTCGCATCTTTACAACACAGTGTTAAAAACTGATCACAACAACACATCTGTGATCAGCTAACACTCAAGTCATTTCTGAGGAAGTTTTCAGACTGAGAAGACGAAACTGTCAAAGTAATTCATGGACTGGTTGTGAAAAAATAGCATTTTAGCATTACAAATCAAGATGGTGTAAGAATGGTCTAGAAATTTGTCACTTGTATATATACCCCTCAGAGCTCTGTCAGTCAGTCATCTCCACCAAAAGACGATACTATGCATATCAGTGGACTGGACCTTGGATTAACCTGTGCCATATAGAGTCAAGGATGGTAAATCCGTCCAGGAGGGTAAATCCGTCCACTCCCTAATACATGTGTTCAAATACATCCATTGCAGTTGTGTGAGTGTTAAATGTAAGAAAACTTCGTTTTTAACAGATTTTACCGTTTTTATTATTTTGATAGCATTTTTTATCACAATTCAAGTGATTTAACAAGGTGGGATAAAAAACAATGAAATTCTGTGACGTCATCACAGACATTTTGTGAATTTCAGCTTGTTGGTTATCCCATCCTTGTTGGCCTATTCAAATCTACAAACAAATGTATTTCAAGTAAAAAGTGACTGATTGGAATGTAAAATTATATTGAATTTGTTAAATTACTAAATGATGACACCTTGAATGGTAATACAATGCAAATAAAAGTGGACGGAATTACCATCCTCATTTTAAGACTCGCTTGATTGGGGGTTGGCAAATACGTCCACCTCCATTCAGTATCATTCAGAGCACTTTTATGACTTTCAATATTTATTAATTGCATACACATGATAAGAGAAATTAGTTTGAAACAGTTATGCCACTTTGATTTGTTTGAAATGGTCTTTAATTGTAATTGAGCTGGTCAGTTGAAATTCTGAATTGTTAAATTAACCTGTATTAGCCAATTCTTCTATTATAAGTGCAATAATCATTCCACTGTCGAGAAATCAACAGAAAATACTTTGTGAATGTTAAAATAATGTAAAACTTCAAAAAATCATAAGATATGATAGATATGTGGTGCATAATGCCCTGTGGACGGATTTACCATCCTTGCTGGACGGATTTACCAGCAAAGTGGACGGATTTAGGTGCCCTGACCTTCAATTTTTGTTGCCGTGGTTTCAGCAAAAAACATTTGAATATTTGACTTTTTTGGCTGTTGAGGATAGTACGAAATATGCCCCTTCCAATGGGCTAAATTTTATTTCTGTATGTATTCTCATTTTCCTGGAAATACAGTTTTAGCCAAAAGTGGACGGATTTACCATCCTTGACTCTAGTATCACACTGTTGGACATTTATTACACTGGATATTACACCGGATTACACCTGACCAGGAATCAGGACTTTGGATTATTTGAACACGGACATTATTTTCAGTGGATTATAATTTGTACGGACATTATTGGACTGTTTGGAAATAACAGCGGACCTCCGCCTTCCAGAACTTTCTCTATGGACATTTAGCCATAGGATAACACTGATAAGTGGTTAAAAATTACCCTGGGTCAAAAATATTTAATTTGGAGTACATTTAGAACTTTTGAATATTGTAACAATAAATATTTTTGTTTTTTATTAAAATTGGAAACTTTGACTATCTGTGTTAGATGTTCATTGCTGCTGACCCATAACATAAATTGGGGGCTCGTCCAGGATAAACCTAACTTTTGGCGTTTAAATGAATAGTGAAATTTCTGAAAATTTTGAAATTTTGTAATACTTTCGAGAAATTTCCATCATGACTTCAGCAGCAGTGAAAAACTTTGTGTACACACTACACAGCAAGTGTTGGAGGTTTGAAGGCTTTCAAGAAACCTGATTTAATAGATTGGCTGAACATTTGAAATTACGAGGGGTTTTCCATAAGTTCTGTCCAACTGGCCATAACTTCAGCAATATTTTATGCACGCACATGATTTTTTGGTCAGTTAAAACTGAGGTAATTTGCAATTGATACCCAAAAATTCAGATCATAGAAATACAAATAATTGCTGATTTTGTTGCCATGGAAACCAGAAGTCTTGAAATGCGGCCCAGAGCATAAAAACAGGCAGAAACACAAATATCTTGTCAAAATATTGATTTATTTTGAGAAATTTTCAATGAAAACATGTGAAAAACACACATCATCATTTCACAACTTCTCTAAGTGATTAATTTGGTACATAATGTGTTTCTCTATGCACTCAATGCATTTGAAAAGCAAGTCTTTAAGTCGTCCGATTTTGGACAGTTTAGGAGTTATGGGTTTTATGGTTCTTGGATTTCCTGATGTGTCTTCTATTCCTTCAAAAGAGCCTCTATGATTTTTAGATGGTTTTATTTCTATCTTCCTTGTGTATATATTTAAGAAGGTTCTGTCTGTCTCTGTCAGATTTTTTAAAGCAAAGTATATGAATTTCATTCATGTCTGTTATCTCATTCATCAATCATAAAGTTTCTCGTCTCACAGAAAACGAACAATACTGAATCATGAAGAGTTAAGGGACTAAAATATGTTTAATAACATTGTTTCCATTGTTATTTAGTGCTTCGCAATAAGGCCATTGCTTTTTATGTGAAAAAAATTATTGATATGCCTCGATTCAGTGAATGAAACCAGTTACACTGGACAGGTGTTAAGCTAATATCAAGAAATTACTGCAAAATCTAGGCCGCATTCCATTACTTCATGTTTCCATGGCAACAAAACAACCATTTATTTTCATTTTTACAGTCTGATTTTTTATAAATCATTTGCATATTACCTCAATATTAACTGACCCAAATTTCATGTGTTTGTGTAATATACATCAAAAGTTATGACAAGTTGGACAGAACTTATGGAAAACCCCTCGTAGATGAAGTTAAAAGTTCCTGGAGAAAATTCAGTTATTGCTAGGAAAATAGCTTTGTTCTATAGATGAAGATGTATTTACTGAAGATGATTTGGATCTATTTTCGGATCCTTCTGAGAGGAAACCTTTGTCTGAGAGTGAACTTAGAATTAAAATGGTGGAATTAGAATTGCAAAGGCAAAATGTAGAATTAGAACGACAAAGAGAGGAAAGAGATTATAGATTGCAGCAAGAGAGAGAAGAAAGAGATGCTAAATTAGAGCAGGAAAGGTTAGATAACCAACCTCTTCTTCTTCTTCTTTTATTAACCCAGGCTAAATTCATGACTTTTTTTATAGAATTTACCTTCTGATTACAGTGATTGTATGTGTGTGGAAATCTTCTTTTGTTTTAAGTAAAATGTTGGGGTGGATAAGGAAAATGGCCTATCAAAATTCGGTCCCTCCTATTTTGTAAATCAACATAGTATCGTGTAACCTACTAATTTGTGGTTCCAATGATACCTACATTGTGTTATAAAGATGACTTTCGTGGCAGTTTTTGCCAATTTTGTGGCAGAAAGTATGTCTTGTTAAAATAATGAAATTCGACACCCGGTATTCAGAAAAAAATTTATTTTTTCTGGGATTGTAAGGATGCCATTTTGAATAAACAAGGGGTAAATGCACTATCTTCCTTTCAGAGATGGAAAACCAGTTGTGATTAAGTTCTTATTTCAGGAAAAAATATTTTTATCCCAAAAACCATCAATGTACAGGGTGGGGAACCAAAATTTTCCATGAACTTCCTTGTGCTAAAAATGCATCTTACATCTACCGGAAAATTGTGAAAACAATACAGCATAATCATTAAGGTATCAGCCATACCTGTGGAAGGTTAGAATGAGCTGTAATAAAATATGACTCCACAGGAGACAAAAAGGAAGAGGTGGTCAGATTTGCTTCAGTGCCAAATGGACTAAAAAACAATCCCTGACATAGTCAGAGTGACCTCACAACCGGAATACAATATCAGGAAGGCAAACGGTGATGGGAAAGGAATAAGAGGGTAGTCTGGGAGTTTGTGGAGAGAATAAAGAGAGGAATGGAGCATTCCAGGAGTCGCTGACAACAAAACTGACAAGATACCTGCAAACTCCATAAGAGAGGTGGTTAAAGAGCTTCAGGTGGACCTCAAGGCTGCCAGAGGTGCTATGCATAATGATTTTGGCCTGAAATCATATGTCAGGACCCCAAAGTCACCATTCGGCCTATTCCAAGAAGGCCAGAAGATAGAAATGGTGAAAAAATGATGGGCTACATTAGAAAGCATGGCTCGATATTCAATTTTTTTTCAAACTATAAATGTTTGGTCGTGGATTCTATTGTCAACAAAAGAAATGGCCAATTCTATATAAAATCAATAGAAGAGGTCGATGGGACATTCAGGGCAAAGTATCCTGCTCAGGCAATGGTTTCGGGAGTCATGACTTCAGATAGAAAAATTATGCTTTATTTCTTTTTCATGCGAGTAAAGGGGGATGGACCTGATGCATACTACTAGGTCCAGTGATGTCATGTTTTGCCATGGCTGGATGTGAATTACCCCAATGGCAACTATAGGCAGACTCAGGATGGTTCCCCATGCCTTGTGGCCAAGAAAGTTCAGGATTTCCACTTAAAGAAATTTCGGAGACTTCTGGGCGGCCAACTTCTGGCCTTTCTCCAGCTCGGACCTTAATTCACCTTACTTTTCCGTGTGGTGCATCTTAGAATAGTTGGTCGACAAGACCTGTCCACGATGTTGTTGTCCTCCTTATTGTCTTCATGGCTCACGGCCTCAAAATATGAAGGCGCTTTTTTTCAAAGCATCACCAAGTTTAGACGGCCATAATGAATTTTTGATTGGAGGTAATACAAGTCAAAATTCACAAAAATGATCCTTTTTGTCTTGTTTCTAAGGCCTGAAAATATGAATTTGTTATGACTAAGCAAAACCTTTCATTTCGACTGAAGTTTGAAATATTCCACATTTTGAAAAATTTGCTTCCTCACCCTCTAGGTCATCTGGACATGTTTGTAACAAAAAATGCTTGGTTGCCAATCTGCAATATGGCTGCCACAACCAAGTTAAAAACATGAAAATACCTGTTTTAAAACCCCTGAAAACATAGTTAACAGAATATATATTACAAATATCTACAATTATTTTCATATAGATACACAGAATCCTGGGAGATATATTCACAGCAAAATCTGTGTCGTTCATCCCCTATATCTGGAAATTTCACTTAACTGCACATAAATGCAATAATGAATAATTGACTGCAGGTAAGCTATTGTTGCAGTTACTTGGTTGTGTTATACATCATTTTAAAGCTATGAATATACAGAATGATTTGAAAGTGAGTGAGTGAGTGAGTTTGTGTTTTACGCCCCATCAGCACCGGTGTGGGCTATTTAGAGGCAAGAAAAATGTGAAAGAAACTTCAGGATGCTTCTGACCCCTAGTGACCCATACGGGGAACTTTCGTGAAATAAAATGAAATTTTCTTTTTAATTTCGAGCGATGGCCGCATGTTTTGCACTCTGTTGACCAAAATAGATATCCTAATCAATCAATTTTTGCACTAAATAGATAGAGGAATTAAATACCTTCAAAATGGTGACATTTAAGCATCTATAGTCTATACATGGATTAGTTTATGAATAACAGTACATTTTCTGAAAATAGCGGCACTCGGTTTGGCGAAAATTTATTTTCAACCTTCCGGCACTCATATAGCTCCTGCTGGTTATCGTTGAGGTCTAAGATTGTCCAACAAGCAAATTTTGTAACTTAAGATATATATCTTTCAAAATATATGGGTCTCCGAAATTCCCAAGGGGGGAGGGAGGGTTTCGATATCTGGCCCATGGGCTATATCACTCTTGCTCATAAATATGGAATATAGGCACATAACACCATTTCCTTATGGGAGCTGCAAACAGACTTCCAACAATTTTTCTAGATAAATATGGGCCCATTCAACACCTCAAAGTGAAAATTTTATGAATTTGGAGAAAATCTTGACAACTGGGGTCAATAATGGAAATACTGAAAAAACAACTAATATTCCAGAATTTTGAAGGGTTGATACCACATGAAATACTGCTGATACATAAAAATAAATGACAGCCAAAGAATAATTGGGGTCAGAATGAGTTAGTAACATAGTCCATGTTGAGAAAATACCCTCTAGGGGTAATCTAGACTTCGATTTGAATGGGACACCAATTTTTTCTTGATTTGTTGATATTTTTCTTTCTAATAGAGTTTTAGCTCTGAAACTTTAAGGGGTAGAAGGCAGAGGATACATATGTTGGATGCATAATTTCATTTGTCTCAACGATGCTTGATTTGGATGCAGTCAGGAAATATCAATATCTGGGAATTTTGACAATTTCTTGAAATTCGGAAATTTTTGGACTGTGTTATTATTAGAAACCACTATCAATGAACTGAAAAGTACACCAAAGAAGATATTCTTCAAATGGCACCCTCGTTCTGGCTTGAAAATGATTACATCGTTCGCTATCAACTGTTTATCACAACACAACAATGTTTTGTTTACCATTATGTAGGATCATACACCTAGCATATACAAAGTCTCTTTTAGCCAGGCCTATGTGTGATACACTTGCAAGGATGACATTTTGCAATATTTTCTATGAATCCATTCAGTGATTTATAGTTTTTTTGGTTGCCATCAATTGGAGTACTAAATTGACACTGTTGTGATGTGACAAACAGTCAATAGCGAGCGATCAAAATTTTTTTCAGTGGAAGCCATGGTACCATTTGGAAGAACTCTTCATGGGTGTACTTTTCAGTATGTAAAAGTGGTTCTGATGTTTACGTGGTCCAAAAATTTTCAAATTTAAAGAAATTGTCAAAATTCTTCGATCATAATTTTTCCCAATTGTATCGAAATCGGGCATAATTGGCGCCAAATGAAATTATACATCCAAGATATGCATCCTCTACCTTCTATCCCTTAAATTTCAGAACTTAAGTCCCTTTACAAAGAAAGAAATTCTCAAATCATGACAAAATGGGGTGTGCCATTCAGAGCGTAGTCCTGATTACCCCTAGAGGGTATTATTTCCAATATAAACTATGTTTCTAACTCATTTTGACCCTAATTATTGTTTTGGTGACAATAATTTTTATGTATCAAAAATATTTCATGTGATTTCAACCCTTCAAAAATCTGGAATATTTGTTGTTTTTTCAGTATTTCCATAACTGAGCCCAGTTTTCAAAATTTCCTCCAATTTCATAAAATATTCATTTTGTGATGTTGAATTGGCCCATATTTATCAAGAAAAATTGTTGGAAGTCTGTTTGCAGCTCCCATAACGAAATGGTGTAGCCAAATTTCTGGTCACTTTTTTACATATGCCTATATTCCATATTTATGAGCAACAGTGCACATATAAAACAAGACCACAATGCAGACGTTGATCTCAAACTTATCAACAAATTTTAAATTTTGGCCCAGCACGTCTGTATTATATATACATTTGTCATTACAACAGGTCAGTCATACGATTTCAGAAACCACCCCCACCCCCTCTCTGACTCACAAAAAAGTCTCAGCCTACATTTGATATATAGAAACAGAGTAACATACTAACAATCGAAAATACAAATCAGATTGCAAGAATCAGAATCAGAATCAGAATCAGAATTATCTTTATTTGGTCTTGAAGGAAAAACAAATTAATTAATGAATATCAAGAAAATGAAAATATATTAATATCATTCAAGACCAGGGCCCACTCAAAGACAAGTCTTTGTCGTTAGTGAGAGATATGGAAGTCTCCAGCAGTGGCATAATTAAGCAAGCAAATTACTGAGTATAAATTATACTAGGGATGCCAAAACCTGCTAGGTGGAGCTGATCGCAGTGTTCTCTCTTGGTGAGAAATTTTGACACCAAAAATTTCAGTCCACAGTGGTCTCACTTTACAGGCTTTTTTGCATTGAAAACGACACAGAATCTTTTAAATTTTGATGGAATTGGTATGTAAAATAAATGACCTTACTCTTTTTCACTATTCTATTCACGTATTTGCCTTTCTTCAGTTAACAAAAATGAATTCAAAACTTGGGAGGTGGGCATCGATATGAAATGTTTGAAAAAGATGTATAATTTGGGTGCCTCAAGTGAGCCAATATTGTCAAGAAAAATGTTGTTACCCTTGTAGAATCTTAAGATCCCGGAGAGTGCCAGCAGGGCCTGTTATTTGAGTGAACCTTAGGATTCCTAACTGCACTGTAGGCACCAGGTGGCGCTCAGGGCAAATGAAAATGTACTAAGAGTATCAATTTTTTTAATTTATTTACATTAAAATCTACAGGCTCAAGGATAGGGGTGGTTTGAATCCCCTAAACCCCCCTCTGGATCCATTACTGCCGCTAATTGTAGTTTTACTGTCGAGAATTCTTGACACCAAAAAAAAACCTGAGTCCGTGATACTAGTTGTTTGACTTTGCCTCATTTGCATTGAAAACAAGTAAGAATTTTTCAAATTTGATGGAATCTGTTTCTAAGGTAAATGGCTTGGCTCTTTTTCACTATTTGGTTTACATCTGCACAATTGTTGCATAAAAAAACAAAGAATTTTAGACTTTTGAGGTGGGAATGGAAATTAATTTTTTATTTTTTAAAGATGCATTACTTTGTTATCTGAAGTAAGCCTTTATTTTCAAGAAACATTCTGTAGCCTTCACTAAATTTTTGGGGGCCGTAGAGTGCCAGCACAGCCACTTTTTGACTCGACCTCAGCACTCTTTACTGCTACGATTGCACTTCCAGTTCAGGCGCCCAATCTGAGAATGAGTGAGATTCAGTAGCAAATAACTCTTTAGAGTGAGACAGGCAACATTCTTCATTTGTTAACCTGGCTTATTCCAACATGCAATACCTCTTCCTTGCTGTGACAACAGACATTCGTGGGCTTTAAAATTTAGACGAACTTAACTGAGACATGCTCAAAATACATATTCACCCCATGCAATCTTGATTATGAGGGTAAATTACCCCAACATATCAAAATTTTGCTTGCACTATGTATCCAAGACCATACACTAAATATGTGCAAAATATTAGAAAATGTTCCCTGTAAATCAAAGTTATAGCTATTTACCCTCTTTTGGGGTAAAAACCCCCAAAACTTTATTTTTGTTAATTAATTTGATTCCAATTCGTGCATGCTATTGCTCTATATATACACATCAAGTTTCATCAAGATCCCTCCTTTCAAACCAATTTTAGGCGGATAAACAGTGGTCATAATTTTTATTTTTAAAGAATCAGTACTTTTGCAACGATATTGTGTACTTTGTGCTTTTGTAGATAATTGTACTTTGATACTATGTTTATTTTTCTTCAGGAACTTGTTAGAATATCACTTCAGCTTTCAAATGAAAAAACAAAAGTAATTCTTAAATGATTTTTTGGGCATTTATGGTCATGGTGTCACTTTTTTCTGGTTAGGCGTTTTTATTTGCTTCTGAGCGCCTAAATGTCATGTTCTTAAATATACTGCAGTGAGGTTAATTTTAATGTTAGGAATACTATTTTTGCAGATTTGTAATGACAAAATCATACTGCTTCCCTCTGTATCAAGAGTTATTTTTTTAAATCAAGATTTAGAAATGGTCTGTCATCCCTAGTATAAACTTTTGCATTCATAAAGACGACTATAATGAACATTCAATGTGATATTTGTCGAGATGGAGTTTTTTGACTGCTTTTTTAAACTGATGTTGTGTCATTTCTCTCAGGTCGCGTCCTAATGAGTCTGCCGGGGAATTCCATATCTTTGCCCCCTTTCTTTGAACAATATTGCATCCAATCTCACATTTAGATCTATGAACATACAATTTGGTCTTGTTCCTTGAATTTGGATACCTGTCATGGTCAATTGCAGCGAAATAATTAGAAAAAAAATTATTGTTGTCACTTATGACTTGATTTTGAAAAAATGTAGCTGTTTTGACTGAACAAAGATCCCAAACAGGTAATATCTGATATTTATTGTACAGTTGAACAGATGGAGTTCGGGGGTCTAGATTGAATAATGCTTTTGATTGCCTGAGGTTGCAAAACCTACATTTTTTTAATATACTTTGCATAATACATTGATTGTTATTGTGCAGCAGTACAACTCCCCATGCAGCAAATTTTCAAACTTATCAATTGGGTTACACAATAACTACATGTTGCTAAGTCATTATCATTGATATCGAGGAATTCCACAATACTTCCATCACATTTGAAATTATTTGACAGGCTTAAGAACAATTTCACATTCATACAATTTACGTCTGTTTCACCAAATGCAAGTTGGAGTTGTAACAAAATTTTTGCCATGGACGTTTTGCCACTCTGCCAAACTGCAGAATTTATTGCAGAATAGCGGATTCTGCAGTTTCCTCCCAAACTGCAGAATTTATTGCAGAATTGCAGAATTCTGCAATTTCACTTCCAAACTGCAGAATTTATTGCAGAATTGCAGAATTCTGCAGTTTCCTCCCAAACTGCAGAATTTATAGCAGAATTGCAGAATTCTGCAATTTCATTCCCAAACTGCAGAATTTATTGCAGAATATGCAGGTGCAGGAAGAAATTTAAATGTACTGGAGAGCTTCGACAAAGTCTCGATAAATAGTGTCATTAGGTGTGACTTTTTGTGTTTTATCTGAGGACCAGTTACAGGTTCCAAGTTGTATCAGGACAGCGTCTACGTCATCAGGATTTTCAGGACATTCTTCCATCAACTCTGAGATATCTTGGATTGTGGCACCAGCTCTGCACATTTTGGTGATCTCATAGTCAAGATTATCCACACTTAATCCTCTAGCATTTGAGTCACCAAAGATTATTGCACAATTCGTCTCAACATCAAGTATTGGGGACATTGTCATTGGTTCATGACCTGGGTTCAAATTCGCCATACCAGGTGTGCTTGATATCAATATGTGTCATATAGAATTCTAACTGCCATAGTTGGAAAGCTCTCAAAAAGACATTCATTTTGCATACCAACATCAATGGTCTAGGACGATATCTTGATTCCCATTGGCCCTTCAGCCTGCACTTTTTAGAATGATAATGACGCAGATTGTCTAATCCTGTTAAAAAATGGCTTTGGAATTTTTTTCAATGATAATTGCAGTGACTCACATTCTCTAAGTTCCAGAATGGCCAAATACAAAAAACGTTTTGATTTTTACCATGGGAGTGCCTGGCTTCTGAGTGATGAAGTTTTGATGTCAACATTAGTTGGAAACTCGTAAAATGTGAGATGGTGTCTGTTGCATTTCATATCATATCTTCATCAGAATTTATTCCAGGGCAACATGAGTGATACCACATGAAAGAAAATACTTGATGGTGCCAATGATGTTGTCCTATATTTAATTCTTATGAAGTCAAAATATGAAATATGACAGCCCCTCCGTGATTTGTTTCATAGTCCAGCGGCTAAACGACAATTTTTGGTCATTTTGTGCACTTTTTGTTACAAGCATGAAACTTTGCACAATGTTTCTCTAAGGCATATCAAGTGTTTTTGGATATGGAGCCATTTTCAAATATGGCCATATTCAATATGGCAGCTGTTCCAATATGACTACTCAAAAACTTAGCAAACCGACGCTCGAAATTTTCGTTTGTTTAGATATATATTGATTCCTATCATTCCGCTGCAAGAGTAGCTCCACATTAATGTCTGACCCACCAAATTAAAGCTTACATTCTCTACTTTCATTCGATACCACATTCTAGTGTTCTTGAAGTTTTATTATTGTGTTGAAATATTTTGAATGGGATCAACTTTGTTACCACAAACATCGACATATTATTTCACAAAATCATTAAGTAATGTTTACCACAACCTGTGTATATACACCAAATTTCCCAAAGTAGTAATATAGTGTAAAGTATATGAAACAAGAGATCACTTGATATCAAAATTGTCCATCTAGGTTCAGTAGAAG
The DNA here is from genome assembly GCA_026936325.1 of Platynereis dumerilii. Classification (NCBI taxonomy): domain Eukaryota; kingdom Metazoa; phylum Annelida; class Polychaeta; order Phyllodocida; family Nereididae; genus Platynereis; species Platynereis dumerilii. Next base: position 54,657,465 of record JAPTHN010000006.1, on the reverse strand, counting down.
TCAAGTTATAAAGCTTTTGGTCAAGCCAGTAAAGTCAGATTTCTTTCGTTTTACTCATGACATTACGTGTACTATACTGTCATTATTTTATCAAAGGTGACAAAGTCATAAAGCATCCATTTTCAAATATGTCTATAAGCCTGATAGCTAAAGAACATGAACAAGGGATATGCTGAAAAAATCTATTTGGTACTAGTCGTGAAAAAAGGTACAATCATCAATCATAACTTGTAACCAGAAACACAACCGAACATGAGTCAATTATTTGGGGTTATCATGTATTTGTCTGCTAGTAGATGATGTGCCAAAGAAGACAAATGCATTGGCAATGATAGTCCCATTTAGTTTCAATTCTGTGCAATTCAGTGCAACCTTAATCACTTGCATTAGCAACAGCAACATTTTTGCTACCACAAGGCACAAACTCGATACATGTGGATGAAGCATCGTTCCTCCATTTTCCAAATAATGGGCTTGATTTAACGTACAACACCAGTGTCCAGCATCAGGATTATCAGAAGTAATAAACACCTCTCCACTGTTTGTCCAGCTTGGTAAGAAGCTCAATGAATGTTCTAAGTCAAAGCAGTTGAAAGCACCAAGATTTGGGGGAATGGACATGATGTATCCATTTTTTGTCATACAACAGGACTGAAGCAATGCAAAATTTCAGTGTCAGAAGTTGTCTTTTGGACATTCCAGAAGGTGGAAATGATGCAGTGCAAATCTCAAATGCAATCCATAATTAATTCATCTGCTTGAAGAATTGCTGCTGTGGACACTGACAACATAACTACAACTGTGTCAATCATGACGGTCAACTTTATACAGCTTCATTTGTTTGCATTAAAATTGTGCATAAACAGTCTGGTACATACAGTATCCCCAGTAAATGAGTATACTCCTGTGACTCTGGATTAATTTGCTCAGAGCTCCACACTCAAGTGAAATAATCCACCAAATTCATGATATGATATAGCCTAGACCTAGCAGAATATCCATGTAAACTTTGAAAGATATGCAATCAATTATTTGTAACTGACAAATATTAAAAGGTAAAAGGGCCACCAAATAAGTGAGTACACCCAATGCAAGAGACATTGGCATGGCCTGAGAAATGAGTAATTATTGCTTATAAGTGGTAGCAAAGATTTTTATTTTGGAAAATGGCATTGTCAGTGTAAATTACATCACATCCACTAAGTTTGTAGCAAAGGACAGCCAATTTCTACTGCCACATTACGAGTGGTAGAGGGTGCATCATATTGTGATGCAAAGGAATCTCTCTCTCCATTGAAAAACATTGCTGATTTGGGACGACTACCTCTGGATATGTTTGCCGCTCCACCGCGTCTACAGTGGCCATTGGAATTTCCTGCTCTTTTTGTGACATAAAGTTGCTGTGATCAGGGGTGTATTTAGAAATGGCCTGAGGGGGAGGGGTTCATTACATGGGGTGAATACAGGGCGCTCTGCAGCTTTTCCTATCTCTTCCATGTCAATTGTTGGCCTGGGGGCGGGGGGCCATGCCTAATGGCCCCCCTTAAATACGCCACTGGATGTGATCTATTTTATCATTACATACTTTGTACACAATTTCCATGAGGTTAACATGTAAAACTTGCCAATTTTTTTATCACCCCCATGTATATTTTGCATTAGGTGTACTCACTTATTTTGCAGCACAGTTATCTAAACACTCACAACTTACAAATACGTAAGTCTGCACCATTGAAATTTTACAAACACATTTTCTTAGGTCCAAGGGATATCATACGTAGGTTAAGTTGGATTACTTAAGTTAGTTCCTGACTTATAAGCAAATTAGTCAATATGTCGCTTTGGTGTACTCATTTACTGGGGGATACTGTGTGCTTCTACATGTGTTGCCATTTTGACTTCCTATATTCTAGGCTTTTAGCACATGTATGTCAAGTAAGATAGAATATTTGAGCCTTTTGTTTTAACCACATGCTTGTGGTAGATAGTTGAGACATCATCTGCCAGTAAGTCTTACAGTTCTGTTTTTATTTCCTTAAATTTACAGGAACCCATTGAATTTTTTGGACAAGAGTTTCAGGTGGAACTCTATGACAGTCACCTTGCTCTCTCATTTCACGTATAGAAGACTTCAAACACAATGTCCAAGTGAACACTAAGTTGGCCAATGCTCTTTCCAGACAAGGCAAAAACATACTTCTTCGGTAGCCCTGACAATTTGCAGGTTCTTAGTGGTAATATAATATTATGGACAGTTGCTGCTCCATCAATAGTCAGTGCATCAACGCTTGGCAGATCTGCCTGTATTTGAGTCTTAAACGCATGGAATGAGTTGAAATTTAAGATAAATATGAAGATTACCAATATAATAGAGTGCATGCGGATAAGATTCATCTTCATGGGCAAAAATATGTATATTCCTCAGATTGACTCCGATGTAGTTCAGCAAATTGATAATGGTCTTGCCTGAGCACACTAATTTGGAAAGCATATTGATGACAGGGAATCGACAGTAATTACAGTTTGTTGGGTATGATGGTTTCATTCAGTTACTTGCTCAGGAATCCAGTCTGCTGCATGTTGTTCAGTTGTTCAAATTCCATGCACAATCAAGACAGCTTGTTTACAGTCATCTGGACACAGTAGTAGGAAAGACAGATTGGCAAATGTTGATATCTTTTTGAGCACTCTGGGAGGCATGATATACTCCCAAGGAGATGTCAGAAACAGCTTCTTCAGAGCCACTATACACTATCAACTGACGCTTCTTGAGCCACCCGCAATAAAAGAACTAAGCTCATGGCATGAGGTAAAGAGCTCAGAAGATAATCAGTAAAAATTAAAGATACCTGCAGGAAAGCTTTGTATAACCTGGGCCTCATCAAACTTGAATGTATTCTCGAAGTGATGCACTTCAGATTGGACATGTAGCTGATGACATTGCGTTTGATATAACAGGTTAGAGAAGAATTCTTGGATGTCAGAGAACATTGAAGCCCTTGTGCGGGTATGATATAGTGTTTGGTAAGTCCAGTCACTCAACTGTATTGGTTTGCAATTCTTGATAGTCTGTAATGCTGAAAAACTTATACTCCTGTCCCCTGAAAATGAGCTACACATACTGGCACCAATGGACAAGGGGTCTGAGCAATATTGTCAGTCACTGACAAGAAATCATCACATAATTTTCGCTGGAACTATGGTGCCAGTGAATCAAATCAAGCACATGCTTAATTGGTTGCCTCTGTTGATATATGACAAATTTTGTCATACTGCATTGATGTACCCAAGAGAGATAAGCTATCGATAATATTTTGGCCGTTGTGCTGCTATGACAGAGTGAGCAAATTGATATTCAAAGAAATAGATGAATCTTCCACAATACAGCATCTGCAAAATACTGTAGATGAAAAGCACATCCAATATCACCCGTGCACAGCAAATGCACAAGATTTTGCTAAATGGATATTAACTTGGTTTCAAAAAACCAATGGCAATTGACTTGCACAAGATTCTTCCTTATAAGTCCCAATGCTGGAGAAACACACCATTAGATGTTTGTTACTTTTCATTGATAATTATTTATCCTTTTCCTCATCATTACAACAGCAGATTCATTTGGGCATCGTTTCAAACGCAGTTTCCAATGATTAGCAAGCTGGAACTACTCCTATCTTAGTTAAATGATGAGTTATCACTAAAATGACTACAGAAACGGGTTTTGCTCATACGAAAACCCCAAAATTGATGTGCTGCATGATGTGGTAGAGCTGAAGGATAGCACGGTATTATTTATACGATAAAATCCAAGATGGCTGCCAACCGCCATCTTGAATTACATAAGATACATGCGTCTGCCTTTGTAATGTTATCACTCGATGTTTTTGACCATGTTATGCCACATTTGTGACTTCTCATTTATCATAATGGCATGTAAGTCAGTTTTATTGAAATTTCATGGTCGCCATTTTGAAATGGCGGCCATTTTGAATTTAGAGATTTTTCAGAATGGCTCCATATCCATTTTTTTAGAGTATATTCAGAAGATCATCTGTGCCAAATTTCATGCTTGTAACACGAAGTGCACAATGGTTTCAGCTATCTGATGGACTATCAGGAGTTTGGACAAAATTTTGCATTAAAACTTCCAAGCTCATAAAGCAGGATTTTCCATGCCCAAATATATCAAAAATATTTTATTGCTTATTCTGGAAGTTGGAGAATGTGAATCACAGCAATTATCAGTAAAAAAAATTCAAAAGCCCTTTTTTAATAGGATTAGACAGTCAGCAACATTTTCATTTCTAAATTCAAAATGTAGGTCTTTTTGAGAGCTTTCCAACCAGAACACTTATGATATCAACATCCACAAGCAAATTCTCTTTCCCTGGCCTAAACAAGCATGGAAGAAACACTTAAAGGAAATCATCCTCGGACAAGATAGGAAAAATCTCCAGGAGACGGCGAGACCCAAATCAAGTTTAAAATGGCTAATTCCGGATGAATTCGAGACCGGGACACATCATATATGGCGGTGTGCCGATGGCAGTAGACGTATTCTGGAGGCTTCGAGTATAAGATCTAGAATGGTGACTGGTCGTTACAAGACAGAATCGCTGCTGAGTAAATACAACCAGGACAACGGGGGCATCTGCAGGCTATGTAGAAATGCAGAGGAAGACACTCCGCATATGATAGCCAAATGTAAGGAAACAAGGAGAATAAGGGAGCAAGCAATGGATAGTCTTTGAGGGATCTACTATGAAGAGGACATCTCGCCCCCAGGGAAGCCAGAGGAATGGCGCTACGCTCTCCTCAATGGAGGAGATTTCATGAGAGACTCCAGGAGAATCTCGATCGTCGGTCCAGCAAGTGCCAGAGCAAACCAAATCACCAGTCTTTTCTGTTACAAAATAGACGTTGCTAGGAACTGTTTTAGCTGTAGTTTTTAGAAATAGCTCTTCTTTTAGAAACAGTTTTATAGAAATGTTTTTAACCTGGATTTTAACCTGAAGTTTTATATCCTGGATTTTAAATATAACTCCCTCAACTGGAGGTTCGCCTAAAACAAAGGCGGAATGTAAAGCGAAGAAGAAGAAGAAGAACCATGGCAATTGGAATGCTGTATGAGAAATATTGACAAAGTTACAGAGAACCGCGGATTGGCGAAAATGGTCGAAAAGGAAAAAAACATTGAAACTTTGAACCAAAATTGAAGTAGGTAAGAATTGTCGTATCACCATTTCGAAAACAGATTTGGATTCTCCAGGTCAAAACGCACATTTTAGACACTAGTGCTTTTCAAATTTGCGTAAAAATTGACAATTGACACACCCTATTATAACAATGGCATGACGTCACATCATAATTAGTCGATTGTGACGTCATGTCTCAGGGCAGTTCCAATATGGCGGATTTTGTGACCTCATCTTGAGGTGGCTTCATACAGCCTCATGTCCGTTCTATGTATTTCTATGTTCATCACGCACTCCATGAAGCAACTTTATCTCACTCCTCACTTCCATGAAAGCTTTCCCCATGATGTTTTTGCCTTGCCAGCCTTTGTAATTCAGAATGTTGTTGTCACTGATGTGTATACCAACTCCGAAGTAAGGGTCAGATGTCCCCTCACCTATAACTCGATCACCAGTGGATAACAGATAGTCTTGGAGAGCCTGGTGGTCATAGACCTTCCTTCGAACACACTCCAAAATTGGTTGAGCTTACCAAATTGCACATATTATAGGTATGCAACAGTGGTCAAGTAACGGCCTTCTATTATCTCTATTTGCCTGATGCCCCGCAATCTGCCCATGGGTTTGTAAAAGCTGGGAAAGGCCTATCAGACTGATTTATTCATATTATGATACAGTTTTATGCATGTACAAAGTATAGGTTATGAGCTGTCGGTTGGAAACCAGAAAATATAAAGATTTTATATTTCTCACATGTTTTTCCAATCATTGAAAAAGAGTTAAATGCATAAAAAAGCACTGCTACATTGTATAGGTGATATGTGTAGGAAATTTCATTGCTGTATATGCAATAGTGGACAAGTTTTGGCTCCAATAAGAAAAAAAGTATTTTTAATATTTTTTCTCAATATTTCAAAAAGGGTTGGATATGTATCAGTTAGACCATGAAAAGGCATAACTAGACCACATCAATCATATGTGTACCAAGCTTTATTCATGTACATTCAATAGTGACCAAGTCTTGGGCCAGAAACAAAATTTGTTTTTTTTCAGCTTTTATTTCAATATTTAAAAAAATCGTTATATATTTTCCATCACAGCTTTCAAAAGGCACAACTAGACCATATGGGCTATATGTGTACCAAACTTTATCCATTTACATGCATTAGTTACCGAGTCTTAGCCCGAAAACCAAAAAATACATATTTTTCTATTTTTCCTAATTTTTAAAAAAAGTATAGAATATGCAACAATGAGACAATCAAAAGGCACAACTGGACCATATAGGCCACATCTGTACCAAATTTCATCCTTCCACATGCAATAGTGAGTGAGTTTGGGCCCGGAAACGAACAAAAATAATTTTAATATATTTTTGATTATTTCAAAAAGTATGGAATATCTATCAATCAGACCATCAAAAGGCACAACTAGACCATACGGGCTATATGTGTACCAAATTTCATCCTTGTACACTCAATAGAGGCCGAGTGCCGGCCCGGAAACGATCTATCCGCCCACCGCCCGCCCACCCGCCCGCCCGCCCGCCCGCCCGGCGGACGGACAACATTTTTACCCTAGTGATTACAATACCTTCTTCGAACTTCGTTCGCTGAAGGTAAAAATGTTAATATGAATAGTATCACTATGAAGAATTATAGGCCTATAGACTTATTAATAACAATATCGCACATAAGAATCTGTTACTGTTTATTTCCAAGAACAAGATCATTCTCCTGGTTATTTGTAACTACAATAGCACCAGTTTAAAACCTACTTTAAATTTATTTTTATTCGGAACATAGTGCGCTTGAAAAAGTGCAATGACTTACCCCAACCCCTTCAGCTTGAAAACTGCAGAATATCCTCCATGGTACATGTAAGACACTTCTAGTGTAACAAACCTGCTACATAGTAAGTTGGTAAGTGTGCCAAACCAGCACCCTATAGGGTCTAACTCACTCAAAAAAGCACTTTTCAGGAACACATCTACATATGTTTGGCATCAATGAATAGGTTAGAATGTTTACTATACAAGTACAGCAAAATTATTTGTAAAAGGTTACTTTGAGGCTCAAGAGAGCAATTTTAGTGCAGTTAGTTGGTTTTTACAACAGAAGCTGCTTGGCTGGTACTGCTTGTGGGGTACTGGTGTAATCTTACCCACTTTTCTTTCAGATCAAGATTTTGCTGAGGCGGAGGGTTTCTGGATTGCGCTGAATTCCAAAACGCAAAAAAATTCCTTCGTGTGGTTCAACATGACTGCACTAGCGGTAGGTGGCTGATATATGCAGAGATGTTTAGTGATGCAGACCGGACCGCCTTTGACCGGTCCGGTCCGCGGTCCAGCCCCGGACAGCAATAATACCGGACCACCTAAAGAAAACCGGTCCAGTGTTGGACCGGACCGGTCAAGTGGCGGTCCGGACCGGTCCAGTAATTTTTAATGTCATGAAGAGTACCGCATGAATTTTGTCATCTCTAAAAATCAAATTTATGTCATATAGCATGTTTTAACCCTCATTTTATCATAATTTTTGAAATGCCGATGGACCGCTTCTGGACCGGTCCAGTAACAAAATCGGACCACCCCATCCTGGACCAGACCAGGGCCGGACCACTTTTGTAAATACCGGACCACCCTCTAAAAGGTGGTCCGGTCTGCATCACTAGAGATGTTGCCAAATTTCTTAATTGGGGAGATGTGTCTGAGATGGGCCACTAAACATTAACATCTGATAATATCCAACATATATACACAGTCTATTAAAAAATATCAGCTTCCTAAAATAGCCATTCATTCAGTACAGGTTATTTGATACAATGCAAGTACCATCATGTGTCCTTTCGTGTCTGGGTCTTTTGCCAATATGTCCCTTTATTTTGTCACCCCTGCTGTTCCCTAATTGACCATTTGACCCAGTTAAATGACCTTTCACCTAGTTTTTTTTTACATTTGAATTTCCCGCCATTTCTTAAAAATTTGAATATTTGAATTTCCAGCCCTCATTTTAAACTTTTAAAATTTGAATTTCCGCCATTTTTAAAATTTGAATTTGAATATTTGAATTTCCTGCCATTTTTGAATTTTGATTTGAATATTTGAATTTCCTGCCATTTCAAAAATCTTTATTTTAATATTTTAATTTCCCGCCAACAAATTTACCGCCATTTTTGAATTTTGAATATGAAAATTTGAATTTCCCGCCATTTTTAAAATTTTGATTTGAATATTTGAATTTCCCGCCACTTTTTAAAAAATGTTAATTTCCCATCAGTTTTTAAATTTGAATTTGAATGTTTGAATTTCATGACAGTTATTCCTTTTAAATTTGAATATTTGATTATGAATTTGAATATTTGAATTTCATATCAGTTTTTCCCACCATTCTTTTTAAATTTGAATATTTGAATTTCATAACTATTTTTCCCACTTTTTCTTTTAAATATGAGTATTTTTCATTGGTAAGGTTTTGTTTTTAAAAATATGCAGCATAATCAGAGTATACATTACACTGGCAGGATCTGTGCTACACAAAAACATTACTATTATATTCATGATATAACAAACCACCCTATCTAACCACAGGGAAGATATATCTTTGGAACAATAATCATTTTCAAAAATCAACCCATTTTATCATATTAATATGATGAAGGAAGTAATGTAGAAATATTATGCAGATAGTATTCAGATTTTGTTTATTTTCCCATATATACATAATTTACAATATTAATCAATTATTTGATTTTAATTATTGTAGTGAAGTGGGAAGGGAGACCTCTCAATTACTTGTTCTCTGCAGAGGGGCCACCCTTTTATCTATATAAAGGCATAAATAAATGGAAAAAAATATTACTGAGTATACTATTGTTTCAGATTCAGTGTATGCTAAATATATAATAAGAGAAGGTCACAATGAACTTTTTTTTTTAAATTCATTAGAATAAAAAAATAAATTTTGAATTTGAAATTTAGCAGAATTCGTAAGAAGACAAAGGAGCAGGACACCAGGACCACATACTGTATGTAACAATTTTCAATTTTGCAAACAATCTCATAGGATTCAATAATCTTATTCTTGATATATAATTTGTACCAAAGAAACTGTGGGTAATGATTTTTTCCTTAAAATTTGGATCCATGTTGTTAAATACAAAAGGAAAATGATACCTTATTGCCTGCTTTGCAAAATCATGTCTCACGGCAGGAAGACGAAGCATCTCTCTCTGTCGTGTGAAATGAGTTTGAGTAGTATCCTTTTGAAGTTCATAGAAGTACTGAGGTAATTGTTTGTAATGTAGGAGTATTTTAAAATTTGAATGTTTGATGGCCACAAACATGAGAAGCTCCTCCCCCGAAAAGTGCTTGGCCAGAGATTCCCCATTTTTTGCCAGTGACAGCCAGTTCAGACCTGTCAATCTTGTACAATGTCAAATAAAAAGCAAGATATAATCAAAAATCATAATTATTTTCTGAGAAGAACCAGCAACATGAATTTTCAACACATACGTATAACAGATCAACACAGAGCCTCCATGACCAGCACAAGATAAGACACCTCAATATTTCTTGAAAGCATTACATACTGCCATCTACATTTTCTCCTCAAGCATGTTTCCAAAGAAGGGGAGGTTATCCACAAGAACAAGAACAAGATAGTGAAGAAGAAGATGTCATTTCCCAGAAACATTGGTTATATTCACAGGGATTGGGAGACCAGAATAACCTGTCAACTGTGTGTGGTGATGAAGGCGAAGGTTATCCAAAAGAATAAGAACAAGATAGTGAAGAAGAAGATGTCATTTCCCAGAAACATTGGTTATATTCACAGGGATTGGGAGACCAGAATAACCTGTCAACTGTGTGTGGTGATGAAGGCGAAGGTTATCCACAAGAATAAGAACAAGATAGTGAAGAAGAAGATGTCATTTCCCAGAAACATTGGTTATATTCACAGGGATTGGGAGACCAGAATAACCTGTCAACTGTGTGTGGTGATGAAGGCGAAGGTTATCCACAAGAACAAGAACAAGATAGTGAAGAAGAAGATGTCATTTCCCAGAAACATTGGTTATATTCACAGGGATTGGGAGACCAGAATAACCTGTCAACTCTGTGTGGTGATGAAGGCGAAGGTTATCCACAAGAACAAGAACAAGATAGTGAAGAAGAAGATGTCATTTCCCAGAAATATTGGTTATATTCACAGGGATTGGGAGACCAGAATAACCTGTCAACTGTGTGTGGTGATGAAGGCGAAGGTTATCCACAAGAACAAGAACAAGATAGTGAAGAAGAAGATGTCATTTCCCAGAAATACTGGTTATATTCACAGGGATTGGGAGACCAGAATAACCTGTCAACTGTGTGTGGTGATGAAGGCGAAGGTTATCCACAAGAACAAGAACAAGATAGTGAAGAAGAAGATGTCATTTCCCAGAAACATTGGTTATATTCACAGGGATTGGGAGACCAGAATAACCTGTCAACTGTGTGTGGTGATGAAGGCGAAGGTTATCCACAAGAATAAGAACAAGATAGTGAAGAAGAAGATGTCATTTCCCAGAAACATTGGTTATATTCACAGGGATTGGGAGACCAGAATAACCTGTCAACTGTGTGTGGTGATGAAGGCGAAGGTTATCCACAAGAACAAGAACAAGATAGTGAAGAAGAAGATGTCATTTCCCAGAAACATTGGTTATATTCACAGGGATTGGGAGACCAGAATAACCTGTCAACTCTGTGTGGTGATGAAGGCGAAGGTTATCCACAAGAACAAGAACAAGATAGTGAAGAAGAAGATGTCATTTCCCAGAAATATTGGTTATATTCACAGGGATTGGGAGACCAGAATAACCTGTCAACTGTGTGTGGTGATGAAGGCGAAGGTTATCCACAAGAACAAGAACAAGATAGTGAAGAAGAAGATGTCATTTCCCAGAAACATTGGTTATATTCACAGGGATTGGGAGACCAGAATAACCTGTCAACTGTGTGTGGTGATGAAGGCGAAGGTTATCCACAAGAATAAGAACAAGAAAGTGAAGAAGAAGATGTCATTTCCCAGAAACATTGGTTATATTCACAGGGATTGGGAGACCAGAATAACCTGTCAACTCTGTGTGGTGATAAAAGCGAAGGTTATCCACAAGAACAAGAACAAGATAGTGAAGAAGAAGATGTCATTTCCCAGAAACATTGGTTATATTCACAGGGATTGGGAGACCAGAATAACCTGTCAACTCTGTGTGGTGATTAAGGCAGAGGGCTTCACCATTTATATCCCTGCTTAATACATGCACCCTTCAATATCAAGTAATTAGGTCATTTTCATGACCACTAAATCTCCAGAAGCAGCTGACTATTTACACATCTACAGAATAACCTGTCAACTATGTGTGGTGATGAAGGCGAAGGTTATCCAGAAGAACAAGATAGTGAAGAAGAAGATGTCATTTCCCAGAAACATTGGTTATATTCACAGGGATTGGGAGACCAGTATAACCTGTAAACTGTGTGTGGTGATGAAGGCGAAGGTTATCCACAAGAACAAGAACAAGATAGTGAAGAAGAAGATGTCATTTCCCAGAAACATTGGTTATATTCACAGGGATTGGGAGACCAGAATAACCTGTCAACTCTGTGTGGTGATGAAGGCGAAGGTTATCCACAAGAACAAGAACAAGATAGTGAAGAAGAAGATGTCATTTCCCAGAAACATGGGTTATATTCACAGGGATTGGGAGACCAGAATAACCTGTCAACTCTGTGTGGTGATGAAGGCGAAGGTTATCCACAAGAACAAGATAGTGAAGAAGAAGATGTCATTTTCCAGAAACATTGGTTATATTCACAGGGATTGGGAGACCAGAATAACCTATCATCTCTATGTGGAGATGAAGGCGAAGGTTATCCACAAGAACTAGAACAAGATAGTGAAGAAGAAGATGTCATTTCCCAGAAACATTGGTTATATTCACAGGGATTGGGAGACCAGAATAACCTGTCAACTGTGTGTGGTGATGAAGGCGAAGGTTATCCACAAGAACAAGATAGTGAAGAAGAAGATGTCATTTCCCAGAAACATTGGTTATATTCACAGGGATTGGGAGACCAGAATAACCTGTCAACTCTGTGTGGTGATGAAGGCGAAGGTTATCCACAAGAACAAGAACAAGATAGTGAAGAAGAAGATGTCTTTTCCCAGAAACATTGGTTATATTCACAGGGATTGGGAGACCAGAATAACCTGTCAACTGTGTGTGTTGATGAAAGCGAAGTTTATCCACAAGAACAAGAACAAGATAGTGAAGAAGAAGATGTCATTTCCCAGAAACATTGGTTATATTCACAGGGATTGGGAGACAAGAATAACCTGTCAACTCTGTGTGGTGATGAAGGCGAAGGTTATCCACAAGAACAAGAACAAGATAGTGAAGAAGAAGATGTCATTTCCCAGAAACATTGGTTATATTCCCAGGGATTGGGAGACCAGAATAACCTGTCAACTCTGTGTGGTGATAAAAGCGAAGGTTATCCACAAGAACAAGAACATGATAGTGAAGAAGAAGATGTCATTTCCAGGAAACATTAGTTATATTCACAGAGATTGGGAGACAAGAATAACCTGTCAACTCTGTGTGGTGATGAAGGCGAAGGTTATCCACAAGAATAAGAACAAGATAGTGAAGAAGAAGATGTCATTTCCCAGAAACATTGGTTATATTCACAGGGATTGGGAGACCAGAATATTGAGAATAACCTGTCAACTCTGTGTGGTGATGAAGGCAGAGGGCTTCACCATTTATATCCCTGCTTAATACATGCACCCTCACCATCAAGTAATTAGGTCATTTTAATGACCACTAAATCTCCAGAAGCAGCTGACTATTCACACATCTGCCGAATAACAAGAACAAGATAGTGAAGAAAAAGATGTCATTTCCCAGAAACATTGGTTATATTCACAGGGATTGGGAGACAAGAATAACCTGTCAACTCTGTGTGGTGATGAAGGCGAAGGTTATCCACAAGAACAAGAACAAGATAGTGAAGAAGAAGATGTCTTTTTCCAGAAACATTGGTTATATTCACAGGGATTGGGAGACCAAAATAACCTGTCAACTCTGTATGGTGATGAAGGCGGAGGGCTTCACCATTTATATCCCTGCTTAATACATGCACCCTTCACCATCAAGTAATTAGGTCATTGTAATGACCACTAAATCTCCAGAAGCAGCTGACTATTTACACATCTACAGAATAACCTGTCAACTATGTGTGGTGATGAAGGCGAAGGTTATCCACAAGAACAAGAACAAGATAGTAAAGAAGAAGATGTCATTTCCCAGAAACATTGGTTATATTCACAGGGATTGGGAGACCAGAATAACCTGTCAACTGTGTGTGGTGATGAAGGCGAAGGTTATCCACAAGAACAAGAACAAGAACAAGATAGTGAAGAAGAAGATGTCATTTCCAGGAAACATTAGTTATATTCACAGGGATTGGGAGACAAGAATAACCTGTCAACTGTGTGTGGTGATGAAGGCGAAGGTTATCCACAAGAATAAGAACAAGATAGTGAAGAAGAAGATGTCATTTCCCAGAAACATTGGTTATATTCACAGGGATTGGGAGACCAGAATATTGAGAATAACCTGTCAACTCTGTGTGGTGATGAAGGAAGAGGGCTTCGCCATTTATATCCCTGCTTAATACATGCACCCTTCACCATCAAGTAATTAGGTCATTTTAATGACCACTAAATCTCCAGAAGCAGCTGACTATTTACACATCTGCCGAATAACAAGAACAAGATAGTGAAGAAGAAGATGTCATTTCCCAGAAACATTGGTTATATTCACAGGGATTGGGAGACAAGAATAACCTGTCAACTCTGTGTGGTGATGAAGGCGAAGGTTATCCACAAGAACAAGAACAAGATAGTGAAGAAGAAGATGTCTTTTTCCAGAAACATTGGTTATATTCACAGGGATTGGGAGACCAGAATAACCTGTCAACTCTGTATGGTGATGAAGGCAGAGGGCTTCACCATTTATATCCCTGCTTAATACATGCACCCTTCACCATCAAGTAATTAGGTCATTTTAATGACCACTAAATCTCCAGAAGCAGCTGACTATTTACACATCTACAGAATAACCTGTCAACTATGTGTGGTGATGAAGGCGAAGGTTATCCACAAGAACAAGAACAAGATAGTAAAGAAGAAGATGTCATTTCCCAGAAACATTGGTTATATTCACAGGGATTGGGAGACCAGAATAACCTGTCAACTGTGTGTGGTGATGAAGGCGAAGGTTATCCACAAGAACAAGAACAAGAACAAGATAGTGAAGAAGAAGATGTCATTTCCCAGAAACATTGGTTATATTCACAGGCATTGGGAGACCAGAATAACCTGTCAACTCTGTGTGGTGATGAAGGCGAAGGTTATCCACAAGAACAAGAACAAGATAGTGAAGAAGAAGATGTCATTTCCCAGAAACATTGGTTATATTCACAGGGATTGGGAGACCAGTATAACCTGTCAACTGTGTGTGGTGATGAAGGCGAAGGTTATCCACAAGAACAAGAACAAGATAGTAAAGAAGAAGATGTCATTTCCCAGAAACATTGGTTATATTCACAGGGATTGGGAGACCAGTATAACCTGTCAACTGTGTGTGGTGATGAAGGCGAAGGTTATCCACAAGAACAAGAACAAGATAGTGAAGAAGAAGATGTCTTTTCCCAGAAACATTGGTTATATTCACAGGGATTGGGAGACCAGTATAACCTGTCAACTGTGTGTGGTGATGAAGGCGAAGGTTATCCACAAGAACAAGAACAAGATAGTGAAGAAGAAGATGTCATTTCCCAGAAACATTGGTTTTTTCCCAGAAACATTGGTTATATTCACAGGGATTGGGAGACAAGAATAACCTGTCAACTCTGTGTAGTGATGAAGGCGAAGGTTATCCACAAGAACAAGAACAAGATAGTGAAGAAGAAGATGTCATTTCCCAGAAACATTGGTTATATTCACAGGGATTGGGAGACAAGAATAACCTGTCAACTCTGTGTGGTGATGAAGGCGAAGGTTATCCACGAGAACAAGAACAAGAACAAGATAGCGAAGAAGAAGATGTCATTTCCCAGAAACATTGGTTATATTCACAGGGATTTGGAGACCAGTATAACCTGTCAACTGTGTGTGGTGATGAAGGCGAAGGTTATCCACAAGAACAAGAACAAGATAGTGAAGAAGAAGATGTCTTTTCCCAGAAACATTGGTTATATTCACAGGGATTGGGAGACCAGTATAACCTGTCAACTGTGTGTGGTGATGAAGGCGAAGGTTATCCACAAGAACAAGAACAAGAACAAGATAGTGAAGAAGAAGATGTCATTTCCCAGAAACATTGGTTATATTCACAGGGATTGGGAGACCAGTATAACCTGTCAACTGTGTGTGGTGATGAAGGCGAAGGTTATCCACAAGAACAAGAACAAGATAGTGAAGAAGAAGATGTCTTTTCCCAAAAACATTGGTTATATTCACAGGGATTGGGAGACCAGTATAACCTGTCAACTGTGTGTGGTGATGAAGGCGAAGGTTATCCACAAGAACAAGAACAAGAACAAGATAGTGAAGAAGAAGATGTCATTTCCCAGAAACATTGGTTATATTCACAGGGATTGGGAGACAAGAATAACCTGTCAACTGTGTGTGGTGATGAAGGCGAAGGTTATCCACAAGAACAAGATAGTGAAGAAGAAGATGTCATTTCCCAGAAACATTGGTTATATTCACAGGGATTGGGAGACAAGAATAACCTGTCAACTGTGTGTGTTGATGAAAGCGAAGTTTATCCACAGGAACAAGAACAAGATAGTGAAGAAGAAGATGTCATTTCCCAGAAACATTGGTTATATTCACAGGGATTGGGAGACCAGAATAACCTGTCAACTGTGTGTGGTGATGAAGGCGAAGGTTATCCACAAGAACAAGAACGAGATAGTGAAGAAGAAGATGTCATTTCCCAGAAACATTGGTTATATTCACAGGGATTGGGAGACCAGAATAACCTGTCAACTATGTGTGGTGATGAAGGCGAAGGTTATCCACAAGAACAAGAACAAGATAATGAAGAAGATGATGTCATTTCCCAGAAACATTGGTTATATTCACAGGGATTGGGAGACCAGAATAACCTGTCAACTCTGTGTGGTGATGAAGGCGAAGGTTATCCACAAGAACAAGATAGTGAAGAAGATGTCATTTCCCAGAAACATTGGTTATATTCACAGGGATTGGGAGACCAGAATAACCTGTCAACTATGTGTGGTGATGAAGGCAAAGGTTATCCACAAGAACAAGAACAAGATAATGAAGAAGAAGATGTCATTTCCCAGAAACATTGGTTATATTCACAGGGATTGGGAGACCAGAATAACCTGTCAACTGTGTGTGGTGATGAAGGCGAAGGTTATCCAAAAGAACAAGAACAAGATAGTGAAGAAGAAGATGTCATTTCCCAGAAACATTGGTTATATTCACAGGGATTGGGAGACCAGAATAACCTGTCAACTCTGTGTGGTGATGAAGGCGAAGGTTATCCACAAGAACAAGAACAAGATAGTGAAGAAGAAGATGTCATTTCCCAGAAACATTGGTTATATTCACAGGGATTGGGAGACCAGAATAACCTGTCAACTCTGTGTGGTGATGAAGGCGAAGGTTATCCAAAAGAACAAGAACAAGATAGTGAAGAAGAAGATGTCATTTCCCAGAAACATTGGTTATATTCACAGGGATTGGGAGACCAGAATAACCTGTCAACTCTGTGTGGTGATGAAGGCGAAGGTTATCCACAAGAACAAGAACAAGATAGTGAAGAAGAAGATGTCATTTCCCAGAAACATTGGTTATATTCACAGGGATTGGGAGACCAGAATAACCTGTCAACTGTGTATGGTGATGAAGGCGAAGGTTATCCACAAGAACAAGAACAAGATAGTGAAGAAGAAGATGTCATTTCCCAGAAACATTGGTTATATTCACAGGGATTGGGAGACCAGAATAACCTGTCAACTCTGTGTGGTGATGAAGGCGAAGGTTATCCACAAGAACAAGATAGTGAAGAAGAAGATGTCATTTCCCAGAAACATTGGTTATATTCACAGGGATTGGGAGACCAGAATAACCTGTCAACTCTGTGTGGTGATGAAGGCGAAGGTTATCCACAAGAACAAGATAGTGAAGAAGAAGATGTCATTTCCCAGAAACATTGGTTATATTCACAGGGATTGGGAGACCAGAATAACCTGTCAACTATGTGTGGTGATGAAGGCGAAGGTTATCCACAAGAACAAGAACAAGATAGTGAAGAAGAAGATGTCATTTCCCAGAAACATTGGTTATATTCACAGGGATTGGGAGACCAGAATAACCTGTCAACTCTGTGTGGTGATGAAGGCGAAGGTTATCCACAAGAACAAGAACAAGATAGTGAAGAAGAAGATGTCATTTCCCAGAAACATTGGTTATATTCACAGGGATTGGGAGACCAGAATAACCTGTCAACTCTGTGTGGTGATGAAGGCGAAGGTTATCCACAAGAACAAGAACAAGATAGTGAAGAAGAAGATGTCTTTTTCCAGAAACATTGGTTATATTCACAGGGATTGGGAGACCAGAATAACCTGTCAACTCTGTATGGTGATGAAGGCAGAGGGCTTCACCATTTATATCCCTGCTTAATACATGCACCCTTCACCATCAAGTAATTAGGTCATTTTAATGACCACTAAATCTCCAGAAGCAGCTGACTATTTACACATCTACAGAATAACCTGTCAACTATGTGTGGTGATGAAGGCGAAGGTTATCCACAAGAACAAGAACAAGATAGTAAAGAAGAAGATGTCATTTCCCAGAAACATTGGTTATATTCACAGGGATTGGGAGACCAGAATAACCTGTCAACTGTGTGTGGTGATGAAGGCGAAGGTTATCCACAAGAACAAGAACAAGAACAAGATAGTGAAGAAGAAGATGTCATTTCCCAGAAACATTGGTTATATTCACAGGCATTGGGAGACCAGAATAACCTGTCAACTCTGTGTGGTGATGAAGGCGAAGGTTATCCACAAGAACAAGAACAAGATAGTGAAGAAGAAGATGTCATTTCCCAGAAACATTGGTTATATTCACAGGGATTGGGAGACCAGTGTAACCTGTCAACTGTGTGTGGTGATGAAGGCGAAGGTTATCCACAAGAACAAGAACAAGATAGTAAAGAAGAAGATGTCATTTCCCAGAAACATTGGTTATATTCACAGGGATTGGGAGACCAGTATAACCTGTCAACTGTGTGTGGTGATGAAGGCGAAGGTTATCCACAAGAACAAGAACAAGATAGTGAAGAAGAAGATGTCTTTTCCCAGAAACATTGGTTATATTCACAGGGATTGGGAGACCAGTATAACCTGTCAACTGTGTGTGGTGATGAAGGCGAAGGTTATCCACAAGAACAAGAACAAGATAGTGAAGAAGAAGATGTCATTTCCCAGAAACATTGGTTTTTCCCCAGAAACATTGGTTATATTCACAGGGATTGGGAGACAAGAATAACCTGTCAACTCTGTGTGGTGATGAAGGCGAAGGTTATCCACAAGAACAAGAACAAGATAGTGAAGAAGAAGATGTCATTTCCCAGAAACATTGGTTATATTCACAGGGATTGGGAGACCAGAATAACCTGTCAACTCTGTGTGGTGATGAAGGCGAAGGTTATCCACGAGAACAAGAACAAGAACAAGATAGCGAAGAAGAAGATGTCATTTCCCAGAAACATTGGTTATATTCACAGGGATTTGGAGACCAGTATAACCTGTCAACTGTGTGTGGTGATGAAGGCGAAGTTTATCCACAAGAACAAGAACAAGATAGTGAAGAAGAAGATGTCTTTTCCCAGAAACATTGGTTATATTCACAGGGATTGGGAGACCAGTATAACCTGTCAACTGTGTGTGGTGATGAAGGCGAAGGTTATCCACAAGAACAAGAACAAGAACAAGATAGTGAAGAAGAAGATGTCATTTCCCAGAAACATTGGTTATATTCACAGGGATTGGGAGACCAGTATAACCTGTCAACTGTGTGTGGTGATGAAGGCGAAGGTTATCCACAAGAACAAGAACAAGATAGTGAAGAAGAAGATGTCTTTTCCCAGAAACATTGGTTATATTCACAGGGATTGGGAGACCAGTATAACCTGTCAACTGTGTGTGGTGATGAAGGCGAAGGTTATCCACAAGAACAAGAACAAGAACAAGATAGTGAAGAAGAAGATGTCATTTCCCAGAAACATTGGTTATATTCACAGGGATTGGGAGACAAGAATAACCTGTCAACTGTGTGTGGTGATGAAGGCGAAGGTTATCCACAAGAACAAGATAGTGAAGAAGAAGATGTCATTTCCCAGAAACATTGGTTATATTCACAGGGATTGGGAGACAAGAATAACCTGTCAACTGTGTGTGTTGATGATAGCGCAGTTTATCCACAGGAACAAGAACAAGATAGTGAAGAAGAAGATGTCATTTCCCAGAAATATTGGTTATATTCACAGGGATTGGGAGACCAGAATAACCTGTCAACTGTGTGTGGTGATGAAGGCGAAGGTTATCCACAAGAACAAGAACGAGATAGTGAAGAAGAAGATGTCATTTCCCAGAAACATTGGTTATATTCACAGGGATTGGGAGACCAGAATAACCTGTCAACTATGTGTGGTGATGAAGGCGAAGGTTATCCACAAGAACAAGAACAAGATAATGAAGAAGATGATGTCATTTCCCAGAAACATTGGTTATATTCACAGGGATTGGGAGACCAGAATAACCTGTCAACTCTGTGTGGTGATGAAGGCGAAGGTTATCCACAAGAACAAGATAGTGAAGAAGATGTCATTTCCCAGAAACATTGGTTATATTCACAGGGATTGGGAGACCAGAATAACCTGTCAACTATGTGTGGTGATGAAGGCGAAGGTTATCCACAAGAACAAGAACAAGATAATGAAGAAGAAGATGTCATTTCCCAGAAACATTGGTTATATTCACAGGGATTGGGAGACCAGAATAACCTGTCAACTGTGTGTGGTGATGAAGGCGAAGGTTATCCAAAAGAACAAGAACAAGATAGTGAAGAAGAAGATGTCATTTCCCAGAAACATTGGTTATATTCACAGGGATTGGGAGACCAGAATAACCTGTCAACTCTGTGTGGTGATGAAGGCGAAGGTTATCCACAAGAACAAGAACAAGATAGTGAAGAAGAAGATGTCATTTCCCAGAAACATTGGTTATATTCACAGGGATTGGGAGACCAGAATAACCTGTCAACTGTGTGTGGTGATGAAGGCGAAGGTTATCCACAAGAACAAGAACAAGATAGTGAAGAAGAAGATGTCATTTCCCAGAAACATTGGTTATATTCACAGGGATTGGGAGACAAGAATAACCTGTCAACTTTGTGTGGTGATGAAGGCGAAGGTTATCCACAAGAACAAGAACAAAATAGTGAAGAAGAAGATGTCATTTCCCAGAAACATTGGTTATATTCACAGGGATTGGGAGACCAGAATAACCTGTCAACTCTGTGTGGTGATGAAGGCGAAGGTTATCCACAAGAACGAGATAGTGAAGAAGAAGATGTCATTTCCCAGAAACATTGGTTATATTCACAGGGATTGGGAGACCAGAATAACCTGTCAACTATGTGTGGTGATGAAGGCTATCCACAAGAACAAGAACGAGATAGTGAAGAAGAATATGTCATTTCCCGGAAACATTGGTTCTTTTTACAGGGATTGGGAGACCAGTATAACCTGTCAACTGTGTGTGGTGATGAAGGCGAAGGTTATCCACAAGAACAAGATAGTGAAGAAGAAGATGTCATTTCCCAAAAACATTGGTTATATTCACAGGGATTGGGAGACCAGTATAACCTGTCAACTGTGTGTGGTGATGAAGGCGAAGGATATCCACAAGAACAAGATAGTGAAGAAGAAGATGTCATTTCCCAGAAACATTGGTTATATTCACAGGGATTGGGAGACCAGAATAACCTGTCAACTCTGTGTGGTGATGAAGGCGAAGGTTATCCACAAGAGCAAGATAGTGAAGAAGAAGATGTCATTTCCCAGAAACATTGGTTATATTCACAGGGATTGGGAGACCAGAATAACCTGTCAACTCTGTGTGGTGATGAAGGCGAAGGTTATCCACAAGAACAAGAACAAGATAGTGAAGAAGAAGATGTCATTTCCCAGAAACATTGGTTATATTCACAGGGATTGGGAGACTAGAATAACCTGTCAACTCTGTGTGGTGATGAAGGCGAAGGTTATCCACAAGAACAAGATAGTGAAGAAGAAGATGTCATTTCCCAGAAACATTGGTTATATTCACAGGGATTGGGAGACCAGAATAACCTGTCAACTGTGTGTGGTGATGAAGGCGAAGGTTATCCACAAGAACAAGAACAAGATAGTGAAGAAGAAGATGTCATTTCCCAGAAACATTGGTTATATTCACAGGGATTGGGAGACCAGAATAACCTGTCAACTATGTGTGGTGATGAAGGCGAAGGTTATCCACAAGACCGAACAAGATAGTGAAGAAGAAGATGTCATTTCCCAGAAACATTGGTTATATTCACAGGGATTGGGAGACAAGAATAACCTGTCAACACTGTGTGGTGACTGGTGATGAAGGCGAAGGTTATCCACAAGAACTAGAACAAGATAGTGAAGAAGAAGATGTCATTTCCCAGAAACATTGGTTATATTCACAGGGATTGGGAGACCAGAATAACCTGTCAACTGTGTGTGGTGATGAAGGCGAAGGTTATCCACAAGAACAAGATAGTGAAGAAGAAGATGTCATTTCCCAGAAACATTGGTTATATTCACAGGGATTGGGAGACCAGTATAACCTGTCAACTGTGTGTGGTGATGAAGGCGAAGGTTATCCACAAGAACAAGAACAAGATAGTGAAGAAGAAGATGTCATTTCCCAGAAACATTGGTTATATTCACAGGGATTGGGAGACCAGAATAACCTGTCAACTCTGTATGGTGATGAAGGCAGAGGGCTTCACCATTTATATCCCTGCTTAATGCATCCACCCTTCACCATCAAGTAATTAGGTCATTTTAATGACCACTAAATCTCCAGAAGCAGCTGACTATGTGCACATCTACATTAACCCAAAACAATCAAGTCATAAAAACCATCTACATAGTTGAGAAATGTTTTTACACTTTATTTTAGCTTAAATTCTTCCAAGAATTGGAAAAAGTAGGTGTGGCCCAAGCCGTAATGGTTTTTGACCAATCACAAGTCATACTTGCAAAAGTACATGTGGCCTAATGTCATTTCACTAATCACAAGGTAAATTTGGTGGTATTTGCCCATTCGAAAAAGATGAATTAAAGCTTCAGAAACTTTCTTTTAACCCTTGATACATACCATTTAACCTTTTACCATTATAGATATATGAGGCATTTTACCTTTGGCTAATTACTATTTGCCCTCTACACAATATGTTTTACCCCTAACAAAATGGCATTTTAACCTCAATAAGTTAGTTTTGCCCATTAAAAATCCTGATTAACTCCATGAAACATGGTATTTAATCTTTTTTCCATTATGAATATAGGGAACATTTTTGAGGATTTGTGCTTGCAAAAATACCATTTCCCACATTGAAATTGGTATTTGCCTTTAGAAAAGCACCATTTTCATTTTTGGAAAGTGCATTTACCCATTTAGAAATACCATTTGCTAAAAAAACAACCTTTTTGCAGTCGCAAGGAACTCCTTCAAGTCATTTCAACACTTTTATTTTATAAATTCACAATATTAATCATCAGCCTCAGTGGCTGTTACAATTACAGCCTCAATGGCTGTAACAATATCATCTACAATGGCTGTTATAATATCAGCTACAATGGTTGTTAAAATATCAGCTACAATGGCTGTTACAATATCGTCCAACATAGGCTCAGGTGATTCTATTAATTTCGAATTTAGAATTGACAGGCACATAGCGGGGGTTCACTATATTCAATGATTTTCCACTTCTTAAATCTGATTTGAATACTCTGTATTGTACTGGCTTGTACAGAATCTAATCTATGATAATTTCTGCACAAATACTGGTATACAATGTAACATACATTGGGCCATATTTCGGCTTCATAGTGGGAAGATCTATATCCAATAATGCTATTTCCCATTCACCATCCAGCTCTAAGGTTGTACCGAGATGTATTCTGAAATTTGTAGGGTCATTATTTAGGCCTCATGACAGGATACACCCCCCAAACCCTCTCATAAACTCTGCACCCTCAACTTAACCTCTTTTACCCTCAACTTACCCCTTATCACTTCCGCCACCCTCAACTACCCTCAGCTTCCCTCAACTGCCCTCAACTTAACTCAACTAAACTCAAGTAACCTCAACTAAACTCAACCAAACTCAACTTACCTCAACTAAACTCGCCTCTCCTCAACTAAACTCGGCTGCCCTCAACTAAACTCGGCTCCCCTCAAGTAAACTCGGCTCCCCTCAAGTAAACTCGGCTGCCCTCAAGTAAACTCGCCTCCCCTCAACTAAACTCACCTCCCCTCGACTATTTAAAACTCACATCCCCTCGCAAGAACTCGCCTCTCCTCAACCAAATTCGCCATCCCTCAACTACCCTCAGTTACCCCATGATAAAACAGTGGTAACCCCAGGGGGTTGAGGGTGTATCCTGTCATGAGGCCTTTATTTTGGAAGAATGTGTTGTGGCTGTCAGCATAGATGTATATTATTTAATGTCTTCCAAACCCTTTGCATCAATCCAGGAATCAAATTTAGGTCCGTAGCCCTTTCAACAAATTAATGCTTCGCTGGTTCCTTTCCTTCTGCGGTATCTGAGCACTTTCTCAACCTTGTATACTCCATCATCTTTGGCCAGCTGTAGCTCCTGTTTAAAGAAACTTGACTTGATTTCTTCACCATTCAAATGATCAAATCTACAAGTTTGTACCTTGGAGGGTGGGAAGCCACCCTTCTGTTTACCAAAAACAATTCATCAGTCCATGTTTGTTATACCCCTTTTGAATGGGCTTCTCTCTGTAGTGATTCGAACTTTGTCACCTATTTGAAACTTGTAATTGATAGGTGTTTTTTCCCTTTTAAGTTCAGTTGGGAGATAAAAGTTTTTCATACAATTCCTGGTGGTTGTCCTTTGTGATCAGGGGCCATCTTGAGGAAGGAATGCCGGCTGCTGTTGTAAGCCTAAACAATGTCCAGAAGGTGGTCAATATACTATAAAGTCTGATGCTTGGTAAAGTATTTGAAGATTCTGCCTTTTATTGTCCTTATGACTCTTTCTCCAGAATTAGCACTTTTCCAGTATATTCCTTCCCTGAAATTCAACAAAGTGCTCTATAAAAATGTATTAATTTTACTAATATATGATAAACAACATTCTTAACACTGTGTACCGTTTGCTCTATGCGAAGTGAACCAGTTGAGGCTTGGGTTTGGCTTTAGTCAACACTTTTGAGAGTTTCACAGGTGTATGTTGTGCCTTAAGTCAAACTACATCTTTCAGATCAATTCAATCAAATTTCAATATAGCCAGTATGCTAGATTATATTCTCACGAATCCTATGCATATTTTTATATTTCAAAATATTGCTTGTGGTAAAAGATTACGTGATTCTAGTAAGAGGGACTTGAAATCAACCTGACCATTTTGTGCAATTTTTGATAAAATTAGCTACTAACACCTTGTTTGAGACTGAAATATTCTCCAGTCTGTTTCATAATACTGGTATGGATATATTTGTAATTTATCACAATGCTTGCTATGAAAAAAAGTACAAAAATGTACCATTTTAATTTAGGTTTGGCTTAGAACTAACGGGTTTGGCTTTTTTAAACGCAAGCATTTAAATATGTTGACTTTTTCATACTCTTGATTTTTGCCTGGGAAGCAGGCTTTACTATAAGTGAGTTTGAAATTTTTGGAGCCGTTGTCTCATGATGTTCAACTTAAAAACTATTTGTGCTCAATTGACATTACTAATTATTTGATGTTCTTTTGTAATACTTTTGTTTACAGGCCAGCTTGATAAGCATTGCTTCTCTGGTCTTATTAAATATACATACATACATGTCTACAACACCCTTTTGAATAAAAGTGGGCTTATTTGAGGCCATGTGGTAAGCCATAATGGTGTGACAGAGGTGGCTTAACTGGAAGTTTTAATGCATGCATGACAATGTGGTGGGCTTGACCATATCGGCCAATTAGCATCTACACATGGCGAACAGTGACAGTGGGCAGAAATTTGGGCCATTTCTGCCTGTGTTTTATAATTCAATACCTTAGTATGAAATCTTATGGTCTGTGGGGTCACCTCGGAGAGGGGACTCGGTCACAAAGGGGGTCACATCGGGGAAGGGGGTCACCAAGGGGTCACCTTAGGAGTTACTTGCAAACTTTTTTTGTTAGCCTGGGGGTTCCTTGTTAGCTATATTACTAAACGCGGGGTCATTAAGTGGGTACTCTTGAAATTTTTTTTGCCAAGGGGGTCACCTAACCTGCTAGTTACATAACTAATCAGAGGGTCACATGGGAAGACACCGCGGGGGATGCCATGGGGTAGTCCTGACATTTTTTAATTCCTGGGGGGTCACCTGGGGGGGGGTTGGTACTGGTACTTGTAAATTTTTTTTTTGCTAGTCATAGCCTATGCTAGGCTTGGTGTCACCTGGTATTATCTTTATTTACAAGACCTCGGGGGTAACCTCGGGGGTAACCTTGAGGTAACCTCGGGGGTAACCTTGGGGGTAACCTTGGGGTAACCTCGGGGGACACTCGTAAATTTATTTTTGACTGGGCTTTCGGGGCACCTTGGGGGTAGGGCTACTCGTAAAATTGTTTTTGTGCTAGTTCTATTACAAGGCTGGGGGTCACCTTGGTGGGTACACCTTGAAATAGTGTTGTTTTTTATTGGAAAGATAATTATGTTGCTAGCTGTAGGGGTCACCTAGGGGATCACCTTGGGGAAGGGTAGAAATTAATTTTTTTTACACTGTATGCATGTGACACTTTCTCTTCTCTCATGTCTAATCCTTGCTGCCTGTGATTGAAAAATGTTGTGGCAACCGACTATTCCATATTTGTACATATTGCAAAATAGAGCTGAATTCAATGAATACGGACATTTACCAATAACATACCAAAGAATAAAAATCAGAAGTATGAAAATCTCAACATGTTTACAATGCTTGCGTTTAAAAAAGCCAAACCCGTTAGTTCTAAGCCAAACCTAAACTAAAATGGTAAATTTTATACTTTTTTTCATAGCAAGCATTGGGATAAATTATAAATATATCCATACCAGTATTATGAAACAGACTGGAGAATATTTCAGTCTCAAACATGGTGTAAGTACCTAATTTTATCAAAAATTACACAAAATGGTCAGGTTGATTTCAAGTCCCTCTTACTAGAATCACGTAATCTTTGACCACAAGCAATATTTTGAAATATAAAAATATGCATACAGTGTCTGCGCTTCGTTGGATTTGCTAGTGGTCCAAACTGACCAGTAGAGACAATGAGCTACTGGTCCGGACACAGGGACGTAGATTTTTCATTTTTGAAGGGGGGGTGATTTCGGCAAAGGCAAATTTCGCGCCATGCACAACGGGCCGAAAGCCGCGAGGTGGGGCCAAAATATTTTAGATTATCTTTTTATCCATTTTCCACATAAATTCGTACTGGTTTTAAGACAAAAAAACACCTATATATGGCAAATAATTATCAACACCAAGTAGTAATAATTCGAAATTCTAGGGGGGGATAATCATAATATTATGATCATCCCCCCCAGGCTCATCCTAGGGGGGGATGCATCCCCCCATCCCCCCCAGGATCTACGCCCCTGTCCAGGGCCGGACACATTCCTACTGGTCCAAATACTTGAGACGTCAAAGATGGATTTTTCCCTATAGATGTGTGCATGACTATTAATTTATTTAATATATTATTAATCAAATTCACTTGTAAAAACTTGTAAAAAGGTAGATTTTTTTGGAGAGAAGCAAATCCGTAATTGACCCCCATGCTTACTCTTAATTAGATCACTTAATTGATACAAAGTCAGACATTTTATAAATTTAGAGGGTGAACAATGTAAATTATTTTTTTAAATTAGATATAATTATATGGCTTATATATTTGGGCTAGGCCTATATAATAGTGTTTGATCATTTGGTAAATTGATTTACCCCATCAAAATTAATCCAGAATCGTATCACAGTGTAAGGTGTCATTCACAATTGCACTTCTGCTGTCACTATCAGCTGTGACTGGGGACTTCATTACCACTTGACTGAATGGGATGAAATTCCCTCAAGAGGTGTCAAAGAAAGCTTGAATCAGTCTGAAATACTTTAAATTGCAATCAATCTAATTGGATTGGCATGTTGGTCACCATCGCTTCAAAAATCCTGCTAATTGCACTCTGCCTGTGTACGTGAATGACGCTAATAGACGTGAGCCATAATAGGCCATGTTGCTTGCTGAGAAGCTACTCGCCAGTCTGGACCACTGCAGGCAATATCCTACTCGCCCAGGCCCTTAAGTGGTCGTGTTTGGCGACCGGGCGAGTGCCTAGTGCGGGCACTGTGCAATGTGCATAGGATTTGTGAAAATATTATCTAGCATACTGGCTCTATTTAAAATTTGATTGAATTGACTTGAAAGATGTAGTTTGACTTAAGGCGCCACATACACCTGTGAAACTGTCAAAAGTGTTGACTAAAGCCAAACCCAAGCCTTAACTGGGTCGCTTCGCATAGAGCAAACGGTACACAGTGTTACAGTAACTAAATCTGTTTGAATGATTTGAGGTTTCCTTCCTTCTTTGAAAATCTTTTTCATCGCTCTTACCATCTCTTCGGGAGTCTTTTTCTTGAGAGGTTCGATCCATGTATACCTTATGAAGAGATCAATATAAAACTGCCAGATATTTTTAGCCTTCGTTGTATCCAATTCTTTTGTCCAAGATCATGAGGTCTGAATCCCATTGTTGATCAACTTTTCCCACTATAAATGACTCTTTTTAAAACTTGTCATTGTAAGGTTTGTGTAAGCAGTAAGTCTCCTCATCCTTCAGCCATTTCTTGACATCTTTGTATCTGAGTTTGTGAGGACTTTCATCAGTTTTTATGGCATTCCATAAAGCAGTTATACCTGCATACAGTGTAGCCGCCACCCTTATTAGGGTCATAATATATCCATTCAAGATAATTATTAGGCATTATAAGCAAGCCAAATGACAAGTGATGCAGCATTATTTCATTGCGCCGAATTCACTTTGGAGCTCGCCTTACTCACTCTTTTTGACTGGCCGATTAAAGTTAATAAATTGCCCCTGAATTCAGAACGCGCTGAATGCACAGGACAGGTCGTCACGCACAAGACTGCGGTGCACAAGATTCCATCACTTATTTCAAAAATTTTTCTCAATATAATGTTTTATTACATGACGACTATGCTAGAGCGATACTGATTGGCCAAAATCAGTCACATGACGACATCATAAAAACTCATACAGTAAGTGAAGTGCATGATACGGTGCCATTGCATCAAAGCTAAACATCCTCCACCAAACTCGTTGTGGAGCCATGAATTCTCATCCGATGTGAGGAAAAGTTGAAAAACATATTGGGTCATAAAGGCTGATATGTGAGGCATGTGGGATAACAATGGCAGCCCATTTTCTCTGCTGTAATCGGAGTTAGGTATGGGTGAAAGTCTTTGATTAGTAAGTGAACCACCCTTCCCTATTAAACAACATTCTGCCTGTGTTTCACTTACTTATCAAAGACTTTGGCCCATACCTAACTCCATCTACGGAAAATAAAATTGGCTGCTATTGTTTTCCCACATGCCTCACATACCGGCCTTTATGACCCAATATCTTTTCCTCTCATCGGATGAGAATTCATGCTTTCATAAGCAGTTTTGCTGATAATGTTTTATAATAGCATTGATGCAATGGCACCATTTCATGCGTTTCACATACCTACAGGCGGCACTGTATTGCATGGTTTGATTCCAATATGAGATTTTTTCCAACAAATTCTTTTTACGATTTTTTTTTTGTTCAGATTTTTTCATATTGCATGGTTCGAGTGCTTCCAAAAATTTTTTTTTTGTTTTTCTTTGAACATTTTTTTCAGAATGAAACATATTATATTGGAAGCATAGTGGTCATGTAATAAAACAAATACGGCACTTATTATCGTGCAATATGAAAATTTATTTGCACTCTTAAATTCATATCGAACTCGGCCTGCGCCCTCGTTCAATATGAATTTCCTCATGCAAATAAATTTTCATATTGCACTCATATTATGCCATATTTGTATAGCATACCTAATTTCTATGACAGGCTCCATACACCAACTGGGATGCTGGGATGCCCTCTTACCTGAAGACAGAAGCTTGTGTGACAGTCTCCTTCAGGGCTGAATGGCGCGACCAAGATTGCGGGCTTAAAGCGGGCTACCTCTGTGAGAAGCCTGCCGGTATGTGCTATCCAGTTCTCGTTTATGTTCCTTTATTTATTTCGATATGATTTTCGTTATGCTGCACTGGCACTATCATCTTTTTAATATTTTTATACACCTGAAAAAAAAGGATGAAAACTGGATTTTCTCTATGGTTAGTACATGCAAAAGGAATTTACACAATAAAAGCCCAAGTAAGGCATAAAACCTAAACCGGCTCATTGGCCAATAGAAATAAATAAAATGATGATTATTGTACATGTTACTCGCCCGCCAGTGAGGTTTGAAGCAGCTGTACTTATCATATAAGCAACACATATCAAGTAACAGCTAGACTAACAGTGTGTCTTTAAATTATATTGCAAGGAAGAGATTTTTTTGTATACAGAGGGTGATGCATCGTATTATGACTTCAAGTACAACAGCAGCATCTACAAAGTCCTTGCATTTCAATCCTTCAACCCGGTTCATGCCGACGAGTTCTGCAAGAAGATCTTGGGACTCAACGCCAGTCTCGTATACTTAGAGGGCACTGATGAGATGATGTATATCACGAGAGAGTTGAACTTAAGAGGATTAGTGGAATACAAGTACTGGATTAGAGGAGCAGATGACAACACTGCTGAAACGCCATACCTCACTCCAAGACCCAGCAGTTCTTTCTCAACATCTAGTAGTAAGGCCATAAAATATATTTACTTAAATTGTCACTAAAAATTGATTTAATTTTATTACCTTTTGCCTATTCCATGCCAAATTGCCATGAATCAATAAATATTTTTCTTGTCAAATCTCCTTATCTAAATTTCTGTCAATTGCAGCTTATGGCAGCCCTACCTGCTTGGTATTGTACTTCAGACGTGACAGACCATGGCTGTCAAGGCAATATCTCCCCAAACTAGAGCTGAAACCCTGTTGCGAAGAGACATCAATTATCTGCGAAAAACACATTGGTAAGTTGCAGATATTATTATGAGATACGGGAATGCTGAAAACATGCCCAGGCACCCCCTAGACTACCGTGTCTGGATCCATAACTCACAAATGTTTATAGCCTGGAAAAATATTTCAGAGACATGAATGATAGGACAAATGATGCTAACATTATCAGTTTATATCCAAGAAATCATGTTCAGATATCTTCATTCTTTAGTACTGAATAATTCACTATGCGCTATTACTTTAGATCCATCGTTGAAGGAAAACAACAAATATGACTTCTCAATAAATTCAAGTATTTACCGGCTTGTGGATGAGGAACAATTGACTCCTGATCTCGCAAATGATAGGTAGGAAATCACATATATCAAACGTATCACCATTTATTAAAATATACCATTTACTTATCAGTTGGTGTGGTTATATCATGTTTATTGTATTTTGTTATGATCACAGACAATACTTCCATTTGTGGGTACCTTTTCTTACCGAACTGGTAAATATGTTAATCAAATTAATATAGGCCTACTGCGAGAATTTGACTTTTATTTAATCATGTTCATCATTTCATAGGTGCAGAAAATTGCTGGACAACACAGGAAGTCTAGCAGAGTTTGAAACGTGGGAAGAATTGGACGCCGTCAGCCGTGAAGTGTTGGCTCGCCATACTGGAGAGCATTTCATCTACTGGGTAGGAGGAGATCCCCTGGATGAAAATTCAACAAGTGTACACCCAAAAACTATTCTTGGTTCTGGTAAGTGTTTCTAGGATTTGTCAATTCACTGTATATATGAAAACCCCGGATTGGCATTTGTAGTCCAGTGTGTCCTGCTGATTACCCTATTGTTTGCACTGAACGCCTGGTGGGCGGATGGATGTAATGATGACATGGTCAATTAACAGTTTTTTATTTTTTTGCATTTAAAACTTTAGAGAAAGTCACATTTTGATTGAATTTTGATTAAAATAGCTTCTTAATGTAGGAGGTGGGCTTTTACTAAGGGGTGTGCTTTCAATACAGAAAATACAGTATGTACTATGAGGGTCAAACAGTCTGAAGATCAACATTTTCCATTGACCTAACGTATAAAACAATCATAATTGACTAAAATGAGCTGTTTGTTCCTCTCTTGTCACTTTGTCATTTTGTGTCATCTCCAGCTCGGAATCACATCACTCTAAATTAATAAAACATAAAACTTTATTAATGTGAATATAAAAATTATGCATTTGTTCAATGGAAATCAAAATCTAGATAAAAAAGAAAAGATAACGCATGATAAATTAGTGAAACACATGCTTTGAAGATGATTTCATAACAAGCCACCATTGCACTAATTAATTTTATTTTAAAATTAAAATGATTATGAATTTTACTGTTTTAATATCTTCACATTTTCTCGTACTTCTACCCTTTACCCTGACACTGAAACCATTATATTGGATCTGCAGATTCTCACTGTCTGGCTCTTGAGTACGATGCCAAAACCAAGGAGGCGTTTGACTCTACGATGACCCTTAAGCCTACGCCATGTATTGGAAAGAAGAAATTTCTGTGCGAAGAAGCGGGAGTCAAGATGGCTCTTGATGGTTTGTTGTTGTCGTTCTGTTATAAATATTGATCAATGTCCTGTATTCTATAAACATGTTTTTAGACACTGATCAATGTTCTGTATTCTGTAAGCATGTATTCAGACACTGATCAATACTCTGTATTCTGTAAGCATGTATTCAGACACTGATCAATGTTATGTATTCTGTAAGCATGTTTTTAGACACTGATCAATGTTCTGTATTCTGTAAGCATGTTTTAGATATTGATCAATGTTCTGTATTCTTTAAGCATGTTTTCAGACACTGATCATGTTTGTATTCTGTAAGCATGTTTTCCTATCGAGAAAGATCTGTTGTGCAATATATGGTTTACAGTTATCTATTATTTTGGATTTTATTGTTTATATACATAGCCCTATCACACAGTGAGCGCGAACCAACTTTGGGGTTAAAAAAAATGCCCCAGTATAACAACAGGCACCATTACGTAGCTACAGATGAGATGAACAAGCAGATGGAAAAAAAAAAAAATCTGTTGGAAACTTTTTGAGATAACGAATTTTTTCACTTTCTGATTTATCACACCCCATTTTTAACATCACAAGTCATGTGGAAAGTGTGCTAAATGAGCACCTCCTTTGCAAAACCATTTCAATGATAGAAAATGTCATTCAAAAGACATAACAATCCTTTAAAAAATATATATATATGCTGTTGCATTTAATGCAAAAAAAGGTGTGACAAACTCATGCAAGCATAATTTCCAAATAAAGTGTAAATTTTTCATCAGAATTGCAAAAATGTGCATGCTCAACTATTCCTCGGGCATTAGCAGGTAGTTTTATGAAACGTATGTGGCTATGTGCGCATATACTTGACCGACCTTTGGTACTGAAATATTCTTATCCTAGCAATTAGGGAGAGTAATGAATGAATGAATGAATGAATATTTATTTTCAACTTACGCAAGTACAATACATGACTTTATTTTGATTTTATGAAACAAAAAACAATCTTTTTGACTGTTCTCCAGAAAACGTATTTTAAAAGTGCATTGGAAAATTTTCCTATTCATGGTTGGATAGTTTCAGGCCAGAGAGGATTGAGAGTGACCAAGTTACAACTTGCTGATTATAGTTCAAGAGGATTAGACAATGCCTCTGAAGAAGTGTATCGCCTGCAAAGAAACTGTCCAAAACAATGATAATGTGTCATGCTTGGATTGTTATAATAAGCAGCCAAGGATAGTGGTCAACAACCTGCTTATGTTTGTCAACAGTTACAGATTAAGATCAGCTGGAGTTCAGCTCGAGACATCTGTTTTGAAATTTTATGCAGCAGATGACGTTGAAGGAGCCAGGCAGGAATTGGTTGACAATGTGAAGGACGTAATCCCAGAACACCCTCATCTAAATAAAAGAAGGATGGATTCTGCAAACAGATCTGCCAAAGATGTGATGGTCGAAGACATACTACAGTACAAATATCTAAATGTGGCTCAACTTAGCTGTCTATAGCTATTCATTACTAGTCTTATCCATATCTATCCATAGCTATCCATTTCCATTCTTTTGTATACACTGGAATCTCTTTACCCCTTGTTTAAACAATAGTAATTGTGGATAGCTATGGCTAGCTATGGACACAGACAACATACAGACTGTTCACTCCCATTGAACCCTGTGAAGCCTGTGTCCTACATAGCGCCCTCTGCAGTGTGGAGTGGAGTGATTCTGCTGCAGCAGCAGCAGCTGCAGACTTAGCACAGTAAGACAGGCAGAGAGAAGACAGGAATGACACAAAACTCTGTAAAACGTTTGATTTGAATCACTTTATGCACCTTAGAGGCCAACAAACACAACAACAATGCATATATATAAACAACAAGTACATAAATGTCACACCATACTGGTCCATAGAGGTATTATTTAGACTATGGTCACACAAATTACATAACAAACCAAGTCACATGTGAAAAGAGACTTATCAGTACACTAAAACAGTGCAAATTGCAAATGTTAAAACTAGTTACAAATTACAAATGTGAGAGAGTAAGCATTTTTCTATTTCTCTTTTGGTGAGGTTCACTCATCTTGCTGTTTTGCTCTTTCAAGAAGTGATGTAAACGTAATTTACAAAACAATTGGACCATGAACTTCAAAGCAGTCTGACAACCATTAAGTCCACACACAACAATCTGGCATTTGTCTAATGACATCAACTTCTCTCTGAGTTGCTTGAAAACATTCTGTGATTGAATTATGAAACTGCTGTTTTGAACAAAGCAAGATTCCATATCTGATACAAGGTCAATCATATTTTTGTGAGGAAATACCAGACCTTGATCAGGTGATGCAAAACTGTATTTCTTGTGGTGAAGGAAAATGTAGTCATTAGTGCTGGCTGAATCTGGTGAGATGTCCCAAGAGGTGGAACACCCATTGCAGATATCTGATTGATGCTTTGATCTTGCTTTGTGAATAAGGTACCCAGCAATATATGCAATAACATTCTGATCCTGCCAATTTTCAGGAACGCCGTGGCTGCTCCTTACTTCTGAGCAAATTTCATTGGAACTGAAATCATCTGTATTGATATCTACTACATTTGTTGCAACATGACAGTTGGTGGGCTCCTGCATGGATGGCTGGTTGGTGGGTTCCATTTCAGTGACATTTGATGTCAGACTTTCTACCCCAATTAGAAATTCATCAATGTCATCCTGACAGTTCTTACCTGGGATAGGGACAAATATATTGTCCAACGCAACCTGTCTATATGCAGCATTGAACTGCACAGTGTCCAGATTGATTCTGTGCCCACCTTTGTACCGAATTTGGGCAAAAAAGTTTTCTAATCTGTCTTGATTTAACCTATTGGTTAGCAAACAATCAAAACCCTCAATTTTGAGCTCATCCCATAGCATTTTCAAGCAGCTAATGTTGTGTTGCCAGCCTAAAATTGATGGCAATTGTTTGCCTTGTGGTTTTCCTATTTGCTTGAGGTGGGGCAGCCATTCCATGCATTCATCCAAAAATGATAGGTGAGGAGAATTTGGAATAATTCCTTTTCTGAAAATGTGACTGTCATGAAGTGAACGACTGTTAAACACATTGAAAAGACAATCCATATTTTCAATGAATTGAGCTGTTGCTTTTGCATCTTGATCACCTTCCCATTTGCCAAGGTCATGCATTGCTTCAATGCTTGCAGCAACTGTGTGGCTTAGCACTTGGGTAGCAAGTTTCACGGACATGGTCTTGAAGGCTGGCACATTGATGTGCTTTGATGTCAATTTTGGTGCCATGCGGATGTTCCTGGGATGATCAAATTTGTAAAGGTCTCTAATGAAGCTCCATTTGATTGACTTGCCATTCAGTGTGAAACCATGCTTTTTCATGTTGTTACGAGTGTTTTTTATCAGATGGGGAGGGTCATACAATACAAATACTTTTGTTCCTTCATGGTCAGTGAAAAAAGGATTTTCTTTTGTTACACCTAATTGGCGAAGCATCAGACAATTATTGCTGCCTTGATCGCAAATCAATACCTTTGGTTGCAGTCCTGATTGTTTAATACTTGATATGGCATCCAAAAGTAATGACTTAAGTTTCTTTCCTTCTATTGGGCCACTGGATAAATAGTAACCTACTGGTTGCTTCCATTTGTCTGCAATTCCAGCAACCATGAACACACCTGCATGATTAGCAATTTTGGGAGACCTATTTGATCCATAGTCTTCCAGGCCATCAATCAGGTCTCGTTTTCTGTTGTACTGCACATACTCTTTAATAGCCATCTCATCGTACATGATTGCACAGAGTTTAGATTTGGCTTTCATGTGTCTCACTTTTAGTTTCAAAGCATCAATCAGAGACTGGTTAATTCCTGGAGAAATGTGAACTTTTGCCATCACTCTGATCAAGGTCGATCTACTGGGTAAAACAAATACCCTTCTCAAAAGTCTATAGCACTTGGGACTGGAGTGGTAGAGCTGAAGTGCAAGTGTCTTGTCATCATCACTCCATCTGATCCCCTGATTTTTAATACCTGCAAGCCGGACCTGCGCAGACACAAACTTCAATGCATTGCCGGAAAGGTGTCTTCCCAGCTGATTGATGAGGCTGGACTTTGCCACGTTTTTCCCCACTTTGGTGTTTTTCATACGCCGTATACTTTGCCCCTGTGTCTTGATCTTGGACCTCATTTTTTCTACAGTGTCCTTTAAGATTGGAAGGCTGTCCAACTCCAAGATACCAGGCTCTGAATTACTGGGTCCTTCTGACTGATCAGTCTCTTCTTCTGGGGCTACAATATATGTTTATTAATGTTTAAGAAACTGACCTTGCCAAAAAATAATAATTAAAATTTATTGACTTAATCCATCCTAATCATCATGTTAGAATGCATAGTTCTCTTACTTGGATTTCTACGCTTTCTACGCTTTCTTTTTACATCAATGACATCATGGCGTATAGCAGGACCTTTCCTTTTTCCTTGCAATGGCTTAGGAGGATTTGGTGCCTCGATGATTGTTGGGATGGCATTCCAATTCAACCCTCTGTGGCTAAAAAAAACACAACCTCCTTATTCAAACTTTACTTTCTTTTTTGCATTTTATGTTATCAGCATAAATCAATATTCTGACCGAAATAATTTGACAATTAATGAGCAACATCAACTTACACATCTTGGGGCACTTTAAATTGGCTTGGCTCAAAGTGCTTGCTGCAGACTCTATGGTTGCTCACTACCTTTTTGTGTGGGATGCTATCAAGAGAGGCATTTCTCAAATTTCTGATCCAAACAAGAAATCTGAAACATTCAATTTGGGAATGAGTATTGAACCCACACATACAAAGGGTAAAGGATAAATTGCCCATAACAATTTTCTTATTATTTTTATGAATCACTATTGTATCGTAAATGCACACTCATAGAAGCAATGGTCTGTCCTGTTAAGCCTGTAACCTGTACAGAAATAAAGGATGCAAAGCCCATCCCCCACCCAACACTCATAGAGATTAGCTCAAGACTATAAAAACAGAAACTCGCCTTTCTCTTTCTTTTGGTTTATCTGCTGGAAATCTGTGATAGGCCACATGCTTATCCCTTGAACTATAATTGTTGCAATTAATAGCGGAACACTCATATCCATTGGCCCAATTATCCTTCTTAGAAGGTTTAGAATTAGACATGTTTGGATCCAAGCATGTCTTTACTCCATGTGACAACACTGAGTGGATTACCAAATATACTCTAACCATTTTACCAGGATGCATGAGTTGGGGTATAATGGACTGCAGCTGCATTACTTTACTCTTAATTGTAAACATGATGATAAAGTAATGTGTTTCTTGACATATTCCAAGATAATTTCCTCCTAAAATGTGACCTTTGTTTGGAATGTAGACTTGAGAATTATAAGCTAACAGGGCCATGTGGAAATATTTGAGTTTTACACACATATATTATCACATTAGAGTGTTTTCAACACTCCTTATAGCATTCTAGCATTGGGCTGCCCAGCCCAGTCCACTCCACACTGAAGAGGGCAGCACCTGTCAGCCAAATGGCGGGAAACTGGAGTGAACAGTCTGTATGTTGTCTGTGCTATGGATAAGTGTAGCTAGTTTAGTTCCCAGATTTGTGGGTGACAATGCTGCTAAACTCCCTGGATGCCCAGAAGCTACTGGTAATATGCTTTCACTTTACGATGACTTTGCTGCTCAACAAAGAGCGATTGTGAACATGCAGGAGTCCGTGAGCTTGATTACGAAGGAAGTTGCCCAAAACACAGCTGATTTGGCAAGAGTGAACACTGAAAAGTGCACCAATCACTGTTGATTTATCGCCTTCTATTGAAAAATCGCCACCTGCAAAGAGGCAGAAGTCAAGAAAATCGGACAGTCAGTTGTCCAGGCTAAGTGCAGATGCCAGTGACAAAGTCAAAGAACCAGTTTCAGAAGAGACTGCTGTGAAGCCTTCCACAAGTTACGCTGCTGCCACATTAGCGAGTGGTCCATTAGAGTTCGCTCAATCAGAGAGCGAAACCACGAATAAATTTCAGGATATTGGACCTAGAAATGGAAAAAGACCGAATAAGGGCCAAATGAAAACGAACAAAGGTGCTGGCGCTGAAGCAGACCAGTCAGATGTACTTGAAGCTGGGCCAACTCAGTTTCAAGTTCAAATCACAAACGTCAATCCTAACCTGAGCATCGATGACATCAACGCCTATATCAATGGAAAGGAGGATAATATCACAGCAATTGAAGTTACTGATATGTCGTCAGAAGGATGGAATACCAAAAGATTTCTGCTGACGTTTGCCTATGAGCACATGAAAGATGTACTGGCCAAGGAGTTTAGGCCAAAGAACATTTATTTCAAGAGGTGGTTTGCACCAAGGCCCAGAAGAAATGAAACAACAAAATAATGTATAAGACACTGAAAAATGATCACATATAACAGCACTGGACTGGCACCAGACAAGCAGCAGTTTATTAATGACATTATTGGTATACATACACCTGATGTGATATTCCTTCAAGAGACTTGGTTGCTGAACTCCAGGATTAATTCTGTGTTATGTAACATCAATGACAAGTACATGGCAAATGGTGTCTCTGCAATAAGTGATGATGAACTGCTCAAGGGCCGCCCTTATGGTGGTGTTGGCATCATGTGGAATAGATCTCTTGCGCAAAGTGTCACCTTCAGAAGAGTACCAGGGACTAACAGAGCATGTGCGTTAGAATTGGATACTGACAGTCGTAAACTCCTGCTTATTAACACATACATGCCGGTCGACAATCACAGAAAGCATAATGTGGAAGCTGCTTTCATTGATGCCATGGAAAGTGTGGAAGTTTTTATAGAAGGTTTTCCATCTCATGATGTGATAATTGGTGGTGATATGAATCTGACTTGAACAGAGGCAATGCCCATGACCTATATTTTAAGGACTTTACGGAGTGAGTTGACTTAGTTCATACTTTTCATCTTCCTTTTGCTGATTATGGATATACGTATTATGACACGGACAACGGTGGAAGATCGTGTATTGATCATCTTAATGTTCATCGATCATTATCTGCCTTTGTGAAGACTGTGGTTCGCTGTGATCTGGCTCTTAATCCGTCAAAGCATTTGCCCTTCCATGTAGAGATTACTGTTCCCAAGAAAACTGGAGTGAGTGAAAGTTGTGAGGAATCACAAAAACCATTGCCTATTAGTTGGTGCAGAGTCAAAGAGGAAAATATTGTGGACTACGGTCAAAAACAAGATATATACTTGAATAACTTGAAGCACTTTGAGATCTTAGAATGCAGTGACACCTTGTGCATTAAGGATGATCACAGGCGAGAAATTGATGATTTGTGTGCTTGTTTAATTGATTGTTGCCTGAAGTCAGACTGTGTGTTTCCTCGTATTAAGAAGATAAAGAATGCAAGACCTCGATGGTGTGAAGAAGTGAAGCCATACAGAGATGATGCCCTCTGGTGGCACAATCTGTGGGTGCAGCAAGGCAGACCTCCATCTGGAATAGTGTTTGATAGTATGAAAGAGTCAAAGAGACAATATGCTTATGGCAATAGACGGAACAAGCGGAAAGATCATCAGAAAAGGAAAGAACGAATGGTTGAGGCCATCAGTAAAAACAGGTCAAGAGATTTCTTTAAGGAAATAAAAAAAATTAAATCCCAAATCTAGAGCTGCACCTACCATTGACGGCAAGGCAGAACCTCCTGAAATTGCTGAAGTTTTCAAGGACAAATATTTTGAGTTGTATAATTCAGTTCCAAGTGATCCTGGAATAATGAGCAAAATTAAGGATTATATCAACCGAAGTGTTGACAAGTGTGCTGAAAATTATCGTGTGGTGGAAAAGAAGGATGTGTTAAAAGCCATAAGTCATCTCAAGGCACAGAAAGGAGATGGTGATAAAGGTGTTATGTCAGACCATTTGATATTTAGTAGTGATTTGTTTAAGGATTATTTGACATCACTCATTACTGCAATCGTGACTCATGGTTATCAGCCTCATGATTTACTTTTGGGGACAATTTCTTCTATACCAAAGGATAGTAGGGGAAACATGTGTGAAAGCTCAAACTATCGAGGGATAACATTATGCAGCTCACTCGTTTTGAAAGAGGTCATAAATTATTACTTAAATAATGACTCTGAAGTTTACACCTGCTTTGTTGATGC
Source organism: Platynereis dumerilii (assembly GCA_026936325.1). Classification (NCBI taxonomy): domain Eukaryota; kingdom Metazoa; phylum Annelida; class Polychaeta; order Phyllodocida; family Nereididae; genus Platynereis; species Platynereis dumerilii. The sequence continues at coordinate 54,616,888 of JAPTHN010000006.1, read as the reverse complement.
CAGTAAGGCGTTTGATAGGGTAAGGCACGACAAGTTATTCAAAATTTTGATAGATCGCGGATTGCCAGCTATCATTATTCAGATGATGCTAGATTTATATCAGCGCCAAGTTATGAGGACTGTTTGAGAAAATCAGCATTCAGCCCAATTTGGAACCATCAACGGAATTCGTCAAGGTGGAGTCATTTCGCCTATATTTTACTGTGTATATGTTGACATCCTATTGAAATCACTTGAAGAAGATGGTGTTGGATGTAGGCTTGGAAAGAATTTTTATGGCGCTGTTGGTTACGCCGACGATTTGACCTTGTGTGCTCCGAGTGTAGCCGGACTGAGGAGAATGATAAAAACCTGTGAGGATTATGGAAAAGATTTCAGTGTGATTTATAATCCATCCAAGACTGTATGTGTGTGCTTTTCACGTTCAAAAAATGTTGTCAAGCCAGCTGTGTGTCTCAGTGGGAAAGAACTGGCTTGGGTGAATCATGTAAAGCACCTGGGAAATTATCTGGAGAGTGGTCTACGAGAAGAGAAAGAGATCAGAGTGAAAAAAAGTGATTTGATTCGGTGGACTAATACGGTGCTTGCATCTCTCCCTGGTGGAAGTATTGGTATCATGCGGAAATTATTTAATTCGCAGTGAGCCCATTTTTATGGGGCAGAAGCCTGGCAGTTTGCGGATAAACGCTGTCAAGAATTTCAAACGACATGGAATCGATGTGTGCGTCGGCTCTTCCAATTACCCAATATGACTCACATATGTCAGCGGCATATCAAATATTTGCCAGGTTCATGAAAATGGTGAGAAAAATGGAAGTTAGCCAAAATGAGAAAGTGTCATTTCTTGTCAGAATGAGTCAGAGTGACCAGAGGAAAATAATAATAAGTAATATACACATTATTGCAATGGAACTTGGTTTAGATGAGGGAACTGTGATGTCAGACGGTCTCCATGGACTGCGGATGGTTAACCAAGAGGACTGTGATATTATTTCTGTGATTTTAGATTTGATTGATTTTAGAAATTCTAATTGTATAATCAATGGTTTTACTGGTGCTGATGTTGATTTTATATTGAACATTTTGTGCGTATCTTAATAATCCTTTTAACTGATTTTTTATAAAATTTACATTGTACTATTTATATTATTGTAAAATTCCATGTATCATGTGAATGAATAAATTGATTTATATAATGTTAGCTGAATAATCTAACAATACTTGACCTGTATAATACTGTTTGACTACAATCCAATTGAATAATAATAGGTTCTCGAGTAGAAGAACATCCATGGTCTTCTGTCAATAATTTCAACTTAGTACGGGTAAAATAACAAATTGACAAACCATAGTGTTATGAATAGCTAATACACTGTATATTAAATGTCCATTTGAGATTCCAAACCTGCGCAATGTCTGACATCCAATTTATTCACCCTATTTGATAATTCTGTGATTTTATTCATAAAATCAATGTGAAACGAACCGATTAAAACTAAGATACCAAAGTCCATAAAACCAATTGTGCAAGTGCTTCTTCTGTCTTTTAAATACCAAACTGTCAAAGGCAAGCACACAGGCAGACATCTAAGTATTTATAACCATGCATTTCGTGAAGAATTATTTATTTCCAGAATAGCCATATCTTTTTATAACTCTAATTTTCAATTTTATTAAAAAACAACTATTATATAATTTGTTTTGTGTCAATAATCAAGAAATTGTGGTATTTCCGTGGTAAAGATTAAGGTAAAGACAGCAAATAATTCTCTAGGGCTCGGGCTTGTGACACAATTCTTATAAATACACAAAAAGAAGTTTATTACACACAACATCAATATGGGATTTTTCCCAATAAAGATAACATTCTGTCTAATTTCAAAATATCGTCTAAAACACTCAAAAACATTGTTTTGAAGTTTGCTCACATGAATTTGTAACTTGCACTCCAGATAGATTGAAGTTCAACAAAACAAAGGAATGTGACAACCAGAAATTGAAAAATTGCAATATCTCTAAACGTTTCCTACAGATTTTTTTGTTTTTTACATCTGCTTGTTCGTCTCATCTTCAGCTACGTAACGGTGCCTATCGTTATGCTGGGGCATTTTTTTAAACCCCAAATTTGGTTCGGGCTCGCTGTGTTCAAACTAAATGAGAGTTTATGAATTAGAGATGCTACATTACTTAGAATGGCATGAACAAAAAATTGATTCATCAAAAAACATCTCTCCAAGTTCATGAGGCAGGTCAATGTTCAACAACAGGGAAAAATCAAGAAAGATTATTTTTACATTTTGCCGATGTATCTGCTTTTTAGGAGTGCAAGATTACATTGCGACAGATCTCAAGGAGAGTGTAGAAGACGAAGAATATCGGAAACTTTTTGCTGCTTGCATAGGTCTTGCCGTTGCCCTGCCATTTGTCGCAATAGGAGCCATATTGATCACTGTAGCATATTTTTGGTTTATAAGAAGGTGAGATACAATGTATTCAACTAATAAGAAGGTAAGATACAATGTAAGATACAATGTATATAAGAAGGTAAGATACAGTGTTTATAAGAGGGTAAGATACAATGTATATAAGAAGGGATACAGTGTTTATAAGAAGGTAGTATACAGTGTTTAATAACTGTTTATAAGAAGGCAAGATGTAATGTTTACAAGAAGATAAGATACAGTGTTTATAAGAAGGTAAGATACAATGTATAAAAGAAGGTAAGATACAATGTATAAAAGAAGGTAAGATACAATGTATAAAAGAAGGTAAGATACAATGTATATAAGAAGGTAAGATACAGTGTTTATTAAATGGGATACAGTGTTTTTAAGAAGGAATACAGTATTTATAAGAAGGTAAGACACAGTGTTTATAAGAAGGTTTGATACAGTGTTTATAAGAAGGGATACAGTGTTTATAAGAAGGGATACAGTGTTTATAAGAAGGTAAGATACAGTGTTTATAAGAAGGTGAGATGTAATGTATATAAGAAGGTAAGATACAGTGTATTCGACTGGTCAGTGATGTAAATTGAAAATTTTCATTGGAGAAGCTCTTAGCAAGCGCTTCATTTCAATTTTTTAAGTGGGAACGAAAATTCTGTAACAGGAGTATAATTTTGGCTAATGATATCTTAAAGTCTGAAAAAGTCCACAAGATAATTGCAATTTCACTGTTGATCATTGGGGGAGTTGCCAGAGGGCACAGCTCCCCCAGTTCAAGCGTCCAAAGGCAAAACCTAGTAAATCACATTTGCCTTTGGAAACTAGAGTTCTCTCCCAAGCTCCCCCTCATTTCCATCACTGATGCTATTGTACTTTTGGTCTTTCACTAATTTTCGCCATGAGATCAAAGAACTAAATTGAAGCAGCAAAAAAGGTGATTAATCATCAAATCAGTGGAATTTGGGCAATCGGGGCAATGAGGCCATAGTGAATCGCAGTACAAAGTCAATCAATAGACTTCCTGGGATTCTGAATAGAATTATTTCAATATATTTTCATGTGTTTGATGCATCTCAGGAGCACTGAACGTAATCAGGAATGACATTTGATAAAACAAATACCGTTTCAACATTATGCGGCAAAATACGATTTTTATCTTGAAAACCTGTAATTTTTAGAATGTTTTATTTGTTAAATAGTACAGAAATTCATTGAATTACCCTTTGCAATTAAAATGCGTGTGACAGGAACATCTTATGGAAATAATTACCAGGTGATTCGAGAACATGTGGATCAAACTGGTGAAATATGGTGAATTATGTGAAAAGTAGTTGTGCGGGTAACCGTGGATCGGGGCACAGTGAATCACTATGTCCTCCATTTTAACACTGGAAACTTCTTGCAAAAGCACCAAGAATAGCGTAAATTGATGACTGCATCTGTGAGAGTTTATGCCATATGTGTTCAAGGAAGTAAATTGCTATCTACTGGACTTAAAACGGTGTTTTTGCACAGGAAATATTCGAAGGAATATTCAGCTACTAAATAATTTGTTCCGATGTCCAATTTTTTTTCTTGAAAATATAATTATGGCTCGTGATTTACTGTGCCCCGAGCACTGATCACAGTGAATCAAATTTGTTATCTACGACTGAAGTTTATATCATTGAAATCAGAAAAGGTTCCACTGTTTCTTGAGCATGCATTTTTACTTTGCACTTAGGCCTATATCTTTCCCTAGAACCATTTGTAAAGAAAATATTATTATAAATCTTTGAGATAAGGCAAAAATAAACATTTCCGATTCACTGCCATTTCCCCTACTACCACATATTGTACCAGTGTCTGTGCTGGGAAAATGACAAATTTGTCATAATATATACGATAGTAAATTATGTAACATTTGAAGAACTCACACTCACCAATATAGCCTTGTGGATGGCGAGAACTTGCCTTAGAAGGCTGCACTATCTGCAACTTATACCAACTACAAAAAAGTTAAATATACATGTACAAATTGTACATAGACCTAAAGAGGAATCCTTCAAGTTAATCGTCCTAATTATTAAATATTTCTTCTCTCTCACTTTTAGGCAATCGCCGTATCCCGTGAAGTTCAGTAGACATGAAGATGAAGTGCATCTCACCATGTGATTTAATTTGTAATAATTCAATATATATCCAAGATACTCGAGCAAGTGTGATGTACATACATGAGAAATTACTTTTGTTGTTGTTTTTATTCCTATCCTGAAGTTCTCAGTGTTCCTCTCAGCAGTTCTCAATATGTTGCATGAAACTGGGTTGGTGTCCTAGATTTTGCAAAGGGATGAGAGAGTGGTCTGAACTCAAATCTTATTCTGGAACGGAGGCAAGTTTGTCAACATTCTCACTTACATGTATTGAAAGCAGGTCATCTCAGCTCTTCATTTCAAAAACCGGCAATTTTTACTTTTCAACATGTATACTTTCACTGTCTCTGTCAATCATTTTACTACACTCATTTTGTAAACAAGATATGTGGCGCCCTCTTCTAGTACCTCCACTATGAGGTGCTGACGACATGCAGCATGGAGAATGGGCAAACACCTGGACCTGAGACAAGAAAATCTCAGTATACTGAGCAATTAGCAAGACTTTTGAAGTCCAGCCAGTCAGGATGACAATCGAATCATCCGATTGCAATTCAGACTGTTCTGGCTTTGTTTTGACACCTTCTGAAGATCACTGTTACCTCTTTCTGTCAAATGCTATAGAGGTGACCTTTCAAAGTTGACACTGGCACCTGAAGTGCAATTCAGTAATTAGGCCCAGCTCACAGTGGCCAATTGCCCATGGCTGACTAGCGATTATACTTTGAACAGTATCATGATTCATTTTAAATTTAACAAAATTTACTGTACATACAGTCATGCACTGAAAACATAGAATTATAAGAAAGTGAATAACCCAATGTAAGTATGACTCATATATATATACTAGACATACCCATTGAGGGACATTTTTAGGGGGAATGGAGCGCCTGAGCCCGTCCCGACCCCCCACTATATGTGAAAGTGAGAGGTAGATTCCCAGTGATGGCACTGGAAAGATTGACTGGGCAATGATAAAAATCTGCAGTTTGTGTGAAAGCATGTGCTTTGATTGAAATGGTAGAGGAATACGTGAGCAGGGAAAATATGTGAATGGAGGTCAAGAAGTGTATTGGTGATGAAAAAGAGTAAGTGAGATTTTGGCACATTGGCAAATCCTACACAGCAGGCGTGTGCAATGAGTCCTCTGCTATGAGATTGTGCTTGAAGATGAACCTGGCCAAAGTGGAAAATGCAATGGTGATTGGATGCTGCTACGCAGATTAGACTTGAGAGATAGCGCGTAGGAGCTTGGATAATATTTGAGACATGTTGAGACGTTTAGGGCTTGGAAAGAGCTTTAAAATGAGGGTAAGATCACGAAGATACGATGAGTAGAAGTAGGTCAGCCAGGGTGCAGGCACGTAAAGCAGCTGACACTGGAGTGTGGACGTGTGTGGATGTTTTTGGCGGGAAAATGGAACAGTGGCGCCAGTCCCTGGTGATGTGATAAGCAGAACTACTGAGCAGATTCATGCGCCCCTGGTGGCAGAGGACAGTTGCCGTAGAAAAACGTAAATAAGACAGCAGTGGAACTGTTTTCTGGTGTTATCAGAAGGTCAGGATAGATCAATAAGGATAGGTGGATAGTTCAGGTGAGTGGCATCGCTAAGGGAGGAGTTTTTAGCTGTTGCAGGTTTGAGCATGTCACCCATGATTTTTGTATCTTATACCCGGCCGGGATGTCACCAGTTTTGTGCAGGACTATACATATTTTTTCAACAGAAGCTTGATTGGCCAGAGCTATACATGTATACTAGCTGAAGCACATCAAGTTAATTATGATATATTTGATATTTTGAGGAACAAATTGATAAATTTAACTCTTTTGTAAAATAAACAAAAAATATGGACCAGCAAGACTGCAAGAATATGCTCCACCCAATAGGTCATTAGAGCTACTGGTCCACAAGACTGATGTGTGTGAAAGGCAGGGCACCCTGCCCTGCAGTCTTTAGAAATTGCAAGTCATGTGACTGGCCATAGCAGGCATATGGATTAGCCACAACTGGCTTCTAAAATATAGCAGGATAACTCCTTTTTTATGACTGCTTAATGACCCTTTAATGTGTTGTGATTCTTATCATGAAAAAATCTTAGCTTCAATAACCATAAAAATAACATTTTAACTTGATTTTAACACTGCAAATCATATTTTTTAATTTGATTTTAACAGTGCAAATCATATTTTGATTTGATTTTATCACTGCAGATCAAATAGATGTCCTCAGTTGTCCTGCCTTACTGTCCATATTCTGGTGAGGGAGAGGGGGGGGATACAATTACAGGAGTCCCTCTGACACTTCGTGTCATTGTAGAAAGATACTAAAGGGACTCCTGGAGTCTGCATCTGTTGTGTGGCTCCGACTCAGCAATGGTACAAAATGGCAGTTGTTTCCGGAAATAGTTTTTGTTTTGTGCGTGGGGACATCGGAAAGCAGTAAAAAGGAGAGTTCCAATTATTTTTCTGACATAGGTTAAAGGAAATCTGAATTTTTCCTGACATTCATGTGTGCCATTATAAAGATAGGCCAATGTCATATATGAAGAATAAAATATGTGCCCCCCCCCCCACAACCGGCATCGGAGCAAATGGCAAATCGGGGCAAATCCTGACCAACATCAGGGCAGATCCATTGCCCTGGTCACATTTGCACTATGTTAACATTTCAGAGCAAAATAGAAACAGCCCCCCTGTCTGTGATCTCAGAAATCAAGGACCATGCGCCCACCAGTCCACTGACAAAGTCACCATTCCAGTCTTTCTTTTGCTGTACATGTTGCCCAATGGTAAAGGCTGCATCAACAGTAGAACGATTATATCTCTACCCGTTCTGCACTATGCACCGTTTCGCAGTCTCAAGTGCTCAGTTCGACAATAGCCCTGAATCCACCTGTTGCCTGCTTACCTGTCCCTATGTTGCACAGAAGTTTCAATCATCCTTCACCTCTTTGGCATGTCCTCCTCCTGTCCTAATCAGCCTTCCAGGCGCATAATTACTGGATGTCCAGCCCCTATCATCTATCCATCCATTGCCCTCTCAAGCGTGCAGTGTGTATTCTCTCAAGATAACCGCTGAACTTCTGTATATTCAGCCTGCCAGCCGAACCCACATTGTTCCTACCAACTGCAGTCTATATGAGATCTTTAAAACCGATAGGTTCTAGTTTAAGGTTGACTGTCTCGGATTACTACAGGGGAACAAGAAGTGCAACGAAATGACAGTGTGTTTGGTGCTCAAGTGGTTTTGCCACGTCACAAATTTTCATGCTCCTCTGAGCACAGACAGTGTATCACACCTGAAGATTATTTTAATTGTGTGATACAACACCCTTGAATGATCGTCATAACAAACATTGCACTGTACAAAATGCATGGAGACAGAGCCTCAGCTTGTCAACTGAATCCTAAAAATCTATCAGCACACAAACGAATTGATCATCTTTAACTTTTTAAAAATTGGTCATAATGAACTGCAGAAAGCACTTTTTTTTAAATTCTGGGCAGCCCCTTAGTATTTTGACAGGGAGGTGAGAGATGGATGGATGGATGATTTGGGCTTTCCGTCCTGTATTTAAGCACTTTGCAATGAGGCAAAAGATGGTTGAAAGTGCTGTCCAACATACACATTAGTGTAGCATCCAAACACCCTTCAAAGACAACTGCATGGCAGTATGTGTCCAGGTTACCTGGCAAGCTAGAATCGAAGCCCATGCAATATGCTATGATGGATGGATGATTGGGGCTTTCCGTCCAGTATTTATGCACTTGGTAGGCTGATAAGGACAGACACCCTTTATGGGAATGAGGCAATGGATGATTGAACAGCCATCCAACATAGGCTCAGGTGACCCGGCAAGAGCTGCATTTGAACTATGGACCCAGCAATTGGCAGCCCAGAATGCTACCACTAGAGAGAGAGAAGATTGATGGATTCATATAGATTCAGTCAAATGTGTATGTTGTCAGTTGATGACGCTGATGACAACTATAAATATTAGAGAAAAAATACTTTTATGAATCGAATAATATTTCATATTATAGTATTTGTAATTTTTACTGGACTGGGGACAGTGCACTGTCTGACAATGTGGGACTGGTACATTGTCCTAATAACTGTGATCAACTATGTCAGTTTTGCTTTGTTGAACTTGATCACCTCTTCATTGTCAAATGAAAAGTCCTAATTGATTGTTGTCTTCACATTGACAAATATTGTGCTCAATGGTGCATGGAAAAATCACTCGTCACAAGAACACTTGAACCACAAATCATATGATCCTTTTGTTGCACTTCTTGTTCCCCTGTACTAAGTATAAACTGTCAAGAATTGTGTGAGATAGATAGATACACATGTTTTTGTACATAGTGTTATAACAATTAATAATAATTAAATGATCACCACAATGTTGTAAGATTGTATCAATCTAATTCCAAGTTTAATATTAAAACTTTCTTGACAAAATGTAGAATTCGAGTTTGTCTTTTAAAAACTAGTCACTTCCGGAAGCTTTGATGACTGATATAATAAATTGAAAAAGAAAAATAATAGAGTCAGTAAACAATGAACATTGTGTTTTACACAGTATAGAAAAAAATTAATAAATAAAAGAGACAGAAAAGATATTTTTGCTTTACATAAAATAAAGAAGAGGTGTACGACTGGCGCTTCTGATTCCTTATTCAAAAGTGAACCTTCCATCTTCCTAGCCAGAAATTCCTCCCTCCACCTCAATCACTGCTGCAATTACTCAATAAATAAGGGGCAACCATTTAATGATAAGGGATACTTGAAGTTTTCCTCAGTGGGAAGTTCACGGTAACAGCGGCTGTAATTATTTATTTCAAGCTCACAAAGTCGCCCAATTCTGAATTTCCTAAATCAAGTATCGCCTTCTTAAGAAAACCCCCACCATTTATTTCAAGACTGCCCAAAAGGAATGTATTTATTTCACAAAAACTTAACAAGAAATTAGTTATTTAAAAAACACTCCAAACCCCCGGGGGTCCCATCGGCAAACATTTACACCCATCGGCAAACATTTACACCCATCAGCAAACAGCTACACCCATCAGCAAACAGCTACACCCATCGGCAAACATTTACACCCAGCGGCAAACATTTACACCCATCTGCAAAATGTTACACCCATCAGCAAACATTTACACCCATCAGCAAACATTTACACCCATCGCAAACATTTACACCCATCGGCAAACATTTACACCCATCGGCAAACATTTACACCCATCAGCAAACATTTACACCCATCGGCAAACATTTACACCCATCGGCAAACATTTACACCCATCAGCAACCATTTACACCCATCGGCAAACATTCACACCCATCGGCAAACATTTACACCCATGGTCAACCAATTTACACTTATTGACAAACATTTACACCCATCGGCAAACATTAACTCCCCTTGTCAAACAGTTACACCCATCGGCAAACATTTACACCCATCAGAAAACATTCACACTCATCATCCATTGGGAAACATTTACACCCATCGGCAAAAATTTACACCCATTGGCAAACAGTCACACCCAGCGGCAAACATTTACACCCATCGGCAACCATTGGCAAACATTTACACCCATCGGCAAACATTTACACCCATAGGCAAATATTTACACCCATTGGCAAACATTCACAGCCATTGGCAAGCATTCACACATCCCTCACTCTTGGGAGTCCAGGGAGAACCAACGACCAACCAATCAACAATTGAGGAATGTGAAATGTTTGGATGGTTGCTAGGGACTTCATTATGAGCTGTTGGTGGTTTGAGCATCTAAATGGAAAAATCAGACCCCAGGGAACCAATTAGGGGAATAGTTTGTGAGAATGACAGGCAAAGCAGGGTTTCTAAAGTGAAGATGGGAACATAAAAGAGCAACATAGCTGCTTGACTTTTTGGCCCTGTTGCCAACCAACGTCAATTATATATAGAGATTGCCAACCAACGTCAATTATATATAGATAGTCAGCGTGGATTTTTGAATTTCCCGCCAAAATTTCAAATTCATATTTCGGGTCTAAATTAGAATAGGCATCAAATTTAAATTGAGGTCGAATTCAAATTTACACTGAGAATTAAAATTTTGAAGAGAAATTAGACACATCTCATATCAGGGTCTAATAGGCCTAATATTAATTATCCGATCTTTATCATCTGCATGTTTTAGATGTTCTTAGAACTTCTTCCAATTTGCTCAACTTCTCAAGATCATTCTCCTTGAATTGATAATAAATGGATTATGAACAATGCTGATATATCACTTGTGTAATTGACAGAAACTGATTGGATTAAATTTTGATAATGCAACATAAAACAAACTGGTTAGGCACCATAATATATGGTAACCTAATATCAGCAGTGATTCAGCACATAAAAAAACACATCAAGACCACAAGTTGCTCATGCCAACTATGTACAGAAATGTGGAGTCAGAAAGAATTTTGTCCTGTGTTTGCCTGGGGTTATACAAGGAGCACCCATAAGGCAGACCTTATGCTTTCAGGCTGATTGGCAAAAAGGCTAACCGATTGTTATAGAGTCAGTCAGTGACAGCAAACATATCAGAATAATGTGTTTTGTCATGTAGGCCTAGTCTATAAGACTCTTCTAAGACACAAACCTAGAGTTTTGTATGTGCACATCTTTCCAATGTGCAATTAGCCAATTGATGTCATGTTATGACTAATGAGTACACAGGATTGGGATATTGTGTGCTACGTACTACACGCAGGAGTAACTCCCAGGAATTTGCTCAGTGTGAGGCAAAATGGTCCACCGGTAATCATAATTGACTTCCCTGTACATACGTCAGCTTTATAACGAAATGGATCCACATCTAATTTGTTGCTAACATATTTGGTGATATTTTAGTGCTTGAGTGCATCAAAAGCCTTGCTTATTTTTCATGTTATAGGCCTCATTGTACGAAATATGACAATCTGCCTTTGATCTTTTTTAATAATCTCACCTGTAATTAAGGCAGGTGTGTTTTTTATAGAGCTAAGGTGTCTTCTCTATTATGTCATTGTATAGCTCACAATTCTGGCTTTATATTGATATACATATGCATGATTATCTATGTGAATTCACAAGTCTTCATTGAGAAAATTTCGGTTTAATGGTTAGAAACCCTTAATTTGCAATTTTCTCCACAGTCTGGAAAGGGATAAAAGAGTTATTGCGAGTGGCTTCTTCTTCTTCTTCCATTGACGCTCAGACCACCTTGTTGGTGTATTAGCGGGCGTGACAACCGCTGTATGATGGATGAGTAATGATAAGGCTGGGAGTCTGCCACATACCCTATTAGTTGAAGGACTTGCAGGGTCTTTCAGTTGCCCCAGCATAGAACGCTGGATACAACACCCTCCGTTTTTGCACAGATCTCTTGGGACAGACCTAGTCAGGAGCTATTCATAGACATAGAGCTCTTGGATGCTGCAGCTGCCCACTGTGGGGCTCGAACCCACGCAGACAGAGCACCTCCAGTGGAGCCTGACATGCTAACCGACTGAGCTGATCTAGTTCCTGTCTGTGATTCTACAGACAAGCAGGGAGTACTGCTTTCTGCGTTCTGATTGGTCTAGAAAACAATCAAAGTGACGTCACCAATTGAGAAATGCTGTGTGACGTAACTTACTATGTGGTCACCAATTGAGAAATGCTGTGTGACGTAACTTACTATGTGCCTAAGGTCATAAATGACGGTGGAGCCCAGATTGGACTGAGCTAGACCCCCTGGCTTGGTCATGTATGCAAAGGCCTCGCGGATATCTTAGAGGATGCGAAGACTTTGAGAAAGCCTTGCCAAAAGGAGTCATAATGCTCTAAGGCCTTATAGTTTTCCCAGAATCCCTATAATGTGCCAAGAGACCTTATAGTTTGTCAAAGGCCTAATATCCTTGTATATTGGGCACAATAGTGGATATTGGTGGTAACACTACCTGTTTTGTCCTAGTTTTTGACAGATTTTTTAGTTATTGAGCAAGGAGGCCAACATTTATCTTAAGGGGGGGTAATCGGATGGGTGTAAATGTTTGCCAATTGACGTACGTGTTTGCCCATCGACGTACATGTTTGCCAATCGACGTGCATGTTTGCCAATCAATGTACATGTTTGCCAATCAACGTTAATGGGTTTCAATGGTTGTAAATGTTTGCCATTAGGTGTACATGTTTGCCAATGGGTGTAAATGTTTGCCAATCGACGTACATGTTTGCCAATGGGTGTAAATGTTTGCCAATATTGGATTATGTCTGAACCGCACAGTGTCAAGATCAAATGTTACAATTACAATTCGGACATTTATTGTCTCAAATTTATGATTCAAACACAAATCTACCTTTCAAGTGTCACCTTCCCATGTGTTCCACTTCCTCTAATAAACTTGCATATTCACATTTTCACATGAACAACATAATGCCCCAAGGTCCTACCCGTACTTCAGTTATGTGGTAGGGGTGTCAACTTATGCTATCAAGCCATAACTCATGCCTTGGCTCTCAAACCTCCCGTTCGTAGAACGGGTATAATGCTAGTACTAGTTACATAACTGGCAAAACATACAAATATTTAGGAAAACGAGGGCCAGTATCTTTAAAGCCACTATTACAGTTCTATATTTGTGTTGGTGTTGGTTGTTGGGTGCTGATTTTGCTTGGTTGCAAGGTTGGTTGTCAGGTCGGACGTGTTCGTAAGAACCAGTAAGGCAGAAAAACAACGCATCCTGAAATGCAAATGTTCATTGACATGTTACATTGGAAGTGACTGAGTATTGAGGGATCAAAATCGAAGATGGATAAATAATAAATGCTTTATTATGTCCTGTAGGCCTACTTATGTACATGGCAGTGAGGCAAAGGATGATTGAAACTGCCATCCAACATAGGCACAGGTGACGCGACAAGAGCTGCATTCAAACCCTGGACTGGTATTGGTAGCTCAGCTCCCTACATGCAAGAGCCCGAGCTAAGCTAGCCCCCCCCCCCACTCTATTCCATATAAGGAGATGGGGGTCATAAAATCTTAATTGGTCAAGAGAGCTGAATAGTGTCCTGAAAATGATATTAGCCAATTAGAAGAGGGGTAGAAATGGCAATTTCCCCCAAGTGCCAGTTGTGGATCAGGGGAGCAGGGGAGGGATCTAGGAAGCCAGGGATACCGTCTATACCACAGATGAAAGTAGCATTTTGAAGATTATAGCTTGGGCAACGACATGGGCCCTCGACAGTCACAACTGCTGAAAAAAGAACAGCCTGGTCTGGATCTGCCACTATATGACTGAGTGCAGCCCTCTTAGAACTAAAAATGAGGGAGAATATTAATCAAACGATTTCTCCCAAAAAAGAAAAAACTTTTCAAGATACACACGGATGTCAGATGAACGCCATACTACCCTATAAAATGTTCACCATTGCAAGCACATCAAGGGAAGAATTACCCAAAATCATAGACCTCAGTCTCCAATCAGCAATTCATTGGAGCCTTAACCCCTTCATTAGCAGGCAAGAGTGCAACCATTATAATCAGCAGAATAATTACTGCCTATCATGCTGCTATAAATAATTCTGTGTTCTGCACTGCATTATTAACACAGCAATGTAATTAGCAGTCACATCTGAGCCTCTGACTGAGGTAGTCATGTGATTAAGTCATGTGATCATTATGATGTCATAATAACCCCTTCCAACACTTGCCATGATGTATATAGGCCTTTATACCATTCGACACCTCTGTCAGCCAATCACATGCCAGTATTGCAGGGAAATAATTCCCATATTCTTTGTTGTCCAGTTATCCTCTCATGTTTGACTGTTTGAGTATTTGTTTAAAGGTATAAGCCGGTTATTCACCATGGGATCAGGAATATGTGTTTATCACACCTCGGGCTAAAGCCTGCCGGTGATAAATCACATATTCCCTCTCCCGTGGTGAATAACCTAGGGTAAGGTGGGGGAAATTCGGCCCCTTTTATTCTAGGGTCAATTCCGGCCCCTTAATGATTTAAGTAATTGTACTGACTGTGATGAACATAACTTGAGGATTAAACTATATCTGCACAAAAGAAAAACAAGGTCAAGTTGTTTGATTGTTTTTTAAACAATCTAACACCATGACCCAAATCAACTGTTTGTTTGCTACTGTTTTTAATTGGCTGTGTCTGAGAAAACCAGGCAGGGGCGTCTACGTGGCCCGACTCAGATTTTAATGATACTGGGTTTAATGATCCTTTGAATAGTTTAGAAAGTTGGGGTAAGTTTGATTTTGACCAAAAAAATTTTTTAGGGGCCAAACTGGTACTCTAAAGAATAGATGTTTTACATAGCTGAAAATCGTCGGCAAAAACTCCCATTGGATTACATGTTAAATTTGGAAAATTTGAGGCTATGGTACGCAACGAGCAGCGGCTACAAAAAAATTCTGACAATGCAATTTGGTTGTATGACTCTTTAACTTATGGAAAGTGGTGTCAGACCCGTGGGTTTTTTTGTTATGGGTTGTTTTGAGTGGCATTTCTAATGTAACCATGGCGACAAAATGGAAATCTATTTCTTTGACCACCAAAAAGATGAAATTGGTCTATCTCTGTCAGTAAAAATGATAGAAAAACAAGTAAAGCATGGTTTCCTATATTTTAGAGTATGGGGAATTCATTTTTTAGGTCAATTCTATTTTTAGAACAACCCTTGGGTGCATTTTAGGCCTATAAATGCAGAAAAAGTGTGATTTTTTAACTTTTTTCACTTTTCCGGCAGTATGATGCAAATTTGGTGACCTGAACATTAGCAATTAGGAATGTCACACCACCAAAACATTTTTGTCTTTCATTTGGTGTATGCAATTTGTTAAATTTATGCATATTAATAGCCAAAAAGGCCAAATTCGGTCATTTTTATGCCCAATTTGCGGTAAATTTTGAAAAAAAGCCTAGAAGTTGATGTAATTAAATGATGATAGCCTGAACTACAACTAAGAGGAACTCTTGCCTTATTTTTCCAAATGTTGTTTCAAGAAGGTACGAAAAATTAGTTTTTGACCTACTTAACATTCAAGATGGCTGCCACAATGGGAATTGAGATATGATTACAAGTTCTGCAGTAACAAGTGAAGTGAGTTTTTTAAATAGTATTTAACTTTTCCTTACTTATATGGGGATTATGATAACTGGAACTCTCATAATTGTGCAAATAACATTAAAAGGAATTTTGCTTGGCAAAAAGCTGCAGAATTCTATAATTCCTAAAGTCAATAATGTAGTAATTCTGTATTTAAACGGGAAGAGTGCACAATTTTGAAATTTACTGCAGAAGTCATACCAAACTCCACAATTATTTCTTAAAAACAAAATATTCTTGCAGAAATGCATAATTTCTACAGCACTGCAGGATTCCGGTTGGAAATAGCAGCATACGGCTTCTACACAATCAAGTGTATAATTTGGTCGTCACTTTTGTCCAAAAAACAAACATCATTGGATCTCACCAGGAACAACATCAATGTGTGCATACATGTGTCATAGATATCCCTAAAATATTTTTTCACAAACTTTTTTCTTCCTTTTGTAAAAATATATCATTCATAACCCAAATTATGAATATTTCAGGATCGGGTGAACTTTAGCGCTTTTGATCTGACAGGAGTGTATTATAGTCCATTAGATAGGGGAGATTCTAAGATCTCCAGACATATTTTTATGCTTTCAGTAACTTAAAATTAGGACCAGAGATATGGTCAGTTGAAAAAATGTTAATATTGTGAATTTTTTACATAGCAGTAAATTAAGGGATTCATCCTTCAACAGTTTGACCTTCACTGAGTGGTTATGGTGAGGCACGGGAGCTTCAAATTTTGTCACATCGTTCAAAGGTACTCGGACAACAATTACTCTTAGATTTGTGTAAATAGCCCATTTCCTTTTATGGCAAATTTATGCTGAAAAACTTCAATAAGGCAGTAAAAAGATGAAATTTTCAAAAATTTAAAAAAAAAACCTTTGATACAAAGAGTGGAATTCATGCAAAGTCGTATGTTTTTGGGGTCAATTTGTTGAATAATTAGTGCAACACTCCATTCCTAACCTAAAGCAATAAAAAAAATGATATACCACAGAAAAGGTTTTTTGGTATTAGAGCCCATTGACCTGGAAAAGTGGGTCAAGGTCATCGGGGGTAAAAAAAATCTTGCGGATCAATTAGTTGAGTAATGTCACGAGTTTTTACCCTGGGTTCTCCAAGGGTAATTTTATCTGAAAAACCAGTCTGAGAGATTTTTGGAAAAAAGTTTTCCCGGCCTTAATACAGATGTGGATGTGGTCAAGTGGGTCATTTTGTGCTCATATAGAGGGGAACTAAAATGCTTTGTGGAATTGGGGATAGTTTGCTGTGGTTTTTCTTTTTTATCAAAAAAACTTTTTTTTTCAATTAAAAAAAAAAGTTATGTCATATATCGTTTGAGTCTTGACTGTTTTCAAGCTGACTTTGCATTATAATATCGCCCACATGACGATCGACGTCGATCGTCCATGCATTTCAAGCAAGGCCAATAATGCATTTGGCAATTACTTTTTGCAGTGCATCTATTTTCAGAAGCAGTCTAACAATGCTAATTGCAATTCTGCAAGTTCTAAAGCCTTTTTCTCACCCTCATTTTACCAAATCGCCACTGAGAAACAGCACTTGGAGGTCAATCTGACAGGTGTCAAAGCTGATTGCACTTCGCAGTGCAGTGCTACTTTGTTCTTGTATGTTATGGATGTTATGCTTAATTGCCATTTGAATTCCCAACAGAACCCAGGATTTGAATCCTCGGATTCTTGTTGTCAGCTGGGATCGTTCCAGATGTATTCCTTGCAAGACAATTTCTGTTGAACTCACTCTGTCTTATTCAAAAAGGCTTTCTTTTTCATATAATGTCAAATCTACCATCTGTAGGCCTATAGTCTATGACCAAACAATTCTATTTCTCAGACAGTTCGAGGCTAATAAAATGACAATTTCTTGCAATTTTTTGCACAGTGCAAAGAAAACAAAGTTTTTGATGCACATATCTTCCAAAAACCAGCTTTATCGAACGATTAAGAAAGAATGCAGGCCTAAGGGAAATCACCTACAGAAATTTGCTCTGCTGATGGCCTTCTGATTGTCAGACTTTTCAATCTAGTCAATCTCTTATGAGTTATGACATTTAAAATAGTGAATTGTTTTGCCTAGAAAGGTTTATTGTTCAATAAATAACAGAACTCTAAGCAAGTAAACTAACATGCACATATATATTGAAATAGACACATGAAATGCTGGTACGGCTTACTAATGTGGCTTCCAAAACCTAAGCATATTTTGCCGACACATCTTTACGGCAAAACCAACAGGTACTACAAACTTCTTGGAAGTCTTCTTGAATTTATAGCAAGTATGGCCCCATTCTGTGCCTGTGCATTCCTAATTATTTTAATTAATGTTTTTCCATCTGCCAGCGTGCAATGGTTTGAGCAAAATGACCAAGGTTTTCCTTTACCTCACAATGAGATACTTTTGATTCATAACACAAACTGAATTGAATGTTCAAGCTTTTTGGCTGCCATTTTGGGACTTTTTACAAGATGTTATCATGTGACCTTTTTACAAAACATCCTATATCATTTTCTACACTTTAAGACAACCACGAAAATAATTTGTGTCCTAATAAATTGTAGAAAGACGGCATTTTACGACAGTCAAAACTTTTCTCTCATACTTTCATGATGGACGGATGATTGGCGCTTTAGGTCCCTTATTTTTGCACCTCGTAGATAATTGGTAGAGGAGGATGACACAACAATGAGGCAAATGATGATTGAAACTGCTGTCCAATATAAGTTTAGATAACACTCCCAAAGCAAATATCAAACCCTGGACCCAATGACTGGCAGCTTATACCTTCTAGAAACAGTATTTGGAACAAAATGGCATGAATGTATGCTTTGGGTTACCATCTCTTTCACTACATCAACTCCCAACATTTTTCAATAATTCGCAAAACATGCCTAAAATCAGGCCAATTTGTTCTTTTTTGGCAAGAAAATTAGCATTAATGTAGCAGATTTTTACACCTAATAAAAGAAAAAAATTCCATTTAATGTTATTTGCACAATTATGAGAGTTCCAGTTATCACAATTCCCATATAAGGCAGGAAAAGTTAAATACTGTTTAAAAAAATCTCTCTTCACTTACTGCAGAATTTGTGATCTTATCTCAATTCCCATTGTGGCAGCCATCTTGAATGTTAAATAGGTCAAAAAATCATTTTTGCGTACCTTCATGAAACAACATTTGGAAAAATATGGCATGAGTTTCACTTTGTTGTAGTTCAGATTATCATCCATTTAGCAACATCAACTTCTGGACTTTTTTTCAAAACTTGCCACAAAAATGGGCATAGAATTGGCGAATTTGGCCTTTTTTTACAAGAAATATGCATAAATTTAACAATTGCATACACCAAATGAAAGACAAAAATGTTTGGTTGGTGTGACATTCCTAATTGCTAATGTTCAGGATGCTAAATTTGTATTATACTGCCGGAAAAGTGAAAAAAGTAAAAAAGTCACACTTTTTCTGCATTTATAGGCCTAAAATGCACCCAAGGGTTGTTCTAAAAATAGAATTGACCTAAGAAATGAATTCCCCATACTCTAAAATACAGGAAACCATGCTTTACTTGTTTTTCTATCATTTTTACAGACAGAGATAGACCAATTTCATCTTTTTGGTGGTCAAAGAAATAGATTTCCATTTTGTCCCACGGGTCTGACAATTCCCATTGTTGCAGCCATCTTGAATGTTAAGTAGGTCAAAAACTAATTTTTCGTACCTTCTTGAAACAACATTTGGAAAAATAAGGCATGAGTTCCTCTTTGTTGTAGTTCAGGCTATCATCATTTAATTACATCAATTTCTGGGCTTTTTTTCAAAATTTGCCGCCAATTGGGCTTAAAAATGACCGAATTTGGCCTTTTTGGCTATAAATATGCCTAAATTTAACAAATTGCATACACCAAATGAAAGACAAAAATGTTTTGGTGGTGCGACATTCCTAATTGCTAATGCTCAGGATACCAAATTTGTATTATACTGCCGGAAAAGTGAAAAAAGTTTAAAAAATCACACTTTTTCTGCATTTATAGGCCTAAAATGCACCCAAGGGTTGTTCTAAAAATAGAATTGACCTAAGAAATGAATTCCTCATACTCTAAAATACAGGAAACCATGCTTTGCTTGTTTTTCTATCATTTTTACTGACAGAGATAGACCAATTTCATCTCAAAGAAATAGATTTCCATTTTGTCGCCATGGTTACATTAGAAATGCCACTCAAAACAACCCATAACAAAAAAACCCACGGGTCTGACACCACTTTCCATAAGTTAAAGAGTCATACAACCAAATTGTATTGTCAGAATTTTTTTGTAGCCGCTGCTCGTTGCGTACCATAGCCTCAAAGTTTCAAAATTTAACATGTAATCCAATGGGAGTTTTTGCCGAAGATTTTCAGCTATGTAAAACATCTATTTTTTAGAGTACCAGTTTGGCCCCTAAAAAATTTTTTTGGTCAAAATCAACCTTACCCCAACTTTTCAAACTATTCAAAGGGTCATTAAACCCAGTATCATTAAAATCTGATTCGGGCCACGTAGACACTATATGGGACTTCCGCCTGGTTTTCTCAGACACAGCCAATTAAACTGCTTGTTCCTGAATTTAATCTTTGGGGCCGGAATTGCCCCGTGGGCGGATTGCCCCCACCTTACCCTATACATAGTCCTATACGCCAACTGGCAGGCCTGTACATTGTCGATTGGGCTGGATTTTCAAAGGCCCATAACATAATTTATTCAGCTTGACAACGCTAGATCGACCCAACCAAATAGATTTCTGTATCGAGACATACCTGTTTTTGATCCAGATATTTTGACTGATGAAGTCCGCCTGACACCTGTCACACATTTTCCAGACTTCCCTGGGCCATAACTAAAGACCATTTCACGTTAAAGTTGTCAATCAACAACAGGATATATATAGTGGTGGGAATCTGTGTAAGACTCGGTGATCCGTAGTGTTCGCAAGGGTTTATTTACTGTACTGGAGCTCGGAATGCAAGCATCCGTCGGTACAAAATGGCAGCTGGTTCCCTGGGGGGTACTTACTATGTTCAAGTGTACACCTATGCTCGGCTCAGTAGGCCCCCTTTTTCAACTGAAAAATTCCTAGAGTTGGGCCTAAAAATATGACATAATTCCTAGAGTTGGCCCCTAAATTTAAATAGGAACTTTTATCGAATCGCGATGCTAATTTTTGGTGAAATTACAGGTTAATATCTGGGAAAAACGGGCAAATACCATTGCAGCGACAAAAAAAAAATCCTAGAGTCGGGGTATTTTCGCCACGACCGACCGCCTAGCACCTGGTCTTGTCGCCGAACTTCCAGCCTAGCCTACGTATCAGAAAAAATTTTGAGTACCCCCCCCCCCCCAGGAATGGTTCCCAGCATCACAATGGCCCGAAAACACTCTGTAACTTGTGGAGCAATGAGACAAACTTGCACAGCCTGATCCTATGGAATCTGGTGAACATCATGATGAATTGAAAAACTGAGAAGTTAAGATAAGATTACTTACTGAGCCACTGTTGATCTTCGGAAATCCTCTGTCGAGTAATTGACGCTCGGTGGGCCAATCAGGACATGAAGATGATGCAGCAATTTGGCAGAGGATTGCGACTGCTGTCCAAAATAAGAACGAATAGTCCGAGTGATGTGGTCAGAGCTGTTGAAACTTGATATTCCTCTTTTTAGCTGACATTTATCTTTCAGTTCACTTAAAATCTCCTCAACCGTTCTTAGATTTTGACGTTTTAACAATTAAATCAGAAAATACGTAATCTCAGGTATGTGACTTTGTTGATTTGTCGTTTTAGATTATTCTGAGCTGGTCAAGATAGAGCAGAAAGAAGCCTTCAGAAGTTCTGCAGTGAGAATTGCCAGCATTAACACAGATTCCTCCATGATTAAAAAGTTTAATTATGCCACAAAACAAAAAAGGTCTTTAGAATCCAAGGCTTTGTTTCAAGATAGAGACTCCAGGTCCAGGGAGCTAACTTCCCCTGACTTCCACAGAGGCAGTTTTGAACTGAATTCAGAATTCTTCATTGCTGCATCCTTGAAATAATTTTCCAGTGTTTGTGTGCAGTTCAATTCACTCTGAATAGATTGGTATTGTAAATATTTAGATGTACAAATAAAACAAATAGGCTACTCAGCTCTGAAGCTCACAGTCCACAGCTGAAGATGACTTCTCAACAATTCAAAGCTATTTAAGGAAGCGTGGAAGCAAATGAAGGTAAGGATAATGATGTGGTGTTACAGAAAGTTTTGTTGTTGTGCACATGTGTTGTTTTCACAGTTTCTGATTGTTGGTTATGATTCACTGTCTGAAACTTATCTCAGGTGAAAAGAGATCTGATATACACACTGTGTACCAACCAAGTGACCCACTTAAGGATTTTCTTTGTTTACATTTTTTCCAGTTTTCATACATAGAGTTAGCAACAAACTTTGCCATATAGCCAGTATGCTGTCTTATAGTATACACAATACACAAAAAAAAAATGGAATCACTCAGTTAAGTTTTCTAGAAGATTAGGCAGTTTTGGTAAATTTTAGTGCATTTTTACCAGAATCACCAAATCTTTTGAATGCTAAATATTTAAAGCTTGAAATCTTAAATCAAGATGTCTAATACATAAATACAGCATACTGGCTATGTTACATTGTAATTACATAGGATTCTTGTCTGAATTTTAAGATTTTGTGATTAACTAGGTTGCTTCGCATAGAGCAAACGGTACACAGTGGACAGTTCAAAGTTGAAACATAGAGAGCAAAGTGGTGTTTCATTGCAGGTGCCACGGGATGGCTGTTTAACGAGATACGCATCAAATATAATAAAATGCACATGTATGGAAAGATGTCTGTTAGAAAAATTTAATGACAAAACATAGGGTCAAGACATGATTAAACAATCCTTTTTTTTTTTCATTAATAGGGTTAAGATTATATAGGGTCAGGTGTATAATTAACAGGTTTAGGGTTACCACCGCCATTCACCGGTTATGGAAAGGCCGACAGGGATGGAGTTGACCCTGTTTTTGTTCATAAATTTCTGAAACATGTCTCATTTGTTCAATTTTTGACATTTGATGCATTATATCTCATTGAAAAGGCCATAATAGCTCATAACTGGCAGCCATGCTGAAACCCCCTTGCTCCCTTAGTAATTGAATTTTGTGAGAATATATCAAATCTACAAATAAATTACCCTGCTGAAAAACTTTGGCCAATATAGCTAGTCTGTATAAAAAAATAAATTAAAAAAACTAGCATAAAAGCCTAAAAAAAATAGAAATGAAGTAACATTTTTTCTTTCTCGATACTAAACACAATGCAGCAATATTGTTTTCATATTTTTTAGCAATTTTCGGTTCTGTTTACCTGTACAAAAAAGAAGCTATCAGTCTTCCTTTGATCAAAAATATAACAGGTGAGAGTAATAACAGGAAAATCCTTGTAATCCTGCTTCAGTCTTCAGACGATGTTGTGGAGTATTTTTAACCTGGGGACTGGATTTGTAAATCTAGTGAAGGGTAAGCCGATCGATTAAATAAATGACTAATAGCATCTTGCAGATGTCAGATGAAGACGCAACAGGTGCACAATTTGTGAAGATGTAGTTTAGAATAATTATGTATTTTTGGGAATTTTGCATTCGGATATATATGTTTTATGTGGATGAACAAAGATATGCATTGCAGTGGTTTGTTGAATTTTCAGTTTTATACCATTCGACACCTCTGTCAGCCAATCACATGACATTATTACAGGGAAATAATTCCTATATTCTTTGTTGTCCAGTTATCCTCTCATGTTTGAGTGTTTGAGTGTTTGTCTCATGGTATAAGCCAGTTATTCACCATGGGATCAGGAATATGTGTTTATCACACCTCGGCCTAAGGGCCTCGGGTGATAAATCACATATTCCCTCTCCCGTGGTGAATAACCTATACAAATTGATGACAACTACATGGAAGGCACTAAACAATATAAGCACCACAATACATCCAAGAACTTGTTCAAGTCAAATCTCAACAAGAACATAAACGGAGAAGCAACCACAAACTGCTGTTAGCAGAACCTGCTCCATGCAACAAAAATAAGTTTGAAGATCGAGCTTATTCCTATCCAGCACCAAAACTCTGAAACACTTTGCCTGAAAAAGTGAGAACTGCACAAACATTAGAAAGCTTCAAGAAGAATATAAAAACCCATTTGTTTCAGAATTCCTACACGTGATGTGATCTGAAAAAGGGCTGATGTGCAGTTTACTGAAATTAGCGCTATATAAATCCATATTGTTATTATTATTATAAATACATCATAGCTGTTTATGATTACTAATAGGTCAGACCTGTCAAAAATTCTGGGCTTGGTCATCTACAAACTCGCCTTCACTAAGATTCCCGAGGGGAATCCGTCACTCGCATAATTGCTGTTAATTCTGGGAAAAATTCTCATTGGATGCTAACCGTTACAACGGCCGCCATTGGAAAACGTTGTAAACAGGCCACCCATGCTGTCACGGAGCTGTTAATTGGCAGTGCATTGTCAACACTCTCTCAAAGTGGTGAGAGTGTCAGCAGGATAAACCAGAGTGATTTGAATCAGACAGCAGCAAAAACCATTCTGTCTATGAAAGAGATCAACAGTGATACCAGCCCTACTTGTAGCGAGTGAAAACTGTTTACATGCGTAATGAGGCCGAATTCATACGCCAAATTAAAGTATAGCGTCAAGTGCGAGTGCCAGTTCTTGCGAACTGGCTCTCCGCAAGGGGGAGTATATCTATATTTTACACTTTACAGAGTATGGTGGGACCATGGTGTGTTCTTCAATGCCTGCCACCACAGACCACCAGGTGTATATGGAACACATTAGGCAGTTGTTCACTGCTGCCACCTATATACTGCCACAAACCGAGAGTGACCGAGACTGTATAGTGCTGGATGAGTTTTTTTAAAACTCATTATTTGTTATTTCAATAAAAAACAAAAACAACGAAAACTCGGGTGCAATGCCAGAATTTTAAAAGCCTTTCCAATACAATGGTGAATTTACTGGAAATGCCCAGACAGGTCTCCAAAATTTAGATTCCCCATATTGATCAGAGATTCAGAGTAAAACTTATTAAGAGAGGAATAGCAGTTGTAAGCCCAGTGAAATACCAAAATCCATGCAGTTGGGGAATTTTCCTGCTAAACCGTTGAAAGGTTATAAACGTTGGTCAGATTTTTTTTCAGTCCATGCAAGACTGTCCATTCTTGTCGTTGTCAAGCAACTTCACAAGCAGCCTGAAACTGACACAATTAATCGCAAAGCTTTGGGAAATGATTGGTCCCTCCAATACATCAATAACAAAATTTTACTTTTTTTTTTATTTTTTGATCATTTTTTGCTTGAAGCTTTCTTTATTGAGATTCCATAGCAGCAATGTCACACGAACATTGAAAACAAAGAAAATAATTCAAATCATCAAGATAATATTCACTCAAACGCAAGCAAACATTATGCAACCATCTGAGATAACATGTGCAACAATTTGCAAACTTCTGCAACAACTTGCAAACTTCTGCAACAATTCTAAAATACTGCAACATTTTTCAAAATTCCACAAAATGCAGCAACATTTTGCCAGACTCCGCAGCGAATTGCACACATTTGTGAATAATCTGCAACATTTATCAAAATACTGCAACAGTCTTCAATTTGTTCTGCAATCTACAATATTTTGCAAAATATTGCAAAAAATTGCAAACAATTTGCAAAAAATCTGCAACATTTCTCAAAATGCGGCAACAATTTTCAATCTATTCTGCAACAAAATATGAACAATTTGCTAAAATTGTGTGACATTTTGCAATATTTTACCATTTTGAATAATGTTGCAACATTTTACAACAAGCTGCAACAATTTGCAAAGTATTTGGCAACCATTTGCAATGATGCAATCACAACAATAATTTTATCAAGTATATATCATCCATGTTTGACACACTTATTATCTATGTGAAATAAATAATAAATTACGACTAGAATTCACAAAGATGTACATGTTTCTTCTTTGAAAATTGAACAATGTGTTTGGATTGTTGTATCTTCACCATAGAGGAGGCTAAAATAACTTTTTATAACTTTTCAAATGAGTTATCCTGAAGGCTTACTAATTTTTTTCCTAATAATGTACTCAATAGCATATTTCTAATTGCCTAATTGGAAATTTTCTGCATATCAGTTTATCTATGCAAAGGAAATTCATTAAACCAATAAGTAGAGATAACGATAAAATCATAAACAAACAAGGAATGAACGAAATTTGACTGAAAGTGAAGTTGATTCAGCCAAACAAAGATTTAATAACTGATGTATATCCCACAGTTATAAAATGTAATCATTAAATAAAAATGTTATTTTGTAACTCTTTAACATTATCAATTTACACCTTTGCCCATAAATATGGAACTTTTTTTTAGTGTAGACCAGCAAAATATTAAACATTTTGGAGTTTTAAATGCTAGCTAGATTTGCTTTAAAGGTCAAGTAAAATCGTCTTCCAATTTACTCTTTGTAAACCTCAACTGCTATTTTAGCAATTTTTCGCAAGCATTTGGAATTTTTAGATGGACGCTACCAGGAGGTCATCCAAAAATTGCTGGAAGCTGTTACCATCGAATCAAACGTCATGTGCTACCGTGGAGTAGCCAAAGTTAGGCTACACATAATTGATTCTTAGCTTTGCGGACCCACCGACACAATAGATTTTCTGGTGACAGAAAAAAAAAAATTTTTTTGTCCTACCGACCAACCCTACAAAAATTGCCGTGAGAGGATCCATGAAGCTAATGATCAATTATGTGTGGCCTAATTTGTTTCCATTGAAAATGCTGACATAAATGATATTCCATATTGATGAGCAAGAGCGTATTTTTATACCGTATAATTATATTTCTTTATACTTTGTATTATCTTATCACTCAGTTTGCTGGCAAGGATTGTCAACTGAACTTTAACATCACAGATAATGTGAGACTATCGCGTCTAACATTTTCTCATACTTTCATAAATAACATTGTTATATTTCATTTACATGTCATATACAATACATTTATTACTGTCAATCAAACAAAATATTTGCACATTTCGAAATTTGTAATGTTATGCATAAGAAATGGCCGAAAGACCCCATGTAACATACAGTACACTCTAAAAAATGAATCAGGACAAAATTGGTTTTTAAGATTCAAAATGGTTTTTTGAAAAACCATTTTGAATCTAAAATACCAATTTTGTCTGAAATTTTTTAGAGTGTAGTGTCATTCATTGAGGAGCACAGATGCAATTGACCACATTTTTGGTAGGTATTAAAAATTTTGTAACGGCAAAAAATGTGAATTTCACTTCTGAAAAACTTCCATGCACATGTATGACATTGTACGTTGTTAACTCACATTTCGATAGTGTGCTCTCAAATGTGGCAAATACATTTTTTTGGTCGACAGTAATTGCAATCCACATAAATTAATTTCCTATGATACAATCTATCACATCAATTGCAATTCCAAGCAAAAAAAAGCTGAATGCTCAGAATTTAATTGCATAAATAAATAAAAGATACAGCAAAATGTCACTTCAGAAATAAAAATGGTACAATATCATCAAGTTTCACAATTATTTTCAAATATTGATATAGGGTTGTGGTAATGTGGTATACTAAGAGAATTTCACTTTTGCTAGGAAAATAACTCATAACAAATGGCAGATAATAATATTATGTATGGTTGTGCCTTGGGTATATAATTATATATAATATTCTATGTATGTGTGCCACATCATGTGTGGATATTTAATTTAGACTGATTAGTAACTAGTGTGACTTCATGACTTGAAATGGGAACACGATCACCTTGTTCGAATTCAGATGGTCACTGGATCAGAGAGGGCAGTTCGATTTATGACAAAATATCAAAACTTTACTGAAGCTGATATTGATATTTTAAAAGCATAACATACTGGACAGATTATTACTGGTGACTATTGTATGAGGTTTGAAATGTCTTTACTGACTGCTGAGAGAATGTAGTGTTATAATAATCATTGACATATATATATATACTAAGTGTATTTGTGAACTATGCCCATATTTTTTTAATTGTTCATGTATTCAAGTTATGGTTTGTGGGGTTAATTTATTTGTGTGCTTGTACGTTGTTATGTGAAAGAGTTCAGTATTTTGTTTGTGTACAGTTTTTGGTAACATTTGAAAGTGTCACACGGATTAAACTTGTTATGTGCGTTTATTTCTGAACATGCCCGAGAGGTGCTTGAACGAGAACATGTTAGCTTGATTCGAGCAGGAACAAGTTTTTCATGTTGTCCAAAGTTTCCAAACGCTTGACTCTTGTACTCTGCACAGTGCGCGAGACCCGCGAGTAACTCGAAACAGAATTTTCAAAACTGCATGTCAGCACCAGGCATTGCGTGTTCAGAAAAAAGCTCCCGTAACCTGTGTGACACATGATAGTCAATCTACCTAAGCAACCTTTCCAAAAGATGACCAAGGTTGAAGCTTCTAATTTTGCATTTTGTAGATTTTACCTAGAACTAGATGTGTCTGTTGGATAAATTGTGAATTACGCAGTAAATGTGAGTTTATTGACTAGAATACATGTTTGAGACAGCTGATGTGGCTATTCAGGCTAATCGTGTTTAGTACAAACAATTTAATGTTGGGAGTACCTAAATTGTATATGATTATTCAAATATTAATACAAACTAACAGCAAAAATCCAATACTTATGTCGGCACATAAATTTACAAATTCAAAATGGCGTTGCAAAGACTAACTGTAGCACAGAGTTACGTTTATTTTTTACATTGAAATTTGGACACCTCATACACTCATTAGTGACATATACTAATTATTATTTGGTGAAATTTCACTCTAAAAATGTGGTTGTAGAAAAGACAAATCCAACATTAGCTATTTCCATACAAACACTGCACACAATTAGACAAAAGATATAGGCCGAAGCTATTCTTTGACACCATTTTTTGATCATACTCATTGATTCAATCAGGACTGACAATTCTCATGGCATAAGCGTTTGGCCTCATATGTGCAATGATTTTGAACAGACACAGTTAAAGTTAGTTTTGTCTGTTTTAGATGAACCTGTTTCGGTTTACTTTGCATTTTGCTATTTTTCCGAAGCGTCGTTTGCTATTTTTTAATTCAGATTCTATATTTGGAAAGAGTAATGTACTTTTTGCTGTTTTAAAAGTGGGGTTAAAATGGTTAAGTATATATATTAAGTTATAGAGAGACAGCTGTTCTCGATATATGTACCCCAACAGTTACCGCTTGGGAGTAGCTATTCTAGATTTTCCTGCTGAAGTGGGTCGTGCCGTTGTGGGACCTTTAGTGACAGTCCTCGCGGGACTTCTGGAGGACGCTGAAGCCCGTGCACCCGGCTTGCGGGTCGTGGGTTTGCGGGGACTGTTGGGACGACTCGATTGAGAGTATTCTCCTCCTGCAGATGACACTGATGAAGCGCTTGGGGTCCTCGAGTGGAGCTTCTTGTTCATCATCGGTCCACCAGGGGCAGTTGGACTTGTCGTTTGACTCGCTGGTGCGCTAGCTGGTGCACTAGATGGCGATAGAGATGAAGACCCAGCTGAAGCATCTTGCCCGTTTGTCGTGACCCCGTTGCCTACTTCTTCTGCTTCGCTTTCTACTTGCCCTTCCCCTCCCGCTCCTGCTTCCGCTGCTTCTCCTACTTCTACCTCTGCTACTTCGACTTTCGGGCTAACTTTGGGCGTCCCCCTGGGTGTACTCTTGGCACTCTTCGCGGGAGAATCCTTCGGAGTTGACGTCGCGATCTTCTGAGGGCGAGTGATCGTCTTACCGGCATTCGGTAGGGATTTCCTGGGAGTGCTGGGCCCCGCTAAAGTGATCGTCCTACTGGACAGAGCGCTCTCTTCTGAGCTTGAAGACATTTGCGACGCTGAGGTGAATGTTGTTGACGCCATTGAAAGTCCCGACGGTGAGGAAGGTCTATTTGCATCCTGCTCATCTCCGAAATTATCATTCCATGCCGGCTTCTCTTTCGGAGGTTTTCTAGACTCTGGTTTCTTGATCGGAGCAATAATTGCCGGCTCCTCAAACAAGATCTCAGTCTCTGAGGCGATGATGGCTTTCCTTAATTTCCCTAAATTTATAGTCTCCAGATCTTCCTCTCCTAAGCCGTCATTTTCTGGTGGCCAGTTGTGCCGAATGCAGGATTTTCGAAATTCCGAAACTTCAAGTAAGGAATTGATGTATAACCTATGGTTTAAGCCGTGCGGCCAAATACTATCGTGCTTTAAGATGAGGTCATTTTCAAGAACTCTCAAAACCTTCTCGTCATCTGAAATTTGAAAATAAACTATGAATTATTGAATATATAGGCCATAGAGTACACATCTAGAAAGTATGGAGAGAATATTGGTTTTAAAAACTCTAGGTCTGCTGCTTGTTAAGACAATATTTAAAGGCAAGCAACATACATATTTACAGTATAACATGACTCATGTTATGAGTGATTGAGGGTCTATGAAAAATAACTGAAGTATCTCTCAAATGTTTGTAAAGATAAGGGTAAATCATTTTTAACAAATATGATAGGGACACTTAACATACAAACGTAACATTGCTAATTGGTTGAGGGCTTGTCTCTTGGTCAAGTAGAAACGTACGGTAAAAATGATGTTGCCACAACGTGAGGTTTTTTCATAACATTGCGAAACGCTGCTGCAATGTCGCATGCTAAAATCATATCTTTAATGTTCATTCACATATCACAATGTTGTGACAACATCATTTCTACCATAAAATTCTATATGCATTTTTCAAAAAAACATGGGAACGTTGTAACAAAGTTGCTACGACGTAGATGTGCTCTCTAGGATCATTGGAGGCAGTCTGAACTTCTCTCCTATTACACTGACAATTTTTTTTATATTCGATGATATTGAAGCAATTATGATACCATCTACCAATGGGTTATATTTTAAAAAAGAGAACACTGCCACTTTTTGAAACTTTGCATGACACATTACCTTCTGGAGAGACAGGTTGAAAGTAGAAATCCCAATCGCTAGACATGGAAATGATGAGAAGAGCGGCTAAAGGTTCGTGTAGAGTTCCGTCGAAAGCCAGTTTTAACCTCTCGGCCACCCTCGGAAAGATCTTATCCGCTTGGCCCACGTGTTGGAAACATTGATGATCTTTGTGCGCTAAGACCCACAAGCCGGGGCCGTCAATTTTTTCTCCTAATTTGTTAATAATCTGGTCAGTAGCACCTTGTCTTTTGTACCAGTCTTTAGCTTTACTAAGTAGTGTTTCTTTCAGTACTGCAGGTTTGATTTTTCCGGCGCTGTAAGCGTTCTTGTGGTCTCCCCACCACCCCGACTTGATTCGTACATCCAAAGGATCGATTCTCTTACTCATTAAGATCTGTTTGTAGTAAACGCAGATCTCGAAAAACCTCGATCGGTCATTGTCAGCATCAAACTCCTCATCGCGAAATTTCAGAGTCTGCACCGAGTCGCACAGACTCTTCACTTCCTTGCTGCAAGAATCATAATCGTCACGGTTGCCATCGATGACGAATTTCTTGAACTTGAAATAATCTATGTTCTTGACGTTTATCCGAGCCGTAGCCATCTTGGAAGTGGTTCTTTGTTATCGAAATATCCAGTACAGTTGTACGCTCAGTTTACCATCAAAGGCCTTCCATCACAGCTCAAATCTGAAATTAAAATAATAAGATTCAATGACCAGAAGCAAAAACAAGAAGGTGAATGACTGAAAATATAAAGCACAGATTACAAATGCAACATATGGTGTATTTAAGACTATATTTTAGACTACATACTACATATTCTACATTGTATTTTCTACAACTGAGTTTTATGTCTGTTATTGAGCCAGCAACCCACCTACTAAGTACATGTGTGTTTGAGATTATACAGTGTTGAATCTGTTGATAAAAATCCACTGATTTTTTGTATATAGGGGAGGCGGGGGTCAGAAGTCACAAAATTCAAAAAAAGCCCCAGAACAGAGCAGGTGTTTGTCAGATCTGAATGATCTTTGGCACAATTATGCAGCCTTTAGTTGACTATGTTTGTATCACATGATAGCTGATGTGTTGTAAATAGGCTTTAGTCAGTTCACATTTATTTAAAGCAAAGTCTGATGTGACTTTTTACCCCATGCCAGGGTCAAGAAGTCACAACCGCGGGGTAACAAGTCACATGCAATTTTTGTGAACATACAGGACTATATGAGGTAACATGCAGACCTAGACTTGATAGTCATCCTTGTGCATGAAATGTATAGCGAGCCTTCCAAAGCTATCGGCTCGCAATGACAATGCACCATCAGCAAAGCCTGCGTCAGAAATTGGCCAAAGTTTGTGAAATGAAAACTTGTTGCAATACTCTCTCAGATGTATTATTGATGATGGATGATGATAAGATTGTAAGCTAAAAGCCTCAAGTGTGGAATATTTTACTTTCTTTAGCATGGAATATTGAATTCACGGTACCCTATGGTAAAATATCACAGTGCTGTGTGACATTTCACCCCTCAGCTGTTTTTTAAATTCAACACATGATCATGGCAACTTGGTGACCATATGGCCAAAAATGGGTTCACAGCATGAAAGACTATTATCCAAAAGGCCCTGAAACAGTAGCACAACTTCCTATGTCTCAGTGACCAGACATTAATAGGGAAAGTTCAGAGTCGATAAAACCTGTTTGGGACCCCTAAAAAGCATGGGGTGGGTAAAAACCCACTTTGCATAATAAGCATAGTTTTCATATTCCCTACAGACCTTCTTCTCATAAAAGCGTCCCAAATGATGATTTAAGCTTGATAATTATGTCACTGCAAGTAGGTCAAAAAGGCCTGTGACTTTTTACCCCTGTGACTTGTCACCCCCTCTTCCCCTATATATACTCAAAGGAAAAAGACTCAAGCTGTAATACAATGAATGCCAATGAAATTATACATTCTTGTACAATGTAATCCCTAGGGAAAGTTTTGACAGATTTTTAGGGATTTCCTTCTGCCGAAGTTGCATTCTTAAAACAAAGAGAAAAAGAAAATTGGCTTAAAGCCTAACATTTGACAACACTCTAAAAAATGTCGGGACAAAATTGGTTTTTTAGATTCAAAATGGTTTTTTTAAAAACCAAATTTCAAAACCAACATGGATTTTTTTAAAAATCCATGTTGGTTTTTTGCATTGAAATTTGGTTTTTCAATTCAAAATGCTTTTTGAAAAACCAAATTTCAATGCAAAAAACCAACATGGATTTTTTTTTAAATCCATGCTGGTTTCGCATTGAAATTTGGTTTTTCAAAAAACCATTTTGAATCTAAAAAACCAATTTTGTCTGAAATTTTTTAGAGTGAAGGTCACCATAACCAATATGGCTTTGACTCGAGGTGAATCTTTGAAATAAATATTTATAGATCCAATATTTTTAAAACAATTTGCTAAATTGAAGTGGTGCCTACATCATTAGATCATTAGATATAAACAGTATAATAATAATAAACTATGGTATGAACTATGAAGACAGACAGTTTGGAAAATATGACCGCCTTGTTCCTGTACTAAGTAGCATCTATCGTGCATTTTCACACCGAGACCACACCAGCATAAGAAACCCTTTCATGAATCCAGAAGGGATGGTCCCATAACACAGGGACATACACTAGCTCCTTGGTAAGTCAAGTATCAAATTGAGAATGAGACCCATCCTGTGGCAGGTCCAGACAAGGTCGCCTTGGCCCAGGCAGGGGGCCGGGGATGTTTCAGCATTCGCGAAACCCACGTCAGATTTTCTACAAAATTATAATTATAATTTCCATCAAATTGGTCTAGGGGAGGGGGCCGGGCCTCCTAGGCCCCCCTAGGATCCGCCACTGCACACCTTTACTTTTTTGCAAGGAGGGCACTCAGAACAGGAAAGTAACGGGGTTGGTACAACTGCAGTTTTGTTTCATGAGTAAACAGGAATATTATTTGGAGGCTGATGCAGAGCATGCTTGATACTATGTTGCAACTTTCGCATAATAAACAGATGTTGCACACTAATATTTTTTATCCGTCTTACTGATGAGTCATGACTTTGGTCAATATTACAAGTTTACAATATAGGGGCCTATATGTTTAATAAAGAATAAAGAATAGTTTTTACGTCGACCGAAGGTGATCTAAAACTTTTGATGCATCTTACATTCTCAAGGTATATGAAATTTTTGAATACGCATAGCTGGAAAAAGTAAAGAATTCGGGCATGTCATTGCCTGGAAATATCTAAATCTCACAGGAATTTTTTGAAAAAAGATAAACAATTCCAACTTGGAAGCAGTCACTTGATTCGCGGCCATTCGTGGGATATTTTGTCATAACCAATCAAATTGCCTGGAAATTCACTTTTTCTCTCACCCTGTGTATGTATATACGTTAATTGACAAAAAAGCCTAATGTATATTGAATGTTGCACATTTCTTAATGATCGATTCCCTATCCTGCAACATTGCAAATTTTTACGTAGGTTTTTATGCAAAATATGCCGGACATATGTCAGATTTCCCTGACTTTTTACAAAATTACAGATTTTCCTGACTAATTTCAAATTTCCCTGACTTTTCCTTGACCAGTGGAAACCCTGACTTATGC
The DNA here is from genome assembly GCA_026936325.1 of Platynereis dumerilii. NCBI lineage: Eukaryota > Metazoa > Annelida > Polychaeta > Phyllodocida > Nereididae > Platynereis > Platynereis dumerilii. Next base: position 54,582,395 of record JAPTHN010000006.1, on the reverse strand, counting down.
TGGAGAGCAGTTGCAACATCCTTCGCCGCCTTGAGCACTGTGTCCCCCATCCTGTCCTACTCAACCCAAGGGGCACACAACGTAAACACAACATTGTTCATCCAATGGTTCATCTGTTGTCACGTCGAAAGGAAGGGTAGAAATTACGTTGCCACAATGTGAACACAACATCAAGATTTCTTCACATTTATGATGTTGTGACAGTGGCGTAACTAGGGGGTCTCGAGTGGGGGGCCACCTGAGGGGCACACGATTCTCTGGGGGGGCTCCCACAATACTAATTATATATTTTAGCCCAGGTTGGAAAGTTCATATGGGGGGCACCTGGGGGGCACAGGTCCAATATGGGGGGAACGTGCCCCCCCGTGCCCCCCCCCATAGGGACGCCACTGTGTTGTGACAATGTTGCCTAAATTGTTATGTACTAATGTCATATCTTGATGTAGATTCACAACATTGTGACAGTGTCATTTCTACCATACCATTATACATATTAAATTTAAACCAATATTACGAAATTGTTACCATGTTGCTGCAACGTAGAGATCAGTGGCGTACCTAGGGGGTCTCGAGCGGAGGGGGCATGTGATTCTGTGGAGGGGCACTCACTAATTGAACATATTTTGGCCGAGTTTGAAAAGTTCATATGGGGAGGCACAGGTCCAATATGGGCGGGCACATACCCCCCCCCCATAAGGACGCCACTGCATAGAGTTCTGGGTGTACATATTTTACAGGCTACTCCAATAGTTACAAAATTTGGGCTCTTCAAAGTTCAAACAGCATCAGTATAGGCACATTGGCATTGAGTCTAAGCCTTCTACATTATACAGACGATATTGATACCCATCAAAATGGGTGTATATAGCTTAATAGACCTAAATGTTTGTCTATATACCCCAGTAACCTACTGCTCTTTGAGAAAGCAATACTGGCAAGTTCAAATAACACAAGTTTTATATACATACTCATTTTGTTCAATGCCCCTTATATACAGTATGTCATAAATAACATGAATCTATAGCTGATATTGTGCATACTACTAACAAGCTTGATGCGATAAACAGAAAAAAAAATCCTATATATCATAGACAATCACATTTTAGATGAATTTTATCATAACTGTTACACTGTCACACATCTACAAAAATGTTAAAGTAGCCATATCTGAGGTACATAACTAAATGTTTTCGCTCTGCTAAAGATAATTTAACATATTCACTTTTTGTCGCAAAAATCATAACAGTTATGCCAAGCCGAAGTGACAAAATGCATAGGAAGAATACCGCACTGAACCACACCGAAGTTGAACAAACTTTTATATGACACTAAGCCTTAGCATGCCATTCAAACCTGTAGTCCACACCATATATCTAGTACCCCCATACTGCAGACACTATACCACACCTACATCTTTCTTTTAAGATTGTGCAGACTTCTGACTCAGTTTGTTTACATGAGTGATAATATGGAACTTATGGCTGCTCACTCAGTATCTCACTCTGTGGTCTAGCCAAAGTGCTCCACCTAAATTCTAAGAATATATCATCACAAATAGGCCTGCAATTAAATGATTGAATTGTACGTACAAATTAAATCAATATATCTACACTAGCGACTCGTCCCTTGTTATAAGACTACAAGAACAAAAACGTTGTTAGAAGACCGACTTGCCTTATGCGACCACCTCCCTCTTGGACTAAGAAATATTTTTAGTGAATTTTGCACCCCGAGGAGGGACCACTCCCCCACGAAAGACCACTTCATGACCGCAGAAGGGGCAGTCTCTCATAACTATAACACAGAGACCACTGAAAATTGTCAATCCAAGTATGATACTGTATACAAGAGGTTGTTTGAAGGTTAAGAAATTAAATTGAATGGATGGACGATTAGGACTCTTATGTCCTGCATTTATGTACTTGGTAGGGCTAACTAGGACAGGAGGAGAACACGACAATGAGGCAAAGGTTGATTGAAACAGCCGTCCAACAAACCCGGGTGACCAAGGGCTCAATTCGAACCCTGAACCCAGCGTTTAGCCCAGCTAACCCTCCCCCCATCTAAGAAATTAACAAATACTAAACAAGAATGATATGATTTGTAATTGAAAACTACTATTTCCCTACTTCAATTTTAACCCTTATTCCGTTTAATAAGAAATAGCTCAATACAATAATTATTCTACAAGGTCATATAATGACATTGCAATGATATTACAATGATATAGCCTATATATATCAATGTAATACATAATGTACTTACATAATAATCTGTAGAAAACCCCATGCTTCTAACACCAAGAGAGTGACTCAGTCAAACCAACCTCTCTCCCTCACAACTCCACATCATATGTGCTACTGATCCAATAGCTCCCTCAAAAAGCACACACACTTTGCCCAATGCTCATATGTATTTTTAACTTGTATATTAATCCTATTTATAGTCTTGTGACACATGTGTCTAAATTGCCAATATTATTGTGTGAAATACTGTAGTTAAAAAGTAATCTAATACTCTACAAATATGACCATCATACAGTAACACATAGAGGCAATTATCAAAATGGTTTCATTACATATAGGCCTAGCCATGTATGTGATTTTTTTGAAAAGCATATTCAGTTATACTTATCTTTATTATATTGTTATCTTGATATTATTGTTCTTATCATGATAACAGTTTTAAGTGTTGTGTTAGCTGAATACATATGAACAGCACAGGACTATTACTGTCTTAAGATTGTTCTGTATTTTCTTGAGTCTGTTGCCTTGTGCCCATAGTTAATTCTAGTTACACTGTAATTAAGTTTTACTGACGACACTATGATCGAATTTAGACAATGTTATGAATTACTCTTGTATTTAAATTTAAGGTAGGCCTACTTATTACCTAGAACAATTGTCTAGAACAATTTATTGAGGGTATAGACATAATTAATTAATTATGATAATTTCATTAATTACGCGTTTACGTCCACTCATCAATTCCAATAACTTCTTTAAAAGTACATGATTTTTAAAATGCCTACCTCAGCCATTTTCCTTGATGTCATCAACTAAATCTAATAATAGTCATGATGTCACAATCCCATTGTTTAACTTGTGACATCATCCATGAACATTGGTTGTGACATCACAAACAAAGTGAGACAAAATTTTCCTTTTTTCATCAATTTAGAGGTAGGGCTACTCTAATAAGGGACTCTGGTTCGATTCAATTTACTGAGTTTGCTGACTACCCCCCCCCCCCCAACCTTTCCCTCCACCTTAATTCATTCCTGTCACACATATATGAATATTATGAAAGAACAGATGCTACACAGCTGTCTCTGGTTGCCTTTGCAGGGCTGTCTTGTCAGATTTCCCCATCCACCCTGAGGGGTGGAAAACGTGATTTGGCAGCCTCAAATGCGGGGCAACCAGAGGCAGGACCTAACAATAATGTTGGCTTTCAATTTGTAAATTAGATGTATTTCTAGTTACTGTATAAATTGATTTATTCTGTAAATATTGTGATAAAAATATTGGATAATGCTTCACTGGTTATATTTTGTGCTTGATTAATATGATATTCACTTTACATATATTTACTGATAAAGGCAAATACGCCTGCATTGGCGTCAGCCTGCCATATATATTGCATTTTGGTGATGGAAAATGTAAATAGCATTGTACATATATGTAAATATGGTCAATAAATACTTTACTTTACTTTACTTTACTTACTTTACTTATATATCCCATCTCAACTCTGGCTGGGTCACCAGGGCCTATGTTGAACAGCACCTTCAGTCATCCTCCAAATTATTGCTGTGTCTTCCTAATGGGCAAACAAGTGCATAAATACAGGATGTGAAGCCCCATCATTCCAAACATTTCACCCACCCCTAAACATAAAACATCACATTCCAACCCCTTTCCTCAGTTTCCATACACCCCCCCCCCCTCCCTTCCTATCATCCATATGTCACACATGAGTATACAGTTGAGACTACCACATGATGGAAATGCGATAGTTGCCTTTATCAGTGGGGTATGCCCCTAATTCATTTTTGGGGTCACTGGAGGGGGTGGGGTTATTTTAAACTATTAGTGACTACTTAACAACTATATAACCAGATGTTGATAGGTGGGGTAGTACAAATGTTAGAATTATGGAAAACTATTATAGCTATCAGCTAAATTTTTTTTTGTGAAAGTGATAACCATGATAAATAGCTACAGTCAGGACAGTGTTTAAGCTTTATCTGACACATTTACCAATTAATAACATAGGCTAATTAACATTTCACCTAATTTGATGAGAGTTGCCTTGATAACATATGGCAGGAAATTAAATTTTAAAGCCATTTTGATACATCATGGTAAAAAGTTAATCAGAAATTATAATTTGTTATCTAAGCCTATCTATCAAATTTTATCAGATTCTATCGGATTCTATTAATCGGATGTTATCGAATTGAATTGATTTAATTTTATTGACAGAGAAAAAACTTGCTATCTGTCGGATTCTATCTATCAGATTCTATGTATCAGATTATATCTATCAGATTATATCTATCTATCTATCTGTCTGTAGGTCTATCTGTCTATCTATCTATCTATCTGGATGTTTCGTTACAGTAGACGAAAGACGAGTGCTTTCAGAAAAGCTGTTGGTGGCAATCACTGACCTTACAACAAGCCCTATCTAACACATTGAAATAAGATGTCAACTTGTCATTGAGCATCTTGTGACCTCATTGATACTCAGTTGGTCACTCGTTTGATAGCATTGCAAGTGTAGGCTATGACCTCATAAATTGCTTATGACTCATAGAGAATAAGTAAGTAAGTAAGTAAAACTTTATTTAACGTCGAGTAAAATATAAAACAGAATAACATAAGCACAAGTGCTTGTAATCAACATAAAAAGAAAGATGGTTATTTACAATGTTAGATGAATATATATATACAGATGACGTAATAATGATGTATTAACTATTAAGCATAAAATCATATAGCATAAAAACAATCTGACAACTTAAAATCACAGAGTACAGTTTAGACATGATCCACACCCACATGAAGGTCTCCATGACTGAATACTATTTTTAAAATCATTTAAACTCAATTCTTTAAGAGCATATGACAAATTATTGTAGAGCATAGCACCATTATATTTAAAAGATCTAAAACCGAACATCACAGTATTAACTTTAGGCTGGACTAGAGAGCTGTTTCTTAAATTGTAGTTCACCACCTTCTCTTCAGGAAAATCGGAGGTCAAAGGTGGTAACCCAAAATGCTTCAACTTGTGTACATTAAACAAAATATCATGTATACGACTCAAATAAAGTGACTTTCTACGAGCTTTTAAAAGTAAATCCTTATATTCGGAATGAAAATCATTATACACATAACGAAGAGCTCGCTTCAACAATTTTTCAAGCTGCATTGAATCACCAACACTACAATAGTGATAAATAGAATTACAATACCTCAAATTAGAACATACAAACGCATCAACAATTTGCAATTTTGACTTCGTTGTTAACACACTACTCAGTCTACCAAGAACATTTACTTGTCTGCTACATTTTTTGAGAAGATGTTTGATGTGATAAGAGAATTTCAATTTGTCATCAATATTAAAACCAAGGAGTTTAACACAATCTGTACTTTTAACTAAAGAATCACCAATTTTAAATACAAGGTTTTGGTTACTCCTACTTAGCGTCATACATTGAAATTTGGAAGGATTAGCCTTCATGAAGTTATCATGAAACCAACTAACAGAAATTTGTGATGCTTCTTCAAGGGTTGATTTTACAATATTTGGATCCTTGTGACAAAAAGCTAAAGTATTGTCATCCGCATAATTGAAGACATCACACTTAGTACATAATAACCATAATAAATCATTAGCAAAAACATTAAATAAAACAGGGCCTACAATTGATCCCTGCGGAACACCTCTTTCTAAATGTAACCACTCACTCTTGACATCACCTAGTTTGACTCTCTGAGGTCTTCGGTACAAATAACTTCTAATAAATTTTACAGCATTTAAGGAGAATCCATAACTTGAAAGTTTAGCTAACATAAGTCCATGTGGTATTGAGTCAAATGCCTTTGACAAATCCATTAGTATACAACCAACTGTTTCATAATAACATGGCATGGGTTGGGCTATGACCTCACAAGGAACATTTCAGTCCAATTCTGTAAGCACTCATTTTTCGTCTACTGTAATGTGTGCATGTGTACTTGGGATATTTCAAGCTTGTTGCTCACAATACCACTCAGCAAATTAAGACTGTTGAGTGTTGACCCATCCTAGCTCAGCCCAGCGTTGTGTACTATACTGTGCTTAGGCTGATAGCTGCTGCTGAGCAAATCCATAACCCAGCAGTAGTTACTGTAGAGGCTGTAGACACAGAACAACTTCAGCTGCAACTTTGGCTGGAACACTGTATGCCAGGCATGAAGTGTAAATTGGCCTTTTCCTCCTTCTCTGTTCTGTTAGCTTCTGTTAGCCCATTCTGGATATTAACCCCTGACCCCAAGGGCGGCTGGAAAATTAGATGAAGGGGTGATTACTGGGGGGGGGGGGGGGATGCTGTACTATTTCACCTTTTTGTGTCTGGCATTGTTTTTGTTTTGTTTTTTTTGTTTTTGTTTTTTTTTGGGGGGGGGGGGGTTAAACATAGGGACCAGGGAGGGAATAGGCTTGTCTGTAGATCCTATAGATATCGGATCCATAATCAGTTTCAAGTTATCCATCTATGTGCAGTTATAACATGTGCTCAATTAAAAGGTCACATGTATGCCCCAATGAAATTTTATCAGTTTCTCAATTTTGCAGAACAATTTGGCATTCTTGTATTTCTGAGATAAGAAGCAGTGCTCTAGATAACAACAGTCAAACTATTATATAATCATTTGTGAATCTGTCTATGCCCAAGCTGGCTTGAGTTTGAACCACCTTGTTTGCAATGAGACCTTCAACTTGAAATCAAATCAATGGCAGGAAATATCACATTCAAAATTCTAAAATTCTAACAATTCAAGACACAATCATAATGCACAACATGACTAATTCAATCACCAATGACCAACACATTTTAGAAAATCAATTGTACACTACCTTGATTTTGCAGCACAATATATACATATTGTACATGATAGATTGTCAAGCCAACAACACCCAAGATTTAGATAAACATTTTCCTCTCTGTATATTTGTGACTCATAGCATTATCAACAGTTGGATTTGCTTATGCAAACTAATACACAATCTAATACACATTGTAGGTGAATTTATAGATTGGACAACATTCAATTTATGTATATCACTATAGTCTGTGCAATAATTATGCATTGATATTCGTAGTCATTTCATTGCTGTAGTATTACACAGTTGTACATTCAGTCAACACACTTCATTTACTTATGTCTACTTACATCTACTTGTTGGCAGTCATATGCATGGATCAATAATATTTATCAAGATTAGCATGATAGTATCACTGGCTAATTGTTTTAACTCTAGTTTATTAGATCAATGAGTCATGTTGGCGTTAAAGTATCTATCTATCTGTCTATCTATCTGTCTATCTATCTGTCTATCTATCTATCTATCTATCTATCTATCTGTCTGTCTATCTATCTATATATCTATCTATCTATCTATCTATCTGTCTGCCTATCTTTATCTATCTTTCTATCTATCTTTATCTACACTGTATATGTCTATATCTGTTTAAATTTGTCTATATCTATCTATCTATCTATCTATCTATCTATCTATCTATCTATCTATCTATATATACTATAGATCTAGCTCCTACATCTATCTGTCAACCTACCTTTAAATTTATCTATCTATCAATCCCTGAATTTCAAACTGTATTACCCCCAACTTGCCCCCAAGCTTAAGTACTGTGCAATTAGCTTGATTGAGAAGTCACAAATGAGAATGTGTACACTTCCTGCCATTGGCCTTGTGCTATCAATTTCATCACCTCACAGCAGCAGACAATTCTTACATTTCATTATGTGTACAGCTACACACGTAGTTCGTTTTGGCTTTTAAATATTTGATTGCTGTCAGGTGTGCAATGGAGTCTTCTGTCCAATGTTGATTCTTGCAAGGTCTAATTCATTTTTCTACATCCTTGTTAAAATTAAAAGCCATAATGACACGCAGAAAGATAAATTACTGCATCCACATTTAGCAAATAATAATAATAATAAAATGTACAATTTAATTCATCAAATCAAATCAAATCACTTTAATTTCTCCTGGGTGTTTATAACAAAGAACATTAGCTTGTAAAGCTATTTTTACCGAATTAACACTTTTTTTTCAAATGAAAATGTAGTTTTTGACTTCCAGAAAGAGTTATAACACTGCCCTTTGTGGCTTATTGTTAAAACATTCAAATTTTCTAAAATCGCATGCTTAGCACACCTGACCAGTCAAAGAGCACTTCAGACAATTGGCCGTGCTGGCACAGTGCCAAGCTCCAGTGGGAAGCCTCAGCTGAGTTAAGGGTTAATTGGTGCATTGTTAGTCATCAATGATGGACCTATTTGTATTTGCAAATATTAGAAACAAATATAAAGAAATAAGAAAATGTATTAATCGTCTTAAAGGGACGTTAGGGACCCCAAAAACTGTTAAATATTTTGTTTGTACATCAATCACATCATAATTTCAGCTTCATTTTGGAAGAGTTTCCCAATCAATTAGATCAATTATCAAGAATGCCATTAATTCTACATTTCAAGTTTAGAAAAGAAAAGCACTAAACTTTTAGGAAAAAATTGCAATCTACTTTAGCAAGCCATCAAGGTTAACTTGTAGCTGAAATTATTGCATTTCAAGTTTTCAACCAAAATATGAAAACAAGCCTACCATAATATTTCCTGTTGTGTTGTGAAATGTCATTGAGCTGTTGAAATATTTGACATCAGTATATTTCAATTGTTAGAAGTCGATTTCCTTATTGAAATCCCATTGATCGTCAGACAATGTTAGCTTATTATGTAATAGGATCAATGCTGTGTTGCCACCTGTGCTATCAGCAGATTATTTTCAGTTTATTACATGCATTTTCCACATCATTTCAAACAATTTCATAAAAACAGTAAGTTGCATTTGCATATTTATATCACCAATAGATATACGTTTTTTGTGCAATATTTGCTTAAAATAAGAACAAAAACAGCTATATTTTGTGTTGTGCGTCACATGTGATTCAAGCCAGCCATACTAAATTCTCTGAATAGCAAGTCTTCAGACAGTGTGCTAATAAAACGCCTACATTTTCACATTTATCTTGCTTTTGGGTACAGAAACACCACAGATGTAATAATAAATCAATTAATGGGTAAATATAAGATATACTTACACTACAAAGGTATCCCATGTATAATATTATGCTATCCCAATGTACTGGGATGCAGTTTGCTGCATAGATTCTACAGCATCATTCATTGCTAGCTGAAACAGCAGCTGTAGCAGCTGGCCACAGCATCAGCAGCAGCCTGCAATTAGCATAATGTGTCCATTGTCCACGAGGTGGAGCTGAAATAAACATATTTTTCACAGAGCCATCTCGTGTATTGTCCACACACTAAAAACAGCATGCCAGAAAAGGGGGAAAATGTTTTTGGCATAGGCGTATCGGAGGGGGGGGGGGGGGGGAAGGGGGGGGGGGAAAGCCCCCCCCCCTCAAATGTTTGGGAAACAGTAAGATTCGGGCAAAAATGCTAAAAGATTTGGGCAGATAATTTAATTAATCCTTATCGAAAATTAATGATTTCCAGGCAATTTCATTTGAAATGGTATCAAACCTAAATCTTGAAATTTGGGAAAATGTCGCTCGCCCCCCCAAAAATCACGCGCGCCGTACGCCTATGGTTTTTGGTATTAATTTTGCCTTTTTGCAGGCCATTTTTTAAGTATAGAAGTGGTGGGGATTTGGCCCACCAGCCCCTGAAAAATCCCCACCACTGAGATTTGCCCCATCAGTAAGTGCCCTTTGATTCTAAATTTCACAATAAAATTGCTAAAATGTGGCAATTTGCAGTACAACTGGTAAATCCGTGAAAATTAAATTTATGTGTTCGTTGAATTATTTATTTGTGAGAAAATTTCGATTTGAAATATTTTCATCACCGACCTCATGTTTCTCGACGTGATAATAAAACGCCCTCTTTGGTCAAAATCCGCGTCGCTGAAATTTGTTTAAAAAATGCCCTGCCTTTTTGGTACTCAAGATGGGCCCAGATTTGAAAAACTAAGAGATGATGATGGGCTGTCAAATTCTAAACAGGTTTGGTAATAATGTTGATGGGTCTAATTTGTAAGATTTGTTTTTATTCAGTCACCTTTTTGGTGTACATCTAATCCAAAGACGAGCAGGTATTTTGTTTTTGTGGTATAGCTATTTGTGGAAGGATTGACAACTTGGATTGTTTTTTGCTCATGAGGAACGAAATTTGATGTAATTATGTGGGATACAATGGCTGCCAATTTTATCTGATCTAAGATATGGGCAAAATCTTTGGTGAGTAAGTGAACCTCTTGTCATGTATGGAAATAACATTGGCCTCGTGTTTCACTTACTTATCAAAAGATTTGACCCATGCATACTTTACCAACGAAGAAAATGTACAGCCATTGTTATCCCACTGTGAAACATGGACTGTGTGACACATGATAGCCGATGAAGTGTCATCAGTCTTCTCTACTTTCAACATTGCAACATAGAGGCTGTTTGATTAGTCATGATCAAGAGAAAGCCATTTCACTTCTCATAACGGATTTTAGAGAAATCAGATGCATAATTCTTTCGTTTGGCTGTCACCAACAAGTGGGATTAGTCTCCTTAAATCAAATTAACATTGAAAGTACATATATATGTAATTATTGTATTGGGTATGGTCATGACAAGTCATCAGCTGAGTCATGGGCATGATGACACACGAAGTGCCATTTTCATAGTGCAACAGTCCACTCTTTTTCTATATCAAAGTGACAGACTGTAAATGAGACTTACAGTAGACGAACATCAAGTGCTTACAGACCTGAACTGAAGTGTTCCTTGTGAGGTCAGAGCCCTATACATGCCATGTTATCCTAATGATTCATAAGGAATTTATGAAGTCATAGCCTATACTTGCAATGTTATCAAATCTAGAGATCAACTATAGGTGTCAATGAGGTCACAAGTTACTCAATGACACGTTAACAGCTTATTTCAATGCTATGGATAGGGCCTGCTATGAGGTCATTGATGTCCACTTACAGCCAAATGTAAGTACTCGTCATTCGATCGTCGGCTGTAACATAATCATGATTATGGAGTGTTGTTTGGATTAATTTGCAGTTTTGAGTCTTTTGACAGGCAGACTCGAATTTAATTGTGCCCAATTATGGTGTGGTTTCTTGGAATCTTGGCGAGATAGATAGACAGATGTGGTAAGTGCCCTCTTAGCCCATTTCTTGGTGCTCACAAGGGTGGATTGATGAGATGGGAGAGAGAGCGAGAGTCCTCAACACGTTACACATTTACCCCATGTGAGGGATCTTTTACTTGCCCAGCATAGACACTGATACAAAGGGCCGCCAATTTAACGTCTCATCCGAACGACATCCATCTGGGATTTTGCTCTTGAAGGTACACTGAAAATTTTGGGTTCCCCAACCGGGGTTTGAACCCATGCAGGCAAAGACCTTCAGGGGAACAGGTGAGAATCTTAACCACTCTGCCACCCACTATATCACAGGGTAACACGTCCTTTCATGTTTCTTCATGCACAACAAAAAGTCTCCGAGCTTAATTTTATTTCAATTCAAATTCAAATTTTCAATAATTTATTTTGCGCATTACAGACAATGGAAACACTGCACACTAAAGAAAGACAAGGAATCACAATAGCCACAAATTGGTTACAGTATCACACTGAACAGATGAGAAGTACATAGGCCACACATAATTGATTCTTAGCTTCGCGGACCCGCCGACACAATAGATATGCTGCCGATGGAAAAAAAAAATTGAAAAAAATATATATAAATTTTTTTTGCCATTATAAAAAAAAATTTTTTAACCTTTTTTTTTTGTCCTACCGACCGACCCTAGAAAAAGTGCCTTGAGAGGATCCGAGAAGCTAAAGATCAATTATGTGTGGCCTTAGGTCTCCCCTCAGCCTGCATGAGATGCTATGGATAAACTGTCAACTTGCTCTTGGTTGGGAGGGTGCAGAATTGTGAAATAGTGTGAGAGCATACATGTACATGTACAACTGACATCAAACTACAGATCAATAGTCATGATATTTACATAGGCCTACATTATCAATCTATCATATTTAATTATAGTCCATAAAATCCAACACACTAGGAATTGTCTGGCGAGAACCAAGTAGAATTTTGCATGTTCCAACGAGAACCACAGTTAGATACACATAGAATATTAGCCGGTCGATTACTGATGCCATGTATTTCCAGTTCTCAGTGACCTGAAATTGAACGATAGAAAAAAATTAACAAAGGAAAAACACTTAGAGTGGGTCGCGGCAAGAAGCCCGGGTTATGTGAGAGGCCCCCCCAGGATTATATCTAAACTTTCATTTTTGGTGCTTTTTCTTATTGATGGGATTGAAGCTAGAGGCTTTTTAGGTGATGTCACACATTTTCAGGGCAAACAGCACCAAACCATAGAAGTAATTAAAAAAACAAAAAAAGGTGCGTGGTTTTTGCAACTTTGATTAATTCTTTGAAAGTGGTTGTCAGAAATAAATTTTGAAATTTTTTAAATTATAATGGATATCTGCATTGCTTCACTATATGGCCATAACATAAATATGATTTCGATCATGTTTTTTGCATTTTAGTTAAAAATATAGAGGTCAAATTAAAATATGTGAGTTTGGGGCGAGACCCAGAGGAAAAAAGAGTACGCTTGCAGCACAGAAACAGTACAAAATCAGTATATCCCATATATGGTATTGGAGTACATTGGAAGCACAAAAGAAGTACATTGCGCAATGACCATTTGCATGGTTGAGAGACTTTTTCACACAAAATTTGCATTTGAAGTACAAATGCAGTATTTTCGCAGTACAAATGCAGTATTTTCGCAGTGTATTTACAGTACAAAAGGAGCACATTTGAAGCGCTCGAATTATTTTAATTATGCTCCATTTATACTCCCGATATGCAAATCCATACGCTGCAAAAATACTTCCTTGCAGGGAGTACAAAAGGAGCATAGGGGAGAGCGGGGCACAGTGAGACACTTTTTTTATTTTCAAGTGTTCCAAAATGTTGGCAGTAACGAGTTGAATGAGATCAGGTCTACATTATAGGTAATGACGTTGGGTATATTGTCAAGTAGTTTCAGGTTCCTACCTTTTACAGGTTTGGAGAAATTTTGAGTTACGTCCATGCTCGTTAAGTGTCTCACTGTGCCCCGTGGGCGGGGCACAGTGAGACAGCAGGCGGGGCACAGTGAGACAGGGCATCTGCTGCCATAACCCCCGATCCTCGGGACCTGCAGAATTGTTCCATCAATTGTTGCTACAGAAACTACTGTACTCTTATAATAGCAGCTGGCTAGGTGATTTTTTAGGTCCGTTTTTGAGCATGTTTCGAAATTTCATCAAACAGGACACATGCACGACTTATTTAACCTGCCGCACCTGTCACATACTAATCAAAATTCATTCTGATGCTTCTCTTTGAATATGACTCAATAAAATCAGGAGTTTATTGCAGGCATTTTGTTTTTAATAATGAATTGTTAGCTATGCCTTACATTCAGGTCGTTTCGAGTGTATTTTACCATGTCTCACTGTGCCCCATCTCCAACTGTCTCACTGTGCCCCACGCAGCTCTCTTTATAAATTTTTTGAATCCTGCGGACCAGATGCCTGTATTGTGGTTCATCATCTCACTAAACTAAGGCAGATAATCAAGGTTTGAATTCCTGGCAATTGATTTGCGTTATACCATTTTTCCTGGGAATTATAACAAAAAGTCGTTTAGCTGAATTATTTACTTTTGTCAGCTAAATACCTAAATATTGAAATTCCACTCTCGATATGCTGTGTAGGCATTCCGGATATAGGTCGGACTCTCACTTACTTACTTTTTGTACTATACAAAAGAGGGTTGATCTGTAAACAGTACCGGCTAGACGCTACGGGCTTTGTCTCACTGTGCCCGCCGTCTCACTGTGCCCCGCTCTCCCCTACTAGCTATGCATGCTAGCAGGAAGCATTTTTGCAGTACAAATGCAGTACATTTGAAGTATCTAAAAATCAAAGCTTCATTAATTTTATAGGCCACATATAATATCAGTTCCTCAGCCAGATCAATGTAATTAGAATGACTACGCTTTTAATTACTTAAGCCTAGAGTAAAAAAGAAAGCCGGAACAATTTTATATCTGTTTTGTACTTTTTGCCACTACTAATAGTGAAACATTTGTATCTAATACAATGGAAATTATGCCAGTAATTCAATGTATTGTAATTTAAAACCTGGACACACCTGCAAATTTTCCCAAGTTCGGGAAGTGAACATGACCCACATGTGACTAAATCTAAGCAGCCTAAGTCATAGAAGTATAAATTCAGTACATGGAATGTTCAAATGACATTTAGAAGTTAGAGGAGCACATATATGCAGTACGTGATTATTCAAATTGGTTCACTAGAAGTATAAAATCAGTACACAATTTGCATAGAAGCACAAAATCAGTATAATGGAGTACATTTGCAGCGTGGGTCTACGTACTGCTTTTGTACTGATTTTGTACTTCCTCGCTGAGAAGCTGTACTGCTTTTATACTCTTTTTTCCTTTGGGGAGGCCCCACATGGTATGGGGCATGAGGTCCCCTTCACTGGGGCCTCAAAGCTGCTTCTGGAACCATTCAACCATTTAATAATGTGTACTTTACCTTAAATCCTGACAGAATAGCTAATTAAAATAGAAAAAAATTTGGTCAAAATTGAAACGGGGCCAAAAATATTAAAAAATAAATGTATGAACAGAGAAATTGTGAAATTCAGAAAAAGTGAATAGAATGCCTTAAAAATGATAGAAGAACCCCAAGAAATACTTTCAAGCTGAATGTACTCGCAAAAAAAATTGCCATAGAATTATAATAGGGGTGCTTCTGGCCCGATGGGTGGGGTAAGAAGGCCATTTTAATTTTTTTACAAAAAGGGCCGTAACTCCTTTATTAAAATTGGTAGACATTTGTTTCACTAGTTATAGGTAGAATCAAGTGATCCCTTGCTGACAACATAAGCATTTGAATAATCGACCACAAAAAGTAGGTCAAATCGCACCTCGAAGTTAAGGGGGGCTGCATGCCCCGCGCTACTCTATAGCTTCAAAAATTTGAGGCAGTTGAAATGAGTGTTTCATTCACAAGCCTAGTTTTGTAATCATCATCATCATCATCATATTATTAATTCAAGGATGCTTTACTCTGCTCCACTCAGACTACTGATTTCCCACAAGTACAAATTTGTGAGCAACATTATTTCAAGTCTACTGATTTCCCACAACTAAAAATGTGCAAGCAACATTATTTCAAGTCTACTGATTTCCCACAACTAAAAATGAGCAAGCAACATTATTTCAAGTCTACTGATTTCCCACAACTAAAAATGAGCAAGCAACATTATTTCAAGTCTACTGATTTCCCACAACTAAAAATGAGCAAGCAACATTATTTCAAGTCTACTGATTTCCCACAACTAAAAATGAGCAAGCAACATTATTTCAAGTCTACTGATTTCCCACAACTAAAGATGAGCAAGCAACATTATTTCAAGTCTACTGATTTCCCACAACTAAAGATGAGCAAGCAACATTATTTCAAGTCTACTGATTTCCCACAACTAAAAATGAGCAAGCAACATTATTTCAAGTCTACTGATTTCCCACGACTAAAAATGAGCAAGCAACATTATTTCAAGTCTACTGATTTCCCACGACTAAAAATGTGCAAGCAACATTATTTCAAGTCTACTGATTTCCCACAACTAAAAATGAGCAAGCAACATTATTTCAAGTCTACTGATTTCCCACAACTAAAAATGAGCAAGCAACATTATTTCAAGTCTACTGATTTCCCACAACTAAAAATGAGCAAGCAACATTATTTCAAGTCTACTGATTTCCCACAACTAAAAATGAGCAAGCAACATTATTTCAAGTCTACTGGTTTCCCACAACTAAAAATGAGCAAGCAACATTATTTCAAGTCTACTGGTTTCCCACAACTAAAAATGAGCAAGCAACATTATTTCAAGTCTACTGGTTTCCCACAACTAAAAATGAGCAAGCAACATTATTTCAAGTCTACTGATTTCCCACAACTAAAAATGAGCAAGCAACATTATTTCAAGTCTACTGGTTTCCCACAACTAAAAATGAGCAAGCAACATTATTTCAAGTCTACTGATTTCCCACAACTAAAAATGAGCAAGCAACATTATTTCAAGTCTACTGATTTCCCACAACTAAAAATGAGCAAGCAACATTATTTCAAGTCTACTGATTTCCCACAACTAAAAATGAGCAAGCAACATTATTTCAAGTCTACTGATTTCCCACAACTAAAAATGAGCAAGCAACATTATTTCAAGTCTACTGATTTCCCACAACTAAAAATGAGCAAGCAACATTACTTCAAGTCTACTGATTTCCCACAACTAAAAATATGCAAGCAACATTATTTCAAGTCTACTGATTTCCCACAACTAAAAATGAGCAAGCAACATTATTTCAAGTCTACTGATTTCCCACAACTAAAAATGAGCAAGCAACATTATTTCAAGTCTACTGATTTCCCACAACTAAAAATGAGCAAGCAACATTATTTCAAGTCTACTGATTTCCCACAACTAAAAATGAGCAAGCAACATTATTTCAAGTCTACTGATTTCCCACAACTAAAAATGAGCAAGCAACATTATTTCAAGTCTACTGATTTCCCACAACTAAAAATGTGCAAGCAACATTATTTCAAGTCTACTGATTTCCCACAACTAAAAATGAGCAAGCAACATTATTTCAAGTCTACTGATTTCCCACAACTAAAAATGAGCAAGCAACATTATTTCAAGTCTACTGATTTCCCACAACTAAAAATGAGCAAGCAACATTATTTCAAGTCTACTGATTTCCCACAACTAAAAATGAGCAAGCAACATTATTTCAAGTCTACTGGTTTCCCACAACTAAAAATGAGCAAGCAACATTATTTCAAGTCTACTGGTTTCCCACAACTAAAAATGAGCAAGCAACATTATTTCAAGTCTACTGATTTCCCACAACTAAAAATGAGCAAGCAACATTATTTCAAGTCTACTGGTTTCCCACAACTAAAAATGAGCAAGCAACATTATTTCAAGTCTACTGGTTTCCCACAACTAAAAATGAGCAAGCAACATTATTTCAAGTCTACTGATTTCCCACAACTAAAAATGAGCAAGCAACATTATTTCAAGTCTACTGATTTCCCACAACTAAAAATGAGCAAGCAACATTATTTCAAGTCTACTGATTTCCCACAACTAAAAATGAGCAAGCAACATTATTTCAAGTCTACTGATTTCCCACAACTAAAAATGAGCAAGCAACATTATTTCAAGTCTACTGATTTCCCACAACTAAAAATGAGCAAGCAACATTATTTCAAGTCTACTGATTTCTCACAACTAAAAATGAGCAAGCAACATTATTTCAAGTCTACTGATTTCCCACAACTAAAAATGAGCAAGCAACATTATTTCAAGTCTACTGATTTCCCACAACTAAAAATATGCAAGCAACATTATTTCAAGTCTACTGATTTCCCACAACTAAAAATGAGCAAGCAACATTATTTCAAGTCTACTGATTTCCCACAACTAAAAATGAGCAAGCAACATTATTTCAAGTCTACTGATTTCCCACAACTAAAAATGAGCAAGCAAGTGAAGCAACATTATTTCAAGTCTACTGATTTCCCACAACTAAAAATGAGCAAGCAACATTATTTCAAGTCTACTGATTTCCCACAACTAAAAATGAGCAAGCAACATTATTTCAAGTCTACTGATTTCCCACAACTAAAAATGAGCAAGCAACATTATTTCAAGTCTACTGATTTCCCACAACTAAAAATGAGCAAGCAACATTATTTCAAGTCTACTGATTTCCCACAACTAAAAATGAGCAAGCAACATTATTTCAAGTCTACTGATTTCCCACAACTAAAAATGAGCAAGCAACATTATTTCAAGTCTACTGATTTCCCACAACTAAAAATGAGCAAGCAACATTATTTCAAGTCTACTGATTTCCCACAACTAAAAATGAGCAAGCAACATTATTTCAAGTCTACTGATTTCCCACAACTAAAAATGAGCAAGCAACATTATTTCAAGTCTACTGATTTCCCACAACTAAAAATGAGCAAGCAACATTATTTCAAGTCTACTGATTTCCCACAACTAAAAATGAGCAAGCAACATTATTTCAAGTCTACTGATTTCCCACAACTAAAAATGAGCAAGCAACATTATTTCAAGTCTACTGATTTCCCACAACTAAAAATGAGCAAGCAACATTATTTCAAGTCTACTGATTTCCCACAACTAAAAATGAGCAAGCAACATTATTTCAAGTCTACTGATTTCCCACAACTAAAAATGAGCAAGCAACATTATTTCAAGTCTACTGATTTCCCACAACTAAAAATGAGCAAGCAAGTGAAGCAACATTATTTCAAGTCTACTGATTTCCCACAACTAAAAATGAGCAAGCAACATTATTTCAAGTCTACTGATTTCCCACAACTAAAAATGAGCAAGCAACATTATTTCAAGTCTACTGATTTCCCACAACTAAAAATGAGCAAGCAACATTATTTCAAGTCTACTGATTTCCCACAACTAAAAATGAGCAAGCAACATTATTTCAAGTCTACTGATTTCCCACAACTAAAAATGAGCAAGCAACATTATTTCAAGTCTACTGATTTCCCACAACTAAAAATGAGCAAGCAACATTATTTCAAGTCTACTGATTTCCCACAACTAAAAATGAGCAAGCAACATTATTTCAAGTCTACTGATTTCCCACAACTAAAAATGAGCAAGCAACATTATTTCAAGTCTACTGATTTCCCACAACTAAAAATGAGCAAGCAACATTATTTCAAGTCTACTGATTTCCCACAACTAAAAATGAGCAAGCAACATTATTTCAAGTCTACTGATTTCCCACAACTAAAAATGAGCAAGCAACATTATTTCAAGTCTACTGATTTCCCACAACTAAAAATGTGCAAGCAACATTATTTCAAGTCTTACAACAACCATAAGTGGATGTCGTTCCTCAAACTGTTCATATTATACCAGTGTACTTATTATTCATTTCTGCACGACTATCAATCTTCTCCAATGTTTCCTATTCAAATTTCACTGTTTTATTTCAAGGTGTCACTTTACTATCACTATCACTATCAATATCACTATCAATATCACTATCACTATCACTATCACTATCACTATCACCAGGGCCGTATTAACCATAGGGCAAACGGGGCATTTGCCCCGGGCCCATGACCTCAGGGGGGCCCATGATGAAGCTGAAAAGACGTGCGACCGTAAAGAAAGTTTGTTGGATAACTGACACAAGAACGTATTTTCAGAATTTAGAGAGCTTTTGGGGTGCAATGCCCTGGGGCCCACCGCCTGAGAATTATGAAAAATGATGTAAAAGACAAAGTGAATTTCAAGCCTTATTTAAAAAATATCATCGATTAGAACTTGACAGGCTAAAAAAAATGAAATAAGGGGCCCCTTACCCAGTTTAATCTTCATCTACGGTAGACTGGGAGGGGCCCAGATGTGTTTTGAAATTGTGGGTCCTCTTCAATCCTCATACTAGTAATATTTTGCTTCAAAATGTCACTTTTCGTTTCGGGGACCTAAACGGGCATGGGCCCCAGAGCCCCTACACCCCTCCTGAATCCAACAGTATATGCCCCTCAATTAACTGTGTAAAGCAGGAGTCCAAGCGCCCCTCTCCTGATTTTCGTGCAGATGTTTTTGTCTGATTTTATATTCTCCTATTCACGATTTCATATATGCAGATAAAAATTCTGAAATTACTGTGGATTTTGAGGAAGGTATATCAAGGTACATATTAATTCAGAATGCTAGACTGAAGACGACGCTATTGCGATAACAGGGGCCCCCCAACGATTTTGTTCTAGCGCACACTTGGGGGCCCATTAGAAACAGTTTGCCCCGGGCCGAAAATGTGCGAATACGGCCCTGACTATCACTATCACTATCTATCACTTACTATACTATAAAATTCATGGATGCTTTACGCTACTCCTCCAAAATTATGCAAGCCACACTCTCAAAAACTTGCGGACAAATTAACAAGCTGATCTTCAACAACCATATCTATGTCTCCTATCAACATTCTCTTCCATTTCCACTCGGACCCTTTCCAACAAATACCACCCCTCACTCTCTTCCCACTGCTGTGGAGTTGACATTTTTTTGCCTTCACATGGCATATAGTCGCATCCCACTGGACACCAGGATATGCCTGTACCGATACCTACAACTCTCTCTCTCTCTCTCTCTCTCTCTGCCATTCTTATTATACCCATTATCACGGGTACTTCATGTATGCTTAATGACAGGAAATTTAAATGCCTATATCTTTACAATTTACATATATCTCAGCATATGAGCATTATGAGGCATCATTCTAAAGCCGAATTCCGGAAGATTAATGTCATATTCAAAAATAAATATGATAGGAGGACGACTTTGAACTCATTCTGTTGGTGCGTATGCCCGTCACATATACACTTTGTACCATTTGCTCTATGCGAAGTGACCTAGCTAATCACAAAATCTTAAATTTTGTACAGGAAACCAATGTAATTACAATATAACATAACCAGTATGCTGTATTTATACATTGTATTAGACATCTTGATGTGAAATTTCAAGCTTTAAATATTCAGCAATCAAAAGGTTTAGTGATTCTATTAAAAATTGCACGTAAATTTAATAAACTGGCTAATCTTCGTGAAAACTGAACGGATTGATTCCAAATTTTTTATGTGTATTTTGTGTATTGTAAGACAGCATACTGGCTATATTGCAAATTTTGTTGCATGCTCTCTATATGAAAACTAACAAAATGTAAACAAAGAATATTCTTAATTGGGTCACTTGATGAGTACGCAGTGCAGTGGTCGACATAGGCCATGATATTTGGGGGAGTCTCTCAATTGAAAGGCCAGAAGGGTTAAAGCTCTTCTTGTGGCTGGTTCTGTGGGCCGCGGCCAGCTGCCAGAGGCACACCCTGAAGCTGATGACTTTAAGATGTACTAAAAATGAATTCTGGACTTTTCAAGGCCATGTTTTATATCAGAAAACTAGTTTTGAAAACCCTTTTTGATGATGCATATGAATCACAAGAGGTTCTTAATTGTATGCTGATAAGGCTTTCTCCTTATTCCTCTGGACACATTTGGTATTTGGGGGGTTTTTTCAGGACCCCCTCTGGGTCCTTCTGAAAAACGTATTTGAGGGGGTCACAAGAGCACGTTGGGGGGGGGTCAAACCCCCTTGACCCCCTTATTTCGACCAATGACACAGTGTATACTAACCTGATTTTCCTCCTCTTCACCTCTGAAACGTTTTCCCAGAAAGACGCAATCCTTCAAAGCAGCTTGGCATTTCGAATAAGAAGATATCTTTCGGTTGGCGGAGGCGTTGGACGATTCGTCAGTATCATCAAACAAAATGTTAGATGCTTGGGCGCCAATGAACGTGCTGGAGACACTGCAACTTCTGTTTGTTTCAACATCAATCTTCTGTCTCGATTCCGCAATGTCAGAGTATATGTTTGAACAAGAACAGTAGTTTCTGCGAATTCCACCAATTATGTTATCTGTACTTTGACCAGTTGGCATGGAATCCCTGTCAAGTGCAGCCCTCGCTGAATCCATGGGTTGACCAGTACGTACGGAAGGTACGGTAAGTTCAGCCCTCGCTAAAGGTCCTTGTGCTCCCTTAACTCTATTGTTCGGCCTCTGCATGAACAACAGTTTAGGCAAAATATCCAAGAAAATCTTTTTAGCGAATTTTGGAAGATCGTGAGTCAACGATGATCGATAGTGCACGTTGATCGTCATGACTGACGTAAAGACGCACGAAGCAACCACTGACATACTAAACAGTATGAATTTTCCCAGTAATGGAACCACCAGAGATGTTTCTGGAGTAAGCTCCATAAGGAACGTCTGGAAGACCGAGAGGGAAAGAAGAAGGCTGATGCAAATCGACACCCGCTCTCCGCTGTCTGGTGAAATGTGGAAAGTCAGTAACGTCAGCATGGTGATTGACAAACATGGGAGGATCATATAATACGTAAAAAACAATGTTTTTCTTCTCATTATAATGTTAAAATGCATTTCTGAAAAAGAATACTCAGGATCTCTAACATAAAAGATGATGTCTTTCTTCGCAGGTACTGCCAAGATGTCCCATTCTATATTTGGATAGTAGTTTTTGAGGTCAATTCCGTTTTCAATGACATCAGTTTCCAGCAGGTCGGGGTAATGTTTCAACCCCACATGTTCCAAATCCAGCTGAAATTCAGAAATACCGTTAAAACAAGTCCATTATACATAATTGATAACGAAAAAAATAAATATTGCAATAAAAGCAACAGCGTTATTGTAGCAACAATAATATTATGTAAATGGCACAGCCATGACGTTCGCACAGCACTTAAAAGTTTTCGCAGGACTTATAGTGTTACCGATAACTTACCATAACTTTCATTTTTATATCATAAATAGAAAGGCAGTTACGCAACTGTTTCAAAAAATTTGAAAGACAGATACTTTGAAAGACAGAGAGAAATGTAGACTAGAAAGATAAGATAGATCAAAGATAAAATATATATTTATATAGATAGATAGATAGATACTGATAGATAGAGAGACAGATTAATAGGATTGACGCATGACCAGCTTGATAATAAAAAGATGGACAAGACTGAAAAGTGCCAAATTTTTAAGTCTCTGTTGATATTCGCGCAGCGAAACAGCCAAAGCGAATTGAGCACAAGAAAGGTTTCAAAAATCTGTGCAGTGATGGTCTCAACATCACTGGTCGACAGCAGGAAATTAGGTCAAGTGGGACCAGCTTTTTATCAATGATTTAGTTTCGAATTTAACAAAACATGGCATATTCATATTCAAAAGTGTAACAGTGAGCAATTAATCTACATGCAGATCATGTTATTGTTTTTGTTATCACTATTGCGTAATATCAACAATCTAGCATAGACTTAAATTTTGCAGCTTTCAGTGTTGTCTTCCTTTTTACTGTTTAGCTGATTATCTATCAATTTTATTTATTCTTAATCCGATTTATTTGCTATCCTATCTATCTATCTATCTATCTATCTATATACTTATATATATTCTATTTTTGATCTATTTTATCTTTCTTATAGTTTCTAGTCTAAATTTACTCTATTTTTCAGTAACATAACTGCCTTTCAAACATTAAATATAAAATAAATTTAGTGACAGTTATGGTAAAACCATGAGTCCTAAAAAAAACTTTTTAAGAGCTGCGTGAATTTCATGGATGTGCCATTTACATATCATTACATGATAGTATAATAGCAATAAAAAAACAATAATATGATTTGCATGTAGATTAATTGCTCACTGTTACGAGTTACATAATCATCAGTTTATAAAAATTATGTAACTTTAATTTTAGTCATGTTTTCTTGTTGTCTGTTTTGAAATGAAATGAATCACATGTTAATCATTAAATGTATCTTGTCATGGCTAATAATTAAGTATTCCATAAAAATTATAGGTACAGGGAATACTACATGAGAAATTAGAATTTTTAAGACACTTTTGAAGATGAATATGTTATGTTTTGTTAAATTGGAAACTAAATCATTGATAAGAAGCTGGACCCACTTGACCTAATTTCCTGCTGTGAGATGTTCATGTTGAGACCATCACTGCACAGATTTTTTAATCCTCTGTTGTGCTCAATTTGCTTCACAAAACAGCCTTTGCCATTTCGCTGCACGAATATGAAGTCATTTATTAGTCATGAGTTCTGCCTGCAGTTGTGAAAATGCCCAAGTACCTGTATAACACTAGAATTGTGACAATTCATCCATTTAATTGTAACTGAATTTCCATATGCTCAAAAGTCTTTGTTTTCATGCTTTCCTTTTTCGTTGCTCTAATGCCTGTTTTTACAATGTATCCTACTCCACCTCCAGGTCTGCTCTCACGAGATGAACCCAAGTAAAAACATTCACCATTTCTTTCCAGTTCACCAATTTCAACTCTGTCATCTGCTTTTAGCCAGGTCTCAGTGAAAATAAAAACATCAAGATCAAATTCATCTCTGAAATCCTTCACAACCTAACAAGCTTTCAGTGGACGGGACACTCTCGGATTGTCCGAGCCATGTTGAGAGTCTGCTTCTGCAAAATTATTAAATCTATTTCTTTGGTTTGTCATATATGCTTGATCTGTAACAGTTCTGACTTTTCGTTTTATCATTTGAGTTGATCCATGTCCTTTTTTCAACTGTTTTTAATCAAGTGCGAACTACATCAGAGTACAGCTTGACTGGTTGGGACATACTTATGCCGTCAGTATTCAAATCTGCAGGCAACAGTGTGCGAGTGCCACATATAGGCAACACCAGCAACTTGTTTATTAGGCAAATTGATTTGATTCAAAGGTGCTATAGTTTGTCAAGACAGTTCATACGAACTTCTGAGTTACTCGGTGCTTTCAGCATTGAGCAAAATTAGTAGACGTTAAAGCGTCCCAATGTGCCCCGGTTCCCCTTACATGAAAGTTACACTGTAGAAATGGTGTGTCACCATGAAATGTTCAATTTGATATAAGCCCAGTATTTCTTTCACATAAATAGTGGGAAGGGTTTGAGTAAAGGGCAATGCTGAGGCGCTAGCTGTCACCTGTGTCAAACATGCCACAAGTGGCTCCATCTATAATCTGCCAGGATTCAAATATTTAATTGACACTCAGCGTTTTAATTGTTACGCCCAGGCAAATAGTCCCAACTTCTATGCCTCATGGAGACTGTTCACTCAAGAAGTTGGCGCATACAATAACTTAAATTTTTGGATAATGTTTGGGCTCAGGGAAAGAAGCAGTCGTGGTCCAGACTGACTCACCGCATTGTTTAATTCCCAGGAGCTAAATTTCAGGCGACAATTCTGTTGATCGAAGGGAAAGAATTCCACATCAATCTCACAAAACGATTTGAAAATGACTGGAGCTCGCCATAATATCTTGCCTTGATGGTCTAATCTCGCATTGGTCTTTTTAGTTGGAGCGAAATCACCGTCAGCACTGAAACAATTATCATAATACATTAAGAAACATATATATATACATTTTTGTGAGTAACAAGAAGCATTTATTTCTGATGATAAATCACATGTTCATATTAACTATGAATATACATATATAACATATAATATATTGATATTTATCATGTATATTATTATGTTTATATACTACATACACTGCAAAAAATGTCAGCCAGAAAACATAATTTGCATGAATCTCTTTTTTGGAGTTCATGGGAGATTGTGGTCATTTGAGATGCATATCAGTGATGTCAAAACATCTTGATCCTTTGATTACCGTTGACACTTATTAAATTTTGAAAGTATTGCTTCAATTATGACATGCTATCCGATTTTTCATTTTTGTAGGGGGGGATTAAGGCCACAAGAAGAGTCCGCGGGCTGCTAATTGGCCCGAAAGTCAATGGATTTATTTATATACAATGTATATATATGAGGTAATTCTTAGCAACCCGGATGATGTTAGGATGTTTTTATATTGGTATAATGCCAAAAACAATAGCCAAATATATATATAACTAATAATTCTCCATTCTCCACAGAAGGTGGTTATAATTTGAAATTCTAGGGGGGGGGGTATTTATTATCTATATTATCCCCCGCCCATATTCATCCCAGGGGGATGCATCCCCCTTCCCCCCCACCCTGGATCTATGTCCCTGATTTTATCACACATTAATTTTACCTACTTGTTGATGAGCACAATTTCAGGCGTCCATATTGATTCTGAAGATATTGCCATATATGTAACATTGCCATATTCTTTGGGGATCCAGGACAATCGGTAGTCTTTCCATTCCTGGATAATTCAGAAGGAAAATAAAAAAACTTTATTTACAGCAATTTTCATAATTTCAAACTTTCAGCCTGTATGTGGTTTTTTTCTGGGACAAGTATTCAATAAGGAGTGTCTGAAATTATGAAAGCGATTGTAAAGGTTATATTTATCTTTACAATTTTTCATTCCAACAGCTGAAAATTGAAATTCAAGACATTTTTGATCTCCTCATTCTGACATGATTGACTCAGTTGAATTTTAGATGGGAACTTTGCTACCAGACACAAGGTAAAATTATTGAATAACTTGAGGAAAATGTTGGCCCATCCCTCCTTCATCAGAGCTCAGGGAAAACTAATTTACCATGAAAGGTTACTAAGGTTCATCATTCATGACAACTCCAGACTCTGGAGGAAATAATAGCATGTATTGCATCCAAAAAGGAAGACTGGCATGCTCATTTGCCACAGCACCAGCTTGCTAAGTTGCAGGTTTGAGCATGATGACTGAATGTTAATTTTTTGCTAGAATATTTGCTGTACTATCATTAGAGTAAGTTGCCAGTAAGGCAAATTTCCCTGTTGGCCTTTTCAAAAAGGTTGCACGAGTAACTTGGGTTGACACAAGTAACAACGATTTGTTTGTGAAATCCAGACTCGACCCTAGTGTTTCCCTGAAGATGATTACAAGCTGACAACGTCAATTCTCAAAGGTAGTGATTCTGACTGCTCGCGAGTTTTGTTCCTGCTCCGGTGAAGCTTGTCCTCTTCTGGTTCCTCATGCATGTTCGGAAGGAAACATGTGTTACCCAAGTTACCCGTGTGCACGCAAGTCTTTCTGAAAACACTCCGAAAATGGGTTATTTACTCACCAGGTGCATCTCAAGTTTCAGGGATATAATCTGATTCTGTTATCTACTCACCAAGTGCATCTCAAGTTTCAGGGATATAATCTGATTCTGTTATTGACTCAACAGGTGCATCTCAAGTTTCAGGGATATAATCTGATTCTGTTATATACTCACCAGGTGCAACTGAAGTTTCAGGGATATAATCTGATTCTGTTATTGACTCACCAGGTGCATCTCAAGTTTCAGGGATATAATTTGATTCTGTCATCTACTCACCAGGTGCATCTCAAGTTTCAGGGATATAATCTGATTCTGTTATCTACTAGACAGGTGCATCTCAAATTTCAGGGATATAATCTGATTCTGTTATTGACTCACCAGGTGCATCTCAAGTTTCAGGGATATAATCTGATTCTGTTATTTACTCACCAGGTGCATCTCAAGTTTCAGGGATATAATCTGATTCTGTTATTTACTCACCAGGTGCGTTTCAAGTTTCAGGGATATAATCTGATTCTGTTATCTACTCACCAGGTGCATCTCAAGTTTCAGGGATATTATCTGATTCTGTTATTTACTCACCAGGTGCATCTCAAGTTTCAGGGATATAATCTGATTCTGTTATTGACTCACCAGGTGCATCTCAAGTTTTAGGGATATAATCTGATTCTGTTATTTACTCAACAGGTGCATCTCAATTTTCAGGGATATAATCTGATTCTGTTATTTACTCACCAGGTGCATCTCTAGTTTCAGGGATATAATCTGGTTCTGTTATCTACTCACCAGGTGCATCTCAAGTTTCAGGGATATAATCTGATTCTGTTATCTACTCACCAGGTGCATCTCAAGTTTCAGAGATATAATCTGATTTGGTTATCTACTCACCAGGTGCATCTCAAGTTTCAGGGATATAATCTGATTCCATTATTTACTCACCAGATGCATCTCAAGTTTCAGGGATATAATCTGATTTTGTTATTTACTCACCAGGTGCATCTCAAGTTTCAGGGATATAATCTGATTCTGTTATCTACTCACCAGGTGCATCTCAAGTTTCAGAGATATAATCTGATTCTGTTATTGACTCACCAGGTGCATCTCAAGTTTCAGGGATATAATCTGATTCTGTTATCTACTCACCAGGTGCATCTCAAGTTTCAGAGATATAATCTGATTCTGTTATCTACTCACCAGGTGCATCTCAAGTTTCAGAGATATACTCTGATTCTGTTATTGACTCACCAGGTGCATCTCAAGTTTCAGAGATATAATCTGATTCTATTATCTACTCACCAGGTGCATCTCGAGTTTCAGAGATATAATCTGATTCTGTTATCTACTCACCAGGTGCATCTCGAGTTTCAGGGATATAATCTGATTCTGTTATTGACTCACCAGGTGCATCTCAAGTTTTAGGGATATAATCTGATTCTGTTGTCTACTCAACAGGTGCATCTCAAGTTTCAGGGATATAATCTGATTCTGTTATTTACTCACCAGATGCATCTCAAGTTTCAGAGATATAATCTGATTCTATTATTGACTCACCAGGTGCATCTCAAGTTTCAGAGATATAATCTGACTCTGTTATTTACTCACCAGGCGCATCTCAAGTTTCAGGGATATAATCTGATTCTGTTATTTACTCACCAGGTGCATCACAAGTTTCAGGGATATAATCTGATTCTGTTATTGACTCACCATAATGCATCTCAAGTTTCAGAGATATAATCTGATTCTGTTATTGACTCACCAGGTGCATATCAAGTTTCCGAGATATAATCTGATTCTGTTATTGACTCACCAGATGCATCTCAAGTTTCAGAGATATAATCTGATTCTGTTATTTACTCACCAGATGCATCTCAAGTTTCAGAGATATAATCTGATTCTGTTATTGACTCACCAGGTGCATCTCAAGTTTCAGAGATATAATCTGATTCAGTTATTTACTCACCAGGTGCATCTCAAGTTTCAGAGATATAATCTGATTCTGTTATTTACTCACCAGGTGCCTCTCAAGTTTCAGAGATATAATCTGATTCAGTTATTTACTCACCAGGTGCATCTCAAGTTTCAGGGATATAATCTGATTCTGTTATTGACTCACCAGGTGCATCTCAAGTTTCAGAGATATAATCTGATTCTGTTATTGACTCACCAGGTGCATCTCAAGTTTCAGAGATATAATCTGATTCTGTTATCTACTCACCAGGCGCATCTCAAGTTTCAGAGATATAATCTGATTCTGTTATCTACTCACCAGGCGCATCTCAAGTTTCAGGGATATAATCTGATTCTGTTATTTACTCACCAGGTGCATCTCAAGTTTCAGAGATATAATCTGATTTTATTATTGACTCACCAGGTGCATCTCAAGTTTCAGAGATATAATCTGACTCTGTTATTTACTCACCAGGCGCATCTCAAGTTTCAGGGATATAATCTGATTCTGTTATCGACTTACCAGGTGCATCTCAAGTTTCAGAGATATAATCTGATTCTGTTATCGACTCACCAGGTGCATCTCAAGTTTCAGAGATATAATCTGATTCTGTTATTGACTCACCAGGTGCATCTCAAGTTTCAGGGATATAATCTGATTCTGTTATTTACTCACCAGGTGCATCTCAAGTTTCAGGGATATAATCTGATTCTGTTATCGACTCACCAGGTGCATCTCAAGTTTCAGGGATATAATCTGATTCTGTTATTTACTCACCAGGTGCATCTCAAGTTTCAGGGATATAGGCTGATTCTGTTATTTACTCACCAGGTGCCTCTACTCACCAGGTGCATCTCAAGTTTCAGAGATATAATCTGATTCGGTTATTGACTCACCAGGTGCATCTCAAGTTTCAGGGATATAATCTGATTCTTCTCATCCTGCAAGAATATAAACATGTGGATTACATCCAAATTAATGCCAATTTGTCCAAGAATAAGAAAGGAAGAATTCTGAACATTTATTGCAAAGAGCAGCTGCTGTATACATGATAGACCACAGAGGAAAAAAGAGTACATTTGAAGCGCTCAAATTATTTAAATTACCATATGTGCTCCGATTGTACTGCAAAATGCCTATACTTTTCTACAAGGGAGCGTATTTGGAGCTTATGAATTTGCACACTGGGAGTATAAATGAAGCATTATAATATAAGTAAAGGTTATTCACCACGGGAGAGGGGATGTGTGATTTATCACCCGAGGCCTTTAGGCCGAGGTGTGATAAACACATATTCCAGATCCCATGGTGAATAACCGGCTTATACCATGAGACAAACACTCAAACACTCAAACATGAGAGGATAACTGGACAACAAAGAATATGGGAATTATTCCCCTGCAATACTGGCATGTGATTGGATGACAGAGGTGTCAAATGGTATAATAATAATAATTTATAATTCGAGCACTTCAAATGTACTCTTTTTTCCTCTGGGCTGTCACCATAGCAGCACAGCCCCCGTTTGACCTGTTTGATTTCACTTTCCTTTCAACATACCGTCTGCTACTTCTTTTTAAATCGGCCGGATACCAATGTTTCAGGTATGCAATAAGTTTTCTAGAGGTTTTAAAATGCCACCTGCTATGGGCTTTTATAAAATATACAAATCACTCCAAAACAACTGCTTAAAGATTTTTTTATTTCGCCCAACAAAAGATGGTGAACGCCCAGACCTGTGTTTCCAGACCTTAAATACTACTGCGACAACACCTGTTCACTCTTTTAGAATTTTAATGGCTAGACGATGCATCTGGAAAATCTGTCGAAAACAAAGTTTCTGAGAAAGAATAACACTGGCAAATGATGGCACAGGGCCAAATTTGAATATTCAGACACTGTCGAGGATGATTTATATTTTTTATATATACAGTGCTGCTTGTAAGCCCTTGAAACGGGTGATATTTTGGAATTACCATAATCATGATAATGCAAAACATTTAATTCTCCAGAAAATTGCTTGTGGAAGCATGAATTGTCATCTGATGAGAGGAAAACGTATTGGGTCATAAAAGGCTGATATTTGGGTCATGTGGGCTAACAATGGCTGAGAATTTTCTTTCCTGTACTCAGAGTTAGGCATGGGTCAGTATCTTCGATAATTTAGTGAAACACAAGCCCAATGTTATTTCAGTGGGAAAGGTGGTTCACTTACTTACAGGGCCGTATTAACCATAGGGCAAACGGGGCACTTGCCCCGGGCCCATGACCTCAGGGGGGCCCATGATGAAGCTGAAAAGAGTTGCGACAGTAAAGAAAGTGCGTCGGGTAACTGACGCAAAAACATACTTTAAAAAAATTTAGAGAGCTCTTTGGGCGCGAGGGGGGCCCAGAGGCGGACTAGCCCTATGGAGGCCCACCAATTGGGAGTGCTCACCAGAAACCTTAAAAAGAAACTGAATATCATGCCATAAAAATATCAAACAATTGTCAATTAGAGCTTGACAAGCTAATAAAAACTAAGTAAGGGGCCCCTCACCCAGTTACATCTCCAGTTTGGTAGACTGGGAACCCGGATGTGTTTTGAAATTCGTGGGCCCTTCAAAATGTCAGTTTTCGTTTCGGGACCTAAAAGAGCATGGGCCGCCCCTAACCTCCCCCCCCCCCCGACCGCGTTGTTTAATGGCCCTATAGTGGGTCCTTGGGCAAAATCATTGGTCGGCTCCCATTATCGCAATAGCGATGTCCTCAATCTTATGTTTGGAATTAACTTGTAAGTCGATACCTGCATCAAAAACCACAATAATTGCAAAATTGTTTTATCTGCATGATATAAAATGAAATCACGAATAGTATAACATAAATTTAGTCCAAAAAGTCAGCACGAAAATCAGGAGGGGGGCCCTTGGACTCTTGGTTGTCTGGTATGACTAATTTGAAAATTATCAATCTATGCAAAAAATTTGAAAAGTCTGAAAAACACTTCTTCATTCCTGCGTTATACAGTTAATATGGTTAATAGCTGTTAATTAAGGGGGGAGATATTGCAGACTCAGGAGGGCCCATAGGAGGCAGTTTGCCCCGGGCCCAAAAATGTGCTGATACGGCCCTGCTTACTTATCAAACACTTTGACCCATACCTAACTCCAAGTGCAGCAAAGGAAATTGGCAGTCATTGTATCCCACTGTGATGCCCCAAATATCGGCCTTTTTGACCCAATACGATTTCCTCTCATCAGATGAAAATTTGTGCTTCCACAAGCAGTTTGGTCGAGGGTGTAGCATTGCGGCAATGGCAAAAATCATCCGTTTCACTATCTTACAGGAGGCACTGTATTGCTCGAAACTACGTACTACGTGAATTGTGGTTGGTCCTCCTCAGCTCCTCCATTAGCAGATCAAAATGAGCTGTAGCTACGCTAAGTTCGTGAATATAAATAATATAAATATGCCAACGTATTAAATGGGAAATAATATGTATGTAAATGCCAGAGCATGAAAACTGGACTGCCTGAACGCAAAAAATATATTTGAAAGAATCTAAATTGTAATTATCTAAATATTTCTTGAAATTCATTTTTGTATTCGGGTTTGTTCAATAAAAAGTTTTTTGGTTTTTTTTTTTCGAGTATTGGAATTTTTTTTTTTTTTTTAAACATTTTTTTTGGGGAATTTTTTTCTTTTTGGAAAAGTCTTTTTTTTTGGAAAATTTTATTTCGAATTTTTTTTTTCCGAACAAGAGGCGGAAAATAATTTTTTAAGGGACGAGACACCTCACTCTGCTCGCTGAAACGGTGGCTGTGTCCCGTCTATTAAACTTACCACGTCCATCAGCATGAAGAGATTTAAACCAATTTTTACATTGACCGTATCTGTGAGGTTACGATAAGGCCTGATGGCTTTTCTGTAGTCCCTCTTCCATAATAAATTTTCATACAGCCTGGAAACTTCCGGGTGACCCCCACAGATAGGAAGCCACGTGACCAGTTGAATTCCAATCCAGGCACCAATCAGCAAACAGGAGGAAGATGATGTCATCATTTTGTTGCTTCTACAACCACACTCCCAGTCATTCCTAAAGAGAAGACTTTTTCAGTAGTTCTAATATTACAGCGATGCACTTTGATATCGAAAAAGAGTGTACTGTTGCACTGTGAGAATGGCACTTCGTGTGTCATCATACAGATGATTTGTCATGATCATAACCAATACTTTCAATGTTAATTTGATTTAAGGAGACTTATATCCCTCTTGTTGGTGACAGCCAAACGAAAGGATTATGCATCAGATTTACAATTCAATATCAGTTATGGCAAGTCAAATCACCTTCTCTTGATCATGACTAATCAAACTGCCTCTATTTTTCCCATGTTGAAAGTATAGAAGATGACACTTCATCAGCTATCATGAATCGCGAAGCGCATTTTTCACAGTGAACTGATCCTGATTTTTTCTTTATCAAAGTGCATCACTGTAATAGTGATGATGTGATGTATGAACAGTATATGATTTAACTGAGTATTTAAATTATGTTTTCTCGACAATGCCACCATGTTATTACATCACCATTTTTTGTATTGACTGGATTGGATTCGAATGCCATTTAATTTATAGGGTAAGGGGAAATCCGGCCCCGGGGCAATTCCGGCCCCAAGAGATTCAAAATAGCAGCAAACAGACCAAAAGCTGTAGCAAACAGATCAAAATCTGTAGCAAACCGATCAAAAGCTGTAGCAAACAGATCAAAAGCTTAGCAAACAGATCAAAATCTGTAGCAAACAGATCAAAATCTGTAGCAAACAGAACAAAATCTGTAGCAAACAGATCAAAAGCTGTAGCAAACAGACAAACAGAATGATGATTGATTAGGGTCACACTGTTAGATTGTTTCATTAAACCAACAAAATGATTCAACCTAAAATTATTTTGTGCAGATATGGTTTAATCCTAAGGTTATGTTCATAACAATAAGTACGATTACTTCAACCATAAAGGGGCCGGCTTTTCTCCAGGAATAAAATTGGGGCCGGATTTCCCCCACCTTACCCTAGTCCTCGTCTTATTGAAGTGTGATGTCAGTGACACTGTTGGCATCCCTACTCTAAAATTGCAATAGGACTATAAATTATGTAAAATAACTTCCAGCTATGATGTCATTTAAATTGGGTCTCAATCCCCGGCTTCTGTAGCCAATGTGACACTTCAACTGTACATCACACTTTCAACACAATGTCACAGTATCAGGGTTAGCCCCTGCACTGAGAGTTCACCCGTGGCCTAATGGTCAAGACTGCTTGTCCACTGGCTTTGAGGGCGTGGGTTCAAATCTCACCCAGGGAACTCACTTTAGTCCGAGCCCATGGGACATAAAATGGAGGCGGGTTGTATCCAGTATTCTATGCTGGGGCAACTGAAAGACCCTGGGCATCCCTGAATGAACAGGGTATGTTCCAGACTCCCATTCTTCTCATCTCATCATCATACGGCGGTCACCAAAAAAAATAAAAGTGCAGCTCCCTCCACAAAGATGGTGGTTGAGCTGCCCCGGCTGATCCGGGGTACACCAGCACAACACAAGTCAAGTCAAGTGCAAGCACATCATCACAGCCTGATAGCCAATGGCCTGACAGTACTACTGTGCATCACAGTTTCAAAATTGATATGTCATTGGAAGCATCACATTTTATTATATGATTAGAAAATGAGCATTGATGTGATCCCGATGATTTATCATCGACAATCCCCAGTCTAATCTATTTAAATGTCAGCTTTGTGAGCATTCACAGCCAGTAGACAACTGTTATAATCCCCGCAGAGTTGTCTGATTAATCTGCTAACTTGGAACTTTACAACTTTTAAAAGAACTTTGATGGACCTTGCAAAATACTTTCACATTTTATGTAAATACATGGATTCTATGATGCATTGTAAGTTGTTCCGCCAGCCCATTGGCTGAGAGGCTGTGATGGGGCGTCTGCACGGGCTTTTCCAAACCTAATTTTCACTCTTACATTGTGTTGAACTGTGATGCCACTTGAGGTTGATTCACATTGGCTAAAAGAGCTTAAAAGGTGGGGAATCTGACCCAGTTTAAAATGACATCACAGCTTGTAGCTATTTTACTTATATATTACAATGCCAGAGAATAGGGATGCCAACTGTGACACTGAGTCAACACTGACATCAGACTTCAACAACATAGAAAAGAACTTTGATTCCATAAATGGGCAGTTTTACAGTATTTGCACTCAAAGTGTCTCATGGGGGGTCAAAATAAAGCTTGAAATTTGAGAATTTCCATCATTCTATCATGAAATTAACATATTACTGTTTCTATAATCAAAGAGGACTGAAGTGCTTTGATGGTTTACGACCAAAATACCGCTACTTAAAGTAGGCAAGGGTTGATTCTTGAAAAAACTGTTTATCAGGAAAAATATCCATCCAGGAACAATTTTCACCCGTTCTTATTCTTGGAAATCAAGCCACATTGTTGCATAGGAACATCAAAACCCACACAAAACTTGAATTTTGAGTAAACATGCCACAACTTTTTTTTAACCAATTTTATTACGAAATTACAGAAATCTGGCTTGCCATTACCCTAAAAGTTTCTGTTGAGTAGGGTACTAGTCTCAAAAGACACATGATTTCCATTGTTAATAATCCCTAGGTATCCTATTAAATCCATGTCAAGTTTTGTAACTGTACGATTGAAACTGTGTACGGCTGTGTCAAACAGTGTTTTGGAGCAAAAAACCGCCGAAAATGTCTAAAAATCAGGCGACTTTGGAAAAATCATCTTTGATGGCTCCATTAACAAGATATTTGGTTATTATCCTTTAAAGTCATTCAGTTAATTATATTGATATATGACAGGAATAAATCAACTTTTTCTCAATTTTGATTTTCTCAAAATAGCGCAATAGATAACGAAAGATAATTAATTTGACATTTTCAATACTTATAAAAACCCTTTTTAGGCATCCAGGTTTACTTAGTTTGTATAACCATGGCCGTTTCTTCAATGAATCCAGTGTTAAAACACAAAAATCAGAGCAAAATTTCTGATGGGTTGGA
This sequence comes from Platynereis dumerilii, assembly GCA_026936325.1. Taxonomy (NCBI): domain Eukaryota; kingdom Metazoa; phylum Annelida; class Polychaeta; order Phyllodocida; family Nereididae; genus Platynereis; species Platynereis dumerilii. The sequence continues at coordinate 54,546,241 of JAPTHN010000006.1, read as the reverse complement.
GACCTCTAGGGCATTTTTTGACATCATGAATTTTAATTTCTAAGAAAATGTATGAACATGACCTGGATATCTTTTTAACTTGTATTTGTCACATACTTGTAAAGGCACATGATTGAGCAAAAGATACACAAATAGCTTGTTTTTCCTACAAAACACTTAGTTTTTTTTCTATGGGTTGGAGAGGACATGCTTTTTTTGACATCACATTCAAGCCTCACATTCTGAAAACTAATTATGGTTAGTGAAACAAATGTTTCTGTTTTACCTTGAGATATGTCTCAAGCTTCAAAATTAACACAAGCAGTATACACATTCTTTGATTCTTACTCATAACAGCATATAAAGCAACTGATGGTTCATCGTAAACAACATTTTTGACATCTGCCATTTTTTACATTTTAGGACCCAAGTCAACTTATTCACATGAAACCTGTGGTATTTTACACCAAAGCCATAGGCCCAGAAAGGTATCATTAACATGAATCACAAAGTTCTGATTGAATATTTTTTTCTATTCATCCATGAAATTGGCAAAAAAGTCAGTGAGACATGAAAATGTTTCAAAATTTATCCTAAATTCCTTGAAGCTTCAAAACAAAGCATTGCAGAAAGGTAAAATATGGTGTATTTATATGTCAGTGTAGGACAAGATTGCCACTGCCCAAAATTGCGATATACCTATCATACTTTTCTAGTAATAATTGCATAAACATGAAAAATCGGCCGAGTGCAAATACTGTAAAACTGCCCAAATGAGACAAGGACAGGACAGTATAGTACTTAAGCCTTCTGAAATTTATACAGACTAAGATGTACTTACCACTTTACTTGATGCGACACTCTGCGTTATCTCCAACGTGCACGCAACAGAACTGCGTATGAGTCAACTACAGGCCATTTCATTTCAGCTGCATTTTAATTTACTGCAGGGCTTAATGTGATCATGTATAAAGTCTGATTAAATTTTGATGTCATGTCATATTGTACATGTGCATGCTTATCTGCAGTGCATGAGGGGCAAATTAAAATTGCTATATATAATGGCATTACTTTATTAGTTTAGTCATACAGCGTACATGCCCTTTGATGGAAAAAGGAGACCTAAACAGGAGTGGGTTTTTCTGGCGGGCAAGATGGGATTGGATAAAAAAAATAAGTCTCGGGCAGGGCTCTACTTTTTCTTATTATTACAAAGATATCGAACGTGAAGTTCTACCATTCATTCGCCTCGAAGCTTTCTCAAGCAATTTTTGTTGTTGTTGTTTTTTTTTTCATGAGAGTGTATTATACAGTGGCCAGGAAGGCAGATCTGCGGGGAAAGAAAATCTGTCCAATGAATTTCCAGTGTACCTCATCGACAATAATCACTTAAATTGGTAGGCCCACAGTAGGGTGTCCCAAAAAAAGTGAAAGTCTGAAATTCATTGGGGCTAACCTCTAAATGTGGTCTATAGCCCCTCTCGCCCCTCTCTGACTCCCATGTAAAATTTCAGCTCATTTGAAGGTGTTTTAGATGTTGCTCAAGAGCCCCAAAGATAGATGGGAGTTTAACATTGAATTTTCATGCGAAAATGGCTATTTTAGCCAATAGCCCACACATTATCGGTTTCAGTCCACTCAAATGCTTGGATAGTTGATACAAAGATGTAAAAATCATTCTGCACATTGTAATACCAATTTTATATTTGTAACTTTCTTGGGTATTGAGAAAATCTACATATAATATTATGGGATATGCTTATTTACGCGATTTTCTGTTATTTAAAAAAACTTCTTAGATTGTTTCAATAGTTTGAAACAGATTGTAAGACATTGGTTGATGTTCTTGTGTCTCTGTCGAGCTATGGAACCAATATGTGATTGTCTCACTTTTTTAAATTCAAAATTAGACTGCAATTAATCTTCATTAAGAAAGGTGCTGTGCCTTGGCGTCAATTTTTCATGTAAAATAGTATATAGCAATCGTTTCAACGAAGTGAAACGACATTTGTTGAACACAAGAGGGAGCCCGCCAGTCCGTCATATGGATCCATCCGCGTTTTACGCACGACACACTGGCGTCACGCATGCGCATCTTCCTTTCTTCTGACTAAAATTTTCAACCCCACCAGCCACCCCGATCACCACCGATTAGGAAATGCCCTTATTGTAACTTTATTCTCCATTGGCTCGGGGCTTCATTCCTATTGTGCACTCTGATAGTGGAATACTACAGTGTGCTAATATGTCGTTAATTAGGTCATATATATATGGCTCTTCACTTCGTTTCTCCCCTAGCAGGGAGGCTTTATCGACAGACTCGCTATTTAATAATTTGATATCTGTACAATACTGTATTATCTACACTATGAATCATGACTCTTAATTTTACCCTTGTTATCAATTTACTTTATTGTCATACATTTCTTGCATTTCCACATTTGATTCAATTACATTTCCTATTCATTATAAAATTTGCAATAAACATTTTATAACTCCATCCATTGGCTGCTGGTCGTGGTTCAACAAATCATCATACTATTAATTCATGGACCCCTTACGCTACTCCAACAAAACTACTAATTGCCCAGCTATGAAATCTTGCAAGCTGCTTTTCTACACTCTCTATAATGTCCTTAGCTGGGCTTGATGTTCAAATTACAGTCACAGAGGCTGAAGTGATGTTTTTTCATAATCTAACTGCAGGCAGTCACAAAACACCCTTTATTTCCCCCCTCCTCACATACACGTCTCCACGGGTATTATGCTAGTACTATTAATTCACGGACCCCTTACGCTACTCCAACCAAACTACTCATTGCCCAGTAATGAAAACTTGCAAGTAGCTTTTCTGTATTCTCTACAATGTCCTTAGCTGCGTTTCATTCAATTTACAGTCACAGATATTGAGATGATGTTTTCCCATAATCTAAACGTAGGCCATCAGAAAACACCCTTACTTGCCCCTTCCCTCACATGCCTGCTTTCACGGGTCTTATGCTAGTTTCCAATAAAACAAGAACCAAGTGAGGTACAGATATGAAATTGGTACCACAGTGTGCAGAATGATTTATACATCTTTGTATCAACTATCCATGTGTTTGGTTGGACTGAAACTGATAATTTGTGAGCTATTGGCTAAAATAGCCATTTTCGCATGAAAATTCAATGTTAAACTCCTATCTATCTTTGGGGCTCTTGAGCAACATCTAAAACACCTTCAAATGAGCTGAAATTTTACATGGGAGTCAGAGAGGGGCTATAGAACACATTTAGAGGTTAAACCCAATGAATTTCAGACTTTCACTTTTTTTGGGAGACCCTAACCCACAGCCAGGTGACTGCCTTTGGGGACGTTAACCTTGTGGTTGGTCCTATAATTATTGGTGCATGGGACTGTTAAGGTCAGAAACCTCAGGGCAGTAACCTGTGGTCAGGCCTGCTGGTAGCCTATACAGTGCCGCCTGTAAGTGAAACGCATGAAATGGTGCCATTGCATCAATGCTAAACATCCTCAGCAAAGCTGTTTGTGGAAGCATGAATTCTCATCCGATGAGAGGAAAACATATTGGATCACAAAGGCCGATATGTGAGGCATGTGGGTTAACAATGGCAGCGCAATTTTCTCTGCTGTAGTCGGAGTTAGGTATGGGTCAAAGTCTTTGTTAAGTAAGTGAACCACTCTTCCCTATTAAATAACACTTACTTATCAAAGACTTTGACCAACACCTAGCTCTGACTACTGCAAAGAGAATTTGCTGCCATTGTTAACCCACATGCCTCACATATTGGCCTTCATGACCCAATATGTTTTCTTCTCATCGGATGAGAATTCATGTTTCCACAAGCAGTTTGGTTGAGGATGTTTAGCATTGATGCAATGGCACGATATCATGCGTTTCACTTACTTACAGGCGGCACTGTAGCTATCGCTGACACAGTCACACTGTGTGATACCAAAAGACTGCACACAGTTTAGTAGTTATTTGGGGAGTTAGTTAATTACTGCTGTTATTTTTATCTGTTAGGAACAGGATAAGGGACTGTTTGTTTTCAAGCAAACTGTGTTGAGTATTGAGAGTGTAACGTGAAGAACATTAGGGACCGTACAGAACTTTCAGAATATATGAATGGGGGGCAGGGCTGGGAATTTTGTTCAACGGGGTACTAACTTTTACACATGCTTCAAGGGGGGTACTGATTTTAGGAAAATGTGTAAGGAGGGGGGTATGAAATTTTAACGTTAGATAAACATCATAAAACACACTTACACCAACCAAGTTCATCCTTGCTTTGAATGGATCCAGAGGGGCCAAGAGGGTCCGACCCCCTCCCCGCCCCCCTCAGACGAGATGGAAATCTCGGGACGGAAATAACATTTTGAAGAAAATATGGAGCAATGTGGGCCAACAAAATTAATATTGAAGCGAAGCTTGTGCAAGCCTGCGAATTCCAAAATGAAGCTCAGGCCCCCTGAGCATCAATCCTAGGGGGGGGGGGTACTAAAATCCACTTAGATCATAGCGGGGGACACATTTTTAATGACATCTCCCGACAAAACTCCCAACCCCCTACTCATAAATTCTGAATAAATTTATCAATCAATTAAGAACACACACTATAATAGTCTGCCACTTTTATGAGATGAGAAGTCAAGTATTAACATTTTTTTAAAAATTGACTGCATACAGAATTTGAGTAGAACATGTCAATATAAGGGCTGACACTTTGAATCAACAGCTTTAAAAGCCACAGCCTTTGTCCATTGTCATATTAGGGCCATACAATTTCCCAATAAAAAAAGCAGGAAATTTATTTTGACAAATACTTCCTGGTTCTCATGAGAGCTACCACGTGAGTTGAAATCACGTGTGAATGCACACGAGACTTGAAGTTGAAGCCTGGTCAGTGACCTTGGCGCCTCAGTGTTGCAGTGAGGGGATTTTAAAGGAAGTTTTTCTTCTGAGATTGATTTTTTCATGCATTGAAGTGTTGTTGTTATTTTTTTTGCTGTTTCGATTGGGCTGACAAGACGATAGCAGGGAAGAGGGGGGGGGGCTATTGATTTTACCCTAGGACGAACTTTTTTTTACACAAGCGAACGAGAGACAAACTTTTTTATAAGAATTTCAACATTACGGTACCCTAGCCACAGGTCGAAAGAAACTTCTTCTTTTCATGTGCTGAACAAACTTTTTTTTCAGTGTCAAAGGAAACAAACTTTTTTTCACTAAGAATCCATATAGACAAACTTTTTTATTGGAATTTTAACATTACGGTACCCTAGCCACAGGTCGAAAGAAACTTCTTTTTTTCATGTGCTGAACAAACATTTTTTTCAGTGTCAAGTGGAAACAAACTTTTTTTTCACTAAGAGTAAGAATCCATATAGCCTCCAAATTTGGCCTGACTTACCCCAATTTTGTTTACCCAGCACAAAAAGGAGTACATTTGAAGCGCTCGAATTATTTAAATTACGCTTCAGCTACAATACTCCCTATATCCATACACTCCAAATATGCTCCTGTGCAGAGAAGTATATGCATTTTTGCAGTAGGATCGGAGTACATTTGGTAATTTAAATAATTCAAGCGCTTCAAATGCGCTCTTTTTCGCTCTGGGTAAGGCCGACAAAGTTGTTCTTGGGCAATCAGTTCTCAGCAGTGATTAATGAAATGGACAAATGGTGTGGTCAGCAGTTTCAAGCTCCGGCAGACCTTGAGAAAATTGATTTGAAAAAACAAAAATAAACAGTGGAGTGAGTTGTGTACAAAACCATGCTACCGTGTCCACAACATTTTTGCTTGAAGTTGTGATGCATGGTTACCCAACAAACTGGTTAATTTATGTTTTGGACACAGGAGTATTGGCCTGCACATAATTTTAAGTGGGTGGATGAAAACATTAGTCGAAAACACCCAAGACTGAGAAGTACCGCAACTTTGCAGGTAAGAATAGTTTGATATATATATGTTATATTATTCATTAGGCCTATAAATTGTAATAGATTATCAGGAGAGATGGGGGAGGGTTGGTCTGTTGTACATAGCGCGCTAGGCTGCCAATGGCTCGGTCCAGGGTTTGAATCCCTGGTTTCGAATCCAGCTCTTGCCGGATCACCATGGCCTATGTTGGATTGCTGCTTCAAGCATCCTTCGCCTCATTGCCGAGACCTCATCCTGTCCTAATTAGCTTACCAAGTGCTTAAATACAGGGCGTAAAACCCCAATCATCCATCCTTCCTACAATAGATTGTCAGGAGGGATGAATGATTAGCAGTGCATTTTTTAACATACTTGATTATTTATTGGTACTGCAGCTGATCTTCAGATTTCACGCATCATGACACAAAAATTTATCGATCCGAGATCGGTTGTTCCTTTGGTTTCCCAGTCAAAAATACTTAAAATCTGATAATTGTTGCTTTATGTCCTATACTTACACACTCGGTAGGCTAATTAGGACAGGAAGACATTGAAGGGGGCAAATTAAAATTGTCATCCGACTCATGCATGTTGAGATGGGAGCGTATATATGTTGAACTTTTTGTGATGAGAACCCACCCTCCCCCAGGAAAATATATTTAATATTTCTTGACAGAAAATCCCATATCATCCTAGTATTATGTCTCCAACTAGATATCATCTGATCTTCCTCTGGAGAATTAAATATTTAATATATCTGCTTTCAGGATGGCGTGTGAATTCTGCAGAAAGTGTGTGTCAGACGTTTGCACAATTTGCGAAAATGGTTACGAGTTGTTTGACGGGACGTGCAGACCCCTGGAGAGAGATTCCAATCATCTGAAAGTCCTTGTTGTTCCCATTGCTTGTGTATTAGGCGGAATTGCTGTGATTGCAATAATAATCGCCATCGTCGCTCATTGCCGGAAGCCCTCGAAGAGAGAGAAACGTAAAGCTTTGAGGCAAATGAGGAATATGAAACGCCAAGCGGCGAAGGATAACATCTACTTTGTGCAGTGTTGGAGTGGAGGCCAGGACATCCGAGACCGAGGCAAGGCCAAGGATTTGGCATCCGAGACCGAGGCAAGGCCGAGGCCATCAAAATGTGGCCCCAAGGCCGGCCTCGAGGACGAGGCCGGTCCCGAGGCCTCTATCTCTGGCACAAAGACACCTGAGACCGAGGCAAGGCCAAGGATTTGGTATCCGAGACCAAGCCAAGACCGAGGCCATCAAAATATGCCTCCGAGGCCGGCCTCGAGGACGAGGCCGGCCTCGAGGACTCCAACACTGACTTTGTGAGAAGCGAAAGCAGTGGATCTTCTTCCTCAAGCATTGGTTCCGATGGCTCCGATGGGAGTCTGCCATATTATCCCGAGATAAACGTTCCTGAGATTCATCGCGTAAAGACTGAGATTAGCGCCTCTAGTGGAACAACACCATATTTTTACTTAAATCCAACCAAAATAACTGACGACGTTGAAAATGCTTGTTCCACAAACAGCACAACCCAAGCATCCGCAACTGTGGTCAATTTTTATGAAGACATTCTCAGCTGTAAGAGGAGTTAGAGGACAGGTGCCCTCTGATTTAATCGCTGATACTTTGTTTTCCAAAATGGCTCATCTTTTGATGTTGGCCTACTGACTTTAATTGTTGTACAGTATCATGACTGAACTTGTTTGATGTACCAAACTTATTTGATGTAGGCCTAGTACTGAACTTATTTGTTTGTTTACATCTTCGTCTCACCCAGAGAATCTACCCTAGACGAATCCTTCCATCGCCACATATTTTCATAAATTTACGTCACGAGCGTCATAGCCAATCAGCGTGCAGCATTTCTCTCCACTTCGAAAGTTTACCGGCAATTTGCGAAGCAACTATTAACTCCTCAGAGACGTATGATATATCAGTTTAAAGGTCTCGGAGAGACCTATCTACTCATAAGAATCATATCCGTAGCCCTTACGGGAAAGTGCGTAACAGCGAAATCGGCCTCATTTGCATAACATGTGTGATGGCCTGCTCATTGGCCAGGTTTGTGGGTGTGTCTGACTTATTCACTGAAGGCTTTGCTGAAGTGCTTCGTCTCAGCCGTCCATTTTAATTATGAAATTTTAATCTAACGTTAAAAAAAAAGACATTTCACGTGCGAAATGGAAAAGTACTTCCAGTGTGACTTTGGCGTCATCTTGATCGTTTTCATTCCATTTATGTTCCTTTCATACTCTAATTAGATGTACTGGAGACCCAGGAAGAAATGTAAAAACACAATATCATGGAATTCTTTGAAAAGTTCTTCCATTGATTTGTTTGTTTACAAGTTCTGCGCCGGGCTTCTCGAAGAAGCATTCCAAAATGACTTAACATTTGGGCAAGTTTCAAAAATGTTGACAGTTTTTAGACATGCCCACCTGATTACCTTACTTCTTCAACCAGCAGTGATAATAATATGATACATTGGAGATGATGTTTTGCACAAGCACACTCTAAAAAATTTCAGACAAAATTGGTTTTTTAGATTCAAAATGGTTTTTTGAAAAACCGAATTTCAATGCAAAAAACCAACATGGATTTTTTTAAAAATCCATGTTGGTTTTGCATTGAAATTTGGTTTTTCAAAAAACCATTTTGAATCTAAAAAACCAATTTTGTCCTGACATTTTTAGAGTGCAATTATCAAATGTGATTAAAACTGTGATTGATGATATGTGTAATGTGAATTTGAATAACCTATGATGGCTTATCTGCACCATCTGGTCTCCGGTCATGGGAATGACACGTGTAGGGGCCTAACCATGGTTAATGGGTTACGGCAAGAACTGGTATTGGAACGACACTTTACAATGTAAATTTTTGAAGTTCTTGACATATTTCTATTTTATTTATTATGAATATATGTACATGTCATTTCTTCTTGCCTGAATGATTTTATTGCTTTTTTATGATTTCCCATGAGAAAGAGGCATGCAATTACTGAAAGGTCAATATGCCAGTCCTTACAAGTTTGTGTCCTTGAAAGCAGTTTTAAGCCTTTACAGCCTGTCATTTTGATACCGAAAAAGACTGTATTGTTACACTGTGAAAATGGCACGTTGTGTGTCATCATTCTGATGATTTGTCATGATCGTATCCAATAGACTACTTTCAATGTTAATTTGATTAAGGAGACTTATCCCTCTTGTTAGTGACAGCCAAACGAAAAGATTATATGCATCTGATTTTCAATCCAAAATCAGTTGTGACAAGTCAAATGGCCTTCTCTTGATCATGACTGCCTCTATGTTTCCCATGTTGAAAGTCAGGGACGGACGCAGGGGGGGGATGGGGGATGCATCCCCCCCCCCCAACCAGGCAAAATTTTATTATTTTTACGTTAATTTTATCATCGCTCGATCGCGTTATGTCGCGAACTATGCGTTCCGAGACGTGATAGCCCGATAGACTCCCCCACTGGAATTTTCTGGATCCCCCCTGTTGAAAGTAGAGAAGATGACACTTCATCAGCTATCATGAGTCACGAAGTGCATTTTTAACAGTGAACTGATCCTCATTTTTTTTTTATCAAAGTGAAAGGCTGTAAGGTGAGGTTATATTGTAATTACGTTATTTATGTTTGCGAAATCATATTTATTGTACAATTGCCCGATGTACATACAATGTCATACAATGCTTAATGTATGTCCTGGTGATAACCATGAAGGTAAAATGATAAAATCATGTTTTTTCATAAATGTGTCACTTTTATTATGTGTCTTGTAGCTACAGTGAAAAAAAACGGGGGGGGGGAGCTTGGGGGATCTGAGCTCCCTTTATCAGAAAACTGGAGGAGCTCTTCCCTGACACTGCTGCCACTATGATCAATTATGAAAATGAAAGTTTCTGTTCACTTTCCCAGTACTCCAGGACCAGGTACTTTTAGCCTAATTATACTCTGGTGGCAGGAATTTTTTCCTTTTTAAAAATTTGGAATGGCACGACGCTGCTGCACCAGTCAACATCTCCCCCGACAAAAAATTTCCTTTTCCATCACTGATCTTGTACCCTTGTAAAAACTTACGAGAATACTATTTTCAGATACGAATAATTCAAAGTGAATTGTAGATTTAAATTTCATTGATTTACCCCCAGGGTATTTAAAAACAAGCGTGCAGCGATCCCAAAATGTGCATCCAGTGATCAATCTGAAATGTGCAGTGATCAATCTGAATTCTTGCAGTGATCAAATTCACTCTTTTTGTGTTAAATTATGGCAAACTGTAGAATCCCTGCAAAATAATTAGTATTTCAACCAATTTGATACATTTGTTTGCCTGATGATGGTCAATTGGTCATCTTTTGGAAATTTGTAATGCTTGATATCACAATGCCAGCCCTTAAGAACACCGATTGGTTATCCGTATTAATGGTGATACTTCGCGCAAGACAATTCTCGCAGTGATCAAATATTCTTGTTTTATACCCTGTTACTCCCACACTCTAAAAAATGCCGGGACAAAATTGGTTTTTTATATTGATTTTTAAAAAATCCATGTTGGTTTTTTAAAAAAACCGTTTTTTGCATTGAAATTTGGTTTTTCAAAAAACCATTTTGAATCTAAAAAACCAATTTTGTCTGAAATTTTCTAGAGTGTAGTTCTACTACGAATTGCTACATTTTAGCAATTTTAAATGAAACGTAGAATCAAAGGGCACTTACCGGAGGGGCAAGTATCAGTCATTGTGTGCATTTTGCAGGGTGGTGGGGCAATTCCCCAACACTTTGACACTTAACGAATTGCCTGATCTATCACCAAAAATTCTAAGGAGCCTCATACGAAAACAAAAGATACATGTTTTCTTTGCAATGCTTGAGAAGATACAGTTTCCATTGCCAAGAAAGTTCATTGCAGAACCTTGAAGGTGAGTGAACATTGAGTTCATAGAAAAAAAAGTAGACTGAAAACGTGCCCTTCACAACAAGAAAATAAATTAGACCCGAAGCGTCCTAAAATAAAAACTTTAAAAAACTCTTTTGTTAATTTGCAGTCTTAGCACTGGATGTATGTTATTTTAAAAAGCTTTTGAAGTTGGTTATGGTGGCCAACTATTCATAAATTAAAGTCAAACAAGACACTTAAAGTCTGGAATTTTCCAGAAAACTTTTGTTAAATTAGAAGAATCAATAATCAACACCATATTCGCAATGTAAGCATAGGCTAATTGGGAAAGGTGAATATTATGGAATTTTTCGTTAATTAAGGGAAATTTTCAATAAAAGTTAGGCCCTAGATGGGTCAGGGTAAATTTATCAGTTTCACTTCGGATTTTGGGACATCAATACGAAGAAACCCATGATGCCCTGGTCCAGCTTCAAACAAAAACGTCATTCATCTCAGGTATCATCATACTATAAATTCATACTATAAATTCATGGATGCTTTACTCAACTCCTCCAAAACTATGCGAGCCACGCTCTCAAAAACTTGCAGACAACTCATCAAGCTGATCTACAACCACCATATCTATGTCTCCTCTCAACCTTCTCTTCCATTTTCACTCTGCCCCCCTTCCACCAAATCCCACCCCTCACTCTCTTCCCACTGCTGTGGAGTTCAAATTTTTCTGCCTGCAGATGGCATAGTGGCATCCCACTGGACACAAGGATAACCCATACCTGCAATTTCCTCTCTCTCTCTCCCATTCTTACTGTCATTATACAAATTATCACAGGTACTGCGCTAGTGAAATGTTAATTGTCCAAAGAAAAGCATACACAGCTTCAGAGTGGCTGCTAGTCTTCTTAAGGAATGTGACTGGCTATAGTCACTTTTCTTAATCAATTCACTTGTCGGCTTCTACGCAATCGAGTGTACAAAACATTTTGGTCAATTGTTACGAAGTCATTGACTAATTACTCGAAATCCCTGCTATTATATGCATTCAATAGGTAATTTAGTTGTAAAAAATCTGTTCCGAAGACTTTGAAAATCGATAATATTTGAGGTAGATATGGTCCAAAATTTATGTCAAGCAACGTCTGATTTTTCCCATTGACATTTGTCGTTATGAAATTTCACTTTAAAATTTCCGTTTTTTGTAAGCATACCATGCAAAATGTAATGCTCACAAGCAATTTTTGGCATTGCAGAATCACAACCTACATAGGTGTAGTATTCAACAATTTTATTTAGCAAGCATTGGAAGCATGCATATCTGATTTCTGAAGATTACAAGCCAAATGGAAAATGTTGTGATCGTTACGCAGTTGCAAAAATAAGGGTAGTGTTGTCAATGAAGGGCTACAAAACTGTAAAACACTTTCAAATAACTTTTTTTCACTTGTTTGGCCAATGGAACTGGTCAGACTAATGGGCTGAATAGTTTGTAGAATTCCAAAGCCTTCCTTTTTGATTCTATGAGGTCTTAAAGTCGAAGTTTTAATTTTCCGGAAAAATGCGTAGTGTCCCCCCCCCCGCCTTACCTCTCACACAAGGTGAACCTGGGAGAATTTCAAAACACATGGCACATCTAGCTACTCACTAGCGTACCACATTAAAACAATAAGCATGTTGATATTAGTTGTTGAGCTACATCAGCTTTTGTCTCTTCGTAGTGTCCATACCCCCCTTGTAGTGTCCTTACCCCCCTAGAGCTTTTGGCCTTGTGCCCATGATTGCTTTGAGTTAGGGATATCATGTCTGCCGGGATTACTCAACTAATTGCTCCGCAAGATTTTTTTGACCCCCGATGACCTTGGCCCACTTTTCAAGGTCAATGGGCTCCAGCACCAAAAAAACTTGTCTGTGATAGAATTTTTGATTGCTTTACGTTAGATATGGAGTGTTTCCAGTAATTATTTAACAAATTGACCCCAAAAACACATGTGACTTTGCTTGAACTCCACTCTTTGTTTCAAAGGTTTTTTTTTTAATTTTTGAAATTTCATCTTTTTACTGCCTTATTGAAGCTTTTCAGCATAAATTTGCCATGAAGGAAATGGGCTATTTACACGAATCTAAGAGCAATTGTTGCCCCAATGCCCTTGAATAATATCACAAAATTTGAAGATCCCCGGACTCACCATAACAACGCAGTGAATGTAAATATGTCAAAGGATGACTCTCTAAATTTACTGCTATGTAAAAAAATTCACAATATTAACGTTTTTTCAACCATCCATATCTCCCGTCCTAATTAAGTTACAGAAAGCATAAACATAGGCTGCGCGGCAGCATACCCTCGGCTACTCAGCGGCTATTCTCCAGACAGTGGGATACATTGAGGCAGGACCCCACTGGGTACTCTAATATCCTCATGAACATGAAATTCCCGTTGAAAAACTTTCATTGAATGGCCAAGAGCTGTGAGCAAAATAATATAAATGTTTCCTGTCTGCCATTTTGTATTGGCGGGAATTCAAAATCCACATGCAATCAGCTTGCAGGATGGGTCCCCCCAGAAAAAGAGGGGAAACAGTTAAAATTTGGGCAAGGAGTCAAAAAGTGTGGCACAAGATCAAATGAACTGAAAATCAATGGTTAGCAATTAGCAAGACGTTACATTGTACTGTTGAAGTGGTATAATTTGGTATAATCTGGATAATGAAATTCAGGCAAGTATTCCACTATGCCTATTGGTGGCCTGTGGCAAAATCTGTGCCTTTTTGTGAACGAGCAATTTGAGAAATAAAATTTAAAAAAAATGAAGTCAAGAAGATGACTGGTTTCGGTGACAATATTAAGAACAATATTATCCGGCATGGATTACCCACAGTAATTCGTCCCCTCTTCCACTACCATTTTAGAAAGTTGGTTTTTTATCAAACTTATTTTTGTCTGAATGTAATATACAGTGGTGACAGACAGGAAAATAAAGCAATGCAATGCACAATAGACAGGTAATGACCATTAAAAAGACAGCTAGAAATGGACAACAACTGAGATAAAGACAGTCAGAAAACGATCAGGACATGTAGGGGACTGTTTAGATAGATAGATAGATAGATGGATAGATAGATAGATAGATAGATAGATAGATAGATAGATAGATAGATTTTTGGTAGTTTGATCAATCCAACTATCAGTTTTTCTATTAAGATGTGTCATAATTCCTGCAGAAAAGATAAAATTACTATTTCATTTAAACTGCATAAAACTGAATTGCAATAAGGGTAGCTATTGTTTGAACAAAAATTAGATATCTATCAGTTCAATAAATTTCTGTCTGTAAATCTTATATCTAATCAAACAGTGTCATTGACTTCAGTTCTACATCATCTTGATCCTGGATCCATTTTAGAATGTAGCCATGTAAATTGTTGGATGTTGTAACAATTTCAGTTAAATTACATTATCCTTGCAGACATTCCCCTTAAAGGGGTTAAAGGGGCTTCCTTAGTCCCCCTCCTCAGCTGCTAAACACCCATATCAATTGGCTATTGTCTGCTGTACCCCAATCTTTTAATCACCTTATGCAATGCCATTATGTAACCTGACAAAAGAATGGAGGGTGGCATACTTCACACACCTCAGAAGTGTGCCACTGTGATGAGGGGGGGGGGTCCAATGAAACATCACTGAAAGTCAATGGTTACCAAGAGATTAAACTTGAAATGATATATCTTCTAGTCAAAATGAAATCTGGATCATGTGATTCAGGCAAGTAGGCCTATGGCTGATTTTGTGCTTTTTGTAAAAAGAGATTAAATTGAGAAAATAGAATAATTCCAGTTGATGATTGGATTTTGTGATATATCCATGTATAGGAATCTTGAATCATTGTAAAGCTTTAGAAATTGTACAGGATTAAAATTACTCTAATAATCTATCCATCTATGTATGCATCTATCAATCTATCTATCTATCTATATATATATCTATCTATCTACATGTGTCTATCTATCTATCTATCTACCTATCTATCTATCTATCTAACTATCTATCTATCTATCTATCTATCTATCTATCTATCTATCAATCTATCGATCTATCTATCTATCTATCTCTATCCTTCTATCTTTCTATCTTTCTATCTTTCTATCTATCTATCTATCAATCTACCTATCTATCTATCTATCTATCTATCTATCTATCTATCTATCTATCCATCTATCTATCTATCTATCTATCTATCTATCTATCTATCTATCTATCTATCTATCTATCTATCTATCTAGTCTTAGCTATTCTTATCATAAATTACAAATATGGAATATGGGTCTAAAAACATAAATTATAGATAAGATGTCTCCAACCAAAACCATTGTAAATAGTAACACTAAAACAAGGTTTATGCCAGTATATATATATCTTTTAAGACTAAGCAAGTTGCTAGTTAATACAAAGGTTAAATGCTGGTCAAACTTTGGAGAATAACAATAGCTGTAAAGAAAAACAAAACAAGAGAAAGATGTCCCAACTCTGTGTACAGCCTGTATGGGCTACAAAAAGTCATATCTCAGCTTCTAGTTGGCCTAAATATTTTATTAAAATTGGAAATTTCTTTATTTGTTCAATATAAGACTACTAAGTTGGTGTCAATGCAGTTTGGACATATTTCTAAGAAAAAAGAAAATTTGTTAAAAAGTTGAGGGTGCTGTGCACTGCTTTTGTGCTCCTTTGTTCCCAGCTTTGGTCACTGGACAGGATTAGTGACACAATGTTACATAACATGAATGGCTGGAGGGGAGGGGTACAATGAAGCACAGACATACTGTCTCCAGGCCCATTCACAAAAAAACTGGACCCCTTCCAATGATGACACTTTTACCCCCTAAACAATATTTCTTTAAAATGCTAAAAATACAATTGGAGTGAGTTTTAAAATGAATTAAAAGACAGATTTATCCAATAATGTCTTGAAATGTAAAATTACACACTGAAATTTGCAGAAATTGGATTTGCATGCCAAGCAATTTTCTTTGATAACCCTCTATATATACATAGCGGTCTTATTGCCAGTCTGTCTTATATGTTTTTCATTAAAGACCAAGATAAAAGTAAGCTGACAGTACTTTATATGTTAAAATGTACATAACTGATGTTAGATTTAAACCATTAAGAACTTTACAATTGAGAGTTTAAGATTTCTTGTCAAAGGATTAGCAGGGAAGACAATTACCCTGTGACATAACATTACATAATCAAGACTTCTCCAGTGCTCCATTCAACAAAAGCCAATCTGTCTGATTCAATCACATTTAATTTTCATGCAAACAACTAAATAAAAGGGGCTGACATTTATTCATCTTCTAAAAATTTACATCACTGAGTTTAGATATTAACCATAAAGTTATAATAATTGGCAGTTTTAAAAAGATTTAGTGTCATATAATATTTCATGAGGAGAGGTAGAAAAAGTCAAATTTAGACATAATTGTGGCAAATTTGATTGACCAGGGCCAATATTTACTGATATATGATTATCTGAAAATCCTTAATATTTATCTAATTTTGTTAATATTGACCTATGCTGCCAATAAAAGTTTTCATATTGTTCAAAATCAGCATGATGATGATGTGAAACATGTCAGGTTTATTTTGACAAAAAAAATGTCAACGACTGGTATGACATCAGAAGGAAATGGAGAGTAAATAGACATTTTAATGATTTTTTGCCTTTTTTCAATCATACATTTCAATGGAAAAAATTGCAACAACTCATGCAATGGCTGTGAATATTAGTCAATAGTGTGTCTAACTACAATAAGACCTAAAGTTAACTAACTTACCCATTACCATTTGGCTTTTCATGCAGAAATATTGGAAAATTGGCATTTTTTCGAATTTTTGGGTTTTTATAAAAATTCATAGGACCAACATTCCAACTGATTAGAGATGTTTAAAGAGGCATAAGTTAGACACCTAAGTGGAAAATTTCATAGATTTAACTTCAAAATTGACTGAATTATACAAGTTTAAAATAATAGTATTTTTTCATATTTTTGGTAAATTGTCGTCCGTTCAACTTTCTCAGAGCATTTAGACCCACAAAAAACACATCTTGGGTATTTAATACATACAATATGCCAATTTCAGTGTCAAAAGTACTGCAGTTTTTTAGCTCTGTCACAGAAACAAAAAATAAACAATTTTTCACATTTTTCAATGATTGTGAGAAAAGTATTAATGTCATGGGGATTAGACCTATGAAAGGCTCAACTGGGATAAAAGATACAATATTTACCCAAAAATGATGAATATGCATGCCATAGTTTTGGCTTGACACCCAATACACAAAAAAATATTTTTTCACATTTTTCAATAATTGTGAGAAAAGTATTAATCTCATGTGGATTAAACCTCTAATAGGTACAACTAGGATAAAAGATATAATAATGTCCCAAAAATAAAAAGTATACATTCCATAGTTTTGGCATTACTCCCAATACACAAGTGGGACGCCCGTTATCCGGACGCCCGCCCGTCCGCCCGCCCGCCCGCCCGCCCGCCCGCCCGCCCGCCCGCCCGCCCGCCGGACGGACAAATTTTCCCAAAGTAACTACAATACCCGTCGGCAATGTATACATTGCCGAGGGTAAAAATATGTCTGGAGAGCTTAGATTCTCCCCTATCTAATGGATTATAATACATTCTAGTCAGACTAATATCGCTAAAGTTCTCCCGGTCATGAAATATTCATAATTTGGGTAAAGAATTACATTATTTTACAAAAGGAAAAAAAACAGTTTGTGCAAAAATACTTTAGGGGATAATATCTATGACATGTATGCACACATTGATGTTGTTCCTGATGAGGTCCAATGATGTTCATTTTTGGACCAAAGTGAAGACCAAATTGTACACTCGATTGTGTAGAAGCCGACGTGGCTTCTAAAGGGTAAAACTGACTTCTGAAAGTCACTTGCTATTACTGCTGCTTATGGGTCTACGGCTGTCTGCAAGTGGACAGCTGTTTCATTGCCACTGATTTTTCCAGCTTGGCAGAACATATGCTGTCATGAGTTTATTTATTTATTTATTTATTTAAGAATATATTTACAAGCTGGATAAACACAATCTGCAGATAAAACAGTTTTTCATGTGGTCCAGCCAACAATGAATATGTAAAAATAGTAAAATTGATAACATAAAATCATTTAAAAACATTTCGAACATTTGTCTTAAAAGCTTCAACTGACAATGACTCTTGTATTTGACCAGGTAAACCATTCCATACAGTAGAACCCCTATATATAAAAGATTTCTTGAAAACATTAGTTCTACAAAATGGAATTTGAACATTCATTGTGTTATTACTTCTTGTATTTAAGTTATTGGTTTCACATGCCATGAAAATCGCATTACATAAGTTATCAGGTGCGTTACCATATATACAGTTATACATCTGTGTCGCTAGAAAATAGTTAATTCGCTGAGAAACACTTTGCCATTTAAGTTGCTTGACAAGATCTTCACCTAGTGGCAAGTGTGATATTTCGCAAGCTCCAGCGGGCGGTCTACACCAACCAATTGTGGGGAACTCACAAAATTTTGTCTGGAAGAAACCAGGGCTGTTTCTGAGTATGCAGACGGCCTTGTCTACATCCTTAGAGCATGTGATTGGCGAGTCTTTCTCTGGTTAATCTAAATGTTGAATAGAAACTTTGTGAATGTGCTATGAAATTGGAACTATTTCCTTGGAGCTGCAATGCTGAAGCATACAAAACTAACTTTTGTGCCAGGTGGTCGCAGTATGCAGTTTCATTTCCACCGGAATGGGTCTACGGTTTATGCTGGGCTTCTGAAATCATCAAACCAAGCGGGAAGTGCACCACCCTGTGGCTCCCTGTCTATGTAATTGGTTTAATCATAAAAAACTAATGACATAAAGGCCAGCACCTGTGGTTGTCCAATAGCCACATATTACATGTCTGAAAAGACCAGATGAGGATATTGCTAATGATACTAAGGAGATTAGGAGCAGGGCACTTGTGACCTCAGGTGATAACCTCGGGAGAAGATCAACCGGATTAATGATATGCATGCGTGGTCATTGTGTGTTGATGTGCAGGTAAGGGGTTCAGAATGAATCAATGGATGATTGCGGCTTTCCATCCTGTATTGATGGAATTTATACACTTAGTAGGTTTATTGTGAAGGGAGGAGGACACAGCATTGTGGTGATGGGTGATTGAAACTGCAGTCTAACATAATTCCAGACGACCCAGCTGGGGAAGGGTAATCAGACCCCGTGACCAGATTGTTTCCCACTTTGGAATCGAGCCCCTCAGCGGAGCGCCTTGACACTTTCGACCAATACCATCTCGCTAACTTGATAATGGATAAATAGATGATTGGAGTTTCACATCCTATATTTATGCACTTAGTGGGCTAAGCAGGACAGGAGTAGGACACAGCAATGAGATGAAGGATGATTGAAACTGCTGCTGAACGTAATTCAAGACGACCCGGCCACAGCAGGAATCAAACCCAGGACCAAACCTAGGGATTGGCAACCCAGTACACCAGTACATCATTCATGGTAAAATTTGATCCATTATCACCCAAAAGTGAGCTACATAATGTTCACTGATCAGACCCACACCACCCAGAGAATCTACCCTAGACGAATCTCTTTGGAACTCCACATTATGCTAGATTTGCGTCACGAGCGTCTCAGCCAATCAGCGCTCAGCATTTCTCTCCACTTCAAAAGTTTACCGGCAATTTGCGAAGCAACTATTAACGTCTCAAAGACGTATGATATGTCATTAGAAAGGTCTCAGAGAGACCTATCTACTCATATAAGAATCACACTCGTAACCCTTACGGGAAAGTGCGTAATAGCGAAATCGGGCTCATTTGCATAACCTGCTTGAGGTTCTGTTCATTGGTCAGTTTTGTGGGTGTGTCTGACTTAATCACTGAAGGCTTTGCTGAAGTGACCCACACCAAAAAATTCCTTACAAAATTTAGATTAATATGAGCCTTGTCTGATGAGTGAACCCCACGTAGCTTGTAGTGAAAACTGGCCTTAAAAGTTTGAATCAGGGAAATTTCAAAATGGCCACCATTTGTTATTGCTCTCTGCACATGCTCAATAGGTCTGAGCATGCTCAGTGGAATCAGGTCACTCCCAGGCATGCTCAGTCCCAAATTAGGTCAGAGCAAATTTTCCATTGCATTTCTATAGTGTACACCACCAACTCCGCTGACCTTCCCACTCATTTACAGATCAAAAGAGTCACATGTGGCCTGAAAAATAAGCTACATGTTGGCATAGAAAGGAACCCTGCTCCTGAGTGCTCCAGTTGCATGACAGGTAATTCCCTAACCCAATCCAAGCTCAATCCACTGAGGTATCTTTAACATAATCCAGTTACATAGGAAGATCAGGGCTAATCCATGGACAGCAATAGTCATCTCACTCCCAGTTGGTTTTAGCCCATATCTGTAATAACCATTGTAAATACACAAGGTATTTTTTTACCTGGATATATACATGTACATGTGTTTGTTGGTATACTAATTACGACCATGATATAGACAGTTCTATATTGTATAATCAATGGACATGACAAACAACTGGATAAGACTATTTAACAATATAAGGATACTATAATTTGAGACAAGTTCAAAGCGCTTACTTTGCCATACTAAAGCATTCCAAAATATGTCAATGTCTCTTATACATGGAGTTCAGCTTCTGACATTCATAATATGTTCTTTAAGGATATAATACGAATGACGTTGAAAAATTAAGAATGTTCAGACTCTCGCGAAGATAAAACTCATCAAAAACCGAAAGGAGGAGTATAACTCCCAGCTTATTAACATTTTTCCCATTGTTTAACACATCAACCTGAATCTCTAAAACCAGTTTGTCGCTAGTACGTGCTTTCAGAATTCGACAAATTACCTGGAATACTTATATTTGCCTTTTACAAGACATGCATAATTGCTTTGCTCAATAGTGATATCACAACTGAGTCACATCTTTGAATGATATTACAAAACTTGTCATTCATTCAGCGACATTTGCAATATAATAACACCAGTTCATAACAGTACAACAAGTTAGCAACTATGGGAGGTTCAGTGAAACGAAAGAATTCCCGTCGCAGCTCGAGGCGAAGAAGAGTCAATTTTGACAACGGAGGAAACCAAAGTGAAGACGAGATGAAAGAAGCATTTGCCGCCTACAAAGAACGAGAGCAGAGAAGACGGAAGTCATTTGCATGGCGCTCGCCCAGTATGCAGCCCGAAACGGAACGTTCCTGGCTCAACGTCTGTGTGGTTGTGATCTGTATGGTCGTAGTGTCAGTGGTGGCAATTGGCATGGCATTATATGTCCGACATAACATGAAATAAATTATTTGTATATACAGTGGCAGAACTGGGGGGGGGCCTATTGAGATGGAAATGACATTGTAAAAACGATGCCCACCGAGGCCCTGAATGCCGAAACAATCCCCTGTCCCCCTAGACGACCTTGTCTGGATCTGCCACTGATATAATTTTTTTTTTGAATGACTTGGTCTTTATTTTTTCCAAGATCCAAATTTTTATGTACAACATATAAATTGGTGGCCTTCGAACTCTGTGGAGTTATATATTTGAAGACTCACCAAGATGGAGTGGTATGAAAATGAGATAAATGAAAATGAGAATCAAGGAACATTTTTAAGTTAAAACATGCTCTCCGTTGACAATTTTAAGACTTACTGAAATTATTCAATTGTGACTTGAAAGTGCTGATATGCAGTCCTATACTGAACTTTTGCAACATACCTATATTGCAGGATCTTCTAAATATTGGGATATTACCAACAATGTTTGCTTCTGATAATTTCAGTTCAACAAAAATCTTTCGATGGAAGAATTAATGGACTTTTCATCAGACAACGCCTGATCTGGCATTGCATACTTATCTTGCATTTTTTTAGCATGATGGACTCAAAATGTGCCCTGTAAATCAGTAACACCACTTGCAGTGTTAAAATTTTTGTTGTTGTTTGAGTGGGTGTAGCCTTAAATGGTTCATGAAACAGTCTTGTCAGTGTTCTTTTCGTTTATAATCAGAAACAGAAAATTTATTCTCGGTGTATCCATCTAGATATAATTGAGTTACACACTGTACAGAATTGTTTTCTCAGTTAGCCATTGAATGTGACTCCTAAGTACTGAAAAATCTGGCTCAACTCTATATATATATTCGAACTTGACCGCAGGCATAGAAACCAGGGGCCTAGTCCTGGGCAGCTGCTTCTCTAAAAATCTGGGTACCCTTTAAATTGACATTGAATTAAGGCAAAGGCTTGAAAATTTGGATGAACTAACCCACTAAAAAGATTGCTTCTCCTACACATACATGGACTCAACCACTATAGAAAGTTGCTCTGACGTAATTGGCACTGAGCTTTCTCAGACATGACCTCGTTTCCACTGGGCATGCTCAGACCTATTGAGCATGTGAAGAGAGCAATAACAAATGGTGGCCATTTTTAAATTTCCCTGATTCAAACTTTCTAGGCCAGTTTCCACTTTCCACTATACAAGCTACGTCGGGTTCACTCATCAGACAAGGCTCATATTAATCTAAATTTCGTAAAATAATTTTTTGGTGTAGGCCCAGGCCTGATCAGTGAACCCCATGTAGCTCACTTTCGGATCAAATTTTACCATGAACGATAGGAGCAGTTTTCATAGTGTCAACAAAGCCCTGTATCATTCCAATTAATGTCTTTTAAAATTAATTCTTAATTAATTCCAATTGCTTTTGATAACTTTTATAATATAGGCCCTCTTTTTAAAGGCGTCAAGAATCATTGACAGGTTTTTGGGCTGTTGCTCCAAGTCTCCGTTTTGTGGTTTTTCAACCACAGTCTTTTATAGCTTTATCATATAATTATGTTTATATGGACTGTATGTTTTTGTTGTCTGTAGCTGTGAATATGATGGAACACAAAAGATTGAATGTATTTTACTTAGAAATGCTGTTTCAAATTGTGTAAATGAAAGATCTTCACTGTGTATCCTGATGCCCTGGTGTTATTTGTAAATAAATTTAGGATCTAGGACGTCTTCTGCAACAATGTTTCTTTTTATTTTGATCAGTAACATCTTCAACTGCCTTTTTTGATCATAATAATTTTCAAAAAAATTACCAGAATATAAAATTTTTACTTTTTTGGGTTTCTTGGATGACATAAGACATAATTTGAGTGGAGTCTGTTGCATGCAAATATGAAGCAATAAGGCAATCTATGCACAGTCACAATGTTGATATCCTGGCCAACAAACCAGTTTTAAAACTTTCAAAGAAATTGTCAAATAGTATATTCAAGTTTTCGCAAAGGGGACTTAAACAGTTAAACAGGAATTTATGGGGTACCAAAACCAAGAACGAAGGCAAAATGTTTTCATTCCAAAAATCCTGTACCAAAATGCATGCATTGCATTTGTTAACATCACAATTTACCACAAAGATAATTTATAACAAAAAACAAATAAGGAGTTATTTTGTGATTATTTATTGGAAATTTGATACAATATTTTAATGGTGAGATAAAAACTAACAAAGACCAGAAGTTAGATAGTTGTTGTAGTATTTTTGCAGTTTTTCTTTATCTTCTGCCAACCCATTAGATTCCAGTTCAGCCTTAGAACAGATGCTGTAGCATTCCATGGAGGTCCGAAGTGCTCTGAAATCAAAATTTTTAATCATCAAGCTGATTATAGGACGTTTCGCACCTGGGACGTTTCACCGCCGGCAGTAGTGGGACGTTTCACCGCTGGTTTATAACAATGTTGGTCAAGTAATAATTATCTTGTATAAGCATGGTAATAGGCAAAATTTAACAAAAACACACAAAATATTGTCTGCGTGCTACTCCATCTATGATCATCTATTTTTTTGTTACTTTGTAGCAAAAAGACGCAACATCTGTTGTGTCTGGATTCACAAGTTACAATGTAGCTAAAAGCATACAAACTAACAAAGAAACATAACTAAATGGACAATGTGATTACCAGAATAAGGAAGGACAACAAAATTCACTAAAACAATCAACTAAGTTATCATTTCCAATTACTTTAATAACCAAATAGTGAAATAAACTGGCGATGAAACGTCTCACACTGCCGACGGTGAAACGTCCCAGTGGTGAAACGTCCTGCTACCATCAAGCCTATATAAAAGTGACCATAAAAAAAGTAAAAATTTTTGCTCAATAACTTTCATAAATTGTCTAGAGGAAAAAACCATACATATTGGGAATAGGCCTTAACCTCTGGACATGGCCTGTTTTGGGTCCGAACCCACATCCTCATGTGCACAAGGCACTGAAGGCAGGCATGCTAACCACTCTACCACAGGTGCACCCACAGACGTGGCCGCTATTTTTCCAAGCAATATACACATGTATCATGCACCCACAGACGTGACCGCTATTTTTCCAAGCAATATACTACTACTGGTGTTAGGACAAGTTCTACCGTGACTTGATGTTTAACTCTGCCTGTACAAAAACAGTCCGAGCTTTTTGCAGGCTAAAAAGTGGAAAAATGCTGGCGGTGGCAACTATTCTGAAATACTGTTCAAGATGGTGGCGAAAAAAATGATTGAATCCTACTTACTGGCACATTTCATACATGGAATTGGCATTTTCCTGCTGCTCCTCTCCTTCTGCCACACATGTCTTAGTTTCTATGACGCAGCTTTCTCTCTTTTCTATGAAGTTTGTCTCGTACAACCGGAAGGCATTGCTCTAAAAAAAATAAAGAATTATTTGTATTTGATAACAGTGCTTATTATCAAGACGGAATGATGGATGGATGGATGGATGTTTGGAGCTTTACATCCTTGGTAGGCTAATTAGGACAGGACGAGGACATGGCAATGAGGCGAAGGATGATTGAAACAGGCCGTCCAACATAGGTCCAGGTGACCCGGCAAGAGCTGGATTCGAACCCTGGACACAGCGATTGGCAAGCATGCTACCACTAGACCAACCCTTAACCCCCCTAAAGACGGAATGAAGGACAACAATTTTAAGAATAGAAATAAAAATATCGAGACTTTGCTTTGAATCCTTGGATTCTTGTTAGTCGTTTTTCTTCATGTTTTGACTAAAAATGTGTCATGATTGTCTGACATTAACTATTATGTATTAAATAAAATTAACTATCATGTATTAAATAAAATAAAATGTGACACATACCTCAGAATAAAAGGCAACCAGACAAAGCAGCAAAACAGCAATGGAAGTATTCATGTTTATAATGTTCAGAAGTTGGTGAATCCCAATGAAAGGTGACTGATGATCTATTTGGTGAATGTTAGAATGTAGTAAGCTTCTGCTGGTTGCTCTTTTATAGTCGTGCATGATTTAATCAAGTTATGTTCTAATTGGTCAATTATTGACAGTTAATTAAAATAAATTTATTATAATTGTGAGCTCTCACTTTGATGGCTGTGATGAAGTGGCAGTAGTAGTGCACTGAATAATATACTGATAGTCAAATATGTGATAAATACCAATAAATACCCTGCATGAGTTATTAAGGTGTCAAGTATATTTTGAAATGTCAGTCATTGTTGAAAAATTTGATTTGATAATTCTGAAGCAGAATAATTATACAAGTGTGTATGTAAATGTATGAGGGTAGTAGAAATTGGTGACTGGATCATCTGGATGAATAATTATTTTCAGTTCTATCATTATCTTAGGCCAGACATAGTTGAATTTAGTTTCCCTGGGCTCTATAAAAGAGCATTGTATAAATTATATAATTTATGTGTGTAAAAATTCATTACAAAAAAGGGCATAGCATACTCAGAAAAAGAAGTCTGAAAGATTAATAAGGTAGACAATGTAAAAAAGACCATAATTTTTTTTTTTGGAAAGGGCACATTATTTGACAGCGAAAATGACCTTGGTTTACAGAAAAGCAAATGGAAAAATACCTTTTGCATAACTTATTTATCTGTAGAAAGGTCATTAATTAAAAAGCGTGAAAAAAAAAGGCAGATTGTCAAAAAGGTAATTTATATAATTATATGTAAGATAATGATCCTGATACATATATCTCTGTGCTAAAATTAGTTATATTATTTCTGATCAAGGATGTCAGGCCTACAACCATCATTGGACTAGTTATAGAAAAGGACATAACTAAATATGACCTTTCAAGGATATATTTGCATTAAAATGACCTTTTGTGAAAGCAAATTATAGAAAAGAGTATGAGTGTATGAGTGACATATAAATATTAATGGGGAAAAACCTTAAACAGAATTAACTTGTTTTTGGCTTCTTTTTTTTTAATCATTCCACATCAAACAGAAATTCTGGCCATTGTGCAAATATATCAATACCTTTGAAGAAATATTTGTGGAATTAAGGTCATTATAAATATCAAAAGTCTATTTTGGGAAAATGATTGGTGCCAGAGCAATGTGAAACTGAAAAGTTTCCAGCTGTGCAGAAAATTGCAAAATGAAAAGGAGTTTTTAAAATTTTATTTGCAAAATGCCCCTATAAATAGATCTATCCTATCTGAAGACTAAAGGACCCAAGCTGCATAGTTTGACTTGTGAGGAATTTTGTGAAAATTTCTTCCAGAAAAAAGCTGAATTGAAGGAATGGACAGTGAAACACAAAAACCATAAAATGCTTATTTTCAAATTAAAAGGAAATGGCCCAAGAAAAATTAAATAAGCTCATTTAATATGGTCTCATATGTCCTGCCCCACCTCTGATAGCTTCTGATTGATCTCCCTTTCCAATACCACAACAACTGCCTATTGTTTGCTGTACCCCTATCATGCCCTATACTGCTATAGATCTTCTTAATCACCTGCAGTGGCGTAGCCAGGGGGGGGGCAAGGTGGGGCAATGGCCCCCCCTGTGGCTGCTCTTGCCCCCCCTCTTGCCCCCCCCTCTGGCTTTGGAGTAAAATAAAATAAAATTAGCCTGAAATGTCCAGTGCATGACCTGGTTTTACTATTCTGCTTAGGATGGCCTCTACCAAATAGTGTTTCAAACGCTGACCTAATTATTTAGCGGGCCAAGCGACTGGTGGAGCCGAAAAATGCAGGGCCTCGAAACACCAGCTGAAATCTCCTGAATTTGTCAATTTTATTAAACCATACAGTGAGGCTCTGTAAAATTGCAATGACAATCCCAGTGTCCAGTGCTTCTTGTGAGCGAAGCTTCTCTGTCATGAAGAGACAAAAATCTTTGTGAAAATTCAGTGGCAGATGAGAGGCTCTCAAACCTAAGAGTCATCCATATTGAAGGATAGGTCAAATTCATTTGATTTGGATGAGTTTATAGAGATATTTTCAAACAGGATCAGCTTCTTAACTCATATCAGAGACTGATGTTGCTACATTGAAATTTAGTGTCTCTATTGCAGGCCTCCTAGAACTCGTACTTTCCTGCCTTTTTTAGAAATCATCCTATTTTTCCTTTTTGGCCAGTCCTACTTTTTTTAAATTCAGAAATGGTAAATTTAGTGAAGTGGCAAATCTTGTCTCTTCATAGCACAAAGTTCAAGCTTTGAGTCAGAAATGTCAGATATTTGGCTCATTGTACATTCTTTCGAAAAGATTTGGGACTTATTTTGAAGGAAAAAATTGTGTACTTTCAATGAAGGCGTCAAAAATGAAGACAATATCTTTTCCGTTTGTGTTGTTTTTTGGCAAAATATGACTAAAACAGGCTCCTACATGACCACAATTAATGATCCTAATTTTTCTGGCCAAACTCCAATTTTTTTTCTGGAGGGCTGCTAGGAGGCCTGCTCTTGTTATTACACTGCTATGTTCTAATTAAGGATAGAGATAATTTTTAATTATTCTATATGACACTCTATACATTCCTATAATAATATATTTATGAATAGTTTATAGGCCTAGTCTGATGAAAAATCATGCAATTTTTCTGTTCTAGTGTGATGACATTGCTAAGATGATGATTGCTATGTGATGAGCATTATAACATTTTCTGTTTCTTGTTCAAGACTGAAAGAATATTTTCATTGATACCAGAATTCTTGTTTGGATAAAAATGTCACTTTTCTGATGTTTTTCTGTGGTGTTTTCTTCATCTATGGAAACAATCATCTAGATTCAATATTTAGTGGCATTCTGTCAAGCGAATTTATGCAAGATATAATAATAACTTAACATTTAGCAGCAAAATAAGTAATGCCTTAAAAAATGATATGTAAATTCAACGTATGATTAAATTTCTTGCACTTCATGGTCACTTTAACTTGTTTAATGATGATGATAATGACCATTGAGGGAGTCATGTGAATTTTATCCGAAAATGCCGATAAATGTCGATAAAGGTCTTGCCCCCCCTCACGAAGTCCTGCCCCACCCACTGCCCCACCTGTGGCAGATGTCTGGCTACACCACTGATCACCTGATGCAATATTATGCAATCTGACACAACATGGATGACTTCACACTCAGATGTGTATTGTCTTGTTGATTGATAGGCTATCTATGGGATTCCATATATTTTCTCTCCTATTTTGAGTGTATACAAAGAAGGATGAATAGATTTATGCATTTTTGCATGCAAGGGTTTCCTCAATTTACTGGTCAATTGAAAGTCGTCATGCCCAAATCAAACTTCAGTTAAAGGGCCACTGTCAATGCATCTCAAATAGAGTGTCAAATGAAACTCAAGATAGTCTTTATTCAAGTTATTTCAGTCAAAATATCCGTGTTTATTGTTGGATCTTTGAGCACCAGACGCCATGTTTCTATAATGGCTATCAGCAAATGTGTTTGTGCCACTGCAGAAAATCGGGATTTTCTCTCAGTTATCTTGGTTGCCATCAAATCATGTTGTTATATCACGATAGTCAGGAATATTTGTTAACTATTTGAGGCAAATCTAACCCGAATCTGTGTTTTATTGAATGAGAAATTAATTTGCAAACGACTTGTTGTGATGCATTTTGTGTGCTATTTGCACTTTACACACTGATTTCGTTTGTGTATTGGCGTGAATACACACTATTTTGGTATTGGCTAGTAGGCAATATTGCTTTCTGCAATATACTCCAAATCGGGGGTGATTGCTTGAGTTTTGAGAGAGCAATTGAGGTTTTTCTGCAACAGAGAAACACAGAGCTTCATGGAGAGCAGTGTTTTGGAACGTTGGAAGCCTGCTTGGCGCGATGCTGCCGCTGAGGTCCGCGCTCAGTGAATGAATAGCAGTACTCACTCCTCAGCAGGCATTCTGCACAGGATAGCCTCCCAGAGCTTTTCTACTGCATCTACAGAGTTAGTCTCTACATTCTACTTCATTCACCATGTCTGACGCTGCTCCAGCACCTGCCAAGGCTCCAGCCAAGAAGGCCACCAAGGCTAAGAAGCCAGCCAAGAAGCCAGATCATCCTACAACAGCATCTATGGTCAATGCTGCCATCAAGAACTTGAAGGACAGGAAAGGATCATCTCTAGCTGCCATCAAGAAGTACATCGCTGCCAACTACAAGGTCGATGTCGCCCGTCTTGCTCCCTTCATCAGAAAATACCTGAAGAAAGCCGTCGAAGCCGGAAAGCTGACCCAGACCAAGGGCTCCGGAGCCACCGGATCTTTCAAGCTTGCCAAGGCTGCTGCTGCGGAGAAGCCGAAGAAGAAGCCAGCTGCCAAGAAGGCCAAGAAGCCCAAGGCTGCTAAGCCTAAGGCCAAGAAGCCCAAGACACCCAAGAAGAAGGCTGCTGCCAAGCCCAAGAAGGCCAAGACACCAAAGAAGCCCAAGGCTGCCAAGCCCAAGAAGGCCAAGACTCCCAAGAAGGCCGCCAAGAAGCCAGCTGCCAAGAAAGCCGCCAAGAAGTAAATTTCTTCTGGGAACCTGGACACGTTTTGATTCGACCGACTGACTCTAACAACCAAAATTCTACAGGTCCTTCTAAGGACCACCAAATCCTCCCAAGAGGGCAGGCCATGTACACATCTCTATGTTGACACAAAGCAAAAGAATTCCCTTAACCCCGTGTTTTATACTCTGAAATATAGGGAATTGCCTGTGGGCTTCCTATGCAAATACCCATGTATAATTGCGGAAGAGTGTGTTCCAGAAACCACAGTAAGGGGAGACCATTTAATATTTCAATATGGGGGGGGAGGGGGGGTCAGCAGCAGTGTCGTAACTAGGGGGTCTCGAGCCAGGGGGGGGGCACGCGATTCTCTGGGGGGGAACTCTTAATACTAATTGTATATTTTAGCCAAGGTTGATTCATATGGGGGGGCACAGGTCCAATATGGGCATGTGCCCCCCCCCCATACGGACGCCACCCGTTAGGAGTTTTTTTGGATAATTTCTTTCTTAGTTTTGATGAAATAAATTATTTTTAGGCAGTCTTGAATAAATAATTTCTCTGGTGAGGGTATTTCTTAAGGCGTTGCTTTATTTAGGAATGAATATTCGGAGACTTAGAAACAAATAATTAGGCCTACTGCCGCTGTCACAGTGAAATAAATGATTTTCCACCGAGGAAAACTCCCAAGCCCCCCGATTACTAATTAAATGGTCGCCCCCTAAGAGATCGAGGACAAAGTTCCATGTGATATTTTACCTTTCTGAAGATTAGTGAGGCTTTAATTCCATTTGTGGCTAACTGTTCTCTAGAGTGGGATAAGTTCCCAGTTCAACTTTTAACCAAGAGCGTTAAAGATGGTATTAGTGCTTCTTTGCCATCTTGTGACAGTTTTCTACAGGCCTGCACAATAAATTATGAAAACGGTTGTTCCACATTAAGGATGGCAAGGATTAATCGGGAAGAGTAAAAATAGTTTTATTATCAAATAATAGATTTGTTATTATCCATAGTTCTTTGGTTAATCATGGCACAATTTTTTTTGCTAAATTTTTGCAGGGGAGAAAATATTTTTTAAATTCGGATGGAATAATATTCAGGCCACCCTTGAGTTAATTTTATGATGGTTTGGTTGAAAAGACAGTGAGTGAGCTTAAGAATCTTGTTGTTGCTATTATGTATTAATATTATCCCAAGTTATTCACTCAGCTTAAATAATTGGCTGTATATAAACACGATATTATAATTAAAAAAAATTCCAATATGTCTAGATAACTGTATTTATATAAAAGTCTCAAAAAATGTTATGTTGTTGAGGCCAGGAAAACTTACCCTTCAACAGGCCTTCGTTATACTACAAAAACACAAAAGAGAGATACTTTTTTTCAAGCTTCTGAAAAATAACAAAGTTATCAATTCAACTGATCTTGCTGTCTTTGTGGAAAGACAAATCTGTCACCCATAGGCGTACGGGACGCGCAATTTTTGGGGGGGCGAGCGACATTTGCCCGAATTTCACGATATAAATTTAATACCATTTTAAATAAAATAGCCTGGAAATCACAAATTTTCAATAATTTTCACCTAATCATCTGCCCAAATGTTTTAGCCTTTTTGCCCGAATCTTACTGTTTCCCAGACTTTTGGGGGGGGGGGCGACCGCCCCCCCCTGCCCCCCCTCCCATACTCCTATGCTGTCACCTGAAAATGGTACAAAACTCCAGAGAAATGACAGGCCTATTTGAATCATTGATTTGTGGTTCCAGAAACTTACATGTGTGAGGAGGGACTTGGGGGCAAACTGCACTCTCCCAGCAGATTGGGGGGGGGGGGACTTTCAATTGCTGTCAATGGGAATTAATTTTTCGTCTGAATGCTGGGCTTATTTCTGTTGTCCGTGCTTCCCAAATTTTATATCTTTATGAGAAATTCGTCCACCATAATTTTATTATTTCAAGACTGTCTTTCAGCATTGTAGGACTGTCGTTGTCATGTTGAATTTAAACTTCGAAAACACAATCTACTACATGGTAGCATGGTTGGTGAAATTGTTATGAACCTGCCACTGGGACTCATCATGCATGCAGTTTGATCAAAGATATGTTTGATCACTTTGTTGTGATAAACAGCAAAATATGGCGGGAAAAATGACTTATCAGTTGGACGCTAGAGGCGTTAGTGACTTTGACACAATTTACAATTTCAGCCAATCAGCGCCGAGAATGATCTTGTTTGCGCTGGATGACCTACTTTTCGGTTCAGGATAGAACTGGTTCAATCCGAATTTCGCAATGTCTCAGCTGAAGAACTGCAACAACAACGTTTCTAAGGTATTGCGCCGGTCCTGACGAATAACCACCAGAACAGTCTTTGCTATACAGCATGAAGTGCCGAACGATAACCAGAGTGCAGATATTCATCCAGAATCACCCTCTTTAGACGTGAGTACATGTATGAGTAATTACTAATGGTTCAAATGCAGTACAAAACTCGGAAATTTTTTGATTTGATTTGATTTATTCGGGAAGAGTATTACAAGTATATACAAAATATACAAAATGAGTATTTACAAAGAGAGCAAGCTGACAATATTATGATGTTGTTTGATCAGATTAGTTTAGAAATAGAAAGACTAGAATATAATATAATACTGTTACATGTAAAGCACCTTTCCCAGGATATCACCCAAAAAGTGTATCAATGGTTCGGGAAATTTCGACTTTGCTTCTTCTTCTTCTTCTTGTGTTTTTGCAGCTTCAGACTTGAGCTGACTTGGTTTAGCTAGGCCGAAACCTCAGTTGGTTTTTCAAATGTCACAATGATAATTATTTCCTGTATCAATTTAGACAGTAGCAAACGTCCTATAATCGAGTGGCAAATTGTCTTGCAATTAGCATGATACATAGCAGAAATTTAGGGGGATTTATTAAAAAGGGTGAACGGTCAGCTAGTTACTATACGAAAAACCAACCAGGCGACACCAATCACTTCCAACTAGGTGACAATAAATTTTGAAATAAGATACCAGAACACTATAAATTTAGGTGACAAACAGTTCCAACTAGGTGACACAGACTCACACAGCACTTCCAACTAGGTGACACAAGTTCACACACCGCATCCAACTAGTGACAATGCTTTTCCTGCTTGAATACAAAATCTGTAGCCTTGTTGGTATCTCCACTGAAATAAGTGTCACCCAGATGGTATCTGGAAAAAAAGGTTGTCACCTGGCTGTCCAAAAAGTGTAGCCTACAGTTTGTCTCATCAACATGTGAACTGGTGTTTGGTCTGATTCCTCAGCATATAAAAGTCTGACAGCAGAAATACGCATACTCACAGATAGATTAGCCATTTTGCAATGTGAATATCTCATTTTCGCGATGTTTTAGCCACGTTTTTTGCCGATTTTCGAGCAAATTCATATGACGGCTCAAATTTCACATATTTCCATTCATGATGCAACCTGTCTGACAGTCACAATGGCCGTGACGTCACAAATACCACTGCAGCGCCACTCACAATATAGTTCCAGATAGGATGGCACCAATACCACTCCTCTAGGCCCATGTATAGCCTGTATTTTATACAGGCAGTTGAAGTGCTGCTAAAATACAGTTATCATGCTGCATGAGACACACTGTAGTTGGTAGTAGTTTGTCACCTGGTTGGTTGTCCCCTAGTTGGTAGTGTTTTTACTGTTGTAGCCTAGTTATCTGTCGCCTAGTTGACCGGCAATCATTAAAAAGCGGGCTGGGACTAGCGGGTAGCGGAGTAGCGGGTAGATTCTAATACAACACACAAGGTCCTTGATACAACTGCACCCGCTACCCCTCGGTCGTAGCTTCTTCTGCTACCTTTCCCAGTTGCCTCTAAATAGCCCACACTGGTGCTGATGGGGCGTAAAACACAAACTCACTCACTCACGCTACCTTTCCCAGCTCTCTCTGCTCAATTGTACATGTCTATAGTGTCAAGCAATCATGTACAATGTAACTTCTCAAATGTAAGAGCCCCCGCAGGTCTCGGGCCTCCTCGTGGCGGTGGGTGGTAAACACTAAGGTGAAGACCCCTATCCTTAGTGGCCAACATGAGACAGAGCGCTTGCTTGGTGTGTCCCCTACCTTACAGGGGAATATCAATGAATATGTCATTTACCATGTTTCCAAACTGGATCGTACATCCACCGGGTAACCAAGGCGGAGATCGAAAAGTTAGCGACGGACTACCAAGATTTCAACAGACAAGGACATCCTCGGATGACTTGGTTGACCCTGACTGCCCTCGCACATGATGAAAGATGAACAGTCTGGGAAATTACCATCACGTGATGACAATTGCAATTGCTGCTTAGTCCTGGCCCTGACAGGATGATTCAGTGTGTGGGGTTGATCAGTTGAGTATCAAAAGAAAGTCTGATCTCTGTGCACCCATCCTCATCACACAACTACGCAAGGTACCGAAAAGTCATCAGCAGCTGATGACAATTTCTTAATTTCTCTGGAGCCTTCGGGTTCTTTTCCTCATTATGTAATGGATAAGCCTGCCAAAATTTGTAGAGTTAGTTGATACTGTGATACAACTTTATGCCAAGTTTGGAAGTGATAGTAGCAGTAGTTATTTTTAAATAGCCTGTCAAAGATGATTTTGAGCCCTGCTTAAGTCATGGCTGAGCCATGACACTTTGAGAAGGTCATGGGAGAGAGATGACAGTGCTGTGGTGAGTGTAATGTGGGACTGAAGACATTGGTTGTCATGAGCAGATGGTAATTTCCTTGACTGATGAACATTGCCTTGTGATACAAGGTGTAAAGAATTCACTTGACGACCTGTATGCAATAGCTGATTATGAAGTCATTGAGGAAATTTGTGACAACACAGTAGCTACAACATAAAGCGTCAAACCAACGTAACCTTTCTGATTCACCCTCAAAATGATACACAAACAGAGAAACTTAAATCGGTCAATGAAATAGACAGTTCAAAAGTCTCCATTGAACCTTTCAAAAGACCAGGCAACGGCCTTATCTTCTCGAAAGAGAGTAAAACATGCACGGACTCTCCGCTAAAGAAGTGGTTCCAGAAACATTGAACAATTCAGACATATGTCCCAACGAAATGGATATGAGTTACTACAACTGACATTCAAAGACGACAAAGTTCCACAGAGAGTACCTGTTGCTTTTGAAAGTGCAGAGTTCGCCCTCTCTTTCCCCGACAAAGGCGCTGTTTCAATTGCCAAATATATGGCCATTTCAGCAGTACATGTAGAAGATCAACAGTTTGTAGCCATTGTGGTGATCGAGATCATAAGCTCACGAGAGATAGACCATGCTCCAGACCCCCACATTGTGTTAATTGTTGAGGGGACCACCCTGCGTTTAGTCATGAATGTGAGGTCTTCAAGAAAGAAAGAGAAATTGTACAAGTACAGATTTACACCAGAATATCCTTTTCTGAAGCCAAGCGCCTTGTAGAAGAAGATCACCCTCCCCATCCCAGAACTTGGGGTGATGAAGAAACCATGGACAAAATTGATCAAGTGGCAGATTACCTTCGCCCATTTTTGCATCCATCCCCACAGAGAAGGCTTCAACTGAACAGGAACCTCTTCATGGATGTCATGCAGAAATCTTCTGCACAAGATCAACTAAAGAAGGAACAAACCATGGATTCTGCTGAACCAGTTGCATGCACATCACCCAGGAAAACAATCCTAACACGTCAAACAATCTCTCCAAATACCCTATGGACAAAGACACCACTCAACCACGTCAAGAAGAAAAAGGCTTTAACTTCTGAAGACAACAAAACACCCAAACCAGCAAAACAAAAAAGGAGTGATGCACGGATAGTGAAAATAGCAGGATACCGGATAATCCGCAACACCAAATGCCGAATACCGGATAGCTGGAACTGGATAATAAGCATACGAAAAAGTATATTTTTCAGCATTCCCATTTGATTATGAATTTTTTTTTCTGAGAGATATTTGTCCAGCAGGAGGACTGTTCCTCTGATGGAATGTTTTTCTTCATGTTCTGTAACTGAATTTAAATTTTGAAGATGGTTACATTATGGTTTTGACTGTCTTCTTGTAAAGTTGTTATATTTATTAACAAGTTTTTTAAGCTGTTGACTTATTTTTGAGCATCCCAGGTATCCGACTATGACACCCTAATTTTCCCGGATACCGGATATCCTGCAAATTCCATTATCCGACCGGATACTGTGCCGGATATCCGTGCATCCCTACAAAAAAGCCCAACAAACCATTTGATTCTTTGCACAGACAAAAGTAAAAAGACAGGCACTCCCATAGGGATGGACACCGGTTCACGGTACATCGACCGTACCGGTTTTTTCCGCCTGTTTGATAACCGAAATCGATGAAATATAGGTTTGGTTCGATCCAATTCTACCCTCCACATGCTTAATTTCCATGTAAAACAGTCAAAAACGACTTTATTTAACAAAGAAATGCGAAAAATTGTGAAAAAAACATTAACGGACCTTCGCCCAGGTTGCAGCCCACTGAATTCCGGACCAAAAATATGGTTTGCATCTCATAAGGGCCATCCAAGCTCCCTCTCGCTATGACACTATCTAATCCAAAAGACAAGTTAACTTCACAAATCTAAAGTCAAGGCTTCACCATTTGCCTTCAGTATTCCAAATGTATCCATAAACGTCCAGTGAGTTGGTAAAGTGTTCACAAAGTTTCAAGTAAGACAAACTCTCAAATTTCAGGTTCCCACTAAATTCTCACTTCCAAAACTTAAATTGGCCATTTTATTAAAGGCAATCAGATATATCAAATACAGCAGTTTCAGCCAAAAAGGGCTGCACCAATCAGAAACAACATGTTAATTAGTTAATCAATGCTCATCCAATTGTCTAAAATGTTCATTGGTACATATCTGCATTAATTATCTTACAACAGTGACTGTTCCAGAGACCAAGCTACACACAGACAATGGGCTTTACAATGCAATAAGCTTAAAATCTCTAACAATGTAATTGCTGAACGTTGTGTCAATTTTAGGGATTTCTAACTTAAGGGTAAAAGATTAAAGTGGCATTTCTAAAGAGCAAGGCATTTTCTGTGGCCCCAATTGACACATGAGCTCAAAAGACAAAGACACCCTAATTGCTTATACATACAGGTGGGCTGTTAGATAAGGGCTTGCTTTAAGCCAAGTCCCTGCATAAATATACAGCAGTACTATTGGATTTTATTCTAGTAGTTTTATTATCTAGGCGCCTACGCCTAGATCATGCTTGTACAACCTGCCATTTCCTGTGTGTTTTTCAACTTCCTGTTTGTGGTGAACATGAAATACAATGGTTTCATGTGTTTACCTTCTAACTTCATAAACTCGTCGACCGTTCTAGCTTGGATGCTGTAATTGCTATTGATGATGGATCAGTAACAGATCTATGGATTGTGATTGTAAATAGCTGTCCTATTTGCTGTAAATTGGCAGAAACAACTATTTCTGGTCACAAAAAATCAGGGCACTGTCCTAGATTTATGCAATGTCTAGACTGTGTGCACTCAAGCGGAACATGTTAGCATATTAGAATGGGCTGCAGCAAAATATAAATAAAATAAAAACTGCTTTTGGTCACTCATTCCATTTCATACCTATAAATGATAGGATCTCTGACCAGCTGGATGGCAGATTCACAATGGAGCATCTACAATGGCAGACAGAGGTTCATCTCATGCATAAATTTTCAAGTTAACAATCTAGATTTGCAAATTTTATTTGCGCATTCTAGTGTTTAAAATATATTTCCTGCTCACTAATGTCTTGTTTGAGGATTAAATTGTGCCCTTAAATATCCAGACCATCTGGGGCTTCCTACAAGCTTAGCTACATGTTAAAGCACCATTTATTTATATAAACTGCATTTTAATGTTAAATTGATATTCTATTTGGTCTCTGGTCTGTATGTTCAATTAAACCTTCTTTGATATAATCAGTCAGGGAAATTATCACCAGCTGATGACAATCAATGTTCTCAGCCCCACATGACACTCAGCCAAGCTCTGTCATCACCCTTCCATGACACCGTCAAAGTGTCATGGCCCAGCCATGACTTAGGCAGTGCTCAAAATCATCTTTGACTGGCTATTTGAAAAGAACTACTGCAACTATCACTTCCAAACTTGGCATAAAGTTGTATCACAGTATCAACTAACTCTATAAATTTTGGCAGACTTATCCATTACATAATGAGGAAAAGAACCCGAAGGCTCCAGAGAAATTAAGAAATTGTCATCAGCTGCTGATGACTTTGCAGTATGTCGCAAAATTGGATAGAATTAAGTCCCGCTATTGACATGCTGCTGTGTTATGAGGATGGCTGCACAAAGATCAGACTTTCTTCTGATACCCAACTGATCAACCCCACAAACTCAACCATCCTGTCAGGGCCAGGACTTGGCTGGAATTGAACTTGTCATCAGCTGGTGATAATTTCCCTGACTGATAATCATGATTGGTTATCATGCTTTTTAACAATAAATCTATAATACATAAATCTGACTAGTTGACTAACATGATGGTTGACTGACTCTCATTGACTAACAACCACTGCACCATGCTTATACTAGCACAGTCAACTTAATCTTCAATCTTGACATAAAAACATATTTAATACATTTAATTCCTTTATATAAATGTTAATTAGGGCCTGGACTTTACACCCTGTTTGCTCAGGTTGCTTCCTATTGTTATGCCTACACCCGCTACCCACTTTTTTCAACCCGCTTTTTAGTTTTTCCCAAATTTGGGAGAAAGAAGGCTGAAATCACATAAACATCAAACAAATCTTACCACTATTGCGAAGTTCTATCAGTGAACAATGCAACTGATGCATTCATCCCAACTGTCTTAATATAATCGATCTGAATGTTTTAAAGTTAACAAAAGTTCTACTACGTCTATAAATTATCGCATAATCAGTTTTCACATATATATATATATATGATTCTTTTTAAAAACATTGTTTTGCAGATACAGAGCCAGCCTGACCGAAATTTTATAATTGGGTTTGGCTGAAAATAAATAGCAAAGCAACAAAGATGCCGGTGCAAGCGCCCCAGTGGACCGAGTTCCTCTCCTGTCCCATCTGTTACAACTTGTTCAATGAAACGGGCAACAGACCGATCAGCTTGGGGTGCGGCCACACCGTCTGCAAGTCGTGCCTGACCAGCCTGCATCAGAAACGGTGCCCCTTTGACCAGAGTGTCATCAGTCGGGACCTAGAAGATCTGCCGGTTAATTTTGCGCTTCTGCAGCTCGTTGGGGTTGCTCCTCCGAAAGCTACTTGCGATGGCCTTGCCAACGACCTGCCCCTTCACGTTCGCCACTACAACATGTCCAAGAGCTGCATCGAGGAACTGGCCATGTACCTCAAGCCCGTCTCATCCGGTAGGTTTTGGTTTAATTGATTGCCAATTTAGATTTAGATAATATGAGATAATTGGAAATGAATTATGGTGATAATGATTTTAAAAAGAGAAAAGAGATAACCTGAGCTGCCAAAAAAATTCTAGAATATTAATGACTTGTATTATTTATTAATTCAGAAATAGATGGTACCTCTTGCACTGGTACTATCTGCAGATCTGTGCGAAAAGTTTTGGAGTTAGAAGGTGTGTGTAAATTGACAGTCTGGAAAAATGTTGCATCTTAGTCTTGAAAAATTCTTTGAAAAAGTCGGAAATTTCCAAATTTTGGGAACCCTATAAATTACTTAAAACTACAAAAACAGCTTTACAAATTAACATGAAGTAATCAATTTAATCTATTTGTGACTCAACCTCCTTTTACAATTACTTTCCATTGCAGATGTCATGCCTGATTGCGAGTCTCCTCCCCCTGTTTCCATGCAGCAGGGGTTCGGAGCATCTAGTGCATCAAGTGCCGTGAGTTCTACGAATGTCATGAGCTCCGTGCTGAGCCGCCCAATGCAGCGAAAGCTTGTGGCGCTTGTCAACTGCCAATTGGTGGAAGAAGAAGGGCGTGCACGGGCGATACGAGCTGCCAGATCACTCGGCGAAAGGACCGTCACGGAGTTAATCCTGCAGCATCAAAATCCGCAGCAGTTGTCGACCAATCTGTGGGCTGCTGTGCGGGCAAGGGGCTGTCAATTCTTAGGACCTGGTATGTGTATTAAATTTTCTTTTCTGCTATATTTTTCAAGATATCAGCATGTAATTCCACTTCTTCGTTATAAAATTATCAATCTGAATAGGATGTGTATTACATAATTGTATGTATTTGAAGGCCAGTGTTCAATAATATCGCAAGAATTTTCAAGAAGCTTGCATTGTTGAGATATTTACTCCAGTGTCCATGGCTAATTTTGGGTTAAGAAACTACAAAATTTTGGTCAAGACAACAAAAATGTTTGTATCATTACAAATCGCAATATAGCATCAATCAATTCAACAAATTTATCATTATACGAGAGTATTCTTGATCTTCGGACCCATGCATTAGATCAATTATTTTTACAAAGAATTAATTATTATGAATTCAAAAGCCATTTGATACACTGATGAAGCTGTCCTTTTCCATACAACATGTTCTGTGAATTTGATGGGAATTTTCTGCATGTATTTCCAGCAATGCAGGAGGAGGTGTTGAAACTGATCTTGCTGGCCCTGGAGGACGGCTCGGCTCTCTCTCGTAAAGTTCTGGTTCTCTTTGTTGTGCAAAGATTAGAAAACCAGTACCCCCACGCATCCAAGACGGCCATCGGCCACGTGGTGCAGCTGCTCTATAGGGCCTCCTGTTTTAAGGTGAGAAGGTTTATTCAGTGTAATTTATTTATAGAATTAAATATTTTGATACGGCAATATTCAGGTTACTGAGAATCCATAGATTCGAAGCCAGAGCTTCACAATAGAGTCCAGGGGAGTTGTTTAAAAGTGCAGATCATCTTGCAGAAAATAAACTGCTGCGCGATGCTTATGATTGCAGCGTGGAGATGGCACTCATGATAACCTACAGCAACTATCATTGGAACAACTAAAATGCAATATAAATAGGGAGCAGGGAGGGTGGGTCTAGTGGTAGCGTGCTAGGCTGCCAATTGCTAGGTCCAGGGTTCGAAACCAACTCTTGTCATTTCATGTGGGCTTAAATTGGATGGCAGTTTTAATCATCCTTGGCCTTATTGCTGTCATGCTGTCAGGGATTTTTAGTGGAAATCTGGAGTTTTTGCGTGGAGTCGGAGGTTTTTGGGTGGAGTCGGAGTCGAACTTTGATTTTCAGGCGGAGTCGGAGTCAAAACTGAAATAGGTGACTCCTGACTCCTAAAAATAATTAATATAATTTCCAAAAACACAGTTACAAAAATGTGAAATTCAGGACACCAAAGGAGTCGGAGTCGCTTTTCAGAAAGCCTCGGGAGTCGGTTCACTTATTACCCGACTACAAAGCCATGCATGCTGCTGTGTCGTCCTTATTAGCCTATCAAATGCATAACTACAGGACGTAATGCCCCATCAACCATCCATCCAATTATCAATTCTGTTTAATCTCTTTTAAAAAGGTGACCAAGAGGGATGAAGAGTCGTCGCTGATGCAATTGAAAGAAGAATTCCGATGTTACGAAGCTTTACGCAGGGAGCATGACTCGCAGATCGTGCAAATCGCGACGGAGGCAGGATTGAGGATCTCCCCAGAACAGTGGTCTTCGTTATTGTACGGAGATACTGGTCATAAATCTCACATGCAGTCCATCATAGATAAGGTATGCTGTGTTTCCATTTATAATTTTATAAGAGGCGTCATCCCTATTTCTCATACTTTGTCATATCGGTATGGACCTAATTTTGTCTAGCTTATAGACCCTTTTATTACGCAATCATTTCCGCTCTATATTGACAAAACCTTTAAAGATGCTCTAAAAGCCTAAATGGTTTGTCATGATTAAAATGAGTAACCATTAACAACCAATGCCACCATATAAAATTCTTTGTCTTTATGCAACTGAAGTGCATTGATAGGGCAAAAAAAGGTCAAAAAATTATCGGAATAGAAAGTTTTGAAGAAACAACTGTTTCGGTTCTGTGCAACCTTCATTGCTGAATTGGACCTGATTAAATGTTAATTGCAAAATAATAGATTTGTCTACCTGTCTTTTGTTTCAGTTGCAAACCCCGCAGTCATTTCTCCAGAGTGTAAACGAGCTAATTATAGCTCTTCAACGCAGTGGAGACCCGGGGAATCTATCAAAGCTCCGAGCTCATTTTGATTTGTTGGCGAGTATTGACCCCAATCCAGAAAGTGCTGGCCCTGACTGGGAAAGCCTGGAAACTGTCATGACGTCTGTCCTGTCTGTTGTGCAAGGTTTGGTTGAGTTCATCACCACCAGAGTGCAGCGCAAGCCTGAGGCGCCCTCTGTTGCTAATCCCAAGTATAAAACGAGCATGTGTCGAGATCTGCAACAAAGAGGGCGCTGTCCGAGAGGGGCTAATTGTACGTTCGCACATTCCCAGGAGGAGATGGAAAGGTATGTTATTGAACAGTCATTTACTGGATTTATAGTTTGCGTTATGACGATTAGGGAAATTTATGATAAAAGAAATTTTGATAAACAGATATGAAACTATTTGGACATTTTTGACGAATACTGTTTATCGCACCCCAAAATTATAACGAATGTGTCATATTTCCTCAATCTTCAGTTCACCGTGATCGTTACTTAACCATGATTATGCAATTTCCCGCCAGATGGCACCAGCAGACTAGCACAGCTGCACACGGCCACCTGACGGGAATTCGGGGAACTAATTTGCCGTGAATTATTTTTGGCTGAGCAGGCTTGCACAGGCTGGGCAACAGCCAGAGCAGTGCTCACGGTAAACTGACAGTTCACGGTGGACTGATGATGCAGGGTACATGGTTTACCCATTGAACTTCAGAGGGAGAAATTGAGAAAAACTGACCCTGTTTTTTTTTTGCAACCCGTGGATTCTTGTAAAGGAACAGAAGATATATATATACCAGAGCGACTCAAAGAAGATTTATTTATTATGATACTTATCTCTGTGTTATCTTACAGGTTCCGAGCAAAGAACAAGAAATTTGGGAAAGCAGTCGTCGCCCCGATTGCCAAGAAGGTTGCAACTTCAGCCGCTTTGACAGCCAAGGAGAGTCAGGAATTCATTGCACTAGTGAAGTCTACGGAAGGAAAACTATTAACGAGAAGTAGACCTATCACCATGACAACGCATTTGGGGGCAGGAGGGTTCATTCCCCCTGAAATCAGAGAAGGGTGAGTTTTTCAAATACTGCCAATAGGGCTCTACCGATTAATCGAAATGTCCAATAGTGGATTGATTATCGACAAATGTCTATTGTAGATTGTGACCATAAGTAATCGATTATGTGCCATCAACATATATGGCTATTTTCGCCAAATGCAGTCTGCACTATTTGACATTAATTTGAATAATTTTCTGCATTTTCAGAAAAAAATTTAATTTTTGATGTCGAGTTGTAAAACTTTTTTACGTGATTTGTCGTTCTCCCAATGGAACCCTTAATGCATATATTGCATCTCAGCATAATATCCTTCAACCCCAGTGTAAAACCTGAACGTAACAATATGTATGGCTGCTTTCAATGTACTTTGTATTAATAAAAATTTAAAAATGAAACTTGTGTATTTTGCAGGTTAGCCCTGGGCCAAGGCCTAGTCATCCCCATCGCCAAACCCTCCAACCAGCCACTAATGGGGAAAGCCAACTGCCAGCAGACGATATACACGTCCCCAACACCAAGCATGAAGGAGGGCGATCGACCGAGGGCTTTGCCTGTGCCCCATCGGATTCCCTCTTATTCTTCTGGTTAGTCTGTCATTCTTCCGTGTTAATTTGATTGTGAACATTTTGAATTTCCTGGCTACTGAATAGTAGTGCTGATAGGGGGGAGGGTTGGTCTTGTGGTAGTATGCTAGGCCTCCAATCGCTGGGTCCAGGGTTCGAATCCAGCTCTGCTGGGTCACCTGAGCCTTACCAAGTACATAAATGTAGATGCAGGACCTAAAGCCCCAATCATCCATCCGTACACTGGTCTTTGGGCCCAAATCGTCTGTCAGTCCTTCTGCTTTGGAGACTTCCCATAACAGATAATTGTAATAAGCCAATACATCCTCTCATTGTATTTTGTGCACATTTGGTTAATTTTCTGTCTT
This sequence comes from Platynereis dumerilii, assembly GCA_026936325.1. NCBI lineage: Eukaryota > Metazoa > Annelida > Polychaeta > Phyllodocida > Nereididae > Platynereis > Platynereis dumerilii. The sequence continues at coordinate 54,502,304 of JAPTHN010000006.1, read as the reverse complement.
TACTCAATACAGGAACGCAAGTGCACGACATTCGTTCAACACCCATCTCTTCTTCTATGGTGCTGCCCCCTGGTGAGGCATCATCTGCCTTATATGGCGAAGCAAACCAAAAGAAGATGGCAGCACAAGTCCCGTGGGGTAATGTCACATCTCCAGTGCACCCTGACGAGCAGTTTGTGCGAAAAACAATGAGCTTACCCCCAAACCCGTACACCACGGACACTGCCAACATTCCTGTCGACTCCTTCTACTACCTGGCCAGTAACATGCAAAAGAATACACGGGTAAGACTTGGCAATTTTGATGTTTTAACGGATTTATTTAATGAAGATTGTTTGTCAACCGAGCTACGGCCAACTTAGCAACACTTCGAAATAATACTGGTGGCATACGGTTGCATACGGTGGCGGATCCGGGCGAGGTAGTCTCAGAGGAGGTCTGAGTGTTTTGCTGTTGATTGGCGACTGGCATGCCAATTTTCTCTAAAATGCTTCTCTCAGTAGGCTAGGGGTAGCCCTGGACCCCTGGGGACAGGGGTCATGGATCCTCCCATTGGAAAATCGTGAGATTTGAAAGACAGGGTTTGGGAGAATCAAGATATCTAAAAATATATGTAAAGCATGCTCATTTCAATTATACCACCTAAAAGTGTATAAAATTTCCTACTGACGGCACCTATTTCTACATCTCTACATGTAAAAATAACTGAACACTCACCCTGTGAAGTTCAAGAAATTATTTTTTTCTTTATGCATTGGAACAAATGGCGTCTTCCCATTGGGTGAGAGAGAGTGATGTCATAACAAACGTTTATGATGTCACAGGTTATTTCAGTGACGTCACAATGGTGACATCACATTCCAAAGTGAGGCTGATGGCTGTCTCTCAATTATTTTTGACATTTCTCTAATTTAAAAGTAATTTTTACCGTGCCAATCTTTGCGAAAATGCCACCAAAACCAGTGCCGTCAGTAGTAAAATATGTGGGCTGCTCAAATCCAAAATTTCATAAAATTCTGATAAGAATTGTTTAATCTAGACCACTTCTCCCGATACCATGTCAAAATCTCAAGATTTTGAATGGGACGACCCATGACCCATGCTACGCATGGGTCCCAGGGCTAGGCTAGGGGGGGGGGGCAATGTATCCCCCCCCCTCCTCCAGCTCCCCCCTGGATCTGCCACTGGCATACAATGGACAGGTAGGCAGCAATTTTCTCAATGGAATATCACTGCCACTGAAATTATATTAATATCTTCCAAACAAGTGGTGTACCTTGACTAAAAGTCTTGAGACATTCCATAAATTCACTAATTTTCAAGAGGAAGATTAATCTCAATGCATCGCGATTCGCTAATGGCTGTAACTTTGTCGCCTAGTTCCTGCTGTCTTGTTTCCTAGTAGAAAGTTTCTGTCACAAATTTCTTAATTTTTTTCGCCTAATACTAATTGGTTTGTCACCTATTTGACTGCATATCCAAATATTCTTATTTTTAGGGCAAGAGTCCATCACAGCAGCTGGAAGAACTCCACAGACGGCGGGAAGAGCTCCTCTTACAATTAAACAAAACACCGATTCCTGCATCGACAATCAGTCCTTCGGTCTCAGTATCTCCTAACAACACGTCTTTGAAACAATCTTACGCTGACAGCCTTGCTTCTACTCATACAAGTATGACCTTCAGTCGCCATCAAGACAACTCAACAGTCTACACTCGCGCCATCCAGCAGATGATACCCGTGGTGCCCCCTGTTGAACAAGTGGCGCCACTTGTAGTGGCCCCTGTGGCAGCGCCACCTGGACCTATGCCTCCAATGGTGGTACCACCTGTGGCGGTCGCCCCTATGGTGGTGCCACCTGTGGCGGTCGCCCCTATGGTGGTGCCACCTATAGCAGTCACCCCTATGGTGGCGCCACCTATGGAAGATGAGTCCGATGATCTTGCCGCCGTCTTTCATCTACAGCCTGAGCAGGTAAGGCTAAGTTTTTGGATGAAAATTAATTTTATCTTTCAGATGGCTTGGACTCGGAGAGGGTCAGGTTAGATCAGTAGTAGCATGCAGAACTGCCAATCGTGGGGTCCAGTCTTTGAATCAATCTCTTGAGAAACTTCTTTGTAAATTACGCAGCAGCAGACAGCTTCTCTCATATAGGAACCAGCATCTTTTTATTGGTACCAAAACGTTGCTAATTTCATTTTCTTACTATTTATAATAAAATCTAATTTCTATGTGAAGAGATCCAAATCCTGTGTTTGTGATTTTGTAATTTCACTCAAGAAAAGATGGCAATGGCCCAGACCCATGTTTCCACACCTTATACAATAAGTATAAATTAATGATGTCTCTTTTCTCCATTTTCAGAGTGACCTCTCTGACTTCTACGACAAGGAGGCCTTTGAAGCCCTGGAGTTCGGCCAGTGTTCGTGGCCTTTGGAGCATCCCATTGGGGAACATGAACAGTGAGAATTCCTTTTCTAACTTGTGCTCGTGCAGGAGATCATATAATATTAAAGTGTACTGTCAGTCTGACATATTATATAGCATTTGGCCTCAGCACTGGTTGATTTTTTAATTGAAATGAATATTGATCACATATTTTAACTATTAAAATTAGATGAAAATTATAAACCATTGATGAACACATTTCAATTCATGAGTTGAATTAACTCAAATTAATTCAAAATTTAAAAATCTGATGAATTGAATCGAATAAATATAAAGCAATCAATGCCAATCGTAACGAAACTTGAAAAGATAATTAATTTTGTAAACCTCCTAATCCTGGAACCTCAACAAATAGTCCAACACACACCTTTATTGTTTTATTGAAGTGAAGCTTAATTGACCTAATTATAAATCACTTTCTTTCATTTCATTTCCAGTATGATTGAAGGAGACGATGAGTTTATTCCCTTTGAGCACACCGTGGTCTCCAAGTACGGACCGATTTCCAGGATGGTCCGAGCCAAGCTGAAGCAGACGGCTCTGGTACAGGTTACGGCTGGACAGGTTATTGTTCTTTTTGTTCTGTATTGGGTTCTGATTAGTTGCCTTTAGAGAACTTGTTTGTTTGAAGTTAGTCAGTAGTTGTTGGTGTAACTTTATGACGGTTTATCAGTATGTGCAGTGGCCCTCCCAAGATGATGTAGTGTCATCTATTTATATATAATTTGACTGAATATCACTTTTTAGCCTTGATTTATTTGAGGTGCTTGGTTCAGCTTCAGCACACTTGTCTGCTCAACTTCTGGACCCCGCGTTTGATTCCCAGCCCAAGCAACTCATGTAGTTGACTTCAAAATTTACCCAGAAATTCACACATTTTTGCCTTTGAGTCAACTGAAGTTGTCTCAAATATCATGTCATTGGTATCAATTGAAAGATAATATTGTTAGCTTTAATATGGTACCATCCATGTTGTTCTACAGTTGACTCTGATAAAGATATGAAATATCCGCGTCTGATATTTTTGGGTTTTTTTTGACAAAATTAAACATTAACACTTCGGAGTATTGCAGTCACTGCAACCCGCAGTAAAAATAATAAAATAGAAAGTCGTTTTTGACCGGGTCCAGTTCACCTTGTCTCATTACTGCAGGCCTGCCTTCTATTTGGCTTAGTCTCTGCATAGTTACAGGACATAAAACCCTATCGATCTATCATACGCTGATTCTCGATTTGATTCAATTGCATTTCAATTTCAGGTGAACAAACAGACGAACCCAGTGACTGCCGTAACCCCAGTGAGCCGTCCGTACCCCATGTCAATACAAGTCCCCAGCAGATTCCAGCCTCAAGGAATGAAATTTGTGCATTCGGACCACATTGCGGACCCCAACGGGACCCACGTGGCCACCAGTCTGCCAACTGCTCTGATGCAGCCCAATGTGATTGCGGCCGGAGCTTCTAAATCCAATGAACCATTGACTCTGTGGGCGATGAGGGAGAAGTATGTGTTAAAAGAATTTATGTTTTTCTTCATTCTGATTTTCATGTCTAAGAATGATTACAAGTTGAATTATAGTTTTTGCTTAAACGTTTATCTTAAATACTCAGTCAGTATGTCAATAGTATGTGACTTCCCACTTTAGTGTTGTTGGTGGAGGTATTATCATATCTATGTCTGAAGTGTCAAAACTGTCCTCAAATAGTACTTCAAATGATACAACTTGAAAAACTTGAACTTGAAACATGAACAACTGATACATCTCTAGTAATTTATGAAGTTTGCAATGCTAGAGAACATCCTGTATCCATGTTGTGAACATTTTGTAGGTGTAATTTCTATATTATTTGATTACATTGTATAATGTATGTCACACAGACTCACATTGATCTTATTACTTACTTGAATTATAGGGTCCTCAATGAAGCGGACAACAAGAACCCGGAGCAAAGCACCAAGAAGAAGATCCAGACGGAGATACGGACCCTGACGGAGCAGATAGAGAACCTGGAGATGTGCGAGGACGAACGCCTAGCCAGAGAACTGCAGGCGATCGAGTTGAACATCCAGGAGAAGGAGAGGCAGATACACTTGGTAAGCAATCGCACTGGGGGGTACCCATAGTTACCAGTCCTATATAGTCTTCAAATTTGAGTGGGAACCCTGTCTGATATACTACTCGGCACTCACCGCCCTGTCCTGATTGAAAATTGACCTCGCGCCAGCTTCTCAACTTCTAATTACTTATCCGATTCTTGTTTCCTTCTAGGACTGTGAAGAGGAGCAGAAGAGGATTCAAGAGGCGCAGGACAGACGTTTGGCCGAGCAGATCGTTCTGGCAGAAGCACGCGAGAAGGGCTACCAAGTACACAGTGAGGAGCACTTGTTAATTTGACATGATCATTTTTTAATTGGATGACATTGTGATCATTTCTGAATTATATATGATCATTTCTTAATTGAATATGATTTCTTAATTGGATATGATCATTTCTTAGTTGCATATAATTATTTCTTAATTGGATATGATCTTTTCTTAATTGGATATATTTTCTTAATTGGATACAATCTTCTCTTAATATGATATGATCATTTCTTGATTTGATATAATCATTTCTTGATTTGTTATGATCATTTCTTTATTTTATATGATCATTTGCATAGGAATGCATAGCTATATAGCTCTGTGCCATTTTCATAATCAATTAATATTTTTTCCTTTCATAATAATTGATTATTTAAGGCCATTACATATAAGCTGCCTTGGCCTGCGCTGTCTTGTTATTCTGAATTTGACTCTTATTTGAAAGAAGTCCCGTTTCCTTTACAGGTTCAAATTCGAAACAAAAGGTGTCAGATAGTGAGGACTCCATATAATTATAATGGGCCATCAACACGTCTACAGACTGCTCATCAGAACTAGCTTCGGCCATTATCTGTGCACTTGGTAGTAAGTACGGCAGTAGGTAGTACTAGGTACCAAAGTAGGGTCTGAAATGTTAGTCTTTACTCATTGCCATATTGAGCCGGCATTAATATGGACGTTTCAAAAGGTCAATGACCTTACAGATGTTTATTTGTTGGTTTGAGATATATTTTTGTGAATGATATATTTTCATTTGGAAAGTTGAAGGAGCCAATATTAAAGTTGAAGGAGCCAATATTATAATAATTTTCACTTTCTGTGAAATGTGAAACTCGTATGAATGAAGTCTGTACATAAGACTTGATTGTAATTAAATTGTGATTTAAATCTAGATAGCAATCCTGTATCTGAATCTATTTGTGTTAGTAGTGTGAAGAAGCATACTTAATATCTTTTGTTGAATTTATTGTTTGAAGTGTCAATAACCTTTATTAAGTATATTTTATTTAGTATCCATTAATTTTCTTTTGACGATATGTGTGCCATGTATGAAATAACATGTTATTGTAGGGGTTGGTTTGAATCAAATTAACAATTCAATAATTTGTCTCAAAAATATTTAACTGCATTTCCTCTAAAATTGCAGTAGATACATTTGTTAATAGGTTGTTTTTTTCATACATTTTTGTGTCTGACAATCTCACCACTCTATTGCCATTGCAAGAATTAGTGTTTTATGTGAAATTGCATTATAATCATATTGATTATAATCAAGCAAATCTTGTGAATTTTAAAATGTGTGATGGCTATAAGGGGCCGACCAGATGATCTTTGGGGGGGGCTATGGATATTTGGTGAAAAAAAAAGATTGTTTCCCACTTGACACTGAAAAAAAAAGTTTGTTCAGCACATGGAAATAAAAAAAAAAGATTGTTTCCACCTGTAGCTAGGGTACCGTAATGTTAAAATTCCGATAAAAAAGTTTGTCACGACTACATATGCGAAAAAAATTGTTCGTTGACGCACCGCAAACGAAAAAAAAAGTTCGTCCCGGGGGTAAAATCCATAGCCCCCCCCCCAACTATCGTCTGGTCGGCCCCTAAGCAGTGGTGGGCATTAACTAGTTAATCGCTAATCCGTTAATAACAAAGTTAACAAATTGAGTAACTAGTTACTGTATTAAGTTAACATTTTTACAAATCCGTTAGTTAATAAAGTCCTCTACTTTTAGTAGAAAAAAGTTGCATAAAAGACATTTTTGCATGAAAAAGACCTCATTTGACAAAAGATAGCTAAATAGTGAATCCCAGACAGACATTGTCTGAGTTCATCTGTCTGGAAATGTAACCTGTGCCTCTTTTTGAGACAGATGAGCCTCATTCTGGTACTTGCAGTAAATATTTTCTCAAATATTGTCTGCTATTTTTATCGAAGTAAAAAAAGATTAACTTAACTTTTAAACTTTAACTTCAGTTAACTTAGCCAAAATTTTAACTTATTAACTATAACTTTGATTAACTTATTAGCTGTTAACTAAGTTAACATTTTTTGTTAACTTGCCCACCACTGGCTATAAGTTCGTAGAAGGTTGGTTGATCGACCCTGATGATTTCAAAAGTTGCTGACGCTACAGATAGCACTCTTGTTGTCGAGATATTAAAATCGGGGTTACTTGAGCCACAAGCAGACTCTTTCAGAGTATTGTACCTTAGAATATACTAGTTACAATTAAAGACTAGATTCTATTTGGCTTGATCCTGTGTTTGGTCTGTTCTTTTTGGCACGTCTCACAATGATGCGTTGCCATAGAAACTAAACAAAACCGTTCCCCAGGGATCAACCTACTGCTTCTCTATAACGTGTCACAAACTGCACATGTATGTATGAATGAATTTATATATTATATATGATCAGTTTTACCCCTGCTTTAATATATATATTTATTATATTCAAACAGGATTGTTCTACGCTTCAATGAAGTTTTAATGTTCTTGTTAGCATAGATTGATGCTTCTTGAGTACCTCACATTTGAGGTGCATGATTTTGCTTTACGATAAAATGTTGATGTTTGAATTCTAGAGGTGGTGGAGTTTCTCTTTTAATTAAAGATGGAGTTAATTACAAAATCAGAAATGATCTATGTATCAATAATGATGATGCTCAATTACTTTGCATTGAAATTTCTAAAGATGTATTTGGTATACAAAAAGATATCTTAATATTTGTTGTATACAAACCTCCAAACACTGATATAGAAATATTTAATAATACAATTAACAATATCCTGTCTCAATTGTATAATGATAGGAAAACTATTTATATAATGGGTGACTTTAATATTAATTTACTAAACGAAAAGTCCCATACTTTGACTTCAGAATTTTTAAACATTATGTTTTCTCATTCTCTATTTCCCTTGATATCTAAACCAACTAGGGTTACCAGTTCTAGTGCCTCATTAATTGATAATATTTATACCAATGATATTGATTTTAGTAAATACTTTAATGGAATCTTATTGTGTGATGTATCTGACCACTTTCCTGTATTTTCAATCAAACTTGATCAGGAAATTGCTACACAAACTAAGTTTGTTAAATGTAGAAAAGTAACCACAAAAAATATGGAGAAATTCAAATTAGAATCAAACTCTATTGACTGGAATGAAATATATAATTATGACAATCCTCAAGAAGCTTTTTCTAAATTTTACGTAAGTTTTTCAAATTGTTACAACAATTGTTTCCCTGTTAATAACTCAATGTCAATCTACAAAAATAGGAAAACTTGGTTAACACCAGCTCTAAAATGTTCTATTAAACATAAAAATGAATTGTATATTAAGTCGATCAAAAACCCTTCAATTCAAAATTCTGCTACTTATAAAGAATACAAATGTCATCTTAATAGACTACTAAGAATATCTGAACGCAATCACTATCAACAACTTCTAAATGAAAATAAGAATAATCTTAAAAAGTCATGGAAAATCATCAAGGAAGTAATAAATAAGAAGCAAAATAATAAAATTTCTGATGAATTTAAAATAGGTCATTCAATTGTTAAAGATCCTGAGATTATTTCTAATAGCTTCAACAGATTCTTTACTAACATAGGAAAAAATCTTGCTGATAAAATCCCAGAAAGTAATGTTGACCCTTTATGTTATTTACAGCCTGCTAATCCATTTTCAATTGCTATTGATCCTGTCACTGAATGTGAAGTAATCAATATTATAAAAAAATTAAAGAATTCTTCTTCAGGCCCTGATGGCTTTGATTCCAGAGTCTTGAAATTTGCCTATACTAGTTTTTTACAACCTTTAGTCCATGTACTAAATTTGTCACTTCTTAATGGTTTTTTTCCAAATGAACTTAAACTTGCTCAAATTACACCAATTCACAAATGTGGTGAAAATAATTTAATTAATAATTATCGACCTGTCTCGCTGTTATCAATCTTTTCGAAAATTCTGGAAAATTTAATGTATAATAGACTAATGGGATTTATAAATAAACATGATATTTTGCATAAGTTTCAATTTGGATTTAGGAAAAACTATGGCACTTCCTTAGCTTTAATCAGTTTAGTTGATCAATTATGTCAAGCATTTAATGAGAAAAAAATAACTCTTGGCGTATTTATTGATTTAACTAAAGCATTCGATACGGTCGATCACAGAATTTTACTGCAAAAGTTGTATTGCTATGGTATACGTGGAATAGCTCATGAATGGTTTTCTAGTTATCTACACGAAAGAAAACAATTTGTATATTACAATGATACAAAATCAGAAGAAAATGTAATATCATGCGGTGTTCCTCAGGGATCTATTTTAGGCCCTTTGCTTTTCTTGTTATATGTTAATGATTTACCTAATGTAACTGATTTATTTGTCTTAATGTTCGCAGATGATACTAACTTGTTCCTGTCTGGGAAAGATGAAAATGAACTTTTGGAAAAAATGAACATTGAACTATGCAAATTAAGTAAATGGTTGATTGTGAATAAGTTGACTTTGAATGTTACCAAAACTCATTATATGTTTGTATCAGGTCGTAAATCAGTTAATATAACTGGTAATTTACAGATTGATGGTTATGAAGTTTCTCGTGTTTTTAGCTCAAAATTTCTTGGTGTTATAATTGATCATAAGTTAAATTGGCAAGAACATATAAATTATATTAAATCTAAATTGTCAAAATCTATTGGAATAATTTGTAAAGCAAAAAAATACTTAAATCATAATACATTACTTACTTTATACTATAGTTTTTTCCACCCTTATCTTAATTATGGTATTGAAATATGGGGAAATACTTATGCTAATTATATTAATTCGCTATTAGTTTTGCAAAAACGGGTGGTTCGTATAATTAAAGGTGTTAGTCGAAGAACACCCTCGAATAGTATATTTAATGAACTTAAAATTTTACAATTACCTAAATTGTATAAAGTTTCAATTATGATGTTTATGTATAAGTTTGTAAAAGGTGAATTACCAAGAATATTTTCAGATATGTTTAATTATCAAGCTGATTTTCATAATTATAGAACAAGAAATATGAATAACTTTCGATTGCCATTTTGCAGATTAGAAATTGTTAAAATGCATGTTAGATTTAAAGGTGCAGAAATTTGGAATTCTGTTGTAAACGTCATTGATTTAAATTGTAGTAAATTTACATTTAAAAAGAAAATAACTATTATTTTTAGGAATTTGTAATCTCTATCTAGAATATCCTTTGTAATTCTGTAATTCTTAACTATTATTAAGGTTATAGTCATTACCACTTTTGTAAATGCTAGTACTTATCAATGTTTTTAATTTATCAGTATTATTATTGATTTTTATTTCCTATAGATATTCATTCATTGTTACTTAAAGATTAAGAAATTATATTGTGAAATTGCTAGGGAACAAATACACATTCATTGTGTCAGTTCCTATTTTCTATTGGTATTTTAATTGTTCTATTTGTTATGTTGAAGTGTAATTGTATTTTGTTTGCCAATAAATTCTATTCTATTCTATTCTATATGTTTAATGACATTTATATACTCAAGATTTTCTGTTCGTTTCCCTTAATCATAACACTAAAACTGAACTAAGTTCCTGTGAGGTTCCGTGTGTGTGTTCATTGTAATAGAACTATTTTGAATTGATGAGCAGACAGAGAGTGATGTTAGGACTTGAAACTAATGCAAGTGAAGTCTTAAATACTGATGTAGAAGTGCAAGTTTGAGGGAAAATGCAATGTTCAAATAATCATGTTGTCTATGATTATGAATTCATAAATATGTGACTAACTCGTTACATTGTTTAAAACTCTATTAACTATATAATGATAGTTGCCAGATGTATTTTGATTAACGCTTTTAAAATGTTTCATTTTGTGTTTTCTGTACTGATTTGCTTACGCTTATTATATTCAAGATCTGCTCTTGCTTTTTGATCTGAACGTTGAAAGTTGTACTTTTCTATTAACCGTTATTGGTAAATCATTGATGATGGCATGTGCAAAGCTGTTGTATCGTGGTCATTGTTAAAGTTACTACAGCAGGGTACCCACCGGATAGGGAAAACTGATCAAATGTACATTCAGGGCATTTACCAATGCTAATTGAATCTTAATCTGGCTAGAAAATCTTTGAAAAATATCAAACTAGCAAAGAAATTTTAAAAATTAAAACTTCAGAAAATTTAGGCCTTAGCCGGTCAACACGAATCAATCGATGCTTCTGTCGTATTTGCTAAAGGGAAACAAAAGGGAACTGAATTTTCGGCACCAACGAGGTCGAGGAAAATTAATAAATTGTTGCACCGAAGAGGTACAATTTATGTTAGGAATTATTTTCTTGATTTTAGGATGCAAAATTGCCTTTACAGGTCTTAGTCTATTTGTTCAAGAAATTCATTTGTTGCACAATAAGTGATTATTATGTGAATGAGGTGGCTGTTAAGCCTGCCCCCTGGATTTATTTTGAAATTTAGTGGGTACCCTGTAATTAAGTTGACAACATATAATAATACTATATAAATATTAACATTCTGGTTATGCGGAATCTTGTGCAAATGAGGTCCAAGTTTTATTGACCTTTTAGCGATTTATCTCAAGTGAAATTGTGAACTTTGCAATATCATTTGTTGTCCTGTTGGTTTCATAAATCAGCTCGCGGTGGTTAATGCATTGTCAATGACAGTCAACTTTCACTCGCTTATTATTGTTCAACTGCCGTTTCAACAGTTGCTTGATTCAATAAAATTATTATTATATAATAATTATGGGATTTTTGTTGTGTACATCATTGCGAAATAATTGCAAAAAGCCATTAGCCACAGTAGTGAGTTTTGATTTAGCAGGGTGGCTGACTGGTTAAGGTCTTTGCCTGCATGGGTTCGACCCCCGGCCCCTCGTCCGTTGGGTTAGTAATAGGTCTCTCACACGGAGAATGTGTAACATGTTGAGGACTTCCATTCTGTCCCATCTCATCAATAGCTATCAATCGTATCTCGTGAGCAGCTGAGCACCCAGAACTGGGCTAAGAGGGCTGCATTTAATCTGAATGGCAAGGAAGAATACGTAATGCAGTGTGGGGAGGTTTTTCATGACTGGCTTGCTGAAGTGATCTCATTTAGATGCCTGGTGGCTAAGGCTCTTTTGTTTGGACTACGTGATTGACACCGATTGTATAGGCCTACCCTATTAGCAAAACATCTTATATATAGGTCTTTGATGCTGAAACACATTTTGCAACACTTCATTGAAAATTCAAAGCAAAAACTATGTAAAATATATATATATATTTATTTACATCAAATAAAATTACAATTTATGTACAAAAATGTCTAGCTTTTCCCTGAATCATGGGGCTAGCGGATTGGCATGGATTGTGACGCTCTGGATTTTAGTGTTATTCAACGGCCGATGTTTTTCAGTGACGGGCTGTCTTTCTAAGGCATCTAATACATCCATTCCATCTATTAATCTGCAAACAGAAATAATAACAGATTTATATTTCGCAAAAAATTCATTTATAAAAAGGCTCAAAATTGAAGAAGCTCATAAGGGCTATTCCACCTAAAAATCTGGGGGTGGGGTGGTCAGGTTACATTTTTGAACCCCCTCATGCATCTAAAGTGAATTAGTTTCGACCCCCTCATGCATTAAATGCAAATTTTTTACCAACCCCACATGCATCAAATAAAAATTTTAATATTACAATGCGTAAGCCTTCATGGAGCGATAATGCATCCCCGTACATCTAAAGCGATTTCTTTTGCATCCCACCATACATCTGAAGCGAATTTTCGACGATCCCTACATCCATCTTACGAAAAATAAATCAACCTGACCACCCCCCTCCCAGGTTTTTAAATGGAATAGCCCTAATGCAATAGGCTAATTTCTCAATTTCAAGCTATACACACTCCGAAATGTCTCAGTCTCTCAGATTATGTAAATCATATAGTAGGCATATCATCTTAAAATCTGCAATATTTTTTCTTAAGACTTTCAGATCACCAAACAATATCCAACTTTTCTCAAATAGTTCCCAAGACGAACTGTTTGGCACATAACTATTAAGTATTAAATTATGACACCCTGCGGATAGATAACAGTTAATTGTCCTCATTAAAGAAGATTTGACTTGGATTCGATTAAAGTTGTTCAATCCACTTCAAGTGGGGACTTTAGTTGGCTACCCAGTGCTAATGTTGAAGTAATTAACATATTTATATATAGAAGTAATTTTTTTAAAAATTAATAAATAAATTCTGCTTACTTTCCAAACACTGTGTACTTGAGATCTAATGAAGTCTGCTTGCTGTACGTGAAGAAGAACTGAGATCCGTTTGTGTTTGGGCCATTGTTGGCCATGGACAGGACTCCTCGGTCATTGTGCTGAAGGAAAATATTTTACGCATTTACATTAACATCACATTACAGACGGACAGATAGACAAGACAGGCAAATACTTCATTGACCTGTGTATGGCTTACAAGCCATCAAACAATCGAAAAGTAACTTTTACAAACTTTCCAGGAATTACTATCAAAATTTTTCATGTGTATACTTTTATAACCTGTGCTTGATTCACACACCAATAATTTTAAAATCCTCCCTTAACGGGATAGGATTAATCTTTGTGAGTAAAGACCCACAAACTTATGGCAATTTATTCAATTTCTCTCAGCCGGAGTTGTAGAAGACAGAGGCTTAGCCTATTTGTTTACCATGGCAAACAAATTGCCATAAGTTTGTGGGTCGCAGTACGAAATAAAGATGATGATCTGAATGGACGCAAATAAGTGAACTATTTATTGGGAAAAGTTGAGCTCCGGTTACCTAAAAATATTATATTGCAACTATATTAAAAATCCAAAGTTGTGTTTTGGAGTTAATTTGGGCTTCAAACTTGCGAAAACTTCAAATAAGACAGAAGAAATTAATTAGTTAGTGAACCATAGGCCTAATTTTTCTGTACGGAGTATAATTTTTATTATAGCATTTCCCAAAATTTAACATAGCTTTGTGTAGAAATACCTGAAGCCAAGATGACTTATCTTTTTGAAAAATCAATTCAAAATTTTGACATTTACAATAAGTGAATTACCTTCAAATCTTCATCGAATTCATCTTCAAATTTTTCGCCCCAGATACTTGTGCCTCCTTTGCCCGTTCCTGAAACATCAACAATCATTTTTGACAACTGTTTCTCAAGAAGCTCTAGTTTCGAGATGATATTGCAAATGTAGAAAATAAATTAGTCTTCTAGAAATTGTTGAAATCTACACAATAAATCACAGGCCGAAGCCAGGTCGTGATATAAAGTCTCTTTAATTGTCTTAGGCTTTTGCCAATAAATAAATCACAAAAATCTGAGATTTCTCACGCTCGCTGACTTGCAGAGTAACTGTCTCCGAGTTCTTGTCATTGTCATAAGGAGCTTCATAATATCTAGTGATGGAAGTGTACTTCTACAATTAGTTTTGCAAGGTTATCATTACAAGAATTAGAAAAATTTAATCACCTAGAGGATCTCCAGTTTGCACAATGAAGTCTTTGATGTTTCTGTGGAAGATACAGCCGTCATAGTAGTCACTTGCACACAAGGAGAGAAAGTTCTGCAAATGCAAGGGATATAATAATATAATTATATTAAATTCATAAACTGTTTTTAAGTACCACAGTGGTTAATTTGTGAGGATCACGAGAAGGGGGGTACCTGTGGGAGGGGCTAGTTCACGCAATTTTCTGGTCTGGAGCGGGACCTGATGGATGTACTGAATGTTGTAGATCATGATCTATCATCGGGGGGGGGGGGGGGAGCACTGTGGTGGCGTATGTGCCCCCCATGGCCCATTGTAAAATTTTATCGCAATGTTTCTCGGTTTCTGTTTCTGCCTGTTACTTGGCACATTCAATTAGCTGAATATTCCGCCAAGGTGTGGTGATCGCCGTATGATGAATGATAGATGATAAGGCTGGGAGTCTGCCACATACCCTATTAGTTCAGGGATGTGCAGTGTCTTTCAGTTGCCCCAGTATAGAACACTGGATACAACCCATCTCCATTTAACGTCCCATGACCTCGGACAGTGAAGTGCCGGGAGTGGGAGTCGAACCCTCGCCCTGAGAGCCTAACACAATGAAATATTTCGTCAATTGTCCGTTTTAAAAACATAAGAAACACTGAACAGCACACACTCAGTACACTGGTTAAAAAAAAAATTCTCAATTAAAGAAGCAAGCAGAATTTAGGTCTAATAAATAAAAACATAGGCTGCGCAGCAGCAAACCTTCAGCGAATAACACATTTAGAAGATTACATTACATCATAAAATTGGCGTGTTTACCAAATTCCGTATATTATAGGTATGCAACAGTGGTCGAGTAATGGCGTTCTATTATTTGTTATTTGCCTGCTGCCCTGCGATCTACCTGTGTGCTTGCCAGGGTTTGTAAACATAGGCGTATCGGAGGGGGGGGCAGGGGGGGCGATCGCCCCCCCAAAAGTTTGGGAAACAGTGAAATTCGGGCAAAAAGGCTAAAAAATTTGGGCAGATGATTGAATAAAAACTACTGAAAATTAATGATTTCCAGGCAATTGAATTTGAAATTTGTATAAAGTTAGATCGTGAAATTCGGGCAAATGTCGCTCGCCCCCCCAAAAATTGCGCGCGCCGTACGCCTATGTTTGTAAAAGCAGGGAAAGGGCTTATTATACTAATTTACTTATATTATGGTACGGTTTTATGCATGTACAAAGTTTTTCAAATCACTCAAAAAGTGTTAAATACAAGTCAAAAAACACTGCTACATTTTATAGGTGATACGTGTAGGAAATGGCATTGCGGTATATGCAATAGTGGGCACGTTTTGGCTCCAATAAGAAAATAAGTATTTTTAACCGGCCTAACAGCGGAGGCCGGTTAATACAGGAGCTGTAAATGGATCAGGTGAAACCATAAACAGTAACCACAAACCAGTAACCACAAACCAGTAACCACAAACCAGTAACCACAAACCAGTAACCACAAACCAGATGTAAACCACTGTTTTTCCCCATTGTGACCTTAATATTTCACTTACAGTTATGAAATTTGGTACAGGTATGGGACTCTGGGTATGGATTGGGAACATGTCGAGAAATCCAAGATGGCTGCCGTTTTGTGGCGGCCATTTTGGCAGCCATCTTTCTTCATTCTTGAACTGCCCACTGTGACCTTAATATTTCACTTACAGTTATGAAATTTGGTGCAGGTATGGGCCTCTGGGTATGGATTTGGAACATGTCGAGAAATCCAAGATGGCGGCCATTTTGTGGTGGCTGTTTTGGCAGCCATCTTTCTTCATTCTTGAACTGCCCATTGTGACCTTAATATTTCATTTACAGTTATGAAATTTGGTACAGGTATGGGACTCTGGGTATGGATTGGGAACATGTCGAGAAATCCAAGATGGCTGACGTTTTGTGGCGGCCATTTTGGCAGCTATCTTTCTTCATTCTTGAACTGCCCATTGTGACCTTAATATTTCACTTGCAGTTATGAAATTTGGGACACGTATGGGCCTCTGGGTATGGATTGGGAACATGTCGAGAAATCCAAGATGGCTGACGTTTTGTGGCGGCCATTTTGGCAGCCATCTTTCTTCATTCTTGAACTGCCCATTGTGACCTTAATATTTCACTTACAGTTATGAAATTTGGTACAGGTATGGGACTCTGGGTATGGATTGGGAACATGTCGAGAAATCCAAGATGGCTGCCGTTTTGTGGTGGCCATTTTGGCAGCCATCTTTCTTCATTCTTGAACTGCCCATTGTGACCTTAATATTTCACTTACAGTTATGAAATTTGGTGCAGGTATGGGCCTCTGGGTATGGATTTGGAACATGTCGAGAAATCCAAGATGGCGGCCATTTTGTGGTGGCCGTTTTGGCAGCCATCTTTCTTCATTCTTCAACTGCCCATTGTGACCTTAATATTTCATTTACAGTTATGAAATTTGGTACAGGTATGGGACTCTGGGTATGGATTGGGAACATGTCAAGAAATCCAAGATGGCTGACGTTTTGTGGCGGCCATTTTGGCAGCTATCTTTCTTCATTCTTGAACTGCCCATTGTGACCTTAATATTTCACTTACAGTTATGAAATTTGGGACACGTATGGGCCTCTGGGTATGGATTGGGAACATGTCAAGAAATCCAAGATGGCTGCCGTTTTGTGGCGGCCATTTTGGCAGCCATCTTTCTTCATTCTTGAACTGCCCATTGTGACCTTAATATTTCACTTACAGTTATGAAATTTGGTGCAGGTATGGGCCTCTGGGTATGGATTTGGAACATGTCGAGAAATCCAAGAAGGCAGCCATTTTGTGGTGGCCATTTTGGCAGCCATCTTTCTTCATTCTTGAACTGCCCATTGTGACCTTAATATTTCACTTGCAGTTATGAAATTTGGTACAGGTATATAACTCTGGGTATGGATTGGGAACATGTCGGTAAATCCAAGATGGCGGCCATTTTGTGGTTGTCATTTTGGCAGCCATCTTTCTTCATTCTTGAACTGCCCATTGTGACCTTAATATTTCACCTACAGTTATGGAATTTGGTACAGGTATGGGACTCTGGGTATGGATTGGGAACATGTCGAGAAATCTGAGATGGCGGCCATTTTGTGGTGGCCATTTTGGCAGCCATCTTTCTTCATTCTTGAACTGCCCATTGTGACCATTATATTTCACTTACAGTTATGAAATTTGGTACAAGTATGGGACTCTGGGTATGGATTGGGAACATGTTGAGAAATCCAAGATGGCGGCTATTTTGTGGTGGCCATTTTGGCAGCTATCTTTCTGCATTCTTGAACTGCCCATTGTGACTATAATATTTCACTTAAAGTTATGAAATTTGGTACAGGTATGGAAATCCAAGATGGCTGCCATTTTGTGGTGGCCATGTTGGCAGCTATCTTTTTTCATTTATTGAACTGCTCATAGTGACCTCAATATTTCGCTTAGAGTTATAAAATTGTTTACAGGTATAGGCCTGTGGGTATGGATCAGGGACATGTTGAGAAATCCAAGATGGCGGCCATTTTGGCAGCCATCTTTCTTCATTTCTTGAACTGCCCATTGTGACCTCAATATTTCACTTAAGAGTTATGAAATTTGGTACAGGTATGGGGCTGTGGGTATCAGACGGGAACATGTTGAGAAATCCAAGATGGCAGCCACTTTGTGGCAGCCAATTTGGCAGCCATCTTTCTTCATTCTTGAACTGACCATTGTGACCTTAATATTTTACTTACAGTTATGACATTTGGTACAGGTATTGGCCTGTGGGTATGGATGAGTAACATGTTGAGAAATCCAAGATGGCGGCCATTTTGACAGCCATCTTTCCTTTTTTTTAGAAATCTGTTCAAACTGCATTGATTCTATACTAATAGTCTAGCATCTTCCAATCAACTATTTCTCCTATCTTCCAATATCAGTTGCTCAGTGGTTTAAGCAATGGCACCTTCAATTTCATTGCGCTAGGCCGGTTTTGAATCCGCGGATTCTTGTTAATATTTTTTCTCAATATTACAAAAATTACTAGAATATGTATCAGTCAGACCATGAAAAGGCACAACTATACCACATAAGTCCTATGTATACCAAACTTTATCCATGTACATGCAATAGTGACCAAGTCTTGGGCCAGAAACAAAAAATTTATTTTTTCTCTTTTTTTTTAAATATTTCAAATACCATTTAATATTTTCCACCAGACCTTTCAAAGGGCACAACAAGACCTTATGGGCCATGTGTGTACCAAACATTATCCATTTACATGCAATAGTGACCGAGTCTCAGCCCAAAGAACCAAAAAATACATATTTTTCTATTTTCCAAATTTTTGCAAAAAGTATAAAATATCCATCAATGAGACCATCAAAAGGCACAACTAGACCATATAGGCCACAGCTGTACCAAATTTCATAAGTGCACATGCAATAGTGACTGAGATTTGGCCCGGAAACGAACAAAAATAATTTTCTTATTTTCTCAATTATTTCGAAAGGTATTGAATATCTATCAATTAGACCATCAAAAGGCACAACAAGACCATAGAGGCTATATGTGTACCCAAATATCATCCTTGTACACTCAATAGAGGCCGAGTGCTGGCCCGGAAACGATCCATCCGCCCGCCGCCCGACCGCCCGCCCGCCCGGCGGACGGACAACATTTTTACCCAAGTGATTACAATACCTTCTTCGAACTTCGTTCGCTGAAGGTAAAAAGTGGCGCGAATAGACGCCGCGAAAACAATTTAACGAGGGGAGAAAATACCATTTATGATTGATTACCTCACAAGTCTTTGGCACCTGGTCACAGAATAATTCCACTTTCATGTCACCCAGATCTGTGTGGAGAGTGACAGACTGCAAAAAGATAACAAAATTACTAATACACAAATGATTCAATACACATAAATATTGCACAAACACCCTATTATCGCTCCATACACACATGGGTGTCATTAATTTCAAAAAATACTCAGTAAAATAGAAGACTTACCATTTTGAGGGATGCCAAGTGTAATTTTCAACAACCGGTATAAATGATAGCCCAGAATATGCCGTCTAACCAGAGATTTTCACAAATTCAAGTGAATTAACAATCAAAACATTTCGCAAAATTGACGTTTACAAATTTTTACACCAGAGGGCTTGTCACTTTTACAGCGACACACCGTGTATTTTTGAAGAACGATGAGAAATCTGTCAACGTGGAAAATTGTCAACAAAGCTGTAAACATGCTAAAGAAATGTTAAATTCTTGAAGAAAGCATAGAAAATAATTCAAAATATGGCAAGTATAAAGTAAAGGCGTGCCCATGAGTGCCACAGTTTGTCTTGACATCAGTTGAAAATCCTTGTATTATACGTATTCGTTTTAAAAGTCTTTTATTATTAAATTTAATAAAAATGTTGAATGTTTTCTAAATTCTATAAATTTATGACTATGAGTAGCCTATGAATCAACGTTAGTAGCAATAGGGCTCAGGGCCAGTCAGGCTCAAATTTAATAAGGGGGAGACCTTTTGATAGCAATGGGGGGGGGGGGCTTGGAATTTTTCTGAAATAAATAATTTCTTTCTCAGTTTGGAAAAATTAATGAATTCTTTTTGGCCAGTCTTGGAATAATTTCTTGTAGGGGTATTTCTTAACTAGGTGTTGCTTGATTTAGGATGAATAATCAGGGACTACAAGCGCTTGAATAAATAATTACTGATGGCGTTTAATACAGCGAAATACCCAGGTACAGCGTGGAGATAACTCCAAGCTCCCTGGAAATTAAATGGTGGCCCCCGAATTCACTCATTGTCAGAAATTTATAGAATTTAGAAAACATTCAAAATTTTTTCGTGAAATTATAGTTTTTGTCATTGCAATGGGCTAGGTAATAGTAGGTATAAGTATGTTTGGGGTTAAAAATTATTTTATTTGTTCTTTCCAGGCTACAGGGTCTGATCAAGCGGTTGGCTACAGCTTAGTGGCTCTTGCGTTTGCCGTTTTCTCATATTACACAATATGGGTGGTTATTCTGGTGAGTACATACATTTATTTTTGTATCACATATTTAACTAATTTTCACATTCATTAAATTTATTCGATATTTTTTAGGCCAAAGATGATCAGTGAGGCGTCTTATTTTAGCCGAAGTGATAATCGATGAAGCCTCGATTTGTTTTAATAAATAAAGTCATCAACTGAGGTTTTTTCCCAGCTATTCATGAAATTCATAACTTTGTAAGGGCTATTCCATTTAAAAACCTGGGGGTGGGGTGGTCAGGTTACATTTTTGACCCCCCTCATGCATCTAAAGTGAATTATTTTTGACCCCCCCATGCATTAAATGCAAATTTTTTACCCACCCCACATGCATCAAATAAAAATTTTATTATTACAATGCGTAAGCCTTCATGGAGCGATAATGCACCCCCATACATCTAAAGCGATTTCTTTTGCATCCCACCATACATCTGAAGCGAATTTCCGCCGATCCCTACATCCATCTTACGAAAAATAAATCAACCTGACCACCCCCCTCCCAGGTTTTTAAATGGAATAGCCCTAAGGCAATTCATAAATAATGATTCATTATCCCGTTTCAGC
The DNA here is from genome assembly GCA_026936325.1 of Platynereis dumerilii. Classification (NCBI taxonomy): domain Eukaryota; kingdom Metazoa; phylum Annelida; class Polychaeta; order Phyllodocida; family Nereididae; genus Platynereis; species Platynereis dumerilii. Next base: position 54,481,307 of record JAPTHN010000006.1, on the reverse strand, counting down.
CGTTTGTGGACCAGACTCATATTATACATAGTTATTTCTTGCCGAGACATTTTGCCATAATCCTCCCCGTGGTAGCTGGAGTAATACTACTATTTGCCGTTGGTAAGTCTGACAGCTTCTTGCTTTCTTATAATATTAAAAGATTTAATATTTTGAAATCTGGAAGTTTTAATATTTGGTGACATATTTTATTAATAATTTATTTTCAATGTTTCTTTCCAGCTGTGTTCTTCACCATCATCACAATAAAGAGCAAGAAAGGGAAGAAGAAGTCAAGTTGAAGGAATTATGACAAATTAATGAAATCATATTTCTGACTTTTGCACATTTCACCACATTAGAATTAGTTAATTTGTAACATTTACTAATACACTGTTATACAGTGTTATTAAATGTATATTATTATATAAATTCTAATTTACATTAACGCCACATGCTGGAATGCATATAAAAACGAACCACCTTTGTTTACAGAAAAATGCTTTTAGTTTATTTACAATTGAAATAAAAGCATGACAACAAAATGCACTTCAGAATTGCACAACAGAATCTGGTTGTTATGATTTGCGTTCTTCATAACATAAAACTACTGGTAGACATGAACTTACAGGACAAAATAAACAGCCGAGGGCAATATAATTTGAAACTCGTCGAGAGGAAAGTTCGAGGAAAGTTCAAGAAAATTGTAGACACCTCAATTTATATACAAGAGTATTTGATGAAAATCGTGGAATAGCCAGAAGACAGATTAGACGCCCTACCATACACTACGTTCATATCTAAAATAATATACATGATAGCCATTGATAGGATAATTAGGATTATTTATGAGGTATATATACAGTATGAAAAAAAAAATTAAGTAAAATTAAAAATGTGTTTTGTACAAAACTGTAACGGGGTCATTTTCTATACAAAGTACACAGTTGTATTTACATGCTTCTGAATTAAAATAGTGGATCAATTCATGGTTCCACTATACATGATTATTTGATAAATTAGATATTGGTAGACTCAGAATCAATTTCATAGGATCCACAGTCTCATTCTGGCCAAGTAATTTCGCACCTGAAAAATAGAATTTTCACATTATAAGCTTATTAATAAGGGGCAACAAATCTTTATATATTTGACATATGCTGAGAGAAGTATGATGGATGATTGGGGCTTTACGTCCTGTGTTAATGCACTTGGTAGGCTAATTAGGACACGGCAATGAGGCAAAGGATGATTGAAACAGCTGTCCAACATAGGACCAGGTGAGCCCAGCACGCTACCACTGAGTCAACCCTCCCCCCACTTGCCAAGCTCAGAAAATCATGACCAAATAAATATCAAAATGTGTCGTTCTCTTAACACGGCATTCCATTTAGGCTATATCTTTTTATTTTATTGTTTATGATTCTTTCGGACAAATTGTTTATGATTCTTTCGGACAGCATCGGAATTTGTAAAAGTAAATTTTCAGGGCTCCCACAAAATTTCACTGCAATGTGGATAAAGTTGATGAATTAGTCTCACCATTTTCCTGAACAACTTTCTCAATGGCTTCAGCTGTCTGTGTGTTGTAGTTCTCTACTGTCTTTGTGATGTCTTTCAATCTGTCCATCTAATGAAAATACAACATGTACATCAAATTTATATGAGCGTGATAAATTCAAATTAAAGCTATCAAGTCTGAGATTAATAAAAAGATGCTCAAAAGACTATTGTAATATGTAACTTATTCTGATATATTTAATAAATAGTCCTTCTAAGCCCCATATATGAAGATAAATTCCTTTTAATTAATATATAAACAAACAGTTTTTATGACGTGAACAACCATGTTTTGCTTACAAAGCAAGTAAATAAATTGATTTAACTTTAACAAATAAATCATGATTTTTATAAAATAATATATATCATCTTGATTTAGGCTAAGGGCTATTCCATTTAAAAATCTGGGGGGGGGTGGTCAGGTTACATTTTTGACCCCCCCCATGCATCTAAAGTGAATTAAGTTCGACCCCTCCATGCGTCAACTTCGATATTTTTGGAGACCCTACATGCACCAAATGCGAATTTTTTACCCACCCTACATGCATCAAATCCGAATTTTTTTCGCGCCCCCCCCCACGACAAACATTTTTTGACCCCCTCCCCCCAAAAAAAAATCTCAACCCTACATACATCTGAATTTTTTTAATTTTTAGACCGAAAAAAAAAAAACTCAAATTTTTGAAAGAATCTCCATCAATGTGTTAAATATGTCTTTGGCTGTGCTATACATCAACTTCAGATCCTAGCCTATCTCGGATGGATGATTGGGGCTTCATGTCCTGTACTTTTGCACTTGGTAGGCTAATATTAGCAGGGAAGGACAGGGCAATGAGGATTTGCATATTAAAGTTGGGTCTTTGCCTATCTCGGACAATGGTCATTGGAAAACTTGCTTCATATTTAACTAAGAGTTCTTTGTCTAGACCTGACAGCTAGATATTCTCTTAACTCGTACAGAATAGTACAGTCTGTTTTACTCTGACTTAAGCAAGGTTTACTGTTCTCTGTGATATGACGGAGGTGAAGCGAGACATTCCAAAATTCTTGAATTTATTCTTATTTTCCAAAAGGCTCTCTGTGATGGAGGCGGAGGCAGTTCTCTATGATATGATGAAGGAGGGAGTCAAATCCTCTAAAATTCTTGAAATTCATATTTATTTTTAGAAGGGACTCCATTTATCTTGTGGCAATCTACCCTGCAGCTTTAGTTGACCAACATACTAATAACCACCTCAAAAAAAGAGGGATGGATTGATAATAATATATCACTGATCAGTCCATTAGCAATGAAAATGTCTTTTAGGTAAGACTAAAGAATTATTTGATCTGGTGCGAAAGTTTTAAATTGCACTTCAGGATAAGTTGGATAACAATTCAGATATGACAGTCCAGTATGATTTTGACACTTCAATAACAATCACACTCTTTCGCTTTGGTTAGTTGATCTAAATTGGATTGGATAATTGGGTGACACTGGGTGGACTAGAACAGAGGGCCATTATTTAAAATTCTGAACTTCCTTCAATGATGATTGCCTGCACAATCTTTGGAGTGACTGTTACTGGCCAGCAGCATTTAACAACTAACACAATAGTTAAAGTTTTAATAAAACAACTAAAATATTGGCAGTTACAATATTCACAAAATTAGATCATTTTGAGAGTGTGTGGTGCATATTCTCAATGATGAAGTGAATTTACGACATAGACAAGATTGCATTATATATTTCAGGGAATTTTGAGGAATTTCTAACCAACTAAACCATTTTGTATGTGTTATTCTAAAGGCCAGTCTTGAAAATATTCCTTTTGGGGGTTATCTACCTAATGACTGAAAAACATACTGATGAAAAAAATTTTGCCACTGCCACTGATTTTTTTCTCATGTTACTCAAATCTTTCGACAAAAAATTGTCACAATAAATATGGAAATTTAAGTAAATCTAATTACTAGGATAATTTTGACATAATATTGCTTTGATCTCATTGCAGGTATGAGACTGGGTGACCAGAAAAATATTCTGCGAAATGAAGTTAATTATTTGTCAAATTTCCAGTGAAAGAGATTGAAATTAATTGATAAATATTACTGTCTCACAATAAAAGCAAGTGTTTTTCATGGTAATTCTTGAAGTCATGAAACTGCCTCTATAGTCAAGTTACCAAGCGCTCAAGTCAAGTCATGATGCCTGAACCCAGTGACTCCGGCCTCCACACTGCCCCACACTAGGCTACAGTGAAGCACTTATTCAGCTTAAAAGTATCTTTGTGAATAAATAAACAAAAATTTCTTTTTAAGTTTTGTCAAGGCTATGTTAGTTTTTATCCTTAGTCGGAGGTTCGCCTGACAAACAGGCGGAATATCACCTAGAAGAAGAAGAAGAAGGCTAGGTGGAGCTAAAAGCACGGTGGCCCTCTGGTGTGGAATGAGTGAAACTTGGATCTGTAGGTAAATCTGACATGGCCAACGCAATATTTAGATCGGCGACCTGTCAAATTTCGTCTGAACTTCTCTGAAGAAGATGGTTTATTTAATTTCTTGCAGCATGTATGTATTAATTAGGTGTCTGGAGGGTCGGAGGACCCCCTACATACATCTAAATCGAATTTTTCGGGTCCCCTACGTACATCTAAATCGATTTGTTTGCTACCCCACCATACATCTGAAGTGAATTTTCGCCGACCCCCCCATCCATCTTACGAAAAATAAATCAACCCGACCACCCCCCCCCCCAGAGTTTTAAATGGAATAGCCCTAATCAAGAAATCCTGCAAGTAGCAACCAGATTGATAGAAGATTCTAAATAGTTACCATGGCAACAAACTGTTGTTTTGTTCTTTGTAAAAGTTCCACATTGTGCTGCACCGCTCCTGAACTCGGCCCCTCTGCAATTATGACATGATCCTTTTCATTCTTCCTGGAAAGTAAAAATGGCAAAAATGTTACAACTAGACAAATAATCAATATTGCTAAATAGGCTTAAACAATATCGCAAATAGATGGAAGGACCCCACAAGTTTTACAGCCACAATTACATGACTTTCCATGTCCAAATTTAAGATTTTCCACGACCAAATATTAACTAATTACAGCCGAGATTCACCCCAAAACAGATTCGTGACATGACATCTGTCTCCATCCTGTCCACCACAAATGCCATAACAACCGAAATCCATAAAATTTTAGCTCCAACTGAGGCCAAATTTGAATTTTTCATGACTTTTGACAGTTTTTTTTCCCATGACTTTCCATCACTTGTATGTGTTAATCCTTCCCCACCTCAAATATCTCAATTGAGAAACGCAAATGAATATATATTCTTGATTCAAGCTTACATTTTGGCCTCTTCAGCAGCCAATCTGTGTTTTTCCACAACTCTGTCCCACTCCTCACTCTCCGCATTTAACCTGTTGAGAAAAATAAATAGTAATCAATCAATTTGAGTTATTCATATAATTCTACAATATTTTATTCTAACATTGTAAATGTGCTTTAAAAAGTAAATAATGAAAATATAAAGAAAAGTAAATTTTAAAAATATAAATATGAATAATTCACTTTCTGAAGTTTTAAAGATTATCTGTGTATTCTCACTTTATTTAAACTTTTTCTTGCAAAATTTGATAAACCTATAAACCAATTCAATTGAGATGGGAGAGGCTGCACCCCTACATTATAAGCGGAAATGGACACAGCAGGAGGGCGGTCTTACAACACAGGTCTGCCAATTAGATTGCAGATTAATGAAATACCTTGTAATTGTACTGCGTATTTGAGCAATCCGGTTTTCCATTGCGATGTTTTCCGGGTGAGGTAAAAAGCTGAAACAATGACACAGAATAAGTTAGCAAAAATATTCAGTATTACATCACAACATAAATTATACATTATTTTTAAAAAGATTGTTTCTAAACTCAAAGAGAACCCTGCATAGCTGCTTAATAAATTATCCAAAACGCAAGGTTGGCTTATAGGCCTACATTAACTTTCTCAGCTCAGTCTTCTACGAGCACACATACACAACAATTATCCTCGATATAACATGGTTTTGAATCCGCAGATTCTTGTTTTTAGTTGTAAAGTTCATTTTTCATCCCTGGCAACTTTTTGTTGCTCGATGGCTCATGAGGGTTTAGTTGTATTTTATGGTATGAACTAGGGGTCTACACCGGTTCGATAAAATTAATACCGGCCGTACCGGTATAGTCTGGCCGGTTCTCGAACCGGTTTTCAAAACAGCACTTTCGATTCGGTGTAATAATGCAATATCCAGCTAAAAAAGTTGTTTTATTGCCGAGTTTTAACAGAATATATCCACAAAATCATGAACTGAACATGCCAACTTTGTCATGTTGACGTGCGCTATAGCTGTATAGTGCGGGATCAACTTTCCGGACAAAAATTCGTTTTTTCGTGAAGCGGATTCTCTAAAATGCGGATCAGGCCCGAATTTGCGGACCGACGGTATCAATCAAGTGTGTCGATGATACGTATCGTATCGAATGTCGGCAACGATATAGAGCCCTAGTATGAACTACTGAGAAAGAAATTTCAGAGCTCCGCATCTCACCTATTTTTGTTGGTTGCATGGGCAAATTCATTTTCTCCTTTTAACTTCACTATTTCATTTGCGGTTGAATCGGAAACTGAAATGACAAGAGATTGACAAATCATTAGGAATTTTAAACAAAAAAATATTTAGTATTTGGGGCCTGTGTCATTGCATATTTTCTTCAAAATGCTAGTTATTATCTCACAAAGTTCTAAGACCCCTCCAATATCCACCACTAGTATACCAACATGATCAAAAGCACATTCAAAATCTAGATTGTAGATTCTTGATCTCTGGATTCATTATAGCGGGCGTTAGTGGAACTCTCCTTTTTCCAGCTCTCCTGTGTTGACGAGCAGAATAAAACTATTTCCGGAAACATCAGCCTGGGAATTTACAATGGAGCCGGGGTTTCTAAGGTCCGTAACAAAGTCTAATCAGCCTGACAGTACTGGAATATGGTGGCAATCCATGCTAAAAATTCCATTTAAGACTCGGAAATGCAAATCCGTAATGTTTTCAATGGAATAAAAGTGCCCTGGGGCCTGGAATGCCAGCTGCACTGACTCAGCAATGGTGCAAAATGGCAGCTTGTTCCCGGAAATAGTTTTATTCTGCTCGTCAACACAGGAGAGCTGGAAAAAGGAGAGTTCCACTATCACGGCCTATAGTGATTAATTTACATCAGGAGAATCAATAGAATTGACAGAATTCACTGGTGGATGGATGGATGATTGGGGCTTTACGTCCTGTATTTATGCACTTTGTAGGCTAATTAGGTCAGGGGGAGGACACGGCAACGAGGCGAAGGATGACTGAAACAGCCGTCCAACATAAGCCTAGGCGATCCGGCAAGAGCAGGATTCGAACCCTGGACCCAGTGATTGGCAGCCCAGCATGCTATGACTGGACCAACCCTCCCCCCCCCCCCAGAATTCACTGATGAAGGCAATATGAGATTGTCGAAAATTCTGATAATTCTACTAATGTCTCATGACATTCAAAATGACATCCATCACATTAATAATTTGTATATATATAGGTAAACAGTTAAAACTGCACTTCTCCCTGAGGCGGGGGCTAATAAACTATCAAGAGACATAAATTATATTGCATAAAACAACTAAAAAGAACAAACTGCACAAATCGTAAAGTTAATCAATGACCTCACCTTCAGTTATGAATCCGTTATCTTCCTCAATTTCGGAAAACTCCTCCGTCAAACGATCAACCGCATGCTGAAGAGAGGAAAAAAAAAACCATCAGATCAGTACAAGGTGGTTTTGTCTCTGACAGTTAATTTGCATCAACAGACAAACTTAAAGAGGTCAGGTTTCGGTCTTAGATTTAGAATAAAGAATGTTTGTTAATTAAATGTTGTTTAAAATCCTGATTCATGTTATTTTGAGCGCTGCAAATAATTGACAGGTCTAGGTTTACTACAACTCTCAACCAAGCCTGTTCTGATAAGCTGCGGAAATGGCTATTTGGTTATTTTCAACAAATAACATTTCTGATCTCTGCATACTCACCCGTGTAGCTTTCTGAATGAGGACTTCAAGGCGTTGATCAGCAGGGTATTCAAAGGGGATGCAACTTGACAGTTCTGCAAGGGGAATAACATGACAATGTATTGATTACAAACTAACTCGACGAAAACTTTGATGAATTGAAATCTGCTGCAACATGTGCAATGCTTCCCTGGTTACCAAAACTTTATGTCTGAAATAAATAAATAGATCAATCAATCAAAAATCGCGACCTCTTTGATTGAAATCGATATACTTTTTTAAAATCATGATTTAAATCACAATTTAAATATGACACTTGATTTTAAAAAATTTCAAAAAACGACAACCCTGCAGGCAATAGGCTTAGATTAGGTCTTCATGGCTGTCCTCGCACTAACTTGATAGTGCCATGACCACTTGACAGCAAATTAGGCCAGACTTTTTTAATTTTTAGCTTCTCGGATCGACCTACCCAATAGATTTTCTGCCTACCGAAAAAAAACAAATTGAGCATACCCACAATTTTTATCAGATCGACATTATCAGATTATAAACAAGAATCCAGGGATTCAAAACCGACCTAGCATATTTTCTTTGAATGTGCCATTGCCCTTTCCACTGAGCAACTGATATTGTGAAGATCAGAGAAAGAGCTAATTAGTCGATCACAGCAACATTAAGGGTCAATTTCACAAACATGGTTTTCATAGTTAGACCTGGTCATAACAACTGTAACCCTGGTTTAGTGAAGTCCCTTTCACCAACTGTGTTTAGTCAAGGATCAGTGACTCTCAAACATTGTTTATATAACTTACAGATCAGTGATCTCAAACTGTCTTGGCATGGCGAAGGGGCTCTGGACTTTCATTAAAACAAAAGTTTGTTCAGCACATCAAAATTGAAAAAAAAGCTAGTTTCCACCTTTTCTAGGTAGGGCCTACCATATTGTTAAACTTGTGGGAAAAAAAACCTCTTTCTTTGAGAAAAAATTGTATGTCATTGTTTAAATTTGCGCGCAAAAAAGGTTTGTTGCCGGATAAAATCCATGGTCCCCCTCAGGTATCACCTTATTGATAAGGTCAAGGAAAACCAAGCAAATGTCACTAATGAGGTGGCAGAACAGCACAGGTTTAAGAACTCTTTTTTTTTTCACAAAAACTGGGCGGGCAACTATTTAATTAAGAAATATTTCCTAGTCAACCACACCCCCCCCCTTTCTGTGTTGCCATATCCTATGGCTGTGTTTGACAAATGATCTCAGAAATGGAGAGATTATGTTTGTATCAGTTGAGCTGTTCACATACTATGTGTTCACTTTCATTGAACTGAAATTCCTTGATCCTGCTCTGCTTAACAAATTGGCTTAGCCAGACCAGGACTTGACTTAGACCTGGCTCTTCTCTTAATACCATGTCGGTGAAACCGGGCCCAACTGTCAAGTGCAATCTGTGACTGATACACAATCTCTGTTCTTGGCTTCACAAAGCTTATACAACTTGTACAAGGCAATAATGAGTTGATTCACATCATTTTAGATTGGTGGTGAAACGTCTCAATTATTTTTTTTTGTAGTAAGGTTCAAAATTTACTAGTCCTTCAGCAAATCTACTGGCCCGCAGAACGCAAACTATTATTCACATTTTGTTTCCAGTACTTTGGCAACAAAAAAATCACCTGATTGCCACATAAATTGAAATGAAGATTCTGGTAATATGAAAACAATCTAGAGGATTTTTTGTTTTTATTACTAGATAATGAAATTTCCAATGCTTGTCAGCTATTTCAAAAGGTTTAAACTCAGTTGAGCTGTCCTGAGCAGCATCCACGCTACTCAATGAAGTGCAGAGGCTGAACAGCCTGAGCTGTATTTTCAGACCTCATGTATATAGGCTGGGCTGATAAACTATCCATTTCAATTTAATAGAACAACCATTTATAAATGTATCTATTACATTTGATTTCAAACAATGTGCAATAAAAATGTTCCAATTGAATAAAGAATAATTTGATCAAATCAACATCCAAAGAAATCAGAGAAGTTCCACAACATCCACAAGGTGGCAGGTGCTCCACCAGCTCTAATGCTGGACTTCATTAATTAGTACTGAGGCCTGGGCCCACCATTGGCTTTAAGGTGGCTCGAGTGGCTCGATACTCGTGAACTTTCCAAGATAGGATTTCTTAAAAATAGTTTAAAATGATCCAAAATATAATTTATAGCAAGGATATACAAACCAAAGTGGTCGCTACCAGCCTTTCTTTCAAAATATTTGAGGTTATGTAAAAGAAAGTCAGTTCATGCAAACCTGAAAAACTTGATTTTTTTCTTAATTTTTTTACTGTGAAGTTTTCCCTGCCATTCAGTGGCCATTCATCCTATGTTATTAAATGAAGCATGGAATTAAAGAGGACAGTTTTATGGAAAAGCTGATTAAAATTCCAGAAAGATATATTTAATTTAAAGAACCTTTCTGGGGGTTCGGATCAAAAGTTCTGATTTTGAAAATTTTATTTTTTTTATGAAACATAGCGCTAAAAAAAAACTGATGAGATAGGATTTTTTATTTCTTTGTCATTTGCTTCCATATGAAGTAAGGAACAATATAATGACACGGAAATTGATATAAAAATTTATTTATGACACAAAGTCATTTTTGAGATATTCGACATGCTTGCCGAAAATCGCCTGCAGAAATTTTCTACTAAGAGTAGAGAGCTGAAAGTCCGGCTGATTATAGTAGTTTTCATAGCGCATCTAATGCTTCAAACGAGAAGTCTCTAACCCTAATAGAAGTGGCACAAATGCCAAATGAAGTAGCCGCCGCATAAAATTCTCAGAACTTAAAATGATGCTGAAAATGTCTCAGCAGAGCTCAGCTGCAGTGGTGACGTTACGATAGATAGGGCCTGCCTGGCTGCGCGGAAATGTGCGTAAATAACGCAATTACATGAGTAGCGAGCCACCTTAACTATAACTCTTGTTGTCCTGCACAGGATTCTGGGAAAATGGTTCCACTCCAATGGTTCCAAAACTCAACATCCAGTGTTTTGGGAAGGGCAGGGCCACATTTACATGAACTTGGGAGAGTACTTTCATTTCATGCTATCAATACCAGCTTTCCAAAACTAGTGTGGCTTAATGTTCCCTAATAACATCTCAAAACAAAGCAGACCTCATGAAATTTGTATGTTTTTAGGTAAATTCCCTCCATTCACAAGATTGGAATCCTACCCTCCCCCCCCCACCCAAAATGGTAGAGTCCATGTGGTTACAAGTTGGTGTCACATGACCTACACCCAGTTCCCTCATTGGTCAGCCTACTACTACTACTAGGTAAACAGCAAACATGGCAAACATTTGAAGAGGCAAACATTTAGATGTTTCACAGAAAGAACATGAAACTTAGGAAATAATAACAAACACAAATGTCATTGCTATGCCAGAACTTTCTTTGTGTCACATATAAATGCTCACATGAAAAATTTACACAGTTTGTTGGTCATTTGCCAAGTTTCAGGCCAATCTCATAATTAGTCAAAAGCAGACAACCCACTTTCAATCCCCTTTTCCCTTATCACTCCCCCCCCCTTTGCCCCCCTCTGCCCCCCTCTAAAAACTGCCGATAGGTCGGTTAAAAATTGATATTTCACCTTTTTTTTTCGTTCTACCGACCGACCCTAGAAAAAGTGCCTTGAGAAGATCCGAGAAGCTAAAGATCAATTATGTCTGGCCTTAAGTACAAATTAAATTTTATACAAATGATTTCAATCAATACCTGCGACATCCAGAGTGACGGCAGCTTGACTCAGTCTGCCGCGGAAGAAACTCGACCGCCTTCTTTTGTCCTTTTTCTTCTTCTCCAAATTTCTGTCGCCTCCGTTTTCCTCGTTCTCGTCCTTCGTCTGCTTTTCGGCTAAATCTCGCACCAGAGCATCGATGGGATCGGTCTTGTCCTCTTCTTGTGTCTGCAGAAAGCAATTGGAAAATTTTTTAGGCGTAATAAATTAATAATGTGAGTCAACTACAATCACTGAACAGTTGCATTGATGGATGGATGATTGGGGCTTTACGTCCTGTATCTATGCACTTTTTTGGCTAATTAAGACAGGAAGAGGACACAGCAATAAGGCGAAGGCTCAGGGTCCCAGATTCATTGTCAGCTCTTGGGCGTCCTTAAATAATTATGAGCTTTCCGTTTACAATGATGAGCATGCTGTAAATAATCATGATGCAACCAAAGTTATTTATAACAGATAACTTGTAAGAATTTTAGGCAATTACCGTAAAAAATAGACTTTATAAACGACTGTACGTTAAAAAGTTCTATCAAATCATTTATAGATCATTAAATTAATCAAGGCACATTCTTGTTTCTTTGTTTGTTTGTAAATTTATTAATAGGCTCATTCTTTTGATTTTAAGTTTGTAAAAGTCTAAAACAATTTAATTTAAATATTGCAACTGATGATGTACATACCAGATGCATGGAGTGACTTTCTTGTGAGGAGCGTGTTCCCTCTGTTTCCGTTTCAACTGTTTGTTCCGAGGATTGCGAAGAGATGAGATTTGGATCTTCCTGCGACATTTCAACAGCATCAGACTGCGACTCTGAGGCCTCCGATTGCGAATTAACAGCATCACATTGTGATGAGGAAGGTAACGAGTCATTAAGCACCGGTACGACATCAGAAACTTCATCAGAAACTTGATTTTGTGAAGTAGCGTTCGGACAAACTTCTGATGATTCCACTCTACTCTTCTCATTTGAGTCTAGGTTAACTGGGATATTAGCTGGCGATTTGCTCGACGCCTGAACGTAAATATTGTCTTGTTCGGCCGTCACCAGAGCACTGTCTGTAATATCCGTTTTCGGCAGCGATTCATTCGGCTCAGAAGATTTGCCGGGTATAAGAGTTTCACCTTCATTGCTTTTCCGCCGTTTACTAGCAGGTACCACCTCACTTGGCTCATCGCAGTCCATAGGAGGGTTGTCAGACTCATCAGGGAGTACAGACACGAGAGGTGTTGATTGACTCGATTCCGTAGAACCCAAGTCAACGTCAGGTTCTAGGGAGGATTCACTTGTAACCTCATTAATAACATTGACACTGTCAGGCACAGACGTTGTTGTGGTCTGACTACTTTCGATATCCGAAATGATAACTTTCTCAGGCAACGGGGATTCCCCAGTAGATAACTTTCGTTTGTTTTTAGACTTTGTCACATCAGAACTTGTTCTCACGTCAGGGGTATTCTTCGACCTCCTGCCTGAACGCCGCGTTCCTGTCGAGTCTTTTGGAAGGAGGTCGCAGACATCGGGAGTCACATTAACATTATTATCGGCAGTTTTAGACAGTCTGGACTGCCGAGAACTTTGAACGTTTAGCGAAGGAGATCCCTGTAGTCGCGCAGACCTCCTCGTTCGGCTAGAGGGCGCCTCAAGTTCTTTACTGACATCTCCATTGGATACGGAACTGCGCCCCCGTCTCTGTGACGCAGGGGTCACATCCTGCAGCACACTTGTGACATCGGACTTCCGTGATCGGGATGACCTTCTTGGAGTGGTGTTTTTTTCATCAGAGTTAGTCATTCTGGCCCTGGAGCAAACAATATGAACAATATAAGTGTAAGTTGGCTTAGAACAATACACATCACTCTTATAAATATTAATTATCAATTTTCTAACTATTAGGACTCAACTCAATGTCCAGTTCCAAGTTCCAAATACACCTACGACTAGCACTTGATTAGCTCAACATTTCAGTTCTAAGTAAGTTACCGGTAATTGCAATAATCCATTATAAGATTATCAACAGCTGATAGACCAGAAACTTGATAATGATTTAATGTACCAGTCATTAACTCCCACCCCCTACCCAGGGACAGGGCACCCAATGAAATTTGGCGAGGATGGATGAATGGATGGATGATTGGAGCTTTACGTCCTGTATTTACGCACTTGGTAGCTAATTAGGACAGGCGGAGGACATGGTAATGAGGACCTTCTAGTTGGACGTGTCTTGTGAACTTGTGTCACCTAGTTGGAACTGCTTGTCACCTAGATTGCATTGGTATGAGATTTCCAAATTTCTTGTCACCTAGTTGGTTCTGACAGGTGTCGCCTAGTTGGTTTGTCGCCTAGTTTACCGTACACCTTTCATTTGCTGTGACTTTTGACAGAGCCGGTCTCGTTCAGTATTATATAGCACTAAAAAAAGAAATTTACCAAGCCAGCTCGATGAATAGCTGTACTGCAGACTTCACACTTTTCCACCCCCCCCCCACAATGAAAATTTCCCCACAGTATGCGGGGTTGGCTGGTTAGGGGGTGGGGTCATTAATGACTAGAGTATAATTGCCAACTGACTGGGTCAACATGCCAATAGTTAGGCTATTGTTAGTTTAACTGGTAAATCATTATTCTCCCTGGGTAGTAGTAGTACTACATGAAATGTGGCAGTGATAGTTGTTTACATAATCATTAATTTTGGTCTTTGGCAAACACTCAACAGTGACAACACCTGAACAAACACACATTATTTAAGCAATTCACTTATGCTGGCAACTTGCTTCAATACTAGTACATGTAGGAGTCGCCCAGTAGGCTGTCGCCTAGCTGTCTGGCAGTCAAAATCCAGAACTGTTCAGTGAGTGTCAGTGTTCTCAAATCACCAAAATTCAGTGGTGCTTTATTGCAACTTTAAACGTTTTTCCTCACCGCGATTTCTTGGCAGTCGACATCCTCAGGATCAGACGGCATTCTACTTCAAATTGCAACACTTTTTTTTGGTAAACAAAGTCCAATTATGCCATGTAAACAAGAAAATTGACGATAAACAGGCGCAACAATCAAAATGCCCGCCGTCGCCGTTATTGGCTAATCTGCAGAACGCCGGTTATTATTTTACCTTTAATAAAATTAATTATCACTTTTATGGCACTGAATGTCAATGAAAATATGTTCAGTGGCATGAGAATTACGCAATCATTGTTTATTTTCGTTATGTAGTCAAAAAGGTTAAGAATTTTAATGTTTGCTCAACCGAAATTCTCAACTTCTGCACTTTTTCACCGCGCATGCGCATAGGGCTTGTAGGAAAACAAAGTTCACAGTCGATCAACAGATTTGGTAAGAAATTTGGGGGTTAAAAGAGCTCGACATGGTAGTTAAATGGGTTAAATGAGCTTATAACAAACCAGTTCAAGCCCCTTGATGATCTTGGCCTGCTGGTTTTGCGCGGTCGCCCCAGATTTTCGCGTAAAAGTCGCCCGAAAAAATTGGGCACTTCTTGTTTTTGTGGATTTCCCGAAATAGACATGATAGAGAGGGAAACTGGTGGACTCGGCGCGTTCTGAATTCGGCGGCGCCGAGCTCTCTATAATTGACCAGTCAAAATAAGTGAGCTCGGCGCGCGCCAAAGTGAATTCGGCGCTGGGAAAATATTGCTTGATAAGTTATGATTTGGCTTGCTTTATCATTAGTAATAGTCAGTTTGTGATCATTCAATCATCTGAGTACATTGCATTGTTGCTTTTTGACAACTTTAGCTAACTTTATAAATAAACATCAGACATCGAGATCATTCAGCGCACGTAATAAGAGACGCCAACGAGTGTCTTGCGTAATTGGGCCTAAAAAGATATAAGATGTGTCTGCATTTTGTTGCACTCAACTGTGACCTTTCATGTGTTCATTAGACGTTATAAATTTATTACCTGTTTATCAATTAATTGGGATTTAATTAAAGTTACCTGATCATTAGAAAATGGAATGCATCATCTCTGCGTCTGTGTGTTTTGTGCAGGAGTATATTGTATTTCTTGATTATTAATTAATAAAGAGTTGTTGTTTTCTTCCTTTAAAAATCAAATGTTTGCAATGAAGTCATACCAGGTATTAAAATACCTTTTGCATACATTTAGAATTTTAGATTTATTTTCCTATTTCTTATTTTATGAAAACGAATAGCTGAATGAGCAAAACTATTTCCAGACATCAACAACGTGTCTGCTCAAAATACTCTTTTTTTTATTTTAAATGTATACTATATCCTGTTCGTTTTGATAGCAAAAAACTCTTTTGTTCTGAGTTGACTAGAACTCAGATACACCATTTCATGATCTTGTACATAATGAACTGAAGATTTCTTCAGGCAAGTTCAAATTTATTGATTAATTTATATTAAAAAGACCAGACAGGTAAAGGTCACATCAAGTGCAGCTTGAAGAAGTCAACATGCAGGTTGAACGAACTCAGAAGTTGACATAACTATTTACAAATTTATTACACTAAAAAGATACATCATAACAATTTACGTTGCAACAATTTAAGGGTCAGACAAGTTGACGCACGTGACCTGAGTGAGCAAAGAAAATGATTGACAGCTAGTAAGCTCCGCCTCCGGCGTCTCATAGCCAATGAGATTCCTTGATCAGTGAAAGATTCAAGATATATTTGAATGTTGACTTTAATGAAATAAAACATCTTTGCAATGATTGAAAAAATAATTGTAATGTACTAGATAAACTTACTTTTTTTTTATTGTTAACCTAATCACATTTATGAACAAAATATAAATCGAAAACCATGTATAAGTTCTAAACTTACCTTATCCAAAATTTCTGTATCCATTGTCTCTAAGTAAATATAAATTGCCATTCATGATTACAGTTCACCTTGGCTAATTGATCACAAGTTTGCTGAATTCTGATAGTCATGCAACTTTTGCTGAATTGTGATAGGTTAGGTTAGGTATTATACTGATCGCAGGCCCCTTGAGCTGATGGTCAACTTTAAGAGTGAATCATTGCAATCAAGGCTCTCAACACCTTGGCTTCCATTGGATTAGATTTGCATTAGGTGAACAATAATTAATTGAACTGATAGACTTTGGTCTATTCAATAAAAGTTTTAGATCTATGAGTTTTGACAATAAGGCCTCAAACTTGTAATTAGCGAATAAAATACACCATCAGCCGATCATGTAATTTAATTTAATTCACTGAGTTTAAGAAAGTCTTAAGAAAGTCAGGTAACAGGCAAGGAGGGGGCATATCTTGCACTTTAGAGCAGCAAATAAAGTCAATGAACTTGTAACTTTATTTATATATTTTTTGCAATCAAAAAAGTCAATGAACTTTATTTATATTTTTCGCAATCAAAAAAGTCAATGAAATTTACTTTATTTATGTTTCATTGTCTCAGTTGCAAAGATCGATCTGATCTACATGTAGTATATCAAGAACACAACACAACTTTTCAAGATATTTATTTCAATAGTATTCATGATTTTTAAAAAAATCCAGGTAGGCCTATTGGAAATTTCATTGTGCAAACTTCAGTCAGCGCAAATCTTGCAAATTCAGTCGGCGCATTGTCACACCACCAAGTGCAAAATTGTTACATTTCCAGACGTCAACAAAACTAATAGCTACTAATAGATTAGATCTATGAATACCCATGAAACTCAACCAATGTATAGGTTTATATTAAGTTGAAATTGTTTTAGTTATGATTCTATTTAAGGCGCCGAATTCAGTAAGCGCCGAACTCTCCGGCGCCGAACTCTCCATGTTTTGAGCCGAATTCACTATTTTTCAGGCGCCGTATTCTCCCACGCGCCGAATTCACCCGGAATCATAGAGAGATAGAAATAAGCTGAGGTATGCCCTGGCATCAGCAATTGAGTCACTGACAGCTGAGTTACTGTCATGCATTTCCTGTAAGTTGGAAAGTTGACTTCTGTCCAATCCAATGGCCCATGGGGCATACTGGGGCAGTTAGCTGTCTCCCTAGTATTGTCTATACTGACCCTATTCTACTAATTTCTACAAAGAAGTAGATCTGTCCAGTCAACTTGTGGTCCAGTTGTGGACTTGTAGAATTTTTAATATGTAATCTGCGGTGTGCAGTCAAAACGGTGATAGACAAGAACGCCTATTGTAGTTTTGACAGAGTCACAACTGCGATGCCAAAACACAGATGATTAGATATCCAAAACGGTTACAGGTCTATACCAGAATGGCTATACCACTATTCCAGAACGGCTATACCTTAGTTTCAGTGTGTCACCCTTATTTCTCTAATTAGCCCTAATTGGCATTAAAGAACAACAGACCCTATTAGGCCTATGGGTGAAACCTGTGTCAAAGAGAGGTATCAAAGCTGAGCTAAGCTGATTCAGCCTGATTGCACTTAGCACTTTTGAAGCCTTCCAGGTATTGACCATTAATTGATATTATGTTGTATATGCCTATGCAATAGGCTATGTGATCTATCTTAGAATTAAAAACAATGTTTGAAATGTCAAATGAAATGTTTCTCTTTGAGTACAAATTACGAATTTTTGGACTTCTGTTTACTCAACATTTATCTAGTTGCTAGCATTTACAGTTACTGTGAAAAGATTCATTGCACATGAAACATGATGTATAAACAATCAAACATGACTTGTTGGTGTCAATTAAGAGTAGGATTACAGTACTGCCACTGCTTGCCTGCCTTTGAAGCTTCAGAATTGCAATTGCCATTTTGGTTAAACACAATAGCCGTTCTGGCAATGTCTAATAGCCGTTCTGTCAATGGCATGCAATTTCAATATTTGCAATAGCCATTTTGGTCAAGCTGAGAAAACTCCTCGCCGTTTCGGCAATGGCCGTTCTGGCAATGGTCGTTCTGGTTTTAAAAGCGCAAATGGTGGCGGCGCCACTGTTTCCACGCGCCCTCTGGCGTATTTTTAGCGATCCACAAACATATTTTTTCGTGTGCGGTGTCACATGTTACACATGCGCAGTTGATTGCTAATTTTACATGGGATATTTTCAGGTGACGCACAATGGTGGCAGAGTGAGTGAGGTGGGATGCAGTCTGTTCCTATTGATTACCCCGTCACGGGGGTCTGCGTTGTGTCAGACCCCATCAAGTGTCCCCCTGGATATGAAGTGGTGAGCAAGCTTTGGAATACTCCCCGAATAGTTGGGAGTTAATTTTGAAACTGTTTGGACCGTCAGTCCGTCAATCTGCAAACAGCTTTAAGATTGAAACGTTATACCATGTTTTTCCCTAAAAATTATGATGTCTATGAATTTTTGCAGATATACCGTTCTCACGACCGCCAGGATGATTGTGATCTGTGGAAGGACAGTTTTTTCAGGTCAAAGGTCACGAGGTACCTTTGCTTCACAAGACAGTACCCCCTTAGTAATGTAAGTACAGTTTTGACCATATAACTTTGTATATGATGCCATCTAAGACTAATCTCTTGTATTCATTCGTTAAAATGTCTTTTGTGAATGGGGGGAGGGTTGGTCTAGTGGTAGCGTGCTGGACTGCCAATCGCTGGGTCCAGGGTTCGAATCTAGCTGTTGCAGGGACACCTGGGCCTATGTTGGACGGCTGTTTCAATCATCCTCCACCTCATTGCCGTGTCCTCCTCCTGTCCTAATTAGCCTACCAAGTGCATAAATACAGGACGTAACGCCCCAATCATCCATCCATCTTTTGTGAATGTCACTCATGCTGGAAGTTTTTTTCCATGGCTTTTTCAAACTGAATAGAAATAGAGTGAACCAGAGTCATTTAGGCTAACTTTTGGGTCAATCAAGTCCTTGAGAGCCTTGAAATGAGGATCGAACCGGCTGAGCATGGATATACAGTTTAATGTATTTTAAGCGCGGCCCACCCAGTCATGATTACCACTGCGGTCTCTTGATTAGTTAAATTGATTTTAACTGTTTGGTATACTCCAACCAGGAAATTAAATTTGTTATGATTTGATAATATTGTGTTAATTTATCATTAATCTATATAATTAGTGTGCTCCAACCAGGAAATTAAATTTGTCATGGTTTATTATGTTAATTTATTATTAATGTATATATATATGTAATTAGTGTGGTTTTAAACTTCCCAGGAGATCACTGATATACGATTTTAGGTTCTATCGAGGTTCTATTACAATATTGATATACGATCTAAGGTTCTATCACTATATATATAGGGATGCACTGATACCACTTTTTCACTTCCGATGCAATACCGATCCTGGTATTTTGTTGCTGATACAACCGATTTCCGATGCCATTCCGATACCATTGGTTAAATGGAGAGTAGTGCTATCGATCCGATCCGATAATGTGTTTCAGTGCTGGATCGGCACCGATACCGATCCTGAGTATCGGATCGGTACATCCCTAGATATTGATATTGATGTACAATATAAGGTTCTATCAAGGTTCTATTGCGTATTTGCACATTTTAGGAAGGTTTTGTTGAACGGTTCCCACGGTCCTTGAAAATCCTTAAAAACGTCCTTAAAAAATAGGTGGTCTTGTGAAAGTCCTGGAACAGTCCTTGGAAACTGCAAAAAAAGGATGGTCCTGGAATGCTGATTATCTGCAGAAAAATGCCCTTGAATATCCATTGTTGCATGCATGCCGAGTATTCTCGAATGTGCAGCCAATGTTCTCAAAACAAACTGCGATAAGTTTGTGTGAAAAATCTTTTTCAAAAATCGTGCGAAGAGTCCTTGAAATTTGGTTATTTTCATCATGGAAAATCCTGATTTAATATTCAGTTTGAGTGGGAAGCCAGTGTTCGATTTCGCAGTATTATTCTCTGCTGCTAAAATATCGCAATTAGATAGGTGGGCACAGTGGCGTATTTGGGGGGGGAGCCATTGGACCATGCCTCCCCCCAGGCCAAAAATTAACATGGAAGAGATAGGAATAGCCGAGGAGCGCCCCGTATTAACCCCATGTATCCCCCCCCCCCGGCCATTTCTAGATACTTCCCTGGTTGAGCATGCTAGAATGTAGTACGATGTAAATTTCTTGTGGTGTTACGCAAATATTTGGAAAATACTTGCAATTGATTCCTCATTGTCATAAGTTCAGAACAATCGCAAAGCCAGGGTAACTGAAGTTACCACATCATCTTTTACCCCTAATACAGGAGTTTTAATTTCCGCTATCTTTTTCAGGGGACTCTGAACAATGTTCTTGTGGATATTGTGGTTAACAACGAACGGGACCCTCCGCCCCCTGGCTACTCCCTGCTAGAGTACACCGTCGACTCAAGTAAGTATTTTCATCATTTATTTTATAATATTATAAGTGCATAGCTACATATAAATACCTCTCTCCAAAATTTTAGATTCTTGTACAGTATGGCTAGACAAGTAGACATATTTGACCATTAGCTTCTTTGATCTTCTTGACGCACTTTTTCTGAGGTCTGCCGATAGGACAAAATAAACCTGTAATCTCATGTTTTTATAATGATAATTGAAAATTGTGAATAAAGTTTAATATGTTTTTCCTTAGGCAGAAAAGCTGTTAGGTTAGTTAATCAAAGAATATGCAAATTAACACGTATTGCCTCAGTTTTATATAAATTGCTATTTATTTTTAGGTGAAAAGGCCACGCGGAAAAAGCAAATCTGTGTTCAAATGGTGCCTCGGGCGATCGCTAGGGACGCCATTTGCGAACTTATTTTACTCAGCAAAAGCCGCCGGGCTCCATCTGGGTATACATTATGTGGGTAGGTGACTGTTTCCATGGTTACATATTGACCTTAAACTTAGCGAATTCTGTTTTCTGATTAGCTGATTGGCTGATAGAACAATTCTATCTACTGCAATTTACACTTGTAATGTATCTTAAAGTGAACTAAATTGATTCTACTCTCACAGCCTACAGGTGATGTTTAATGTCGTTTATATTTTAGAAATGTCGAATCGTGATAGAGAAAGGGAAACTACATCTTAATGTTCTGGTTATCTAGCCACTTTGTGATTAAGGATTAGATAAGGAGCAATTGTTGAAAGTGCAATAAAATTGAGTCACCAAAAAACATTGTCATATATATTATGATGAATCTGCGTAATGTGTGCAAAAACCAAATGTCTGGTAATGATAGTAATCTAGTGTCAGTAATAGATATTCGTGACTTTCTGTCATATCCTTGATTGATAATAAGTTATCACTGGTGGGCCGTGGTGGCACAGCTATGTACGAAAATCTAGTAGACAGAATAATGTACGCTTGTTTCTGGATCAACTAAAAGAGAGAAGTACAATTTTCAGAAATCAATATAGAAATCTCATTTAACTCCTCCAGAAAATATGTAAAATGGATGAATGCATACAATGTGATACATCGATTAATTATACCAACATTATGTTTTGGTTATCTGATTAAAATTTCCGGTATATGAAACAGCCAAATTTATAATAAGCATAGAATTGATTATAGATTAATATTATGAATAGAATTGATATGATGATAAAATTATTAGTTCTGAATTTGTCGACTGCATACTTTTAAGGGCACATGCTGGTCGAAAAATGGTGAAAATATTTTGGAAAATGGAAATTCTGATTTTGACAGTTTCAATAAATACAGATGTCCAGACAACAAATGCAACTGAAATCACACAAAAATTCCTATTCTGACCCTCTAAACAACCTTGCCAATCTTACCTTTACAGTTAAAATTATTAAGAGTTTATTTCCTTCTTTTGCCATTATCCGAAAACTGCGAATTTTAGTGACTTTGAGTGCTTACAAAAAATTCATCTCAAAAACCGCTGAAGGCATCATGATGAATTTTGGCATACTGGTTACTGACAAGTTCGCTTCCGCAATAAGGCTATTTTCAGAACTGTATTTGAATTAAAGGCCGTGGGAGAGCGATTCAAACCTGAAAGATTGTGAATTAGCTCCATCGTCCCATGTTCGTGAACCCAGAAAAACCCTATAAAAACATATTTTTAGTCTGAAAATAGTCTTATTGCGGATCGGAATACCTCAAATTATGAAAATGAATGAGTTCTGATTATTCTGATAGCTCAGTCTTGAGATGAATTTTTTGTAAGGCCGAATACTTAAAAATATATCAAATTCTTTGTTGCCATGGCAACCGTAACCATGGCAACTTAAAATTTTACAGATGGTCGTCATTTGGTGCCCTTAAGACCTGTGTAAAATTTCATAGCTCTAGCTGCAACAGTTTCTTCTGGACAGCATACACACATTTTTCGACCAGCATGTGCCCTTAAAGAATTACCAAAAAAAAAAAGATTCCACTATCCCTTTCTTTGTGTTGTTAGCTCACAGATAGCATGCTGGGCTGCCGATCGATGGGTCAAGGGTTTGAATCCAGCTCTTGCCGGGTCACCTGGGTCGTAGTATTTTAAAATAACATCCTTCAATTTTTTCTTCGACTTTACAGGGAGCTGAACAGCTTGATGGTGTGTTTCAAGATGAACAAGGTCCCCCCTGAGACGCAGAACGGAGTTGTTGATTCAAATTCTTACCAGATGTCTGCAGCTCCCCCTACCTTGCCACCGGTGGCTCCCTCTAGTGATTTTTCAAACAGGTATGTCATGATCTTGTACTAAGATATAATAATATCTGGAAATGACATTGTAAGGGTGTTCTAAAGAACAGCAACATAAAAGTGGAATGGATTGATTTAAATTGCAAGTTAAGGAGACTTTGCTGGTTTTTATATTGCGAAATGTTTCGTCATTCAAAAAGGCATATTCACAAATGAAGATGCTGCTAATATAAAACGTACATTTATCACAAATGAAACTTGGAAAAAGACAGTTTTTACTTGAAAGCTGGTGTTTCTTGTCTATATTTGTTTAGTATTTGAAATTAAAGTGTACTGAGTGTAGTCATCTTCAACTTTATCAGACTAAGTGCCTATGGTGCCTGGACGCCTCAAATGGCACCCCAGCCCCAGATATCCCCTCGGGCACCCCCTCGGTCAAAGAGAAGCATCAGTCCATGTGTGGGGGCACATGGCGGTCTGCCTCCTGCCTATGCTCAGATAACACAGTCTTCTGTCCCAGCCAATCAGTATCGCAATGTGTAAGATGCATGCGGTTTCTGTCGTTTGCCTCTGAATTTGTTGCGTGGTTTGATCATGTTGATTATCAGCAGCATTCCCAAATATTTTTGTCCTCAACTAACTTAACCGAATGTTGGTGTGGAGTGCTTATTAAGGTGTAAAGTTCAATCCCCTCTGTCGACGTTTCTGTGCCATTTGAAGATATTGTGCCTCATTCCCAGCTCCCCAGTCCTCAATCGGATCCATATTAATCAACTTAACAGTGTCTCCTATTCTTATTTGGTGATATAACATGTGTTTTGGATTTCATGTAAACCTATGCTTGAAGAGTACAGTTAGCCCTATTTTATAAGATGGCCCTTTCTGCAGTCATGTAGGGGTCTGTCATGCGGAGCCGGACTTCCTTTGAGTGATAAATTTATACTTAAAAAATATGTAGTGTGGGAGGAAGCCGTCATTTTTGGTATGTCAGTTGTAGAACAAGGAGTCTTAGGACACAGAAACCACATTAATTTCTTCTTGAATGCTGAAACATTATGTATGATGCCAACTCGACTTCATGGCTTAATGGAGAGATACATTATAAAGACAAATTCTGATTTTTTCGTCCCTGTTCATTGCAAAGTGACACATCTACACAATAGTATTTAAGGATAATTATTTTCAAAGCCTGGATGTAAGGCATGGTATGAAGTTGTTTATGTGTAGTATCGCCACCAAAGTTTGCTTTATGTTTTTAAAATGATGAGCTACTATAAATCAAATTAGTGATTGAATGTTTTTATCTTTTCAGTCAACCTCCTGTCCCTGGGTATGGAGGAGACCCTTCGTACAATTATTTTGAAAACCGAACGGACATGTTTCAGAGACAAGAAAGTCTCCCTCCTACGTCGTGTAAGTCATACTTGACTCAAATCATAATTGTGAATTTAGACAGACAAATCCACTTCCCAAATTACCCGCCTAATGATTTCTTTTGAAAAAACACTTGTTACACTTCTGAAATTTTTGATATTGCGAGGTTGGCCTTTCTGTTGCAATTCTTAATATTTCTCGCGCCCAATAACAATATTTTAGTCTGACAAAAGCTGATAACATAGCATTGAGAGTTTCTCACAGGCTGTTGCACCTCCACTGGCCTGTCTGAGGCATTTGCTGGGGAAGTGTGGCAGCATTTCTGAGAAATATTTGAGAGTTCCTCCGTGGCACAACCACTGGCTCTGAGGGCGTGGGTTCGAATCCCACCCCGGAACTCAATTTAGTCCGAGCCCATGGGACATTAAATGGAGGTGGGTTGTATCCAGCGTTCTATGCTGGGGCAACTGAAAGACCCTGGGCATCCCTGAATTAATAGGGTATGTACCAGACTCACAGTCTTCTCATCTCATCATCATACGGCGATCGCCTGCCTCGATATAGCCCACTAGGGTGCTGCTGAGGCGTAAAACATAGACAAACAAACAAAGAAAACTGAGAAATATTTGTTTAAAGTCTCTTCAAGCTGCCTCACTGAGGCTCGGTATTGTACAACAAAGTTTTCAGTTGAGAAGTTTGAATTTTAAAAAGTGGGGTAATTTGTTGAAAGCCTAGGAGTTGCAATGGTCAAAATTGTCTGCTGCTGCCAATAGGATGGCAGGATCTTTTACTTACACACAGAAAACTGAACAACCATTGCAACATACAGGAGCAGGAAAGTCTCATTGCAGCATCTTCTCCAGCCTACTTTGATAAGACAGGATTTTTTCGATCTAATGTTTTTGGTAAATTGTTTTATTTTCTAATTGATTGATTGATTTTATTTCAGGTCTAGCTGGCGTACCTTTTAAACTGAATAGCCATTTTCGAATAGGAGAGAGCTCCAATAATGTAAGTAACCTTTTTAAAAGAAAAACAAACAATCAGGGTACTTCCTCTTGACAAAAACCTTGAATTATGCTTTTTGATGTAAAAAAATCATCTATATATTTTTCTTTGTGCTTCTGTGTCAGTATATATATGTTCTCATCTTTCTTTTTCCAATCTTTTCTAGGCTCGAATCCCAGAAGTAAATTACAGATCGTATATTGACATAGATAATGAGGTGAGTGGTAAAATTGTCAGCGGAGTAAATTGTACTAAACATGGTCCCGTTGTCCATGCAACTTCTTAAAAGCCTTTACAAAATAAGTGGTCCTTGAAAAGTCCTGGAAAAGTCCTTAAAAACCGCTAGTGATGCACGGAGAGTGAAAATAGCCGGATAATCCGCAACACCAACTGCCGGATACCGGATAGGAACTGGATAGTTGGAACTGGATAATAAACATGAAAAAGGAAGTTTTCCATCATTCGTGGTTGATTATAAAAAAAATTTTCTGAGAGCCGAGAGATATCATGTCCGGCAGGAGGACTGATCCTCTGATGAAATGTTTTTTGTTATGTTCTGGAACTGAATTAAAATTTTTAAGATGGGTAACATCATATTTTTGAATGTTCTTGTAACATTCTTTTTTACTTATTATCAAGGTTTTTTTTTAGCTTTTCACATATTTTTGTGCATCTAAGATATCTGGTTCTGACACCCTAATTCTGCTGGATACCGGATATCCTGCAAATTCCAATATCCGGCCGGATACCGGATACGTTACCGGATATCCGTGTATCCCTAAAAGCCGCTATGACTCAGATGGTCGTGTAACTCTGCGGGTCCGTGCTTAGGGAGACTTTGCATATTGCAGGGAGGTTGGTTATAAGTAGGGTGTTCGTAGTAATGCTTCTGTACTGTAATACAATTATTAAAATATTAAAATATAATAAGATATATATCTCTTTTTTTTCAGTACAATTACCCTTTCCGAATTGAGAGGTCAGCCATACAGGAATCTTAGTAGGTCGGACATTGACTTTTTTCGATGGTGATAAATCTGGATAACTAGATTCTAACATTATATTCGCAACCAAACTGGATACCAAACTACCAAGGACTCTTTATATATGGATATATGGCTATCTTATGTTGTAGCTGCACTGGAAAAACGCTTGGCTGTGTTAGAAACATGGACAATCGAGCGTTTTGTGTAAATTTGTGATGACTTGTGGAGATCGTTGTTCTTGCAAACGTTCTTGAGGCAAGATGTTGGGGTCTGCGAGTCACACCAAGTCGAGTCACGGACTCTGTGTGACACAATCATTTATTCGTTAATCAAGGTCAACTTTAGATGACCTTAAAAACCTGATGAAACTGCGCTAACGTGGAGCAAATAATCTGCTTTTTGGAATAATTTGGAATTTTTGGATGTGTACTAAATTCTTACGTGAGAGATCACCTAGGGAAATCAGAAGAAATTAATTAATTTCTTCTCCGTGCGACATCAGTGCATTGTAAAATCTTTAAATCAACTTGATCGTAAGACAAGGTTATTGGTCGGCCATCTTTGATTTGTAACAGAGAAAGAATGTTTTGAATTTTTTACCGCCAATGATCGTTTGCCAAATATTGTCGTTAGCATTTAAACAGTGAGATTATTTAGTTGTGATTATATTCTGTAGCAATTAAGTTCTTGATAACAACTAAAATTCTATGTTATCTTTGGTTGTTGAAAGTTGTTTAAAATAGTGTATTACACTTGTTTGTTTTCTTATATTTATGTAATACTTTTGTATGACATGGTTATTTTACCTAGCCCCTTAAATAGCCCTATAGATAGATCGAAAATATGTTTCAAATATCAAAACCTTTTTGGTGAGTTAAAGAAATTCCTTGATTGCGTCTTGGTATGGAAGAATATTGTCATAAAATATTTAAGGCAAAATCTAAGAACTTGGTCGCAAAAATATTGGTTTTAGGGTCTATTTAATGGTCATTTGTTTATAATTTGTTTATAAATTATATATCCTTATTTCATGTAATTTCTGTTGTTTTAAATCATCATGAGTCAATTGTTTGACATTCATTTAAATTGTTATATCCTTGTATATTTATTTCTTATGTAGAATAGGACACCGTTGCTTACAAGTCTCAAGTCCCTTTTTATTTAGTTTACCTATTAGAGAATTAAATGCATATTTAATAGTATTAAGAATTATTATTTTAACATCTCTTTATGAATGAAAAATGCTGTTATAATCATATTATAGGTATTGATTAGTTTAAAAGCATTGATTAGTATAAAGCATGAAATAACCATTGATACTGGATGAACAGTATATTTGGTGATTTTGTAAATTTAATTGTTGATTTTGAGAAGGCTTTTGATGCAGGCCTTGAAGCACTTGATGTGACCTATTTATAGATTGTTATTTATAGACGGAGAAAGAATTGAGCATGTGAGACAGATGGAGTGAGTTATCATATCTATCATCAGCCAATCTGAATTAAGTGTACACTGTCGGCCAAAAGTTCGGAAACAGGATACTGCTCCCCATTGGATTAGAGCTGCACAAAATGACTTCTCGGTCCCCTGATTCTTATTTGATCATATTGTAATTGACCTATATTAGTGTGAAGATGATCATTAGAGGTAAATTTGTGTGTAACACTAACCCATGGCGAGCAATACAGTGTATACTGTTCCCAAACTTATGGCCTGCAGTGTACAGACTGAATATGTTCTTATATACATCCTGGTGTATGTATGCAGTCGCCATGACAACGTGCAATGTATTTCTACCGAATGCCTCATTAATGTCACAGATACCAGATACATGTATATTTGTACAGCTTGTTGCAAAACCAGTTATGAAATCTCTTGCACAACAAGTTGCCTCGATGTACGTTAATGCACCTTCAATCTTACGTCTTTTGTCCAAGTCTGAGTGTCCCTGATTCTGAATTTCTGAGGGGCTTCCAACTTCAGATGACACGACATTTCTCCCAACACAGATTACGATTGATTGCGTCACGAAAATCCATTGTCGTTATTGAAAATCTTGCACTATCTTCCAAAATTTCCATTGACAAAATTTGACATTTACAAATTTCCAGCCAAAGTCATGCCGGAATTCCCTACTTTCTTGAGCCATAATATTTTTCCTTGGTGCATTTCCATTGAAGGCATTCAAGATCATTTGACTTAGAAGTTACTTGATGAATTAGACTTTTTGTTTTTCATTGAGATGTTTCCTTTATTGGCAAGCCCAAATCAATCAAAACCACTGCTTAAAGATTCTCGTACAGGTTGAAGGAATTTTACTTTAACCACATTTAATTTTTACCACTCAACATTTCAGTAATCAGAATCGCGGACAATCAGACTTCATGACAAATGTTTATTTTTTATTCTAGTCTTAATACGAGGGGCGTTCAGAAAGTTCGAGGCTTTTTTTTATATGGACACTTATTTTCAATCTAGAACTATGAATTTTTCACGGGATAAAATTCAGCATATTTGGAATGGATTTCCAAAATTTTGGACAATTTGTACATTTTTAAGTCATTCAGTGGTTGCCATGGAAACTGAAAGTTCAGCTTCTTGGGGCAAATAATACTGAAACCACTAAAGCCAATGAATATTTGCTGTGCAAGACCTCTCTCTATCACTTGCATTAGTGAGATTGACAATATTTGACACAAGAAATATAATATTAGCCTAAAAAAATACTACCAAGCTCACCAAAAGCATTGGTGCATAAACCTGACCCATTGAAGTAAATGTTCCTTGAAGTCGTCCAAACAAAGTTCTTTGAAAGAATTTCGGTCATCTAAAGCCTTTTCTCCTCCAGTGCCTGAAAATATAGCCCCCATGGACTAAAGTAAGGGAAAACCAGGAATTATGTAAAGCAACATGTCACAGGAATAGCTAGGATGGATAATGCTGTCCATTTTGGTCTCTAGTTCATACTAGTGAATCCATGCTTTCACAAGTCCTTATGTGGTCAGGGAAACACACCTTTGCCTCCTGAATTTCCCTCGTCAAATCTGGCATGCAGGAGTGTTTCCTACATGGGTTCAGTGTGAGAATACACACATTTGGTGTGCTTGAAAGCATATTTAGAAGTTAATACCATATTTCTTGTGTCAAATATTGTCAATCTCACTAATACAAGTGACAGAGAGAAGTCTCTCACAGTCACAATTTCTCGGCATTCTCGGTTTCAGTGTTACCTGCCCCAAGAAGATGAACTTTCAGTTTCCATGGCAACCACAGAATGACTTAAAAATGTCCAAATTGTCCAAAATTTTGGAAATCCACTCCAAATATGCTGAATTTCATCCTGTGAAAAATTCATAGTTCTAGATAGAAAATAAGTATCCATATGAATAAAAGCCTCGAACTTTCTGAACGCCCCTCGTACAGTGATGCTTTGGTAAATATACTTGTTACAGACTTCTTTACCATCATTCTGTAACAGGTTAGGCCAGACATAATTGATCTTTAGCTTCTCGGATCTTCATGAGCCTCTTTTTCTGAGGTCGTTAGGGCAAAAAAAAGCTGTAATCTAATTTGTTATTATGTCAAATTAACAAAATGTGTGGGTAAACTAATTTTTTTTTTCAAAGGCCGAAAATCTGCTTAATCAGTTTATTCAAGAAACAAAATAATCAATTATGTCTGGCCTTATTGGATTTAGTAAGGTGTTTATATAGCTTATTAGTTAACAATGACAAATATTAATTTGTATACATGTAGATCATCTGAATGTAGTATCTAGTGTTATTGACCGGCCTGGTGCTTCGACTAAGCGCATGTAATGTGTCTGATGACATGTTAATGTAAGAAATGATCATGTTTTAATTTTTGACTGCATGCCAAAGTCAAGCGTTGTGATTTTTTCGCAAGCAATAGTTAAGAAAAACACCGTGTGAACTGTCCGTTTCTCTTTGTTTTGTAATAAACGAGTGGAATAATGTAATTATAATAATGTTATTATAATGTGATTAATATGCAAATGAGGAGTGATCGCTACTGAGAGCGTTGTATCGTGCAGGTTGTTTTATTTCACGGGTCCTTGTGATTACAATAGAGGGGTTTTGCTACATGTTATGTACGATGTGTGAGACTGGGTGTACTAGTGCTATCTAATAATATTGTTGTCATGGCAACCCACATGTTCACGGGACACTTGTACCTGTGGCAAAACCTCTCTATTGTTTGTTTAGTTTGTTGTTCATCTTGATAACTGGCGATGCATTGCTTTCAATGATTATGAAGAATTTTTTTTTTAATGGAAAATTATAGTCATTATGATAGTCATTAGCCCTGCACTGATTTGACTTCCAGGAAGCTAAATTAGGAATTATTTATTGCCCTTTTTAGCCACTGATATCATGGCAGAAAAACTGAGTAGAACTTACGTGATTTGCCACATCTATCAGCTGTTCTGACAATAAATAATATTATGAATAAGTATTTAAGATTATTATTTTTTATTTATTACAAAGGAGGCCACATCATTTTGATAATTGTTTAAAATTATTGAAGAAAATTCATTAAAAATGTTGAAATTGGACATGATTAGCTGTGAAATTGCACCTCTCAGTGTGTAAATTTAAAACAAATTTACTCAATTTTAATTTAAAGAAAAAGAATTTAATAATATTCTAATTATTCTTATTTGTCTTGCCTCAGAGATGCTTGTAAAGCTGATGTCTGATTAAAATGCGACAATTTTATTATTAAAATTATTAATATCATTAATATGGCGTAAGTTATGTATCAGTCCAGTATCAAAGATAATGAATATATAATATATGAAGATGGATGAAAAGAGTTTATATATATTCTGAATTTGTGTTCTATTTGTACATTGACCGATATTTCGCTGGAGCTAGCTTGAAACTTTTTTATTTAGTTAATTGAACGCTATTAAAGGTATATATGTGTTCATTTAAGAGCATAACATGGTCAGTAATGCTTTGTTATAACATAACAGTTATTTATAACATAAGTATAAGATTAATATATGGACAGGAAGGGATAGAAACTTTTTTAATTGCTGATATATTATTTTACAAGCGTATCATATTATGCAGGTCTATGTGACTATGTATTATATCTTGTGAATGCATTGGCGTAGCCAGAACTTTGTTGTTAGAGGAATGTACAAGCCTCCCTGTATAGTGTAAATAAAATGATGTGTATGTATATATATATTATATATATATATGGATTCAATTACTCCATTGTATGATAAATGGACGATGGATTGTGCAGAGATATTTTGACGTGTTTCATGTACACTGTGAACGAGGCCGGTCTCGAGTCTCGCAGCTGGCATGTCTTGGATTTTTGTATATGCGGGCTTATTTCTATGAGAATAAACGAATGACAAACTATAAATTATGGGCTTGCTACTGTTTATTCACTGGTATTGTACTTTCAATACATGGTATCGATTAAGCAGCTGCTCTGGGAAAAACAATCATGATCCTTTGGAAATTTTCAATTGCAGGGTTCCCACTCAACCTGGAAAACCTCGAAAACCTGGAATTTTGGGTTGTGCTTTTCCCGACCTGGAAAAACCTGGAAAATGTGATATTTCCACCAAAAACCTGGAAAAAATCTGGAATTTGGGGTTCTCTTGCCAAAATTGAAATGGTTCAACAAATTTTGGACTTTGATGACTGTTCGCCATTCGGGGTGCAAAATCAGTTTGAAAGAATTGCAGGTTTAGGCCTTGAAAATTGGTTTTGGCAGCCTTGAAAAACCTGGAATAAAACCTTGATTTTGAACTTGGCAAAAGAGTGGGAACCCTGCAATTAGCAACATGGAGAGAGGGTTAGTTTAGTGGTAGTGTCCTGGGCCGCCAAATGCCCAATTCCAGGGTTCGAATCCAGTTCTTGTTGGGTCACCTGGACCAGTGTTGGACGGCTGTTTCAATCATACTTCGCCTCATTGCAGTGTCCTCCTCCTGTCCTGATTATCCTGCCAAGTGCATAAATACAGGACGTAATTGTAAAGCCCCAACCATCCATCAATGTACACTTGTTAGTCGTTACATATTGTCTAATAACCAGCTGCTCTGGAAAAAATATAATCGTAATCTATTGAAAATTTTCAGTTAGGAACACAATGTTAATATTTGATGCTGCGTAATTGACATTTTCTCCATCTTGTTAAGGCCTTTAGTATTCTTGGTTTGTTGTTGATTAATTTGGTTGAATTTAGGTTCTTGATCAATTTATTGGTCTCCAAATTGATATGGTTTATATGCTACCGGCTGAATCAGCTGGAAACATGTTGGCCTATGGGTAAGAAATGCAATTAGGGATCTTATTTCAAGGGGGCGACCATTTAATTTCCAGGGGGCTTGGAGTTTTCCTCGGCGGGAAATTATTTATGTAACAGTAACGGTTAGATGAAGTCCATTATCTAGGTAACAGTGGCAGTAATTTTATTTCAAGCTCGCGAAGTCCCCGAATATTCATTCCTAAATGAAAAACACCTTGTTAAGAAATGCTCCCACCAGAATTTATATTTTTTCAAGACGCCCTGAAAGAACTTATTTATTACACAAAACTGGGCAAGAAATTATTTACTTAAAAATGATTCCACCCCCCCCCCCCCAAGATTAAATGGTGGCCCCCTAATACTAGAGATATATATTAAAGTGCCTATATTGATATATATATGGCATGTGATTCTCATCAAAGTCAATGTGGTTTCATTTGGTTGTTGGATATTTTTTGTTAGTCTTGATAGAGCGCATTGGTTTATCCTTGTCCATTGTAAGTGATTCACGTACAGTTGTACACTGCAGGCGAAAAGTTTGGAAGCAGTATGTTTCTCACTACTGGATTAGTGTTGCACAAATCTGTAGGTTTACAATGTGTACCGTTTGCTCTATGCGAAGCGACCCAGTTAAGGCTTGGGTATGGCTTCAGTGAACACTTGACAGTCTGACGGGTGTATGTTGCTCCTTCAATCAAACTACATATTTCAAGTAAATTCAATCAAATTTCAATATAGCCAGTATGCTAGATTATATTCTCACGAATACTATGCGTATTACTCGTCAATACTCGATTATCCCGATAGTTGTTATTCTTGAAGAGAATACTTACCTGAGCCCTTCGTTATTAACGATATGGATAACCTTCTTAATACCCTCGAAAACACTGCCTCCCCTCATCAAAAATGGACTCTCCCACTGGCGTGACGTCACTTCCGCTTGGACGCCTCCATTCCAGTTTCCGCACTGAGCACCGACTCGGATCTCAATGTTTGCTGCTGGGAGGATGGGGGGGAAGCAAGGGCTCAGGTAAGTATTCTCTTCAAGAATCCCGACTATCGGGATAATCGAGTATTCTTACTCGTTTATACTTACCTGAGCCCTTCGTTATTAACGATATGGATAGAGTGCCAAAGCCTATCCCGGAAGGTGGGAGGCTCAGCAAACACCATTCTCACGTGGTCATCGGCTCACTTCCGAGCTGGCTCTGCCAGTGAGCCTCTGACCTGGATGTCTGCAATTAGTGTGGTTATCAAGTATGCATGCGAAGGACTGTGTGCGCACCAATCAGAGAGGCTGTCATATTTAAGGCTGGGTCATGTCAAACAAGACTTTGAATACTGTTGATAGCTGTTGTCTGCTAATATATTGTTGTTTTCAGTTTCCTTATGTCTGATATTAATCATTATGATGGAAGCTTTGGCTGTTCTATTTGGCATCAATGCACAATTATTACACCCAGAGCTGAAGTGAATTATTACTATCTTGGTTCAAATAAAAGTTCAAGCAATTTCAAAAAGGGGGGGGGGCAAAAACCTTCAATAAAATGAAGGGAGGAATGAAGGGAGGAGTGAAGTTGGTGAAATGAAGTGGGGGGGGGGATGAAGTGGGGGGAATGAGGTGGGGGATGAAGTGGGGGAATGAAGTGGTGGAAATGAAGTGGGGGCATGAAGTGGGGGAATGAAGTGAGGCTCTATGGTTTTCTAAACTCACACACTTTTCTAAAGCATCAGAATCTGTTTATTTCATCACACTTAAGAAAGAAATTATTTATATAAACCTTTAAATACCCCCCCCCCCCTTAATGCTTGCCCCTAACAACTCGGGAATGGGAGTGAGCTTTTGAACAGAAATGCGTTCTGAAAATGTCAAACTTGGACCAAGTCAATCACTGCTATTGAAGCTGTCCTGAGAAGCAATGCAACAACCAATCAGATCAGAATTTTAAAATTCATAGAGCATGATGATTGACATCTGAATTGTTCACAGTTCTAATGTTTGGTTTTAGTACTCATCAGTCATTTCACAGTTTATGTATTTTTCAGATGACGGTTTCTTGTTTTCAGTTTGTATTTTTGTTTCATTGTTAAACATTCATGGATAATATGAAAGATGCATTCTGGTTGGCTAGAGCCACTGGGGCATGGCTGATCTAAAAGTGACAAAAACCACAGGATAAATTGTCAAGAGAGTCAAAGCCTCGCTGTGCCAGCTCGCACTGAAGGCTTTGACAATGTGAAAATGAGCAAACACCAAAGCAAAACTTACGTCTCATCTCAATTTGTGTCCCTCACCCAGGGAGGCGGGTGGGTAACACTCAAGAGAAAATTTTGTAAAAAATTTGTGTCGCTCACCTCACTGCTCAGGAGGGACCTTCAATCCTTCATGACCGCCCGACCGAAGGAAGCCGCCGATGAGTGCCACACATCTAGTCCATAATGTCGTATGAACTTGGAAGGACGACGCCAGTCTGCAGCCTTGAGGATAGAGTCCAGAGGAGCACCATTAAGGTGGCTCGATACTCATGAACTTTCCAAGATAGGATTTCTTAAAAAACAGTTTAGAATGATCCAAAATATAGTTTATAGCAAGGATATGTAAACAAAAGTGGTCGCTACCAGCCTTTAAAAAAAATATTTGGGGTAATGTACCAGAAAGTCAGTCCACACAAACCTAAAAAACTAAAAAAAAATCTTATTTTTCCTACTGTGAAGTTTGTTTTGCCATTCAGTGGTCATGCATCCCATATTATGCAATGAAGCATGAACTTAAAGAAGACACTTTCACGGAAAAGGTTTTTACAATTTCAAAGAGATATATTTAGTTTAAAGGACTTTCCAAGGGCTCGGAATATAAGTTTCGATTTTGACAATTTTAACTTTTTTTATAAACCATGGCGCTAAAAAAATTGACGAGATAGGATTTTTTATTTCTTTGTCATTTATTTCCTAAAATAGTTGGGAACATAATGATGATATAGACAAGCCTTCCTACCACACTTCAAATTGATATAAACATTTATTTATATCACAAAGTCGTCTTTGAGAAATTAGACCTGCTTGCCGAAAATCGCCTGTAAAAATTTTCTGTTTCGAGTATCAAGTTGAATCTCCGGCTGTATATAGTACTCTTCATGGCGCATCTAATGCTCCAAACGAGAAGTCTCTAACCCCAATAGAAGTGGCGCAAATTGCAAACAAAGCGGCCGATGCATGAAATTCTCAGAATTAAAAAAAAGATGATAGCAGAGCTGACCTGCTGTGGTGACATTACGATAGATAGGGCCTGTCTGGCTGCGTGTGGATGTGCGCTCACTACCACTTGGCACGAGTAGCGAGCCCGAGTAGTGGCCTGGGCACGGGTGGAGTGTGCCTTCGCAGAAGGAGCAGGCTTGCCAGCATCCACATAGGCAGCCTTAATGATTTTGACCAACCAACCCTCCAGGATACGTTTGCTAACAGGTTTCAATTTGTTTTTATGACCATAGCAAATGAACAGACGATTATGACTGATATGCTTGATGGACATTGGTGCGTTCGTAATTCGTAAATACTGCTTGAGGCAACGAACGACACACAACTTGGAATTAGCTGGGAAAGAGGGTAGAAAAATATCCTCGCCCAGGTGTGTAGTGTCAGCGGTTTTTGACAGAAAACCAGGAACAGTGCGTATTCTTATGCCTTCACTCTCAAACCGAATATAAGGAGAGGAGCGGGCTAGTGCCTGTAACTCTGAACAATGCCGGGCCGAAGCAAAGGCTACAAGAAAAACAGTTTTAAATGTCAGAGCCTCTAAACTTGCCCGACCTAAAGGTTCAAAGGGGAACCCCTGCAAAAATTTCAGTGCAACCTTAAGATCCCAACTGGGAATTAGACTAGTACGTGAAGGTGGGTTCTTATGAAACAGCCCCTTCATAAACTTACAAACGGTAGGGTGTTGCCCCACCGGTACCCCCGATACCGGTATATGAAAATGTGAAATTGCTGATCGGTACACACCAATAGTCCGATACGCAAGACCTTGATTCACCAGGGATTGCAAACATAGGCTGCGTAGCAGCAAACCTTCAGAGAAAAAACAACATTTTAAAAGGACACCATTACACCATAAAAGTGATATGTACCACATTGCATGTAATATTTGCAATAGTGGCCTGATCTTGGTCTGAAATTATCTATAAGCCCCGCCATATGCCCGCCTGCATGCCAGGGTATGTGGAACGATGGAAAGACCTTACTAGGCCAATATACACAAAATATGGACCAGTTTCATGCATAAACAAGGAATAAGTTGTGAGGTATGGGTCAGAATGTTTCAAAAGGCATTAAGAGTAACTGTGAAACAGACCAACAAAGGGCACTAAAATATTATATATGGAATGTATATAAACTTTCATCTATGGACATACAATGATGGGCAAGTATTGACCTGGAAACAAAAAATAATAATTTTAATATTTTTTGTCAATATTTCACGATGTCTAGAATATCCATGAATCACACCCACAAAAGACATAAATTTATCATACAGGTGACATGTGTAACATATTTCATCCATGTACCTGCAATTGTGAGCAAGTTTTGACGCAAAATGAAAAAAAAGTAATAAATTTTTCTCAATATTTCAAAAAGTATCTAGAATATCAATCAATCAGAGCATGAATAGGCACAACTAGACCATAAAGGCTACATCTGTGAAAAATTTGATCCATGTACATGTAACAGGGGCTGAGTCCTAGCCCGGAAACGAAAAAAATAATTTTTTTACATTTTTCTCAATATTTCAAAAATTACAAAATGTCCATCCATGAGACCATCTAAAGGCACAACTAGACCATACAGGCTACATTTGTACCAAATTTCATCCATGTACATTCAATAGGGGCTGAGTACTGGCCCGGAAACTATCTATCCGCCTGGACACCCGCCCGGTGGATGGACAACTTTTGACCAAAGTGATAACAATACCTTCTTCGAACTTCGTTCGCTGAAGGTAAAAAGGTAAGAATTTCAGCTATAGAATTTGTGCTAGGAGTGGTCTGTCGGCCACCACACCAACGCACAAAACTCTGCCCCAGTCGCTCATATTGCCTAGCTGAGGAAGAGCGAATGGACTGTTGAATTGTGTGAACAACCGCGTCCGGAAGGCCCTCTGACAAGAGGCGTTGCCGTTCACCTTCCATGCCAGAAGGTTCAGGAAATCTGGGCAAGGATGGTGGAGAGAACCGCGGAACTGAGTTAACAGAAACGGCAGGCTGGGCAGCACCAGAGGAGCTTCGACCACCAGGTCGAGCAGCTGGGGAAACCAGGATCTCCTGGGCCAGTTGGGAGCAATGAGTATCAGGGAACACTGATACCTGACCATCCGTTCCAACACCAGAGGAACCAAACACACTGGCGGGAACGCGTAACCAAACACATGCGTCCAATCCATCGAGAGCGCGTCGGTTTGGACTGCTAACGGTTCCAGTCGGCGGGAGCTGTAAACGGGGAGCTGACGATGGCCTCCGAAGCAAACAGATCGATTACCGTAGTCCCGAATATCTGAAATATTTGACGCACCAGCGGGGGGTGGAGTTGCCACTCCAGAGGCGAGGCCATCTGGCAACTGAGCCGATCAGCCAGGGTATTCTCGATCCCAGGAACGAACTCTGCTCGGAGAGTCATACAAAGGGATTGGGCCCAACGGAGGAGACGCCAAGTCGCCATACAAAGGGTCGGGGACTGCGTACCGCCCTGTTTGTTGATGTAGTGTACTACGGTGGAGTTGTCGCAACGGACCAGCACTACCTTGGCCTGCAGCCAAGAGCGGAACATCATCCCAAGTCATACCATGACAAAATGGCCAATAACCTTCATGAATACTTAATTAACTGACCCAGTTTTGGCGCAGTCTATCAGGGACTGCTACATCATAGTTTGAAATTGTTGCTTCTGTTTCACACTGTTACAAATGGAGAAATTGTGTATTGTTGAAAGGTGCTATCACAGTTCCGAAAATTCCATTGAATTATGTATTTTCACAGTTCTGAAATGAAACTGAAAGTTTGCTTGTTTTACACTGTTTTTCTTAGTTGCCAGTAATCCTCTAAGTGTCCATAATCGGACTAAATCAGCCTGCAAAATGCTTATGACCTAAATAAGCAGCCAATCACAGAAGAGGTTGGAAATAGCAGAAAGCCCCTCATGTAGTATCTCCCTGATAAATACTGAGGCCTATTGTCAGCAAAGTAAAAGCCTTATGTTGTCCATCAACAAAAGCTAAGTTCAAAATATCCATGTTCACATGAAGAGAATAAATCCTTTTCAATGGTAAATATTTAATAGAATAGCTTATATATATAAGTTATTAAAGAGAGAAACTCAAAGCCAACTGTTCAGTAAGAACTCAGAG
This sequence comes from Platynereis dumerilii, assembly GCA_026936325.1. Classification (NCBI taxonomy): domain Eukaryota; kingdom Metazoa; phylum Annelida; class Polychaeta; order Phyllodocida; family Nereididae; genus Platynereis; species Platynereis dumerilii. The sequence goes on along the minus strand of JAPTHN010000006.1, from coordinate 54,442,302 downwards.
AATATAATGAGGAAGTAGAGCTGAGGTGTCAGTGGTGACAGATTGATGTTATTCACACTTTGGTGTGAATTCTTTGATTCTCTGAGCCGACAGTTAGTGAAAAAGGGCAGGATTTCATTAAACCTTGCAGGTCTGTGAGATGAACGAAATAGAGATGATGAATTACAAATATATCAATACCAGTATTATGAAACAGACTGGAGAATATTTCAGTCTCAAACATGGTGTAAGTACCCAATTTTATCAAAAATTACACAAAATAGGTTGATTTCTAGTCCTGGGGGGGGGGGACGATAATCCTGAAAATTTGCGGGGATGCCTTTAAAAGTTGCTCATTGCCTCCAGAATCAAGAAAAATTTGACCAAATAGAATTTCATCGCTTATTCTGCCTGCTACTGGCCAAAATATCAAACCGCGTCTTTTTAAATATCGAAAATAGTATTTTCCATCAGAACTTGAAAAGTATTGATTTTAAGTCAAATAAATGTATTGGCATTGGATAGGAAATTGGGCATTCAGAACATTTCGGTGTATATTTCAACTTTCTACAGTATCAGACGAAAGTTTAGACCGCGTCAATCTTTTGTCAATATAAGGGAAAATAGGTACTCAGCGAAAGAACTTCTGCATGGATTCTCTTGCCTATGTATCAGGGAAGTTCTACAATAGGGAAAAATTCAACTATTTTTATCACTTACTTGAATATGTGTGATAAACAAAAATTTCAGGTGGTCTAAACTTACGTCTGATGCTACTTACATCCAAAAAGGCCTTTAATGGCATTGTACATTAGAGGAAAGGTGGGTAAATTATCCAATGTTATTTTAGACAAGATATTCAATCACGTTTCATGTGATTTAAAGGCAATGAGTCATGCCACAGGAAAAACATATTTTTAATTTCTTTTTTAAATTTCAACATAAGGGGTAATAATGGAGATTCAATGAGCCAAAATTGTTAATAAATGAAAGGTCAACTAAAATGCACATAGAAAATATATGTCTGACACATTTTTATCCTTCTAATGGAGTATGACTACACTTGACACCCAGTCATAGTGCAAAAATGGTGTTTTTCCCTAGGTTTTGTCTGACAGTGACTCATTTGAAGTATCATAAAACAATGACCGAGGTGTTTACATTGACCTGAGCATGTGTCCTGATAAAATCAAACAACTTTTGTTTGTTCGCTTTACTTACAATGAAACTACATCCACTTTTATGGAAGGCATAAATCTGGCCCATTCGTTAACATTACGTTTCAATACACCATCCCGAGTAGCGTCTGTAATTTTGTCTGTACTCTGGAAAAAGAACAAAAGTTTTTTTGCAAATAACATGAAGATATGGTGTAAATGCAAAAGTTGACCTTGTACATCTCACTTATTTTGATAATGTTGTGGCATGCAAATCATTTTTTCCTTTATAGTGTTTGCATATTTTGAAGAAATGCATGACTGGTGGGAGCCTATTCCAAAATCACATGACAAATTCCAATAAGCATACATCAACAGAAGTGATCACAAACTGTTATACATTGTTTGTTACTATTTGTGCTTTTAGCAGTTAGACATAAGATAGAAGTAGATAAGAATCTACAACTTATAGAACCAACAACACCCAACAATAACTGTGAATTGTGAGAAAATGTTTTTCATAATCAACTGTCAAATTGGATGGAATCTGTGACAAATATATCAAAACACTCATGTCTTGGGCATTTCTTTGATTTGTCAAATGCTAGTATATAGGTCTACTGAAGCCATTTGCTTGCCCTGATACCTTTTGTCTCTCAATAATCAGTATGGCCGCCCATGGTGTTGGACCATTCCTGGTGCATTTTCAGCCAAATCGAACAATTTGTACCTCATGCACACTTCACTTTTCTAACGGAAGATAACCGAAAAATTTGTCAAAAATGTCATAACTCTGGAACCGTTTGTCCTAGAGACCTGCAAATTGGCTCAAAATGACGGGAAATGCCACATTTATATTCATTTGAATTTGGAGATTGCAGAAGCAGGGTCATTTGCAAATAACATGTAGATATGGTGCAAATGCAATAGTTGACCTTGTTTCATCTCACTTATTTTGATAATGTTGTGGCATGCAAATAATTTTTTCCTTTATAGTATTTGCATATTTTATATTCATCTTACATTGACATAATTAATAGGTAAAAAACCAATATCAGTGGAGATATTTTTGAAAACCCGTTTTTCACATTGAATTTCACTATCAAGCTCATTTAAATTGCCAGATTACATCTTGAAACATGTTTTTAAATTATCTGGCATATCAATGTATTCAAACAGTTATCTAAGAGCCAGTTAAGACATGTGATAGTAATTACATGAAGCTAACAATATATATAGCCTAACATTGACATTATATCAGAAATCGCTTTTTTTGCCAGAAATAACACAATACATTAATTTTGTAGATAGAAAGAAGGATGGAAAGATAAAAATATTGATAGATAGTTAAGACAGATAGATAGATAGATAGAAATAACACAACACATTCATTTCATAGATTAATTTTATAGTAGCCTATCATATATGAAACAAAGAGATCCATGGCATAAGCCGTCTCTCATTCCCCCAAGTTTCCTTATGTCAAAATAGATAGACAGATAGATTGATAGATGGATAGATATAGGGTAAGGTGGGGGAAATCCGGCCCCCTTTTATTCTAGGGGCAACTCCGGCCGCTTAATGATTTAAGTAATTGTACTGACGGTGATGAACATAACTTGAGGATTAAACTATATCTGCACAAAAGAAAAACAAGGTCAAATTGTTTGATGGTTTTTTTTAACAATCTAACACCGTGACCCAAATCATCTGTTTGTTTGTTTGCTGCTGTTTTTAATCTGCTTGTTCCTGAATTTAATCTTCGGGGCCGGAATTGCCCCGGGGCCGGATTTCCCCCACCTTACCCTATAGGTAGGTCGGTAGTGCAGCCCTCTCAGCCAAGGCCTCTTTGGTGAGGCTGATTATTATAGTCGCTGAGCAAAATTTTATTTTGAAGTAACAAAATACATTCGAAAAAATAATAGAAGGCAATAAGGAGAAACAGGGGTTAGGGGGCGGCAGCCCCCTAATTAAGAAGAAAATATAATTCTTTGAGCTTGCCAAATAGAGCCAAAATTGTTGGTCTGCTGCTCCCCAAATTTTTTTTTGCAGCTTGCCTAACCAAAATGAACTATTTTATCAAGTGACCTTAAATTTGATCATTATTTCAGATATTGGTATAAAAAAGAGTGAATACAGCCTTTTTATTGAGACCAGTTACACTTTGTAAAATATCAGGCTATAAAACTCCCTAAATATTAAATTATAAATATATATTAACTTACCTTTAACTCCATGTATATCTCTCTAGCATATTCAGCAACATTATGTATTTACAGTTGATGCTACATTTTCACAATTTCAGATCTGCCATGTGTGTTTCATTAATCATTGCAAACTGCACCTGACCTGGCAACCAAGCTTGGTACTTGAGAGTTACTCATACATATATTAATTGATTGGGACAGACTTGTCCATGGGTGATGAAAAGCCACTGTATTAATGTATTGTTCTCAAGGAGCAGATGCTCTTAACACATGGCCTCTTATATCATGAATGTCATTGAATGTACAAATTGGATCTCTAGGGAAGTGATTGATTGTATTAATTGTCATTGTATGAATGTACTTGTGATGTTGTGATGCTGGCAGCTTGACTGCCAGCTGTCATGTTGTAATTGCTTGGATGCTTGCTGGCCACAGGCCATTGTTGATGGGTTTCTCCCAATGATATAAATATGGAGTTTTACCAATAAACTTTAGATTCTATCTGACTAGTGAAAGACTATATCTTGCATTTGTGTTTATT